>BJEL01000012.1:13600000-14212500 GCA_019972355.1 Drosophila kohkoa
AAAATTAATTCTTAGTAAATAGAAATAAAAATGAAATGAATCACAGCCGATGAAAACAAAACAAATTTAAAATAGACAAATTATATGATTATTGTTAAACAAATAAATATTAAACAATTAGGGAAAAAACAAATACGGCACAAAATTGAAACATTCTCAAATACAATTTAAAAATTATTAGATTTAAATATTATATTTTTTTTGTTATATAATATCATTTTTAAAATTTACATTATACTCGTTTATAATGTATTATTTCTTATATATTTACACCTTTAATTAAAACAAATTTGAACATGGAATAATTTTTCTTTTGATTAGCCGAACCTGACCTTAGGCTCCACCGTCGTAGGGCCCAAAAGGGATCACAAGAGCCAGGCTCTGACGCTTGTGATCATAGGATGGGTGGGGATCCTTGTCACGCAACACCAGTGACAAGTTGATAACTTAAATCTCGTACTCTATCTCTTCTCTCTCTCTCTCTCTCTCTCCCTCTCTCTTGTTTTTTTTTCTTTCCCTCTCTGCAGAGGCAAACGATAGCAACTTTAGTTTTCTTTTATTTCTCTTCCGGTTAGTGTTCTAGCTTTTCTCTAAGTCGCAGCACGCTCAATTCTAAGCTTATTAATGATAGTGCGCAGCGAATATAGGATAGATTTGTGGAAGCAAGACCACCACCCCCAAAGCCGACGAGCTAGAGCCGGATACTAAAGCGTGCCCCGCACCCACAGATCGTCCGTCCGTCCTTGCGGCGTATATCGTTGCACGTTACAATATAACGAATGAAACATTTAATTTTGGTTGATATTTGCTGATTTAAAGTTTCATCAAATTGCTCGCCGTAAAGTTGTGTTTGTATGTATGTATGTACATAGCTTCTTAGAGCATCTTCCGAGCGTCTGTTTTTCTCCCAAACTTCGAGAAGTGCAGAGTGTGGAAGGTCATAAGTTGCTGGACATACATACATACATAAGTCATTTTTTTGAAGAAGCGTGCAAAAAGTTGCAATGATTACTTTTGCGATATTAAGGATACATTTGGTAATAACTTTGCGTTTTTACCTTTTTGCAACGTTGTGCCATTTATAAGTTATACACCACGGAACACAAACAAACATGTTAGTTTTAAGCTAAAAGATATACATATAAAACGGTTCACAGTTGGACAACAAGTCATAATAATCAAAACATGTAATCTAAGATACATTTATAAATAGCTTTGCTACGATTTGCCATAATCAGAAATAATAAATCAATTTGTTGCTCCACAAAATAAACAGTGAAAGTTTGCAAAGATTTTTCACTAATTTAAGCACACAACAAAGTCAATCGAACAGCTGACTTTGTTCGTTTATCAACACTATAGTGTTGTTAGTAAAAAATCTTAGATAACGGTTCTTGGCTAATTAGGGTATGTAAATTCAAAAAATATATTTTATTTTTAAAAATAATTTGATTTTATGCCAAAAAAATTGACTTTTTTCTATAGTGCAGTGAACAAATTGAAAGTAACACCATTTGTTTTGAGTATATTTCAACAGAGAATCAACTTGCTGATATATTGACAAGCCATTGCCCGCCTCAAAGTGAATTGCGATTACTACGAGACAGTGTTGCCATTGTAGCTAATTTATTGCTAGATCTAGCTATTTTGAAACTGCAAAAGCTATAAGATTTTGTGAAATGCTATTAGCTAGAAATCTAGCAATTTTTTTTAATGTTTCGGCTACTTTTGGCACTTTTTAAAAAGTTCCGATAGCTCTTTTACCGATAGGATGTATTTTGAGGCTTACTCATAAAATTTGCATTATAGTTCGATTCTGTTTATAGTTCATGTGCGAACTTAGTTCGTTCACTCATTAGCTAAATACAAATGTGAAATTGTGAAACTGTGAAGCAGTGCTGCCAGTTTAGCAATTTAGTTGCTTTAGTTCATTTGCAACTTTTTTTTAAAAATGCTTTAGCTACAAATTTAGCAACTTTTTATTTCTCTTTTGGGAATTTTAGCTATTTTACTTAAGTCCTTTTTATTATGTATTCCTTTTGTCATTCACTACAAAAATTGCGATTAATAGTTTGCATTTTTTGTATAATTTTAGCAATTTTTTTCTGAAATCCAGCAATTTTTGCTTCAGAGATTCTGACAACACTGCTACGGGATGACTGATCCACTGTTTGCCGATGCTGAAGTTTTTTTTGGTTCTTATATATTTGAATTTAATTAATCTCATTGAAATACTTTTGTTCTCTTAAGCATTAAGTTACTAAAATTTGAAATATTAATCTTTGTAAACATATGTATGTATGTATTTGTAAGAGTGATCTGAACGGGTTTTTCTGGGTTTTCCCCGTATACTTGCAGCAAATGCTGGATCACATAACTATTCCCAGAATGCACACCACCCACACTAAGTACATGACTATTACTAATGAAGATATTATGTTAAGTTTATAATTTTAGAGATGTTATATCTGAGGGGGCGTGTTGGAATACCCCTATTCCCATACAGAAATACCATATAGTATATATATGTAGTTTTAAAGGCGTTAATGAAAACGTAGCCTTTGGTCACACTGACCGATCCTTTTCCCTTTTATTGTGAGATCGTCGTTGAGATAAGTTGTGGTGCTGGTGTTGCGGTATAGTAAAAGGAAACATAAAATATAAATACTTCTGTGTAATTATTGGGTCTATAATTCAATTAAAACAACAGAACTCCACGACGAAGGCCTTAATGATGTTGTTGCTGTTGGGGATGATGATGATGATAATGATTTGTTATATACCTTATAGGGTATATACTTTTATTTGTTTGTTCACACACACACATTGTTATAATTATTGTGGTTTTTATTGCACAGTGTTTTTTTTTTAGTTAGTTATTGTGTTACAAGATTATATTTTTCATTATTTATTTCCTTAAGTATTTTTAATTATTTTGTGTTTAACGTCGGATATACCCTTTAAAGCCTAGGGCAATAATAGCAAACAGAATAAAGGAAAAACAGAGCTTGCAAATAACTGTCGACCGTTTCTCGTTGTCCGCAAATAAGTGTCTCTCTCTGACACTTTACGAAAAGACTCAGAGAGCAACCGTTTTATGGGTTCTTGAATAAGATCGCTCGCGCTCAGACCGAAACCCTTTTTTTCTATTCTGTTTTGTTTCAGTTGTTCCAAGACCGTTTTGTCGTATTCAGTGAAAATAAAAGTCTTTTGCGTATGTATTGGTATACATTCACACGCATAGGCAAGCAAATCTTGAAGCGTTCGTTTTGCAGACGAAATACAGTAGAATCCGGTTATAACGAAGCCGCTTATAGTGTCCGTCCGGTTATTGTGACGAAAACTCGAACGACCCATACAAATTAAATTGATTAAAACATTAATTAATTGTATTTAAAAAACCTATGGCAACTATAAAATAAACAAAATTTTATTTTTCTCCTTTTGGTTAGTGGGTCTTCCGGATATAACGACGGTCCCTTGAAAGTCGCTATAACCGGATTCTACTGTACTTCGTCTGCAAAACGAACGCAACAACAACGAAAGTAAGTGTGAAGACCGTTTGCGTTGAGTTTTTCGGTCAATCGGTCTTTTGCTGACTCTCTTTGTACGAGCGTTTCTCGTTCCGCTCTTTACGCACTGCTCATTGAACGACCGAAATACAAAGAGCTCAACGAAAAGCGCTCAACAGAAAACAGAAATGAAGACAGCAAAAGTCTCTTGCTCAGAGCGAAAGCGAAAGAGTACGAACTTTTTCGCTTGTGCTCGCAACGAGAGCACAACAAAAAAAACAGTCGGCAGTTATTTGCAAGCTATGAGGAAAAATAAAAAAAAATATAGCGCAAAAAAAAACAAGTGCCAAATCACAGTTGATATTTTCTTTTCCTTGTTATCTTTTTAGTTGCTTCTTATCACTATGCAAACTAAATTATTTTATATTTTAAAGGCAAATGCAAATCTTTTATCTAGATTGCGTTTTATTTGGGATTTTACCACTTTCACTATTGCATCTGCACACAGCTATTGCATGACCATTTTTTTTTTTAATTTTTAATTCATTATTTTGGCCATAGTATTGTATTACACACTTGCACTACACTAGCAGTGGCGAACGGAGCGGGAGGAGCATCATGTGAGCAATGCGGATTGCAACTTCCTTGTTAGTTTTCTGCCGATGATGAAGAGTATGTCGCCACTACAGAATGCCAGATTTCGCACCAAGGTGAGCGAAGCGTAGTGGCATACGATGCAACAGCCGCCCATTCAACTGCAACAACACAACAAGCGGAACAGGAGCCGCAGCCATCCAGCCATCCAATAGGAATTGATTGATTAAAAATAAAAAACCGGATTTCGTATTTTCATGATTTTGTTAACAATTAGGGCCCCTAATTTTTTTTTACCATTTCCGTGACATATTTAGGGTCATAAAGGAGAAAAAAACGGATACACCCGCAATTCATTTCTTTCGCTCAACAACTTTAAATTTTATTCAAATCCTATTTTTTAGTAGAATAGTAAAATTTTTTTGAATTTTTGCGCGTTACCTAAAGTAGTCAAAACGTTGCCAATTTTCCAAAATGACCATCATGCACAAACCTATTTATCATTTTTATTACCCATATATATCCCCAACTTATCGGCCATGTCGCGTTTGTTTTTTGTTTTATTCAAATCGGTAAAGCCGTTTTCGAGAAAATTCAAATTTTGTGATTATTACGAAAATTACAAATTAATTGAGTTTGGCATGGCAACGCTTAACATCAGCGAAGCTAGTACAAAGTTAGCGTCGAATTTGTTTTGCAGATGCTTCAACATTTTGACTAAGTACATAATTACTCAATACCTTAACAAATAGATAATTAACATATGTATCATTTCCCAAAATATACTACGTTAGAAATTATCATAGTTTTCGAGAAAATTTAAAATACATCTACATTTTTCGATTGTACGCTCTCTTAGACTTTGTCAGAGAAGGCGCGCATTAATTTATATATATATATTAAATATAAAAAATTCAACTCTGGAACATAACTATCTATATATTGGCAATCATTTTGAATAATTCTAAAACTATGAACATATGTATATTAGAGCATTATTGAAGAGCTACAAATTCTGCTGTACCAACCTTCATTTAAATTTTTGAAATATCTTTGATGGTTTAGGAGCAGTGGAGGTTTAAACTTTTAGTTTGGAACTGCACATAACAAGCTGCGATCCACTGTATATTATGACTGCAACTCTTCTGCATTTACATACATACATATACATATACCAACTTTAACTCAATTCCATTAAGAAAAAAAAACACAAATGAAAATTTGGTTTTCAAAATATTTGTCTATAAGTGAAAATATATAAAAAATGTATGTATATACATACATATTAAGTTCAAGTGAAGTCTTGGTCGAAATTTGATGTAGGTCTTGGACTTTGATGCACACAGTACATTCAAGTAGTCCACATATACACCAAGTCGAAGCTTGTTTCATAAGCACCTGAAATGAAAAACTATTTGGCAATCAATAATCAGAAGGCAAAACAAAGATTAAAAGACATTTACTCGTCGGAGATTTGACATAATTTGCAAGTTATATAAATCTGTGTATCACCATAATAATCTCGTTTGCAATTATTGCATATAGGTCGATCACAAAAAATACACTGGGATTTGGAAGGTGGTTTCTGCTCAGCACAGCAGTGTAAACAAAAACCATTTAGAGAATCTCCATACCGTAGAAGTTTATCAAACAATTCGCTCCTAAATAAATTATGCGATTTTAAATTAGTAAGCGAAGTGTTTGATAAAAATCTTTCAGCGTATTGCAAAATTAAAATGCCACAATTGTAGCTATCAAATTGAGTATCGTGTGGTATTTTAAATATGGAATAAGTTACGTTGGGCTCTATATGTTTTAACAATGTTATATAATCATTTTCAAAAAGAGAAGTTCCCCTTAATCCCCAAAGGGGTCCAAAAATTGTATTTTTTTACTCGACTTATTAATAAATATGAAAATGATTTTCAAAGCAATGGGGTAATTAGTAATTTAAATTTATGAGATCTAATATATTTGCCAATTAATTTATCATTATTAAAACAAAATTGACCTAATTGACAAGGCAAATTTATAATGGTTTCGATTTTGTTTTCGTATACCAGGGCTAACATCAACGATAAGCCAGCGCAGATCGATTAACGAAAATAAAACGCCCACAAAAATTTTAAAAAAAAATTGTTGACTATCCAATTCACCATGAACTTTCCTGAAAAGAGACTCAAAGTTTAATATTATTTGTTAGTTTGAGATTTTAATCTAATAATTAATTGTTTATGGATATCTTCCATATCAAAATTATTTGAAATGTCTGAATTCGAGTAGTCGTGTTCAAACATTTTTTCAACCGTCTTTTTACAATCTTTGACATTAGAGTCATGGAATTTTTCCAAGTGGAAAAATCATTTTTAAACATTCCCACTTTAAGCTTCTTCAAAGCTGGCTTTTGCCATCTTTCAATATGTCGAGAGAGCTTTCGCTTATCAGCCATTTCATCTAAATATTTACTGTCGTTAATTCTAAGTTTATTATTTTTTGGTCTAATGATAGTTACGTTAGTTAGTTGGTCGTGTGAAGGAAGAGAAAGTTGAAGCTGCTTCATGACGGAAACAGAGCATTGCTCCATTTTCCAAATAAAGCGGCCCAATTTTAACCCCTTCTTATTGTTCGGTTTAATAATACTATGCTTAACTACTTTAAAAAGAGATTCAATTGGCCCATTGCAATGCATTGGTTGGACTTTTGCCAGATGAATCAATAAATATTCCAATAATATTAGCCCAGCAGGGAACATGCCAAATTTATTTATGGTATACAATATACTTTTTTAAAAATAACTAACATTTTCGGACAGTAAAAAATATTGTTCGCATAAGATGTGTTAAATTTATTTAAATTATTAATGATTTCAATGTAAATGGTTTAAAATTTTTTACAAAACGAACTTTCCAAAGTTATTGAATTTAGTGTTATATAAGTTTCTTTATCATTTAATGGTGTTTGGGCAAAAAATTGTTCATTAAAATTTAAAAAAAATGTATCGTTATGGTAATTTATAAAATATGCTTTGGCGTTATCAACTATCTTATTAATATATGGAGAAAGAAGAATGATTGCAAGATTCTTGAACCATTTTTCTAATTCTAGCACGTTGTCAATCGAATAGGAGTAACCAAAGCAAAATGTTCTTAATTAAAAATGTTCTTAATTCAATGTTGTGCAAGCCAACTTTTTCATCAATATTACGGCACATAATTCTGCAATAGTGACTTGTACAAATCTGAACACAAACATTAGGAAAAATTTAACTATTATTATATACATAATTAAAACAAATTTCATTATAATTTACAATGTTATTAAACTCTTTTAAAATGGCCCCAATAACAGCAAAACTAACATCAGTTATTATTCTCCTGGAAATAGGCACAAAAATCTTCCAATATCATACGATGTATGATTAGAAAGTATTGCATGAGCTACGGGGAATCCAATATCGAGCTTAGGGATATTAATGAATACAAAAATATTCTTCTTTTTACAAAGTGCAAGGGCTGCACAACATTTCCTGAGGCATCCATATGTAAAGTGCCTTGTTTTATATAGGTCAATAACATATTAGTATTTTCTTTGTCCCATAAAAAGACTTCAAGTTTGGTTGATAAATACTGAATAAAATGAGAATGCCCTTTAGAAACCATACCGAAAGCATCGACAGAAGGATCCTTGTCGAAATCAAGCTTCTATAAAAAGGCAGTTTCTCATTTGTCATCTGGTCATCACCAACTAAAGCTCTAGTCATATTTAACTTGTTAATTTTTTTAACTCTATATTCAAACGCAGTACAGTTTTTTATGGAGGTTCTTTCCATAAATCTGTGCACAGCCCTGCACTGTGTTTGTTTTTTTAAATACCTAGTATGTGTTATTTTAAGACTACTTGTTAGTACTTTAACCACCCCATCAAAAGACCCTTTAAATATAAAGCTATTGCAAGATGGACCCTTACAATAAAGCATAAAGTTAAAGTATAAAACACACGCATTATTATGAGAGCTGTAAGCTTCTCTAATCATGTGCTCTATACTTTTTGAAGTCAACTAGGTGGACCGATCAATTCAAACTTTCATTTCCACTGTGGCACTCCTTTCGAAAACATTTCAAATTGGCTTCTATCAATGTTTCGTCTGCTGGCTCAATGGAAATGTCAGTAGAATATATCTATACTTGAGGTTAATTTTATATTTGAACTTAATTCATATCTACCCTTAGACTCATAGACTCCATTAGTGACAGCATTGGTTTTTGCCTGAAACTATATAAAAATTCAAATTAGAATTGAAATGATCTGCAAATATTTACATATGTAAATTAAATTCAAATTTTTAATACTTACACGTTGGAAGCACTTCAGCAAGGCATAACGAGTCTTGCTAGTGTTGCCAAATGGAATCACTCGCTTCTGATTGGAATTTAGTTCGTCCAAAAATATTTGGTAATCCAAGGTCGAAAGTGTGCTTCCGGAAATTAGTCCCTCGGAAACTGCCTTCTGTATAGCATCCTTATATCCATAGTTGCTAAAAGGCATAAGAAAAATTGAAATTATTTATGTATTTATTTACATGTTAATTATTATACAAAATAATATAATAACTTAAAGAAAGGACTGCTAGCTACTAAGGCCATCGACTCTGAAATTATTACTTGTATTAAATACAGGGACGCTTTAAAGGCAGTACAGGGACTTTTCAGATATTGAGAAAAAATGTGTTGCAAAGCGAATAATAATAATTGTATGTCTATACATGGGCATTTGCAAAATCGTGCACGGGACATTCGTACGCGTTCAAAGTAAAATCACGGTAAAAAGGAATGTTTTTTTTTTTCAAATGAAAAGCTTAATGTATAGCATTTTATTAGCTCTTTCATTGGTGCAAAGATTGAAGTTGGGTATTGTTTCATTTAGAAGAAGCAGAAGTCAAGTGATTCGCACGGGACACAAAAAATTTCAGCGAATCCAGAGGCAATATTTTAATGCAACTAATTTTAAATTTTTGTGCATTGATGCCTCTTAAAAAAGGTTCTCATTTTCTTCAAAGACGACTTGTATTTTTTTTTTAATTCAATTTGAAGTAAATTCGCACGGGACATCGCGCCCGTCATTTTTTACCGCCACTATTTTTATGTTATTGTCATTGCTTTTATGTTATTGTCATTGCCCATCGAAAAAACATCGTTAAATTAAGAAAAATAGTGAATTTATTTATTTTTACAAAAGAGGAAACTTAATAAAAACTTTAATATTTTGTGTTTTTTTAAATCGAAAAAGTTTAACTCCAATGTTATTTAGTTTAAAATAATTGTAATATAGATTGTTGCATTAATTTATTATTTATGTTATTTTAATATTCATAAATTTATTTAAAACAAAGAATAGTATCTTGCAAGGAATAAGCAGTGCTCGCTGCTTTTATCTCGTTATAAGACGACGAAAAAAAGTGGAACTTAGATATACCCGGTATACTTCTTACCTCTTTCCATTTTTCGTCTAAGTTATATTTAAAAATATCTTTGTTAATTTCATCTGTTGACAAAAAAAATAGTTGTACACCTTTAACATATTGGAGTGCACACTGATAAAAAGAGAATGCATCAGGTAAAACCATAACCAACACCATCAACAGCTCCTTTCCCATGAGAGCTAGCAAAAAATTCCACTCCAATGTTGGACATTCTATTAATACTGCTATATCAGCTAGGCTTGACAATATGAATTTATTTTTAAACTGCGAATAGCAGCCATCAGAAAAAAATAATATTTTTGAAAAACTTCCATATGATGTCTTAATATTTTTCAAAATCTCCACCAAAAAAACAACAAGTAAGAAAGCTACAGTCGAGTGTACTCGACTGTGAGATACCCGCTACCCATTTTGAATAAAAGCAATATATTTTGCGGTATTATTCACAAAATATACCGAATATACTAAATGTACTACAAAAATACTAAAAATATACCAAATGGTATATCGACATAGTACCGCGTTCAAAATATACCATAGACGGCCCAATATACCAGATTATCGGCCAAAGCAACTAAGAGCCCTAGTAAGTAGACGTTTTTGCCCATACAAAAGTATTTCTTTAATAACTTCGACAATGTTTATCTGATCGCAACCAAATTGTCAGAAATCATAACTACTACAATTATTATTGTATATACCAAATATATACCAACTCTAGCTTTAAAATTACGCTTGTCATTCGTTTTTTTTTATTTGTGGAGGCGGAAGTGGGCGTGGCAAAAATTTGAAACAAACTTGATCTGCGTGCAAACATAACAAAGGCTGTCGAAAAAAAATGATTGCTCTATCTATTATAGTCTCTGAGATCTAGGTGTTCATGCGGACAGACGGACAGACACACAGACGGACAGACGGACATGGCTAGATCGTCTCGGCTGTTGATGCTGATCAAGAATATATATACTTTATAGGGTCGGAGATGACTCGATCTATCTGTTACATACATTTCCTGTCGGCACAAAGTTATAATACCCTTCTACCCTATGGGTAGCGGGTATAAAAACATCGAGCTCATTGTGGTTAACTTGTCACTTATAACAGCAAACGACTTTTTAACGCCTCGCAGCCAAGCTACACAAGTAAAAATGGTTACCTGCCGATAACTAAAATGAGCACTTTGTATCTCATTTTGACTAGTGAGCCTATTAGTTGATTTCAAATTTTCTTTTGCTTCTTTTGACAAAAAAATGCGTTTTAAAAGAGGGCAATGCCATTTCCACCTCAACAATAAGATCCGATAGAGTTGCATACTTCATCATTCATATTGTGTAAATATGAGAGAGGAATAAGTTGGTATCTCAAATCGTTTAAGCACTTCTTACAATTGCTTGTCATGCAATTTTCAGTATATATTTTAAGTATATTTCAGCAAACAGTTTTAAGAAAGCTTTCGAAATTGCTGGGAATAAATGGCATAATTTTTGCACAGCTTTCCAGCAAATAACCGAAGTTAGCATGGTACATGCAAACACACATATTGTGCGGCGTTTTATTTTTTTAATTGCACATGATGTGGCCGCATATATACATATATGTATATATGTTACTGCACTTAAAGTGCGTACCGGATGTAATATATGTACATACATATGTACTACTGTATGTACTTACGATTTGGTGGACATCAATTTACGTGTCATTTTCAATATATTTTTATACCGTCTACCGCCAAGGCCGACTTTTTATCAGCCTACCCTCTTAAGGTTGTTTTCGTTCTGGTGCAGAGGTGGTCGAAGATGCGCCACGGTCCGGAAGGCCTGTCGTCGAAAATTGCGAGAAAATCGCTGAATTGATCGAAAGAGACCAGCATAGTAGTAGCCGTAGCATCGGCCAAGAGCTGGGCATAAGTCATCAAACCGTTATAAACCATTTGAAGAAGCTTGGATGTATGGGTACCAAACATTTTTGACCGTATGGATGCATGCGAATCGCTTCTGAATCTCAACAAAATCGACCCGTTTTTGATGGTGAGGCCGAAGAAAGGAGGGCAGAAAGGCAGGGACTCATCCACTATGAGTTGCTTTCCTGTGACCAAACGCTCAATTCAGACCTGTACTGCCAACAACTGGACCGATTAAATGCAGCACTCATGCAGAAGAGGCCATCTTTGATCAACAGAGGCCGAATTGTCTTCCATCAGGATAACGCCAGGCCACATCTCCAATTTTTTTTGCCAATATAGAAGCAAGCCTCTATAAGAGGGGCATTATGAAGTTGGCATCTCGTTGGGAACTCGTCATCGAACAAAACGCATATTTGACTTAAATTGCATTATTATAACCAATTTTATGAACAATTGAAAATTCAATAAAAATACAGCTAAACTTTTTTGACAACCTTATATTTTACAGGTACTTCATAGTCGACGCAGCATATTCCCATCCTTCGCAATCCCTTTCTGTATATTAAAATGAAAATGAATAAAGTATATCTTTTGGTTGAAATTAACCTTTACATTATGCTTATAATGCTGTTAGTCATGCTGAGGCCTATTAAATTTTTTAATTTTGATTTTATTAGGTTAACCTGGCTAAAAACCATTTCTAACTCCGCTTACGAATTTCTTTTTCTTTAGTTTAATTTATATTCAGGGACTTTATCTTTTTTCAAAATCGTAGCCCTTCAGCAAAGTCGTATCCGCATACCTCTCAATATCGTCAGTTTCGAAAATATCTAATTCAACTCCTGGCAAACTCCAAATCATTTAGCAATCCTGTTGCATTGGCGTTTTTGCTCTGAAATGACTTTTTCACCTTTTGTAAGTCGCAAAAAATTGGCTTTAAGAATAGAAAGTACAGATAATTAACGTCATCACTGAATTGCTGGTGCAGCATTTGCGCTTTAAAGCTAAGCCAAAGTGCAATTTCAGCTCTTCCCACTCGATACTGCCAATTCAATCGACAACCATCTTGCATCACTGACTCTGGGTATTTTCAAAATAACCTTTTAGAAAAAATTGACATAATTAAAATAGTTACATAATTATAATTTATACAATAAGAATGTTATTGAAACAATAATTTACATTGTTAAAAACAACATGCAGGACGATTCACACATAACAAATAGTACATAATTGGTACAATAAAGTTAGTAATCTAAATACTTATGGACACTTAAGAAACAATACATAAATGTTAAGATAATAATTCAAAAGTCTGTAACAACAGTTTGAAATACCTTATCATCATTTAAACATTTATATATTTTTTTATATTCTATTTGACGGCATGATCTTTTTGCAAACCAGTTAAAAGTTCCATAGATTATAAAATTACAAATTCTCTGGGAGGTGATGTTTATATACTTGGCTAATAGCCAGCTGTACAGAATGGCACACACATCTTATTAAAATAAGGGTAGGAGTTTCCTTTTTTAATTCTGTGAAAACACTATAGTTTTTGCCTGTCATGACATTGGCATTGTCTATCCCAATACCAATGAGATTCTTAATATCTAATTTAAAGGACGACAATACATTTTTGACGCTATCTACAATGGCTTCTGCATTTCAACTTTCTAAAGCTACAATTTTTAAAAATTTTGAGACGAATACACGCCGCCGCATCGAAAAATAATTGATAACCACACCTACATAAATATATAAACATTCACAAAATAAAATTAATAAATATTTCATTCAATAAAAGTAATTTGTATTAAAAATTATGTCAAATACATATCTAGAAGTTTTGTTACGCTTATGTCTGTGGACTCGTCGAGGAGGAGGCTGAATTTTGAATCTCCGATATCTTCGCGTAAGTCTTTAGAAAAGTGTAGTCCAATACATTTTTTAAAATGTTTGTGTATTTGGTCCGGTGCAGATTTATATTTGCCTCGTTACACAGTTGGCCGAGTGCCTCTGCTAGCGGAATTTTAATAATAACTCCGGTAAATGAAGTAATATTTTGTTGAAAATTTTAACTTAATTTTCTTAATGTAAATTATTAAAATGTATCCTCCAGTGTCTTGCCAGTTCCAGGTTGCTGGGGTGAGTTGGTAGATACTATCCTCCCAATATGCTCGCCTTCTGGCACAAGCAATGATAAAGCTTGATGTCTTCTTGGCGGCAAATGGCCGGAGCAATTATATTTTCAGCTTTGCTCGTGCGAGTTCAATACCATACTAACTACACTAAGAACTAAGAACTAAAAGTAAAGCTAAGCAATGCAGTGGAAAAGTACTGGCAACGGTTCTTGCTACAAATCTGTCGACGCTCTCTCAGCAGAACATGTCCCAAACATGAGCCGTTAACCTCGTGACACACAACCGTTGAACTTTGCGAGGGTTGCTATGTGACTTTGTCGTGCGTGCGTGCAAGGGTAGTTAGTAGCGAGTGATGCTTGTTAACTTGTATTCTTGACATATTCTAAAAATATGAATATGTGACCTCAAGTAAATCTCATACTTTTCATATAAAAAATATAGTGAATTTTGTAACTTTATAGTTTTTCAAAAAATATATTTTTAAACATTTTAAATTCTTTAAACAATTATATGAAAATAATAATAATAACAATAATCAATAAATAAAAAGAATTTACAAATATATATATGGCTATTCAGAATCCGATGTGTCGGAGTCGATTTCTCCGATTCGATTTCATGTCCACTGGCCAGTACACGAAGAATTACACTGAACTTATATATGTAAATATAAGCTCTTTGCTGATTTCGGTAATCAGTGTTCCCAGAGTCGCTTTTTTCCCGTCAAACTGGCTTTTATTAAATGACATTTGCTTGAAAAAAATTGCAAACAGCGGGTGGCGGGAATTCTGGCTTTTTTTTACTTAAGTGCTTTTTTTTAGATTTATTTTTTATTTGCCCAAAATTATGAAACAATGTTTGCTGTAGCTGTTCTGTCGATGCTTGCCAACATTTTTAGTGACAAATCGATTGTATAGTGTACCAAAGCAGTCTCAAAGTACACGCCAATTCTTATCGTAGCGTGACTAAAGGCAAAAGGATGACACGGATGACAGTTACTGCAAATGTACAATCACCGGAAAACTCTCTGATTTGCGCGCCAATGCTTTGAGCAAAAAGAATAAAAGTGCTAGGGGCGGCTTTATGCAATCAAAACAAATAGATTTTGTAACCTTGACGGTCAAGACGATGGAGCAAGAAACAGTGTTATGTGTTTTTGTGGTCAAGCATACATTGTTGGCTCAATTAGATCATTTAGGAAACCTAGTCGTTAAATACTTTGAAGACGACAGCGCTATTCGTTTTTCTACTCGTTGTTTTCTACTTAAAATGAAAATACATTGTATTCTAAATCATGCATTTTCAGTTGTGGCTTGCGTAGACTTGACAAATGCTGCTAAAGATATAACCTTAATAATAATGATAGGAACTGGAAGAACATATGACAATAAAAATGAGGAGAATGAAGATAGTTTTAATGAAATATCAGAAAAATATAGAGAATCCAATGAATTAAAAAATCAGCTTTTTTTCTAAGTTTTCAGCTTTTTTTCTAAGTTTTCAGCTTTTTTGCATCGTTCTTCCCGTCAAAAACAGCTTTTTTTCTCAACAAACTTTGGCAACACTGCCGGTAATTCTTGATACCAATTCTGGTTCTCCGAAAAACCGTCTCGCAGTATTACCATTTTTTGTATTTCCACTGCTAGCAATAGGTATATCTACCAATAAGCCCATTTCCTCTCTAAGTTGCACTTGAATTTCAGATTTTCGTGCCTGTACAAGCGGCTTATCATTACCGCGAACTTACCATTTTTTAATTAGAAGTTGATAAGAAATGTGTAAAATACATTCGAACAAGTAAGAAAGCTACAGTCGAGTGTGCTCGACTGTGAAATACCCGCTACCCATTTTGAATAAAAGCAAAATATTACGGTAATAGTTTCATTAGCGGTTTTGCTCATACAAAATATTTCTTTAATAAAATCCACAATTTTTATTTATAATTGTTGTAAATACGATTAAAAAAAAAAAAAGTTTGTACCCCGAGTGGGCTCGAACCCGAGTCCTCCGACTACCACAACAGTAATATGCTTGCACTCTACCAATAGAGCTATCGCAGTGCCTCTTGCATACAGATACAAATATAGAGGCGAGCATGTATATACGTATACGCATACATACAACACATACATAGAAGGCGTTTTTGCCCATACAAAAGTATTTCTTTAATAACTTCGACAATTTTTATCTGATCGTAACCAAATTTTCAGAAATCATAAATACTATAGTTATTATTGTATATACCAAAATTCGCAATTCTAGCTTTACAATTACGCTTGGGCGGAAGTGGGCGTGGCAAAAATTTGAAACAAACTTGATCTGCGTGCAAACATAACAAATGCTGTCGAAAAAAAATTATAGCTCTATATTTTATAGTCTCTGAGATCCAGTGTTTCATACGGACGGACGGACAGACGGACATGGCTATATCGTCTCGGCTGTTGACGCTGATCAAGAATATATATACTTTATAGGGTCGGAGATGCCTCCTTCTACCTGTTACATACATTTCCTGCCGGCACAAAGTTATAATACCCTTCTACCCTATGGGAAGCGGGTATAAAAATCGACTCTAGACCTGAAGAGTTGACAGCCCATATTTAAATAAGTCGACATCAACTTCATAACTTTTCACCAATTCTAAAACATTCATATTTTTTAGTCCTGCTCGACAAAGTCCACATATTTGCGAAGAGGCTTTTGCAAGGACACTAAATGCAACGTGGTCGGGTTAAATTTATGGAAAATTGTATATGAATCTGTTATTGTTGGTTTAATTGCTAATATTTGACTATTTATATTTTCAGTCTCAGAAAGAATTAATTCAGTCGGTTCCTTTTGGCAAATTAGCTTAATGGGCCGACAATTTCGAGTTGATGAAGGTCTCTTGTTCTTCCAAGACCTGCAAAATCGTCCCTAAGGATTGCCGCAACTGGCAGATTGCCAGATGCCCAGATGGGTCTGCTAGGCTATGGTCACAGCGCCATTGCACTATGGGGCATTTTCCATTTTAGCTGGCATTTAGGCGTTTTTCAAAAGTGTTCCAATTAGAAAAATGTTAACGTTGTGTTAACATCAGACTGTTATGGCTCATACTGCGAACATGTATATTTAACAGCTCTTTCGAGCATAACAGCTCTAAAGTCAGCTGTTGCCTACGAAAGCACGCGAGTTACCAGTCCAGTGGCCGAGGGAGTCTCATTTGCGAGAGAATTCTGTAATATGTTAGAAATACTCACAAATAAAAGCACTGTGCTGTTTGGAGAACAGAATAACACTGACTGATTTCGTCAGTGGCAATTTATTACAAAAGGCCTGAACATGTGTGTGTATGTCAGAATCTAAGTATGAGTGTATTATCGTCAGAGTTGCATAGCGTAGGCTTGGAATTTCCGGATCGGCATTATTCCATGTGGCCGGAGAGAGGGGCATGTTAACTCGCGCGCTAAGTTTGCATATTATTTTTCGGTGAACTTTGTTTTTCATTTATTCATGTTGAAAGTTATTAATAAAAAAAAGAAGTCATGGGTAACAATTTCACACGTTTGTACTATAAGTTAAATGTAAAAAATTAATCAAATTGTGTATGTTTATACTAATATGTTGTAATTTTTTTTTTTAAATTTTTAAGCTGGATTTTGAAAAACAATTTTCAACTTTGGAAAGGATTTTGAAAATGAAGTTAGCAAAAACTTCAAGTGTATGTTGTAGTGATGTCAATTCTTAATCCATCAATAATTGTCTTATTCTGCACAATACCGCACAATTGGCACAATTTGCTTTTTCCTCAGGGACCCTCACTTTTCCCAACGCAGATTTGTTCGCAATATGGAACAGAGAGAAAAGTCAGCGTGAGCAGGAGATGGCAATACGTTGTTATTTTGAACAGCATGCCAACAACAATGTAATTGATGAAGTTTTAAGGGAAAAAAGTAAGCAATTCTGCAAGCACTTGCATTACATTTGGCGAGGATGTAACAGAAATTATAAATACTTTGAAACGAAACTTTCAAAATGGTTATGCTTTGCCTTTAATAACGCCGATTGGAAGACCATTAATTCCATTTTTGCTGAAAGGCGAAAGGGCTCAAAGGCTGCAAGCAGCGGAACTATCAAGCTCGCAGAGCAACGAAGTCCTCTTGCTACTCCAAGCAGCAAGCGCAGCTGCTCGAAGACAAGGACTGCATGATCTCTCTGCAGTTTTAAAAATACTTGCAAGTACCCCGGAGAAAGCCAAGCAAGTCAGAGAATGCTTAACAAGACCAGTTGAGGAACCGGTACGTGCGTCAAAAGATGAAGCATTGGCAATAATATTGGACCAAAGATTTTCGAAGGAGCAGTATTGTGTTTTACGAGACGATTTAAAGAAACGAAAAGTGGATGTTTACCCAACATACAAGGTGGTAACAGAGCAAAAGAAAAAATGCAGACCAGCCAAGATTGAAATTTCAGAGAGTGTAGCTAAGGTTTCTCAGCAAAACCTTTTGGAACATACGGCTTTTCGTATCGTAAAACTACAAGAGGAATTAATACAAAATTTATTGGTCAATCAACGTACCGATCTTTTGTCTGCTGAGCTCATCGTAAGCTATGGATTCGATGGCAGTACAGGACAAGCGAATTATAACCAGGCATTAGCAGATAAAAGATTGTGCGATGCAGATTCATGCCTTTTTGCCACCACTATAATGCATCTACGACTGATCGATTCCTCCGGGAATTTGTTGTGGAACAACAGAACACCTCAATCAGTAAGATTCTGTCGTCAAATTGGAGTTTCTTAAAGAAACAAAGGAAACAATATTGCAAGAGAAGAGAGACACTGACCGACAAATTCGTGAATTAGAACCGTGTAAAATATCAGTAAATCGAAATCAAAGTATATATGTATGTAAGATTTAGTCCGTATCTTACAGCAATTGATAAAAAAGTACTGAATGTATTGACGGATACCCAATCATTTCAATCATGTCCAATATGTCACGCAAGCCAAAAAGATTTCCTCGGAAATAAAAATTTCCAGTGCCTTCAATTTGTGCCAATAATGCATAATTTAAAATATGGTGTGAGCCCACTGCATTGCTGGATACGATTTTTTGAATTCATCCTACATGCTGGATATAAGCTCGAGATAAAAAAATGGCGAATTACAAACGCAAGTGAAAGAAATGCGATGATGGAACATAAGGCACATATACAGAAAATGTTTTGGGAAAAAACTCTCGTTGAAAGTCGATCAGCTTAAACAGGCAGGCTTCGGAAATACCAACACGGGGAACACCGCACGTCGCGCATTTGAAAATTATAAAAGTTTTTCAGAAATTACTGGTATTGATAAACAAATTATCTACAATTTGAGAAACATTTTGATATGTTTGTCCTGTCAGCTGCCAATAAATTTGGAGAAGTTTGAATCATATTGTCATCAAACTGGAGAATTGATAGTTGATTCTTATCCGTGGCTGCCGATGACACCAACAGTGCATAAAATTATTGTGCACTCTGCACAAATAATGGAAAATACCGTGCTTCCAGTCGGCTGTTTTGGTGAAGAAGCGTCTGAGTCTCGCAACAAAATTTATAAGTCTGACAAGCTTCACCACTCAAGAAAGCACAGCAGACTTCATTCTTTCGCGGATGTATTCAATCGCGCAATGGATTCATCAGATCCAATAATTTCCTCAATAAATTTGTCGAGGCGCATTAAAAAACATAAAAGTCTCTCTCTTTCTACTGACGTAATCCCGTTGCTTTTGTGTGAGTATGAAAATAATAATAATAGTTTCGAAGAAGACGATTTTGAAGACTCCTGCTTATTTCTTCTCGAAAATATTGAAATTAAAAATGAAGAAATTGAATAAAAAATAAAAAAAAAAAAGTTAAATAAAAATTGGTTTTCTTTTTTGAAGTGTGACCGTACTTTGATTTCACGTTATTCGCTTAGATGCACCTCTTATCATGCAAAAGAATTCTTTCGTAAATAACTTCCATGTTTTTGATCCGATCAACACAAAATTTCCAGGGCACATCCGGGCTAGGATTTATACTATGTCTACCAAGAATGGGGTGTTTTGCTCTAAAATTGCCCAAAATATTCAATTTTTCTCGATTTTTGTGGGCGGTACAGGTGTTACCACGCCCACTTTTATATGATACATTCCTTGGGCATATAGTAACATAATACAGAAAACTGCCGTAAAAAATCTCTTATGGTTTACTCGTAATATTAAATGCCAGCTAAAATGGAAAATGCCCCATAGTGCATTGGTAGGGAGATTAGTAGAGACATGGACTGTACTATCCCCCTTACCAGTACTCACCATATTAAAATAATATTCTTGGAACCGGACTGCTGGCGGGAAGGGTTATGCATTCCCGAAGCCCTCAACCTCTTCACCGACGGGTCGAAGATGGATGATGGTGTCGGAGCGGCCGTATACTGCCCAGACCCGGTCTCCAAACAATCCTATAAACTCCCAGACCATTGCAGCATCTTCCAGGCGGAAGTTTTTGCCATTGGCAAGGCTGCCGAATTGGCTCGGGGTTTACAGCGTAATCACACCTCTATTAACATCTTTGTTGACAGCCAGGCTGCAATAAGATCAATGCACTCTGATGTGGTCAAGTCCAAAGTTGTCCAGGATAGCAGAAGAGCAAAAGAGTCGCTGAACGAATCTATTGGATCCCAAGCCACCAGGGCATCGATGGCAACGAGATCGCAGACACTCTCGCCAAAGAGGGAGTGGGGCTCGATGTCGGTAACATGTGCAATGTTCCGATATCCCTGCGAACTCTAGGCAGTGAAATTGAGGTGCGCTCTAGACTTCAGTGGGACGCGAGCTGGCGTAATGCCAACTCGTGCAAAACTGCAAGGCTGATGTGTGCCTCTACTAACAAAACTTAACCAAATTCGTCATGCAGCTTTCAAGGAAAGACTAGGCATTTTAACTGGTCACTGTCTGTCAGCTGTCCATGCTGTAAAGCTGGGCATCTCGAACAGTGATCAGTGCAGGAAATGCAACGAACCCGGGGTTAAGGAAACACTTGAGCATCTTCTCTGTAGATGCCCAGCGTTATCCCGACTCCGGCTGAAATACCTTAATTCGCCGTGCCACAACGATCTTCAGGACGTTTCACGGCTACCTCCTAGGATGTTGCTGGCTTTTGCCAAAAACGCATCCATACTGTGCAACTTCTGAGACGAAGATACACTACCGGTACAGCTACGGACCTCCACTGGTCTATGCTTTGCCCCGTACAGGGGCAGCCGGTTCCACCTAACCTAACCTATAAGGTCGATGATAGAGTGGAGACTGCTTTGCCCGCTCTGTCTGCAAGGATGGGGAATTTATTGTTCGTCCTGACTGAGAGGATGGAGATTGGTTTGCCTATCGCGGTGAAGATGCACTTTTGGTGTTGATTGGTCGACCCGGTAAGGTTTTGTTTTTATATGTCACCAACCTTTCGGCTAGGTTTCGCGAAAGTCTGGGAGTGCGAGTAATTTTTCTTTGCTTTCGTTCTCATTTTGGATACGTCTGTGTAAAATATAGGCTTTGGTGGCTGCCATATCAATTAAGTGATAAAAAACTCGTGTTGCAGCATCCCGTGTATATACCCGCTACCCATAGGGTAGAAGGGTATTATAACTTTGTGCCGGCAGGAAATGTATATAACAGGTAGAAGGAGGCATCTCCGACCCTATAAAGTATATATATTCTTGATCAGCGTCAACAGCCGAGACGATCTAGCCATGTCCGTCTGTCAGTCTGTCCGTATGAACACCTAGATCTCAGAGACTATGAGAGATAGAGCTATAATTTTTTTCGACAGCATTTGTTATGTTTGCACGCAGATCAAGTTTATTTCAAATTTTTGCCACGCCCACTTCCGTTCCCGCAGATCAATAATAACAAGAGTAATATTAAAGCTAGACGTGCGAATTTTGGTATATACAATAATAACAATGGTATTTGTGATTCCTGATTGGTTACGATCAGATAAAAATTGTTTAAGTTATTAAAGAAATAGTTTTGTATGTTGTATGTATGCGTAGGGCAATGCGATAGTTCTATTGGTAGAGTGCAAGCCCAATATGTTGTGGTACCTCGGGGTACTCGGGTTCGAGCCCGCTCGAAGTACAAACTTTTTTTTTTTTTATCCTATTTACAACAATTTTAAATAAAAATTGTGGATTTTATTAAAGAAATACTTTTGTATGGGGAAAACCGCCTGCTATGTATGTATTGTATGTACATATGTATACGTCTATATATCTACATGCTCGCCTATATTGGTGTGTGCTGGTAGTGTGCAAGCCCAACATTTGGTGGTGCGCCGGTTCGAGTCCCGGTCGGGACTCATAATTTTTTTTATTAGTATATTTGTATTTTTGGTATATTTTGAAAAAATACCGCAATATTTTGCTCTTATTGAAAATGGGTAGCGGGTATCTCACAGTCGAGCACACTCGACTGTAAATTTCTTACTTGTTTTGCTCTGATATGATAGCGACCCATTAGGCCGTCCATGAGATCTACGCCGCCCATGTGAGCATTATACTCATTCACAATTTGGGGGACAATCAATTGATATGTGTCGCTTAGCTTTTCTGTCAAAACGAGCAGCCTTTGCAGTTTTTTCACGAGGGTTCGTCCTTTGAAATTGGTGGTCACATAGGTGAACAAAAAGCGAACAGGTTTGCTGTCTTTCCAGAGTACATCGGTTATGTCGACACCAAATGGGGACCCAACGTACTCAGTCGAAAAACCCCTTGGCAATTTGTTGATGGCAATATCGTTTGGTATCTTGCAATTGGGGATACGGTTTCCTCGCACCGTGCCGAGGCTGTAAATACCTTTCACTCTTAGATAAACCATCAAAGGCAAAGATGTATAAAAATTATCGAAGTAAATGATGTGATTCTTAAATGTCTCGACGGTTTGTGTTAAGCGCACTACAATGTTGGCAGAAGCACCAAGATCTGGGTGACCAGGTAAGACCACATTATCACCTGCACCGCTGTAAATCTCAAAGCGGTATGCGTATCCAAATGAATCGCACAATACAAATAGTTTAATGTCCCACTTGTGCGGCTTATTTGGCATGTTCTGACGCAAGTGGTGCTCCATTTTTGTGCTGCACATTTGCTCGTCAACACAATGACGGGCATACTTTGGCACCGAGTCAAACCGTTTGTTGAGACAGTCTATAAGTTTTCGCGTACGGAACAAAGGATCGTAGCCTGGTTCGCCCTTTTTGATCCGTTCGCGCTCATCACGTAGCGAGAAGTACTTTTTGATTGACTCGAATCTGCTTCGGGTCATGCAGGTTTGTATAGGTCCGAGCGCATTTTGTCCCCAGTAGCTCTTCAGATTTAGTGGTGCATCTCATCAGTGTTAATTTTGAGCTTATTGTTGATATCATCCGTTAAAGCTGCGCACATGGTTTCGCCGACGATGATATTCATGATTTCCGTATTAAAGAAATAGCAAAAGAGCTCTAGTGGTGTTTTGAGCTCCTTTATTTCTGCTGGCAACGAAAAATCGCCTCGAAATGTTAACAATGTATGTATGTTAATATGCAACTGCATTGATTTCTCTCGCCACAGAATCTTACTCGAATCTTTTGTTATTGATTCAATACCTGTTTAAATAAAACTAATTATTCACTTAAATAACACATAGCAATTAAATTTGGCTTACCAGCTCCATTGAACCCACCAGAAGTTGGCGGAGATGCGCACGCCGTATCTTTACTGATTGGTAAAGGTGATCGCGGCCTTTTTGCAGTTTTCTGGGAAGTCACAGCTTTCTGTGCATTGTTTTGGACATTTTCGTCATTACTCTCAATAAATGACATAGTCTCAATATCTTCTAATGCAGTATTAAGAGCCTCCACTATATCAATGTCGCCGTCCTCGTCGTCACTTGAGCTTAACACTTCTTCATACGACGAACTGACTCAAAAATCTTGAGCAACTGCTCATCTGTCAAATCGGACAGCTTATACCGAACCCGGTTTTCCATTTCCTTTAATATTTATATTTCTAATAAGTAAAATCACTCCATCAATAGAAACAAACACATAAAATTCAATATATTGTGAAATATCAGCTGGCAACAAAAGTTGTCTTGGATCCCCAAACGTGCCTCAAGGCACGTATCGCTATTTCGATATCACAACGGATGTCTTTTATATATTTGCAAATCTGAAACTTAATTTTAATCGTAAATTAACTTACCTTTCAAGAAAAAAACAAGTAAGAAAGTAACAGTCGAGTGTGCTCGACTGTGAGATACCCGCTACCCAAATTTAATAAAGCCAAAATATTGCGGTATAATTTTCAAAATATACCGAAAATACTAAAAAATACTAAAAATATACCAAATGATATGTTTGGTATATCGGTATAGTACACCATTCAAAATATACCATAGACGGCACAATGTACCAGATTGTCGGCCAAAAGCAACTCAGACCCCTAGTAAGTAGGCGTTTTCCATTTCTTTAATAACTTCCACAACTTTTATCTGATCGCAACCAAATTTTCAGGAATCATAACTACTATAGTAATTATTGTATAAACCAAAATTCGCAACTCTATCTTTAAAATTACGCTTGTTATTCAATTTTTTTGATTTGCGGGGGCGGAAGTGGGCGTGGCAAAAATTTGAAACAAACTTGATCTGCGTGCAAATATAACAAATGCTGTCGAAAAAAAATTATAGCTCTATCTCTTATAGTCTCTGAGATCTAGGTGTTCATACGGACGGACGGACAGACACACAGACGGACATGGTTATATCGTCTCGGCTGTTGACGCTGATCAAGAATATATATACTTTATTGGGTCGGAGATGCCTCCTTCTACCTGTTACATACATTTCCTGCCGGCACAAAGTTATAATACCCTTCTACCCTATGGGTAGCGGGTATAATTATGCTCTGGATAGGTTTTATATATTCAAATTTATTTGCACAACAAAACACAACATGTGCATACCGAAATATAAGTCGCGTTAAAAGCTTCGGAGAGCTTTCAAAGCTCAGACTCATAACTTTGTGTGCTTTTTATCAACCGTCAAAAGTTATTTAAACGATTGAAAAGCTGTTAGTTTATTAGTTAAGGCCAAAAACGTAATACGTGCCTTCAGGCAGGCTTACGATTTAGAGTTACATCCCTACATAAATATTTCTTATGATTTAAAATTGCTTGAAACAATATTGTGTGTGTATTATGTTCTAGCGCAGCGCGCAGCGTACGTCACACACTCAGTTCACTCAGCAGATCAAATGTGGAACGATGAGCACGAGCGTATTTCGTTGCGCTGTGCTTTCGTTTGTATGTATGCGTTTATGTATCGACATGCTCGCTTATATTAGTATGTGTATGCATATGAAGTTTTGCAACGTGCAGTTGCCTCACTGACAAGCAGCTAGCGCACGTCAATTTTGTTTTGCCGCGACGAAAGTCTCGAAGATGAAGACGAGTAACTGTTCGTGCCTTCGAGTCTGTGTGCCTATACATATATTGGCAATTTACCGCCAACGAAAATCAAAGTGCGTTGGTTCTATTCGTAATGTGTTGGCGGGTGTAGAAAACTGCTTGGGTTCAGAACCGGTTTTTTTTCTACATTTTATTTATATTTTCATTTTTCCCATTTTTTACAAATTAAAAAAATTGTAATATTCATTTATACATTTTTTTTATTAAAACAAAAAATTAAAATAAAAACAATATTTTTTCAGAAAATATATACATATGTACGAAATTATAATTTTTTTTTAAATTATTAGCTGATGTAAAACAATTATTATTTATTTCAGGAATATTATCTAATTCTACTATAAATGCCAAAATGCCTAAATGGCAAGCGCGAATTATTTTTGTTTGTCGATAGTTTGATCTGTTTTGTTTTGATTTGACAAATTTTCTCTTCCGTAATTTTGACGTGCTTTTCTTCTTAATAATTTACCATAAGCTTGTGTGACACGCATACATATGTATGTGTATATGCTAATATGTATGTAATATGTAATTAATAATATGTATGTGTCGGCGCACACTAAGAGTGTGTGTATGTTGGTGTGAGTGTATGGGTATGATGTTGTATGTAGGAATTTCACCAGAGGCTTAATTTCATCATTATAGTAATATTGCATCAGGCACTAATTGCGCCGTGATTGGTTGTGTGTGTATGTTGTCGCTTTAAGAAGTGTCGTTTTAGCAGGGCGACAGCGTAGTGTCGCTGTCGCCGAGTGTGGTTCAGTGGTAAGCATAGAATGAAGAATGTGTGTAAAACCGAAACTCGCTGTGCTATTACGATGTCGGAAAATAACCGCGCTGCAACATATGTATTAGACGTCTGCATGAGTGGCAAAAAAATCACATTCAAATGCACAATGCTCAAAATGAGTTGAGTGAATTTGAAAGCAATGCCAAACTGAAGTGAATGAGTTGACTCGCTTACGTACGACTCAGTCGCACAAAGAATAGAGAACGAGAAACGAATTGAATGAAGTGAAAACTCAGAAAACTGCGACGCTGAATTCGAACGATTCGAGTTGCAACTGTAAATAAAGGGAAACCTAGGCAATGCGTAGTAGGCATTGCGTAGTAGGCAATTGAAATGCGTTTTTACATTCATGGTTTCATGGTTTTTTATTTAACTTATTTCTAAAACATCAAGGCTATTAACTAATTTATACATAAATTCAGGATTTTCGCTTAAAGTAATTTCTAAATTAACAATTACAAACTAATTCAAATATATTTATGTAAATTCATTCTTTTTTCTTGAAGTTATTTCTAAATTAACCTTATATCTAACTTAAATTGGAATGCAAAAACATTATTTTGTTAATATTTTCTGAGTTAGTCGCTATTTGACTACGCTTCTCAGTAATTAAATTTCTTGCGTTTGAAAATGTGCGTTCCGAAGCCGCGCTGCTCGCTGGAATGCAAAATATTTTGCAGCTTGTCTTGTGCAATAGCGGAAAAAAATCCTTGTTCATATGCCACCAAGCTAAAGCATTGAAGTCAATTGTGTATGCAACATTGAGGTTGCAATATCGAGCAATCTCTTGTTCCACCATGTCTAGTATTGTCTCACATTGGGGGACCTCTAAGTAATCTGCAAATTCATCGTTTACCAACTGGGGTTCTATATTGTTAATTTCGCAATTGTTTTGGAGAAAGTGATTCATAATAATTTTGCAATCATTAATTATGATCTCTCTCTCAGTAGGTGTGAATTGAATAAGTTTGTTTGTTGGAGGAAAAAGGAACAAGGCTATGTTGTGGTATTTTGTCAAATTTGGAGTTATAGTTGTTAAAATTTGGCTATTGAGTTCGAATTTAAGGCTTTTTATTATGTCTGTGTCATAGTAATCAATCTGGCAGGCTTTCTTTAGTTTATTTAAATTTGGCAAAATTAGATGAATTGTTGGGCGTTTAGAAGCTTCAAGTTTTTTTGACACATTCTCAAAAGCTTCCAGCAATCGGACAATTGGACCTAAATGATTAATGTTAATACCCTCACCTCTGCAGACCTGATTTTTTTCTTTTAAAATATCTGTTACCTCTACCCAATTGACTTCAATTGACTTTAGCAAGTAGTAGACGGTATTCCACCGAGTTGGACAAAAGCTCTTCAAAGACACTCCTAACGATGAATTATTTCCAGACTTTTTAAAATATTTCACCAGCTTGCTGCAACTTGAGACAATATTTTCCATCTCAGGAATAGCATTAATAGCTTTTTCCACAGCGTTGTTAAGCAAGTGATTGATGCAATTAATTTTCTCCGAGTCCGAAAAGGCTTTTATCATGTTCGACCCACGATCAGTTACAACCACGGGCTTGTCAAGTTCGAGGTCACATCCAAAATCCTTCAAGATTGCTTCTATTTTTGTCCGTATATTGACACCTTGACAAAGAATAAATTTGAATTTTACTTGTACACATAAAGTTTGGGTTAATATACCTGTGCTGGGCGAGCCCTTCATTGACTTCATGGCCATAAGGCGATCGACCAAAACTCCCTCCCTTATGTAATGGACAGTGCACGACAAATATGAAGTTTTTAAATAGTTGTCGGTCCATATGTCACTGGTTATAGCATACCCAAAAGCTTTGTATTTTTCAATTTCGTTTTTTATTGGGCCAAAGTGGGAGGAATATATTGTTGATATGTTTCGGGAAACGGTTGTTGGATGTGGTAACAGCTTATCAACGTCGACATTTGCACCATATGTTACCCCAACATTAATTAAAAACGATGCAAACTTTTTAATGCCAGAGTCGTCAATAATTTTAAGTGGGCGGCAGTTCTTAAGTACCCATTTTGTTACAACAGATATGCCCTCCTCTTTCGTTGCTTTGTTTACATCTATTAGAGCAGCCTCACGGAATTTACTGGCATTAACGACGTAACATTTGTGTTTGACCAGGTTAGAAGTGCTTCCTGCAAACTTCAAAACAGTATAGCACGTCTTACAAGCTACAAGATCGACAAATTCTTCTCCATTTTGGTTTTTAATTTTGGAGAAAAATTGCCAAACTTCGCTTCTGCCTCTCTTTTCAATTAAGGTGTACATCCCACTTTTAAGCTTCTCTTTGACATCCACCGATCTTTGCACAACCTATATATTTCAAACAAATTGAATTACCTCTGAAAAATATAACACAGAAAACACTAATGGACAGGTCACAAATACACTGGTTAATATAAAACGCATGTTAATATCTTAGCACGAAGAAAACAAAGAAACAACTTGTTATAAATACATATAAATTAAAACAACAACATTAAACTAAAAAGTGAACTACAAATACATACAGATTCGCTTGCTTCTTGTATTAATAGAGTGTCCATAAATGCGTCTTTGAACTGCAGGCCTCAGAAAAAGAATGAACCGAATTTGCACGCAACAACTCGAATTACTCGAATATACTACGCAGTGCCAAATTTGTCATTTCCCTTTTCGCTTCATTCGTTCTCTTTCATTTCGTTCAACGTCGCAAGCTATGAAGCAAAACGCGAACTCATACTGATACAATGTCGATTCATTTCTTGCATTCCACTCATTCCATTCAATTCTATTCGAATGTATTCAATGAGACGTATGTTGTGAGTGGTCTCATGCAGATGTCTAATATGTATGTATATGAAAAGCAAAATGATAGGCACACGCCAATTTGTTGTTTTTTTTTCTATTTTCCTTTGCATTATTCAACCGCGATTTTTTTGTTCTTTCTAATTTGTCTGCGTGTGGTAAGACTTGTGTCGATTTTTAGAAAGAAAAATTGCTTGCGTTTTTTTTAATTTACAAAATATTAAAATGGCTAATTTAATAAAAAAAGATGTCAGGAAAAGTGGGTTGACTTGCAACATTGATTCATGTCAGAGAAGCTATAGGGATAGCTCAGAGCACTTTCCTGACCGTTTGTTCCGCTTCCCGAAAAATGAAACTCTTCGTCGCGAATGGGTTTCGAAATGTAAATTGGAGAAGGAAGTCAATATTGGCAGGACGGTTATATATAACATACATTTTGAGTTGAAGTATTTAGGGGGTAAAAAATTAAAAGCAGGGGCTTTGCCGACTCTTCGTTTAGTAGATGAGCCGAAGCTAAATTTAAATACATGTTTGTTCACAGAGAACACTGATGGTTTTTCATTTTGCGAAGAGATTGAACAAATTTCTATTTTTCAAAGTGCACATAAGCCACCGGAGCCCACAAGCATTGATTGTGTAGAAACGGCAGAGAGCCCAATATATGAAAACAAAAACTCCGGAAGCAAAGTTGATGTAGATATACCAACTAATAATAATAATCTATTCACCGATGGGTCCAAAAGTGAACACAACACCTCATTCGCATGTGTACATCAGGACGGACACACCATTGTCGCCGGCCGACTACCAGACTGCTACTCAATATTCTCAGCAGATGCAGTAGCCATACATTCAGCTATAACCTACACCCAAGGGAGACGCGGCAGATTCGTGATATGCAGCGACAGCCTATCATCGCTAGAAGCAGTTCGAAATATTGAAAACAGAAATCCAACTATCTGCAACATCAGAGATGCATTAATACAAAGGCCCACGAAGCAGATGCTGTTCTGGGTGCCCAGCCACAAGGGTAAAAAAGGCAACGAGCTCGCGGACGCTGCAGCTAAGTTAACAGCAATATCTCCAACCATAACCGTTATCCCATCGAACCAGAAAGACATAAGGAGAGCCCTTTCCAACTATCTAAATCACATCAGGGTCGACGGCTGGCCATCCTTTCATCATGGATTCAGACACCTGCCCAAGATTAGCAAGTATTAGGAAACGCCATTTCTCAACTTCCCTTCCATCATCCCATCTCGAAATATCTATTTCCAATATTAATAATATCTATAAATTTTTCAAAGAATGCAACTACGCTCAAATTTAAAATGTAAAAAAATAAAAACAGCTGAAGGCCTACTTGCTAGTGCTCGCGCGATAATTACCTTTAATATTATTTGTATTATTGCTAATTTTGTAAAATTAAAATAAATAAACAATAATAATAATAACTTTTGCGACAATTGCTTAAGAAAAGAGCATAACGAAATGCATTATAGGAAGAATTACTGGTCAACCATTGAAGAACTCAATAAACAGAAGAGAAAGAATAAGAAGTATACGAAAATAATAATGCTGCTACAAATGAAATTAAGAAATGTAAAAGTAAGAAAACTGAAATATTTAAAATATAAAATAAATGACAGCAATCTATTTGGAATTCTCGACAAGAAATGACTATCAGAGAATTCAAACACATTTTGCAAGATGTTGATGAAGGGCAATAAAAAAAAGTGGCAAGATAAAGAAAGACTAATATCTCAAAGCATTAATTGTTATTCAACTAAGGCGTATTTATTTATGAGGGATGATCTTGAATTGAATCTCCCATCGAAATCATCGTTACTAAGATGGGCGCCAATCAAAAATATATGTAATTCCGGGTCTCAATGACCACTTAATAAATGCATTAAAAGAAATATTTTCAAAAATGGATGACAACAGTAAGAATGTCGTATTATTGTTTGATGAGATGTCAATACGGAAAGCGCTACAATATAATTCCCATCATGACGAAGTGGAAGGTTTTGTGGACGATGGCTATGAAAAATCGTGTTTTTATGGTGAGAGGCCTTTATGCCAATTGGAAATTTGTTTTAAGCTATTTTGCTACATCCACTGGACTGTCAGCCATTAAATTTAAAGAACTTATTAAGAAAAATATAATTGTCGCACAAAACATAGGCCTAACTATCAGAGCAGTGGTATGTGATCAAGGCACGAAGAACAGAGGAGCCTTAACAAAATATGGGGTGAATGACGAAACACCATACTTTTTCGTTAATGAGCAGAAAATTCACTCAATTTTTGATGATTTATTCAAATCCCTTCGGAATATTTTAATTCGATGGCCAAGAGTCATGTCAAATTGTTGTTAAATTGTTTGAGATTGACACAAACAACACTTCAGTTCGATTATGCTCGACTATTTTTAATCTTTTTTTGGCTCAATAAAAATTTTTTAAGTGGCAAACCGTGCTCTCAAGTGTTATTCACTCCAAGTGACCAACAAATATATGTATACAAAAAATATACAATTAAAATCTAATGACATCGCATATGTGTGCCGTGTAAGGGATTGTAGAGCACGGGTTTTTGTAAGTGCATATACATAAGGCTGGCGTTTTTTCCAAGCCTGAGAAAATAAATGATATTCATGGGCCACAAGGCCATGAAATGGAAAAAATCTATGTGCTTTCCGCAATAAAATTGAAGTGTCAAACGGATTCCGACGACACCAAAAAAATGTTTATAAGTTTTGATACGGTGAAACGCACTCTCCAAAAAAATGACAACCCAAATACTCCAGAGGATGCGCGCGATACGTTTAATGATGAAAATATCATGAACCGTTTTGGCATGACGAAAGGAAATCACCCAAAAGTTTTTTTTTAGGAAATTTTATGTATCGAGTTCATTTATTTATTGTGTATTCGCGTCGGACAAGGTCATCACTTTGATGGAAGCCAATATTGAGGAGCAGAATAGGAATTTTTTAATAGATGCTACATTTAACGTATGCCCTTTCGGACTTCATATTTTATTTGAACTTATTTATTTTTTAGATAACACCTTTTCTACTTGTTTTGATGAAGCGTAAAACTGTAACGAACCGTCACAACGCCGGGGTAACTAGCGCTGTCCAGGGATCGAAGTAAGAAACTTATGATTTGCTGAAACCCTACAAGCCGAGTATCACAAGGTGTGAGACAAATCTTAGTAGCTAGTCGGGGCGGAGATCTCGATGGGAAAGAAAGACACAGTAGTTTAGGTTTTATTTTCTTTATTACTTGTTTGACTGGTTCTGGATAAATTAACGATAATATGGGATTATGCTTATCCATATGATTATATGGATTTATGCTTCTAGAATTGTCCTCAGGTCCAACGTCGATTGAAATCTTATGCGGGCGGATAGAGACACACTACCACTATGTCGATATATACACAGTGGGTTTGGCTGTAGTTATTTGGAGAGGAAAAGCACGGGACGTACGGCGTGGATGTCACAGGTGTCAGTGTGTAATCACAATGATTTTGTTGCACTATGCACACTATTCCGGTGTTGACTGTAGTAGTTGTAGTCAAATTACTACAGCTAACGGGAAGATGTTGTGTTTCGCGCGAATGGTAGAAAACGGGACCCACAGCGTGGGTGAAATGGTTGTCACACTGGCCCAATCACACTGTACACACTGTTCCAGCGTCGAGTGTAGTAGTTTGTAGTTACACTACTACAGCTAACGAGGAAGTTTGGTGTATTTCGAGGAGGATCGAAACCGGGATGTACGGTGCAGATGAGACGAGTGTTGGTGTGTAATCACACTGGCACAGTCGCACTATACACACTATTCCAGCGTTGACTGTAGTAGCTGTAGTCACACTACTACAGCTACCGGGAGAATGCGGTGCTTGACGCGGATGATAACGAAAACGAGGCGTGCGGCGTGGGTGCTACGGTTACCAGCTAGGGTTGTTGATAATATATCAATATATCGATATTTTTTTCTAAAAATGATATATTTATATCGTGATATTTTTTTTACCCAAATATCGAAATCACGATATTTTTTTTTTTTTTGATATTTTTTGATATTTTTTCCTTGGTACTCTAAATTCAAAGCGTCGATTGAAACTTTCAATTTAAACTTAAATTAAATTTGAAATTTGACAGAAGAATAAAGGGAAAAATGAATGTTAAATCAAATTACACAAACATAACAGGCGGCATCGCGAAGTGCATTCATTGCGAGAAAACAATTAAAACCAGCGATAATTCATCGAATCTGTCGTCGCACTTGCGCAATAAGCATAGCGAAATTTTTGCAAAATGCGCGCAAAAAAAGGTATGTATGTATAGCATATGTGTGTATGAGTATGTGTGAAAATCGAAGTTTAACAGGTGGTTTACAATATATGTATATTCATTTGTTTTCATTTTTAGCCTTTTTGTTTTTTATACAGATTTCCGATGTCACAAAACCGGAAGACTGTTTTGACGACTTCATGAGCGCACACAATCACTCAATCACAAAAGAATTGAGCGGTGCGTCGGAGCAAAATAAGGAGCTGAAACTGTACTTTAGCTTGCCCCAAGCTGCGTGGGATTGTAACCCGCTGGAGGTGTGGAAATCCCATAGGGCGACCATGCCGGGCCTTTACAAGGTGGCCATGCGACATCTTATCACTCCAGGCAGCTCGGTGCCTTCAGAGCGGTTGGCATCCGCAATAAAATATGTAGTTTGCGATGCTAGGAGCCCAATGACGGACATACATGTAACGCAAAGAGTGTTTTTAAAATCTTTAAATTCTGCCAATTGGGCCTGATGTTACATTTAGGTACATATAAGACATAAGACATGTATATATATATATTGATTAAAAATATAATTTAAAAATGTAAGTTTATAAAACTTGTTTTCTTTTTATTATCCAGGAAAAAAACATTTTTATTAAAAAAAAATCAAAAATATCAAATATATCGATATTTTTCGGTGATATTTAGAAATATTATTATCATATTATTTGATAAAAAAAATATCATCGACACGATATTTTTTAAAATTTTCGACAACCCTATTACCAGCGTGTGATCACGCTGGTGCGGTTACGACTATGCAGCGAACGGGGAATTATGTGTTTTGCACGGGCACTGGGGAAACGGGATACACAGTATGAGTGAGACAAATGCCGGCGTGTAATTACACTGGCAAAGTCACACTATACACACTATTTCAGCGTTGACTAGATAATAATAGCACTTTCACTTTTGTATTTTTGTCTTTGTTAAACTTTTAAATTGACTTTTATTGCATTTGAAAATACACTTGTTGTGCCGCTCAGAGAATAGTAGAGAACCTATGTTAAATGTAGAAAAGCACTAAAAGTGGCCAGGGTGACCAATATGAGGAGAAACTAGATCAGTGTGACCTTGTCACACGCACAGTATACTAACTTTGTCACTATCGATATCACTCGATCGCGACCACAAGCGTAATGCTGCGAAACTGCTCCAAGTTCTCACCATCGACAGGTGAGAGCGGGAACGTGGCCGTGCTGGAGTTCAAGATCGAGTCGGTTCCGGTTGGTCGTCGCGTCGTCACTGACGACTGGGCATTCACGTATTTGGCTTTGTAGAAATCGAAGAAGAGGAGCACCATGAATCCCTTGGGGTAATCGCATTCGCGAAACAGCAACTGGAACTGAACGAATTGCTACATTTGGACGGTGGTCAGGTACTTCTTCCACCACTTGGGTTCTATGGCAGCAGTCATGTAATAGAAATACATCACAATGTGTACGAGCGAGTTGAGGCCCATCCACACGGAGAAGGGCATGCAACATGGAATGAAACAAGAACAAATGATTATTACAGTAGCTTCTTTACATTGTCAATGACACATGGAACAGGACAGTATAGGACAGCACAGGACGACGCATAGAGAAACGAAGTAGGAGGTTATTCGTCTTTGTGTCGGTGCCTATCTGGCTTGAATGAATGATGAGGCAGATAAAAATTAAGTGTGATGACGGGCTTCCGGAAGAGTCACCCGATATCTGCCACATCTGCTACGTGAAGTTGTGCTTTCGCAACTAACCAGCTTCGACGGAATATCCTCCGCCTCCCAAAATTTGCAGCTAAATTTGTCGAGTTGATCGTCTGCTTGGATGGCGACTCTCGTCGAAAACGCAGAGATAGTTGTCGACACATTCTGGGAGACGGGGCCGGTGAGAATTCAACCAAACACGGTTTCTTGCCCAAGGAGTGAGCCACAAATGTTTGGCCGGGAGCCGCTCAGGATGACTAACGGAAGGATATCCGCGCCAATTAAAATGTCAATCTGAGCACCTTTGTAGAAGTATGGATCTGCCAGTTCAATCGCTGGTAGATCCTTTAGGAAGCCTTTGTGGAATGACGAACGCTGAGGTCTAGATATGGAGCCTCGGCTTCGTTGGACAACCAATGCTGAAGTTGCATAGCTTCTGCGGTTGGGCCGCAATTGCATGACTCAGCCCAGATACTTGGGCTTGCACGGATTGGAATGGCAACTTTATGCGCTGGAATAAACGCTCAGAAATGAAAGTCGCTTCGGACCCTGAGTCGATTAGTGCTCGTGCGGTGTATGTAGTACCTAGATGGCATACATTGACAACCGCCGTGCCGAGAAGGATGTTCTGAGCGTCAATGGCAAAGTAATTTTGCACATTTGTTGCCGATTGATTCGGAGTGGACTGTATGTTGGGAAGTGTGGATGGAGTGGAAGAGGAAGAGGCACCATTGTGGGCACTGTTGCCCTGATGGAGAAGAGTGTGGTGCCGCCTCTTGCATGTCAAGCAATTGTGCGCACTCGTACACTCTCGGAGTTGGTGACCTCTTGCGAAACAGTTTAAACAGAGACTTTTCTGTTTGATGTAGCTCATCCGATCATTGACCGACATTTTAAGGAAGCTTGGACAGACCCGGACAGGGTGATTCTCTTTTGAGCACAAGTCACAAGTCGATTTGCCTCTCTGAGTGACTTGGGCCTTGAAAGAGTTAACTCGCTTTGAACTCTGCTGTAAACGGGATGGTCCAGCGGTAGAGTTCTGCGAGTTGATTTGCTTCACGTCCTCAACAGCCTCGAGCGTACGATAACGCTCGTTGAGGAATGTGCTCATGTCCTGCCATGCGGGAATCTTGGACTTGTCCACCAATGATTGCTCCCATAATGAGAGTGTAAGTTTGGGGAGCTTGGATGAGCAAAGACCAGGATGCAGTCGGCGAAAGGACTAGAGACTGAAATGTCTGAGTGGTCAAGAGCGGTCAAGCACCGCTGAATCGTGCCATGCAGCTCCTTAATCGCTGCCCCCGACTCTTGCGAAACCGTGGCCAGGATGAAGAGTATTTTTAATTGGCTCTGTTGAAAAATACGTATGTAAATACATACAAGTGCAAGAGTCATATTGATATTCACGCATCATATATGTATATTGTGTATATATTGGTAGAAAGAGGCAACGGCAACGGAGCCTGCTGGTCGTCCCTCTCACACATTCCTTCTCTTTTGTGCACGCGTAGAATTAGCGTCACTTCAGTTTCGTCAGCGAGTTAGTGCGGTTCATAAAATCGAAATCAAAGTGTTTTTATTTATCTGGTTGCTTGTGGGGACAATTCTTTCACGGATTTCTATAGGTTATGGGCCCAGTCACAATTGCAACGGATAAATAATAGGAATGCTTTGATTGTTTAAAACAAAAAGAAAGTATAAGTGAATAAAAAAGTAAAAGCATATTATATGTGAATGTTTGTGTGCATATATGTATGCATTCACATTCATATGTACTACGTTTGCAGTCATCATCGAATTATAATTGCTGGAAGTGATTGATTATTGTGTGATAGAAATTGCACAATATAACTTATTAATTTCACAATATATGACGCTGCGACCAATTCGCCGCATAAAATTTTTCACATATTTCCAGGAAGAAGCCAAGACGAATTCGACGCATAAAGATTCAAAAAGCCACGTGATTTGAATTCGCCATAAGTTCTCTTGCACTTCTTGTGCTGCCGTTTTTGTGTTGCTGAACTGTGTTGCTGGACTTTGTTGCTGAACTGTGTTGCTGGATTTTGTTGCTGAACTGTGTTACTGGACTTTGTTGCTGAACTGTATTGCTGGATTTTGTTCCTGGACTGTGTTGCTAGACTGTGTTGTGTTGCTAAAAGGTTGTTTGCTAGAAAGCGTTGCTGTGTTGAAAAACGATGGATAGGGGTAAAAGGAACATAAAACCATTTGATGGTGAAAAGTTCTCTATTTGGAAGTTCAGAGTTAGAGATCTTTTGGAGGAGCATGACCTGTTGAAAGTAATTGATGAGATAAATTTCGAAGTGAACGAAGAAAACAAAAAGGCTGAAAGAGCTGCAAAAAACTTGATCATTGAGTATTTAAGTGATTCTTTTTTAGCTTTTGCTAGCAGTGACTATGGAGCCAGGCAGATTTTTGCGAATTTAGATGCCATTTACGAAAGAAAGAGCCTAGCATCGCAACTATCACTTCGTAAGAAACTTTTGGGGCTTAAGTTAAAAGGTGATGCTTCACTCCTTAATCACTTCAATTTCTTCGATGACCTTATAACAGAATCAGGACGTCGCATTAGGAGCAAAGTTAGACGAGATGGATAAAGTTTCCCATCTACTCCTCACTCTTCCACGATGGAGTTATAACTGCGATTGAGACCTTATCTGAAAGTAACCTAACTTTAGCTTTTGTAAAAACACGACTTACTGATCAGGAGATAAAGCTTAAGAATTTGAACAAGGATACTAGCCACAAAGTGCTGCAGGCAATAGGCAAAAAGGAATTTAAAGATAAGTTTAACAATAAAGTAGGAGCGAAATTTGGAAAGAAACTAATCAAACCCTTTGTTAAGCCAAAAACCAAATGCTTTTATTGCGGAAAACCAGGTCAGGAGGTTCTACTCGTCTAAGCCTACTCTGTCTAGCTAACTTGCCGGCTCAGTTCAGGGCTGGGGTGGGTCTTTGGCTTCGACTGGGTAGTAAGTCATCATAAATTAAAGTGTAAACAGAGTGTAATACTTGGGGAGAGGGACAGTACTCATTTCGCATCAATCTGAACGCTCGCATATCCAGTGCCCAATTAAAATCAAAAGTTTAACACATCATTGTTTTCTTCTCCATATTATACATTATTTTAATAAACATTCTTCATATTGTTTATAAAATTATCTCTAATGAACAATAGTGCTTGATTAATTGAGCTTTTATTTATCGTTACGTTAATTTGTTTTGTTTAAACGTTTGTCTCCATGACTTAATAATACGAAAAATATAACCAACACGGAATCGAAAGCCCCACAATCACAACCCCAATCAACTATGATTTCAGACACGGCTATGCCGTACTTACGCACTTTCCATCGATGTTAGCAGACCTGATAACTAATGAAACCGTCGTAACATATATATTATTGTTGATGATAGCTGTCAAAGATGATAAAGTGTTATGATTATCAGGCTATCGAATCCCTATGTACCCCATGTTGGCTGTATAAAAGTCGAAAAAAAAATTGGTTATTTGATTTGACAAGCACTTATTACAAATTCAATTTAATTTTTCAAACCATGTTGGCACTCTTGGTGCAATTTACAAAAGAAAACAATCCTCTGCAGATAACGTTGGTGTTGGTTTTGGTGGAGTCGTAGACCTCTCTCTCCGGAGGATCTACGCTCCTTAGAACGTCTCTATTATCGCCTTTGACGAGCCTCTATCGAATACCGTTTATTGGTGATCTGATTATTGCCTTATTTTTGCTATAGTTGGCTGTCCGCAGCGAGATACGCTGCCTTCACAAACACTCCCTTATGCTTGCAGGTTCGGGTGAATATCCGCCTGTGATTGGCACGTGGTACCTGTTCAACAGGGGGGAGGCGGGGAAAGTAATGTGCAACACCTATTCCACTCAATGGAGGGTCTAGCGTCTGCAATTGCCAGCAGTATGACCAATTAGCTGCATAAAATAACATTTTTATAGCAAGGTCCATACAGATTGACACTACTTACCAAGCAGTGGCAAAAATTATAATGAAAAATTTAACACCTTAAATTTCTCTTATAGAGACGGCCACTCAAGGTTGACGACAAAAGGAAACCTTGGATGCCAAAAGTGTTGGTATTCTTTTCTTATTTAAAGTACAATTTTATCTTAATTTTCTTCTTTTTTTTCTCCTTAAGAATTTTTGTCTGGTTTAATACGTGTGTTCTCAGCGAAAAAAGTTTAAAAAGTGAAGTTGGCTGCCCTTAGTGGGCGCTCAAAGCATCTCTGTGTGGATCAGTGAAATTCTCCTCGTTCGATAGACTCAACAGAGGTCTAACAGTTGAGCTATGCTAAGTAGCCTTGCCAACTTAATTAAGGCTTTGCCGCATCAGCTGATGTTTTGATTTTGTGACAATCAGGTGTTTTTTTGCAACTTGTGACGCACCATACTGCGCCACAAAAATAAACAATAGCCCAAAAACGTAAATACCAAAGTTTTTCTCTCATATATGGTCACTTACCCAGCTGTGCTGAGTTAACAGCGCAAGTGCAACGCAAAGAGAGTTCACAGAGCATGCGCAACGCAAATATGAGCCAAGCAAGCTAACAGCGCATGTGCAACGCAAAGAGAGTTCACAGAGCATGCGCAGCGCAAAAATGAGCCAAGCAAGTTAATAGCACAAGTGCAACGCAAAGTGAGTTAACAGCACAAGTGCAACGCAAAGCGAGTTAACAGCACAAGTGCAACGCAAAGCGAGTTAACAGCGCATGCGCAAATTTAGGAAAGGAAAGTAAAAGCGAGCCAAGACCTTGACCTAGATAAAAAGGCGAGAGTAGGAGGAGCGGCTCTCTCACTCTGATAAGAACTTGCCAGTGCGTAACACTTTTACCCGCGAGTGCCAACAAGAAACAAAGTCTAGAACCACGTGCAAATACTTGATACTTACACATTGATTATTCCCCTTGGCTACCCGTTTAACATATGCGATTACGCATAGCCATTAGCATAGTTATTGTATTAACCCCCTTCGAGTGCGACAACGCACTAACACAACCAGACTAACGATATACGCTAGACTTTGTTTTTCTTTTCGCCGAGTCTTTCGTTCGTCGTTGTTTTCCTTTACGCACAACGCACATATTTTTCCCCGTTCACCGTAGTAGTGTGATTACAGACTACTACAGTCGACGCTGAAAAAGTGTGTACAGTGTGACCGTGCCAGTGTGATCACACGCCAGCATTTGTCTCACTCATACTGTGTGCCTCGTCTTTTTCCGAAGTGCTTGAGCAAAGCAAAGTGCCCGTTCGCGGTAACAGTAGTACAGTCGACACTGGAATAGTGTGTATAGTGCGGCTGTGTCAGTGTGATTACACACCAATACAATAGCCGTAATAGTGTGACTACAAACTATTACAGTCGACGCCGGAACAGTGTGTACAGTGTGATTGGGCCAGTGTGATTACACACTCTCAACTATTTCACCCCCACCGCGTGCCACGCTTTCATATTATTCGTACGAACCACGACTCTTCCCGTTAGCTGTAGTAGGGTGACTACAACCACTACAGTCGACGCCGAAAAAGTGGGTACAGTACAACATAGTCAGTGTGCTTCACGCTGATTCCCGTGACAAACATTAGACAACTACCTCACAAAGGACTGCTTCCTTTTTTAAAAGACAGGGAAATCACAATTCAATTGAAAATGGTGAAAAGGAAAGGCAGGCTCAAATGGCAGCAGCAACAACAGCAGCGGCAGCAGTGGTAGCACAGCCGGAGCGTAATTTCGCTTTTATGATGACAAATGCAACATCAAGCCCGAGCACGGATGAGGTTGAGTTTATCCTAGACTCAGGAGCATCGGATCATCTCATAAATGACGCAGCTTTATTCTCCGACTATGAGCGTTTGCAATCGAATGTGACTATAGGGATTGCCAAACGCGGAGAATATATTCATGCTACAGCCAAAGGAGTGCTTAATCTTACCAGCTCTGGAAACCAAATCACCCTACAAAACGTACTGTATTGTAAGGATATTCCTCACAATCTGCTCTCGGTCAAAAAGATGCAGGATGCTGGGATGACCATAGAGTTCAACCCTGAAGGCATAAGAGTTTCGAAAAACGGCGTATTGGTTTTTGCTGGATTCTGTGAGTACAATGTACCAATAATAAAATTTAAATTGAACAGTAAGGTATTTACGTCTAGAATCCCAAATAGTGCTGAGTATCGATTGTGGCATGAACGATTGGGCCATATAAGTGTAGGAAAATTTTTGGAAATAAAACGAAAAGGTCTCTTTGAAGATAATAATGTTTTTAACACTGTTGGGTCAAATTATGAATTATGTGAAGCTTGTGTAAGTGGCAAGCAGTCTAGATTAAAATTTGAAAAATTTAAGAACAAAGAAAATATCCAACGACCACTATTTGTAATCCACTCTGATGTTTGTGATCCAATTACACCACAAACTATAGATAATAAAAACTATTAGATAGTTTTTATTGATCAGTATACACATTACTGTGTGACGTATTTGGTAACATATAAGTCGGATGTTTTTTTCGTTTTCAAAGATTTTGTGGCTAAAAGTGAGGTTCATTTTAACTTAAAAGTTGTTAGGGAATACCTTTCTAGTGAAATGCGTGATTTCTGTGTTGAAAAAGGCATCAGCTATCATTTGACGGTTCCTTATACTCCACAATTAAATGGTGATTTCTTGTGCTAAACTTGATAAATGTTTTTGGGGTGAGGCTGTTTTAACGGCAACATACTTGATTAACAGATCCCCAAGCAGAACGTTGCAGAATATAAGTAAAACACCATATGAAATAAGGCATAATAAAAAGCCTGTATTAAAGTATCTCAAGATATTTGGTTCGACAGTGTATGTACTAAATAAAGTGAGAAAACGAAAGTTTGATGAAAAGTCAATCAAAACTATACTTGTCGGGTATGAACCAAATGGGTATAAATTGTGGAATGAGGAATCAAGGAAATTAATGACAGCTAGAGATGTTGTGGTGGATGAGATTAACATGTTAAAATCTAGAGTCTTATATGGAGAAGAATCTGTGGTTCAAAGTAATAATGTTGAACCAAATATTGACTCTTTAAATAGAGGAAGTGAAGAGTTGGATTTTCCTTTGGAGGAAGAGATTGAATCTGTTGATTCTGGATTAAATTTACAACTCAATGAAAATTCCACAAATCTTGAGAATGCCGATCCAGTTGTAACTGGTGATAAATTAAATGAAATTGAAAATAATGAAGAAATCAGACGCAGTGAAAGACTTAGAGGTAAACCAAAATTATCATATCGATTCTTAGAGAAATGTCTTATGAATACTCAAATATGCTTGAATGATATTCCAGTTAATTTTGACGAAATTAAGTTTCGTGATGACAGATCTTTACGGGAAGAAGCCATAAAAGATAAACTCAACTCCCATTTTGAAAATAATACTTGGTCCTTAGTGCAAAAGACAAAAAATAAAAACATAGTTGATTGTAAGTTGGTATTTAGTATAAAACAAGATGAGTTCGGAAACTTAGTAAAGTCAAAGCAAGGCTTGTAGCGCGGGGTTTTACTCAAGAGTATATGACACCAGTTGCACGAATCTAAAGTTCCAGATTTCTGTTAGCTCTTTCAAATAAATATATATATAACAATCAAAATGCATTTCTAAATGGAACTCTAAAGGATGAAATCTACATGAATATTCCAAAAGGCTTTAACCAATTTTCTGAGAATAAAATTTGTAAACTAAATAAAGCCATATATGGTCTTAAGCAAGCCGCTAGATGCTGGTTTGAAGTCTTTGAAAATGTATTGAAAAATGTTGGATTTGAAAATCTAGCAGTTGACCGTTGTATTTACATTTGAAATAATGGAGATATTTCAAGGAATATATATATTTTGTTATATGTTGACGATGTGGTAATTGATACAAAGGAATCTGAAATAAAAAATTGATGGAACATACAGTCAGATATGTCTTAGCCAGTCAGCATACATCATAAATGTCTTGAGAAAATATAATATGGAAGATTGTAATGCAGTTAGCACCCCACTTCAAAGCAAATTAGGCTATGAGGCTCTTCAATCAGAGGAATCATATGATGCACCAAGTAGAAATTTGATTGGCTGTTTGATGTACATTATGTTATATACACGACCAGATTTAAGCACTTCAATAAGTATTCCGAGTAGATATGCAAACAACAACAATAAGGAACTATGGCAATGCCTGAAAAGAGTTCTTAGATATCTGAAGGGCTCTGTTGATTTGAAGCTCGCATTCAAGAAAAATGTTGATTTTAAAAATATTCTGAGAGGATATAGTTTTGTGTTGATTGCCAACATTTTTGGCTGGTACATAAATGCTCTCGTGACACTTGTGTTTTGTTTGTTAATTATTATTCGCGGGCTTATGTTTTAATATAATTAATAACTTTATTGATTCTTCAATTAATCGAATCGAATCGCTCTCGCAGTCGCAGTCGGACGTGTTTTTTTTCTTCCCTCTTAAACTGTGATTTTTCATTGAATTTCATATTTATTTACAATTAATATAACATTAATTTTACTCTCTCCCTTGTGTTTAACTACAGATCGCTAAATCGCTGTGTGCTTTCTTGTATTTATTATGTATATTATTATCATTTTTCTGGAAATATAACAACAAATTGTGTGGTCAAACTTTGCTTTGCTTTGTTAGCAAAACAATTCTGTTTTCGTTGCCGCTGCATTTTGTTTTTGTATTTTTGTTTACTTTCGCGCTCTTCCTTTTTCACTTGCTATTCTTTGCGCTCAACGCTGTTACAAGAGTTAACTCTTCCTCTCTTTGTGTTGTTGTTGGCTATCGTCTATCTTGCGTCTCGCTCGACCCGCGCTTTACTCTCAGTGCTTGTGCTTTGAGCTGTCAACGCTCATTAGAATAGTAACTCTCCCTCTCTTGGTGTTGTAGTTGTCTATCGTTCTATCTTGCGTCTCGCTCAACCTGTGCATACTCTCAGTGTTTTGTGCTCTTCGTAAGTACAGATCATATTGGGTTGCAATAAATTTACCCAATTTACCTATTTTGATTTATTTATTTTTTTTTAAATTTTTTAATTGGTAATAATCTTTGTTTTAGCAATATGTTAGTCCGCTATAACAAGAAATGCCGGGTGCCAGTTGCACAGTGGTTCCGTCAGAGGCCAAAAATAAAAAAATGTGATGACATATTTTTTAAGCAAAATGTATCAAAATTGTCTCTTCTCTTTGGCAGACCGGATTTTACTGGAAATCTAACGGTACTTTCTAAAAATAGATTTGCAATCGTGAACACGTGTTCATTTTCGCAACGCAGCTGCGCTTTGGAAGTTATTTCTCTCTTTCAATTCGCCCTTTGAAGTGATCAGACGTACGCTGCAGTGCTCCGATTTGAATAATTTAACATGAATTATGAAATTGAAGGTATTTACTTTAAATTGAGATATTAATAATTAACTTTCCTGAAAATTTTTTTTTCGTAAAACTAGTTTGATCGAATAACCCTTTTTTGTGTATTTTTTGAAAGTATATTTTATGTTTAGTTAGACTTTTAGTTATGTTCCAAGAAAACCCAGAACTTGGTATGTATGTTTTTGTGATCGTCTTATTTTAGGTTACTAAATATTTTAAAATTAGCTGCCGAAATTTGCCGATGTGTGTTTTCTACTAAAATTACTAAAGCAGTTAAAGGCGAGTCTTTGCTTATTGCGCTGTTGCGCTTTTGCGCTGTTGCTTTGTCTTCGTCTTTAGTGGTTTGTGTTTTTGCAAAAATATTAATTTGTAAATTATTATTTAAATTTTGATTTTGGATTTTGATAGGTGCATCGCAAAAATGTGTTTTTCCACGTCTGCATATTTTTAATATGTCGTGCACAGGTAATGGAACCAACGCCGAAAAAATGAGGAAATTGATTTCCGATGTGCAAGCGGATATTGAAAACAACATCTACATTATTCCAGAGTTGAGCGAAGTATCCAATAAAATTGAGAACCTCTGCAAAACAATTGTAACTTTTTGGACAAATTACAAACGGACAAAATCTGCTGTTATTAAATATCAATCTGGATGGCTTAATAAAAAAGAATCAATTTCAATAAAATCAGAATCAATTTCAAATCAATTAAAATAGAGGAAAGTGCTCATCGACGACGTGTAGGTCAGCTCATTAAAATAGATGAATCCGCTGTTTCTTCTCTACGCAATGATGATCGAAATCAAAATTTCCTGCCGGCACATCCCATGGAAGTTATTTCGCTTTTAATGGAGACCTCCATGACGAAGCACCAATATTTGCTGATAAGAAACTTTGTAAATAGCAAAATATCCTTAGAATTTTTTCCCAGTTACCAAAGAGTACTAAGTCTTAAAAAAATAAGATACCCTGATGGTATTTATATAGACGAATCTCATGCAACAATACGGCATCTTTCAAAACAACATCATTGAAACTATGCCTGAAAATATAGTTACGAATTTAACTTTAATTGGAAAATGGGGCTTCGATGGAAGTACAGGGCATAGCGAGTATAAGCAAAAGTTTTCAAACGGTGATTTGGACGACAAATCTTATTTGTAACATCCTACGTACCTCTCCAACTGGTTACTCAAATAGATAACACAATAATTTGGAAAACCCCCCGGCCGTCATCGACTCGCTACTGTCGACCAATAAGATTTCAATTTAAGAAAGAGACCGCGAAAGTGTCGAAAGACGAAACAGAATATTTTGACGCAAAAATTAAACAATTAAAGCCAAAGGAATTAAGCGTCTCTAATAAAAAAGTTGTTATTACCCATTGCTTGCATCTTACAATGGTTGATGGAAAGGTGTGCAACGCAATCAGCGAATCATCCTCGGCAACGTGTTATATATGTGGAGCAAAGCCAACAGAAATGAACAATATACAAAAATGTTTGAGTAAAGAAGTTCGCCCAATATTTTACGAATTTGGCTTATCTCCACTACATTCTTATATACGCTTCTTTAAATTCTTTTTACATATTTCATATAAGCTAGAGGTCAAAATGTGGCAAGTACGCGATGAAGAAAAGAAGATGCAATTATTGAACAGGAAGAAACACATTCAGGAGGAATTTCGCGAAAAAATGGGAATCCTAGTGGACAAACCTAGAGATGGAGGATCTTCAAACGACGGAAATATCGCAAGGAAATTCTTTTGTAATGCAGATTTGAACTAAGAAAAAACAGGAATCGATGCATCTTTGATTCACAGATGTGCAACATTATTGCAAGCCATGGCATTGGTATTCAAAATTAATGTGGAGAAATTTGAAAATTACGCGCTGAATACAGCCAAATATCTTATAGCTGCATATCCATGGTACTATTTACCGGCTACCGTCCATAAAGTCTTAATTCATGGTTCAGCTGTAATAGAGTATGCATTAGTGTCGATAGGAGAGCTTTCAGAGGAAGCAGCAGAGTTCAATAACAAGGAACTAAAAAAATGTTGACTTCAACACAGTCGGAAAGTATCTCGTACTTTAACAAACACAGATGTCATGAACTATTTATTATTGCGTTTAGATCCATTTTTAACAGGACAGAGACAACTTCCTAAAAAAGATAGGTCGAGTTTGCTTACATCTGTCTACGAATTACTTGATGATGCTTTATAATTTTTGTTTCATTAATTTTTGTTGATTTTTATTTTAGTTTTTTGAGAATATGTATAACTACGAAAAATATCTTCCATACCAAAATATTAAACAAATATGTTTTTATAATTCAGTATCGATTGTTCCTATGTGATCTATAGGATATAGCCGATTGATATGTCCGATTTTTGTTGCTATATGTTTAGACAAATTTGCTAAATTATTGTTATAAATTTCAGCACGTTATGACAATTATTAGTATTTTTGGCCGCTCTTCCATACAAGCGGATACACAGTGAGTTGGTGCCAAAATGGGTTTTGTTTGTTGCTGGTTATGCGACAACGTTACTCATGAAAAATGTACTGGCTTTAACGGCCGTATTGTGGATTTGATTTCGGCCAAGTCTGGATTGAGATGGACTTGTGAACATTCTGTCCCAGTTGATGTTCCAAGCTTATCTGTACCACCTGCTGGGGAATTAATGTCGTTTAGTTCTCCGTCCCCTCAACCTTCGGTAGATGAGACTGAGATGGAGACGGTTGAAGAAATTCAACCATCACCATCCTCTGTTGAGATCGTTAGTGCTGTAACGATAGAAGAATCGCCTCCAGCTCCTACCTCAGTTGTCCGCAACACTTTAGTTGCAGTGCCACCTCTTAAGCAGATTTTCGTTTCAAGGCTTTCCCCTGATACGACATCTGATGATGTTCGGGCTTATATTAAGTCCAAATCTCAAGCCAGGGTTAAAGTGGATAAATTTAATTTCTCGTATGAACGGGAGATTTCATCTTTTAAAATAAGTGTTCCCGCTGAACAGTTTTGCATGATGTGCAGTAAAGAGTTTTGGCCGGAACACCTATTAGTCAAAGAATTTGTTGCTAAAAAAAAAAATCGGTCTCCGGTTTCTCTTCCTAGTAGTGGCAAGAATTTTATTTCAAAGCTTTCTTCTATATCTGTCAGTTCAAAAAAAATAACATCCTCTTTACTTCTTGGCTATCAGAATGTAAGAGGTATTTGTAGTAAACTTACTGACTTATATTTAAATAGTGTATCTTTCCCTTTCAATGTCATTGCCTTTACTGAAACTTGGTTAAAAAATGACATCCTTGATACGGAAATCTTTTCTAGTAGATTTTCCGTATACAGACGTGACCGCAAGGCACGTCGCGGTGGTGGGGTTTTAATTGCAGTAGATGCTCAATTAAATTCAGAATTGATTGATCACACTTCTGATATTGAGCTAGTGGCTGTTAGATTATCCCTTGGTAGTTTTAACATTTTTATTTCTTGCTCATATATCCCCCCTGCTTCAGATGATGCTTTATATTTATTAATAACATTTCTCATATACTTTCTGATCGTGATCACTTTATAGTCCTTGGTGATTTTAATATTGCTGGCGTGTCATGACATTCCGCCGAGAATCTAAATGGACTTTCCCCCTCTGTATCCCATGTTTTTATTGATAGTCTCTTCGGGGTATCATTGTCTCAGATTAATGGTATTCCAAATTGCTTAAACAGGTCTCTGGACCTTATTTTTGTTTTAGACCCAGATTCATGTTCTCTATCGAGAATATCTCCTATATCTTCCCCTGAAGACCCTTACCATCCCACATTGGAAATTATGTTGGAGCTCCCATTTATTGCGTCAGAGTCGAGTGTAAGTTTCTCGCTGTTTTCGGAAAACCGATTTTGAGAAACTTGCTCTGCTTATATCTCAAACTGACCGGTCCCAACTTTCCTTGTCTACGAACTTGGATATAGCGGTTGAATTGTTTTATTCTACTTTGAACTCGCTATGTAATGCTTGTGTTCCATCAAGTATTCCACATTTGTCTGATAAACCCTTATGGTTTACCAAGAAATTATCGAATTTAAAAAATCGTAAGTCGAGACTTTACAAAAAATTCAAAGGAACTGGCTCTTCTTTTGATTTTCTCCGCTATTCTGTTGCTCAAGCTGCTTTTCGCACTCATAACAATGAGTGCTATAATAATTATTTGAGTAGGTGCAGAATAAGATTCCAGCGTGATCCAAAGCGATTTTACGACTTCGTTAACTGGAAGCGTAGATCCGCGTCATCACCAGCATTTATGTCTTTGGAGAATATGACAGTATCTAATGGTCATGATGTTGCCGATTTATTTGCAGACTTTTTCCAAACGACAAATTCTGTCCCAAGTTCTTAAAATTCCTTTTCTTATCCTTATCAGTTAAATTCATCTAATTGTATTTTTGGTCCTTTAATTACTGAAAGCTCTATTTTAACGGAACTATTGGCTATAAAACCTATTTTTTCGGCAGGTCCGGATGGAGTACCTAGTTGTGTGCTGAGGTATTGTGCTGGTAGTATCTGTAAACCACTTTTTAAATTGTTTGAATTATCCGTTAACTCATGTTCTTTTCCTAACATCTGGAAAAAATCATACATTATACCTATCCTAAAAAAGGGAGTAAATCTATAGTTCAAAATTATCGCGGTATATGTAAATTGTCTGCGATTCCGAAAGCATTTGAAAAAATTATAACTTCTCAACTGCAACATCTGTGTAAATCTATAATTTCACCTTACCAACATGGGTTTGTGAAGTCTAGATCCACTTCTACTAACTTATTGGAGTTCTCTTCTATTGTAATTAAAGGATTAGAGAATAAAATGCAAACGGTTGTTATTTACACCGATTTTAGTAAGGCTTTTTCTGTTAATTATCACCTCTTACTGTATAAGCTTAATGTTTTAGAGTTTCCTCATAGCCTAATTGAGTGGATATCCTCATACCTTTCCAACAGAATTCAGAATGTGTATTATAATAGTTTTGTATCTAAATGTGTCCAAGTCACTTCTGGTGTGCCCCAGGGCAGTCATTTGGGTCCTCTATTGTTCACTTTGTTCATAAATGATCTTCCTTCTGTTATTGAGCATTCCCATGTACTTATGTACGCCGATGACGTTAAGCTTTGCCTGACATTTAATGATAGTCTTGCGAGCTCACTGTTACAATGTGACCTTAATCGTCTAGAATCTTGGTGCAGAGTAAATATGTTACATCTCAACTGCAATAAGTGTAAGTTTATGACCTTTTGTAGGGGTTCTTCCCAGTTAAATAACTATGTGTTATATGATATTCCTCTTGAGCGACTTGAAGGTGTGAATGACTTAGGGGTTCTGCTTGATGCAAAACGAAAATTCGATAAACATATTCTGTCTGCTGTAAATAGGGCCATGGGTGTTCTGGGATTTATAAAACGCTGGTCGAAAGAGTTCAATGATCCCTACATCACTAAGACTTTATACGTCTCACTGGTTCGTCCTATCCTTGAGTACGGATCTCTTGTCTGGAATTTCCAGTATAGGGTTGATCAAGATAGGATTGAATCGGTGCAGAAACAATTCTTATTATTTGCTCTTCGTAGTTTAAATTGGAATCCTAATATTAGATTACCACCGTATCGCAGTAAACTTTTATTATTAAACCTTCCTTCTCTTTCTGACCGTAGAACTATGCAATTTTCTGTTTTTATACAGAGACTAATTAATGGTGAAATAGACTCTTTGGAGCTGTTAAGTCAAATTAGTTTTGCAGTTCCTATCAGGATCACTAGGAATTTTCTTCCTCTTCTCACTTCACGTAGATCTACTAACTTTGCTTGCCATAATCCCTTCCGTATTCTGTATGTGAACTATAATAATCTCAATAACGTAGTTTGCTCTAGTAAATCTATTCCTATGCTTAAAACCTTATTATTAACTTATTTATCGAGTATTTAAGTGTTATTTATCTTATTATACATATATTCTAACATATTTTTAATTTAATTTAATAAGCTGTCCAGCGTCTTTTAATATTTGTTCGCGGTTTTCGTTTAATGCATGCTGTTCACAAATTTATTTTATTTTGTCCGCGCGTCAACAAGCCCGTGCTTGGTATCGCTGGGCCACTTGATGGTACTGCCGTTAGTACGTCAACGTCCAGATAAATAAATAAAAAAATAAACTCTGCTCTGAGTCGTGATCAGCTTAAGACTAGCTTATAATCTAAGCTTTCGAAGCTGTGAAGTTCTGCGAGGTAAGAGCTCACTTATACAGCATGTGTACATACATATAGGATTTCGGTGTGTATGCATGTAAGTATATATGACAATATGTGAACTCTGACTGGGCCGGGAATGAAACGGACAGAAGAAGTACTACTGGATACCTATTTAGGATGTTTGAGAGCTGTTTGATTTCATGGATCACCATGAAGCAAAAATCTGTTGCTGCATCATCTACTGAGGCAGAATACATGGCCATATTTGAAGGTGTTAGAGAAGCCCTATGGCTTAAGTCTTTTATAAAAGAAATTAATCTAGAATTAAATGGTCCAATAGTTATTTTTGAAAATAACCAAGGCTTCATTAGTATTGCCAACAATCCTACCTGCCACAAAAGAACGAAGCACATAGACATTAAATATCATTTTACTAGGGAACAAATTGAAAAATAACTAATTTCTGTAAAGTATATTTCCACAGATCTCCAACTCGCTGACATCTTGACGAAGCCGTTAGCGTCCGCCAGATTCAGTATTTTGAGAGCCCAGATGGGACTTTTTGAATAACAGCAAACCAAACCGAAACTGTTTTCATGGACTAAATATTAATTTTTTAAAAAAGTCCACTTACTTAAACATTGAATAACAACAAATAGCTTTAAGCAACCGAAGTTCCTTAGTCCAATAATCTTGAATATTTGAACCTTTGTATATTTTCTTTTCACTATGTAAATTACATTTTTGGCTATTTTTTGGGTTTATTGGTTGGGTTTTACTGGGTTTCCCCAACTCTTTGCGGTGAATGCTGCTAATTGTAATCCCCAGAAGAAAAAAAAAGAAACTATATGAACAAACTAATTAAAATAAATAAGCACAAACTCGTCTGTCAATTATTCTTTATATATCAATGTAACTCTTGAGGTGGCGTGTTGAAAAATACGTATGTAAATACATACAAGTGCAAGTGTCATATTGATATTCACGCATCATATATATTGTGTATGTATTGGTAGAAAGGGATCTCAAGAGGCAACGGCAACGGAGCCTTCTGGTCGTCCCTCTCACACATTCCTTCTCTTTTGTGCACACGTCGAATTAGTGTTCGTCAGCGGAAATTTGGCTGCGATCTCATTGGCCTCATCTGCGGTCTTTGAATTTAAATGGAAAAGTTTCTCAACCGGAGTCAACCTCGGATTGTTGAAGTAGATGGCCGTGAAAAGATCACGGAGGGAGCCGGCAGCCACTGGAGTACACAGGAGGAGCGAATGTTTCACTCCTGGTTGACCCGGAAGCTTGGGTAATTTGCCCCTTTACACGGGCGAGACACCGCTCATACACTGCATAGCAGTGGTCATCGCGGCTCTCGACGTGTCGCTCTCGTAATCTTCGGCCCTCGACTCAGGCCTCTGCTCCTGGAACTCTCGGAGATCTGCAATGTTAGTCACCCTTCTTTGGTTGGTCGTTGTGTGTTGCAGGCGGGCGATGTTTGCTGCTATGAACTTCTTTACCACGTACGGACCGTCGAATTTCGGAGCCAGTTTTGCTGCGACACCGTCGGCAGCATTGGAGAGATGGTGTTGCCGCAAAAGCACCTTTCCGTCCAGAGTAGGTCGCCATTGCCTCCGGCGTAGATTGTAGTCTCCACTCTGGTCATGGCTCGCTCGATCGTAAATATCTCCTGCAGTCTTTTTGCCTTATTGCCGGGGTCTTCTAGTTCGCCGGGGGCCTCTGGTGTCACCTCGTCGTATAATCCTCCGGGAAGTCTTGGCTCCCTACCCTGTACTAGGAAGGCGGGACTGTAGCCGGTGGACTCGGAGACGCTGGAATTTATAGCTAAGGTGATCTCTGGAAGCAACTCATCCCATTGGTTCTGCTGTCCGTCAATTAGTTGCGAGATCATGGTCTTAACTGTCTGGTTTGCTCGTTCCGTTGGGTTTTCATGTGGAGAATAGGGAGCAGTGTGTTGCAGGTCGACTCCGGCGGTTTTTAGGAATGCCCTGAAGAACCGGCTAGTGAACTGTGTCCCATTGTCGCACACGAAATGTCGCGGAACCCCGAAATGAGCGAGGATACGTTCGCGGAACGCACGCTGAAGGCTCGCAGTAGTGGCACGTCGTAGTGGCACTAGTTCCACCCATTTGGAAAACAAATCAAAGAAAACGAAGAGCATGGTGTTACCTTGCTTGGAACGAGGAAGTGGGCCGACGAAATCGGCTCCAATGACGACGAAGGTTTCTTCTGCGGGCCGGTATGCATGGGTCCGGCGGGCTTCTGTTGTGATATCTTAAATTTTTGGCAGCATTGCCGGACGTGTTTCTTGACCGTCCCGATGCATACCTGGCCAGTAGTACCGCTGACTGATTCGAAGAATCGTCTTACGCACTCCTAAGTGGCCGACAGCGTGTTGGTCATAACACTCGTGGAGAACGCGAGGCCCGAGGTACACACAGCTTCCAGGTAACGTCGTCGAAATCATCGGACCGATGCACGATGTGTCGGAACAGTTGGCCGTCCCTGATGGTATAATCCGGCTATAGCGCTGTGGTTCCTCATACACCTGTTGCATGCGCCGTGATAACCAAGAACAAGGTTGGGCCTCCTCCTTTAACATGGCCAGCCTGGTAAGGGGTTGTCGGGAAAGGGCGTCGGCGACTACGTTCTGCTTTCCAGGTCGATATCGCACGTCGTATTGGTATTGTTGCAGCTCTAAAGCCCAACGTGCCACACGTCCACGTGGTGACTCAAGTGAATTCAACCACTTGAGTGCCAGATGGTCAATGACGACCTCAAATCGGTAACCCTGAAGTTTCCTGATGGCCCAGATCGCTGCGAGACATTCCTTTTCGGTGGCGGAGTAGTTCTCCTCCGCTTTGTTGAGCCGTCGACAAACGTAGGATATCACCCGTTCTTGACCGTCGATTTCTTGGGTCAGGACTGCTCCGATTCCTACGTTACTGGCGTTAGTTTGTAGCACGAACTGAACGTGGAAGTCAAGGCACGCTAGCACAGAGGCGGTGGCCAGGAGAGTTTTTAATTCGTCGAACGCGGCGCCTGTTGCTCTTCACCCCATGTTCACTTTCGCCTCTTTTCGAGGAGTTGTGACATGGGTTGCACCACCGTAGCAAAATATGGAATAAATCTGAGATACCATGAAGCCATGACGATGCACTGGCGTAATTCTAGTTGGCCGGGGGAATTCATTCGCGGACAGCTGCCACCTTGCTGGGATCTGTGTGAATCCCTTCCTCACTGATCACATGCCCTAAGTAGGTTATTTTCCGCTGGAAGAACGCGTACTTCTCGTGGTTTATGCGTAAGTTCGCCCGCCGGAGCCCTTGTAACACTTCTCTAAGATGTTTAGTGTGTTCCTCTAGAGAGTTTCCGACCACCACAATGTCGTCTTAGTACGCGAATGCGAAAGGTTCCATGTCGACTCCGATCACGGCGTCCAAGGTACGCTGGAATGTTGCCGGGGCCGAATGTAATCCAAATGGCATAACTCGCCATTGATAAAGGCCGCGTCCTGGCACAGTGAAAGCTGTGGCCTCTCGACTTCCGGTAGCCATCGGTATCTGCCAGTAGCCGTTTTTGAGATCTAACGTGGATATATACTTTGCGTGTCGTAGGCGTTCCAGGATGTATGTAATCATCGGAAGAGGGTAGGCATCACGAACTTATCGCTCGTTGAGTTGTCGGTAGTCTACGCACATTCGGCATTGCCGATTCTTCTTTTTTAAGAGTACAATTGGGGCACTGTAGGGACTATAAGAAGGCTCGATTAGCCCATCCTCCAGCAATTGATCGACCTGTTCGTCGATGATACTTCGCATGGCTGGATTCTTTGGAAATTAATGCTGTTTGATGGATCACTCGTCTCGCAGTGTTATGGTGTGCTCCGCGATTGAGGTTACCCCTGGCATTCCATCAAACTTGGGGAGTTCCTCTTGTAAAAATCCTTGAATGCTTGGCGCAATGTCCGCAGGCCATGGGGAAGGTTCTTTTTCGTCTGGGTCGGATCCCATCTCGAGGGCTGGAGAGGACGTTTGAAGTCGACAGTCCTGGTAATGGGTCGTGTCATAGACGCTCGGTACCCTTGTGTCCGGGACGGCAGGAATTACGCTGGACAAAGTGGCCGGGAGCGGAATTGGGGCAGCGGGGCCATGCCTTGCATGTCGTTGACGGGGTCTAGGAATCGGCCGGGGCATTGGATCTGCCTCTACACCGACGCGTGTTCGTTTTCGTGGAACTGGAGGGAGTGGTGCCGCCAGGATAGGCTCGGAGTGCGAGCCTCGAGGGCACAAAGGTGTTTTTTTTATCGATGTTAGCAAATTATCAAAACGTATCTGGGCTGTACCGCAGCAAATCGTTGTCTCTATGGAATAGAGGAAATCTAGGCCCAGTATCACGGGCTCAAGGATATGTGGCAGGACTAGGAAGGCTATGCGAACTTCCCGGTTGTCCAGGTGGACACGCGCTATAAGCGTCTTCGTGACCTCCCGAACGGAGCCGTCAGCGAACCGAATTCGCGAATCCTTAATCAACGTGTTCTCGGGGGTACTAAGGCGCGCGGCCACCTCTTTACTGATGAAACTCTTTGTTGCACCGGTATCCACAGTTCCCTCGGTGGGCATGCCTTCGATATGGATCCTGGCCACGATCCCACCAGTTAGATATATCGTGGGGGTTACTGGCGAGTCGTGGTGTTCATCGTCCTCTGGTCCTCCCGCCGTGGTAGAGGACGATGACCGTTTCCCGTCCCGATGTTCCGACAGCAATGGTTCGTGCGTATGTTTCGTTTGCCATAGACCCAACAGAATATCACGGCTGGATTCTGACATACTGCCTGTAAATGTCGTGGTTCCGCGCATCGTCGGCGGGAGTGTTACGAACGGATGGTTGGCGGGGCCTGTCCTCGGGTGGTCCTCGGAAGGGATTGTGCCACGTCGGTGGAGTCTGGGTTGGCGGATATGCCTCGCGACGGGCTGGTGCCGGGGGCGAAATGGCTATGGCTGTCGCCAGTGAGGTTCGTGGCTGGATTCGATCCTGGATGTATTCAAACTCCGTGGCCAAATGGATCAGTTGGTTGAGACTTGTGATCTCGTGTCGGCGGGCGTAGTACTGGTATTCGGGGCGGGCGTTGTCTTTTTTTTTATTCAAATAATAACGAAATGATAACAAAGATAAGTGCACTGTTACCTAACTGGGCAACTTAAACAAATCAGAAATAATAAACAGAAAAGTAATTATCAGGCATGCTCCGGTTTTCACTTTCGGTTTTCGTGCTCCCGTTTTCACATTCACAAGATTTTTTCGAATTGCAAAACGAAAAAATTTGACTTGCCGAAATGAAAAGTAAATGCCTTTTTCTATATTAAATCGGATCTTATTTGCAAAAGGAAAAAAAGTAGTTGACTCATTGGTTTATTGTCGTTCTTTTAAGACCGCCAGCAGATCAATTAGGCTTGTAATTATTTTTAAAACGACTAATTTCTGACCCCACCTCAAATTTGGATATCAAATTTTGCCATCGGCAACAACAATTTTCGTTTTGGTGAGCGACCGATAGGTCTGACACCATGAGTTATCGCCTAAGCTGCCATACTGTTGATAGAATGAAAAAGCAAGTTAAAAATACTTGTATTATCAAACGGATGGCGATAAATTTGTTGAAGTTGGGTAAAATATGTTTTTTAAAAATTAATTAATTTAATTTAATTAGTTATGTGCTAAAAGTGTATAAAAAAATTGGTGGAATAACCGGAATGAAATGCATTAAAAAGGTGGCATCCCCATTTTTTGTGGGAAACAGCTGATTGCCGTTCAACCGAATTTTAAAAATGTGAGTAAAAAAGTTTATTTTTATAAAAAACAAAAATACTAATATATTGTTTGCAGGGGAAAACACAAATCAACATTCCAGGATGAAGTCATTCTTAATTTTATGCAGGACAATGAAAGTATGGCGCGTGGATTCGCCAAAGGCGATCGTGTGGCTGCAGAAGCTAAATGGAGCGAGCTAATATATTTTATAATATTACATTCCAGGTTTGGTGCGATTGGAAGGCGAATATTCGCAAGAAAATTGCCCAAAATAAGGCAGAGGTCAGGGCTACGGGCGGGGGTCCTTACTGCCAGCAACCGCTGACAGCCATGGAGGAGGACGTGGCAAAGCTCTGCGGGCTCTTTGAGATGGTAGAGGGAGTTGGTGCTGTGGCATATGGAGCACCAACCACCATAATAGAAGAAGAGGTGGCTAAGGAAAAAGCCGAGGAGATAGCCACAGAGGAGGAGGAATCGAGGCGCAAGCGTCGCCGCACAGCTGCTGAGGTTGATTTGCAGAGTCTGTGCGTAGCTCAAGTTGAGGAAATGAAGTTAATCAATTCAACAATGTCCAAGCATTTGGAAAGTCTTGCACAAGAAGACTTGCATTTAAAAAAGGAGCATTTCCAAAAAATGGAAACTCTTAGACAAGAAGATTTGAATTTAAAAAAGGCGCTACTCTTAAAGTTAGAACAAATTTTAAACAAATAAGAATAAATACATTTTAATAACTAAAATGAATAATTTGTTTATTTATTTTGTTATATTGACAGTGATAAAGCAATTTCGTCGCGTACAGATGGTCCGTCGTCATTTCCTTCAATGTCGTTATCATTTATAGCCTGTTCAATATCCTCCAATTGAAAGTCTTCACTTATTGACAAATTTCGTCTTCTACATATGTTGTGCAGAGCACAGCATACGTTAATAATTTGACAGCAAAAAATGGGCTGATAATTTAAGCATCGTTGTAAACAACGATTGTTCGTTCTATTATGTTTCTGACTGCAGCGTGTCTTAAATTAAATCGATGCTGATGCGTCCCAATCTCTGCGCTCCTGTAGGGAGTTAACACAAAACTCTCCTGTGCGTAGCCAGAATCTGCCAAAACAAAATATTCATTTATTGTTCTCGACAAATATTCCCTGGCGCTTGAATGATTCCAAATGAAAGAATCATGACAGGATCCGGGGTGCGTCGCATCAATCTCCATATTATAGTTGCAAACCTGTAGGTAAAAGTAAAATCTTAACGTAACTATAACCAATTTAGACATTCTACTTACAACCATGGCGTTCATGCTGTAATAGCCCTTTCTGTTAAAAAAAACAAAGGCATTATTTACAGGTTTTAATATTTTTATAAGAGTTCCATCCACGCAGGCGACTATTCTTGGCAGTTGATATCTGCTAAAGAAGTATTCGCCAGATTTCCGCATTTGCTGGCTAGACATCTGAAGGCAAATTGTGTCCTGACAAAGAAGCCTGTCCAGCAACGGAATAAATATATGGAGAATTTTCCCAAAAGTGCTTCGTCCTATATTTATATGGTGGTCCTTGGCGATTGAGAACTGATAACATCCAGTAGCAAGATATCGCAACACAGAAGCCAATTGCATAGAGTGAGCCAGTGTCGTTACTTTTAAATGTGGCTTGACTGTCTCCAATATGTTTTTAAAAGTGTCTTTATCAATCCTAAATGATTGGACAAATCTGCAATAAACATAAATTAGAGGCAAAATTTTAAATGTTGCAAATGTGACTTACCGGTCGTCAGACATATTAAAAACACATGTATTACATCTTAATTGCTTAGATTTTCTTAAGTCAAATAACTTTTGCTTTCTTTTGGCTTCGAAAAATGCAATTGAAAATAAAAAAGGCATTTTTTCGCGTTGTTTGCTGCTGACCAAACCTCAAATCAGCTGTTTCGGCAGCAAGAAATGATGAGAAAGGAAACGTTTCGATAGCAAAACGATAACTAAAAACTTGTGAAAACCGGAGCACCTAAAAACGAAAATCTCGGTTTTGGTCCCAAAACGAAAACGAAAAGTGAAAACCGGAGCATGCCTGTATGTCAGCAGCACATAATAAATATAAAGTAAATAAAAATTGTATAAATTGAACCTAAGGATATACGAGAAATGTATGTATAGTATCGCTGTTAATTATTAGGTCAAGACCCGAGCCAGCAGGTCTTGAGGATGATATCGTTTTAGTCTTCTCCTGACTGTAGTGCGATGACTTGGCGCTTAGTCAGGCTGTTAGGGTGACCTCCAAGCCTCTCTGTATATTTTTGTGCAATTGCCTGAATTCTATCGCCAATTTTTGGTACTTTGAGGTCGCGCTCGATGTCCGCCGTTCTCATGTACCATGGAGCTCCGCCTCAGCGTCTTGGCTTGAAGTACTCTTATTTTGTTGAGGTGCATTTTAGCTGTAATGCCATACACCTATATTGCATAGAACAGGCTCGGAGCTAAAATGCACTTGAAAATTCGAACTTTGTTGTCCAGTGAAAGTTTGTTTTTTGCGGAGAGTAGCCAGGACATACGATTTAGTTTGGTTTTATAAGAGTGCAGCAGCGACTTGACATGGCTTTCGAAATTAAGCCTTCTGTCTAGAATGACTCCTAGGTATTTGTGTGATGCTGAGTGAGTTAACACTCTACCAATAAGCGTCACACACGGGCATTTGCGCACTCGATTTGCGAAGGTCATGCTTGCGCATTTATCTGCATTGATGCACACGTTTCAATTCCTAGCCCATTCCTGAAATGTATCTAGATATTCTTGGAAACCTATTTTGCAAGATCTATGGAGCTGTTTTTGGTGAGCACCGCGGTATCGTCAGCATAGGTTGCAATCAGTGTGCCCTTTCGTGCAAGTGCTGTGATTGACGAGTGGGTTGGCATGTCAGCAGAGAATAGTGTGTACAATGTTGGGCCAAGCACACTACCTTGTGGAACACCCGCTTCTATAGACTTGGTCGACGACTTACATATATCCATCGGTCATCACATGAAAAGAGCGTCTTTCTAAGAAGCTCCTTATTAGCAAGAAAAGCTGAGGTGTTAGCTATTTCTTTGCTTTGTGAAGAAGTCCGGGATGCTACACTCTGTCAAAAGCTTGCTGGATATCCAAGAAAGCAGCTACCGCGTACTCTTACTCCTGCAAAGCCTCCAGCGCAAAGTTGACAACTCTATGGAGTTGCTCTGGGGTGCCATGCTGTCTGCGAAAACCAAACTGGAACTTGGGAATCGCACGGGTGACAGCCTTGACACTCATCTTTCTGTTCAGAATCAGTCTCTCCATTATTTTTTCTAAATAAGGAAGAAGACTGATAGGCCTGTATGAATCCACATTTGATGGTTGCTTTCCTGGTTTGAGTATCATAATAATGCTCGCCGACTTCCAAGCTCTCGGAAAGTATCCCAATCGCAGGATGATGTTAAAGATGAGGACCAAGAATAGCAAAGCTTGATCTGGAAGTATTCTGATGGTCCTGTTGTCCAGCAAGTCCTCGCCAGGGGCTTTCTTCACTTTTAATTTCGAAATTAAATGTTTAACTTTGACCAGCGTGACAGGATCTGCGGGCAAGGCCATTTGGAATGGAGTTTCAAGTGACTCCGCAATCATTCGGCGATGGCTCTCTGGCGCAAAGTCATGTGGCCTAAAACATTGCTCTAAATTGTTGGCAAACACTTCTGCTTTGACACGGCTAGTGCTGCACCAGCCTCCAGCAGGGTGTCTAAAAGCAGACTTTGTTGTGGGCAGCGTCTTGTACTTTTTAGTTATTTTCCACAGGGAGTAGTTAGTAGAAGCATCCGTCCCTAAGCTATCGAGCAAGTTGCCAATTTGCATTTGTTTCCTGTGAGCCAGGACTTTGCGACGACGATTGGCCAATCTATTGTGAATCTGCTGGATTCGAGCATCACCAGTTCTGGCGTACTCTCTTCGGACTTTGCGCTTAATTTGGAGGAGTTCGATAATTGCAGGAGGAAGCTGAAGCTGCCGTTGTTCACTCGCATGTTGTAGGTTTCTAGGAGCAGCTCTTGTTGCAGCTTGTGTTAGTTGGTTCATAAAAATATTGATGGCGTTGTCAATATCCTCCTCCTCTTGAATTTCCATGTAGATGTCCAATTCCTCCTCCAAGTGCGCCTTGAAAATGCTGAGATCGGCACCACGAGAGAGTATACGATCGCGTAGTGGCTTCCTTGACGGAGTAGCGTGCACTTCAGCGAGTATAGGAGTATGATCCGAAGAAAGTTCGTGGAGCGTTCTGACATATATCCTATTGCTGTTGATACCATTGGTAACAAAAAAATCTATTGCTGATGGTGTAATTTGTGCGTTGTAGGAATAGTAAGTAGGCTCACCCGTTGCCACAATCTGGTATTGGCTATTCGCTACTACTTCTTGCAACAGTTTGCCTCTGGAGTAGGCACTCGGATTGCCACTCGTGGAGCCCCACCATGCATGTTTGGCATTGTAGTCACCTCCAGCAATAAATTTGTTACCAAGCTCGGCGAACAAGGATTTAAATCCCACTCGGGTCCATGGTATATTGGGTGGGAGATACACGACCGCGATTTCTACTATTCCCTCCGATGTTAGTAGATTCACTCGAGCTAATTGCATGTCCATAGTTGAGATAGAAGATTGTAGAGTGTAGTTCAATGTGGAGCGCACAATCACTGAGGCGCCACATTTGGCGTTGCCGCTGGGGTGAAAGGTATGGAAAGAAGTATATCCTGGCAGAAATATACGCTGTCCTTCTTTCATATGTGTTTCTGTCTTCGTTTCGGCCACCCTACCCCATCTGTAAGAGTGCTGAAACTTGCAAAAACTGCTCAGAGGTTAAACACACAATCGAAGGAGAACTCTGTAGAAATTCACCAAATTGCCTAAACTGCAAAAATAATGCCGAATATGACCATCAACATAGCCCACTTAACCGCACTTGCCCCACCTTCCTCAAGCAACAGTAATTAACGGCAATAAAAACATCTCATAAAGTCGACCATAAAGCAGTACTTGATATCTACCACAACAGGCACAAACACCAGCTGACAAACACACTCATCCACTCTTACTGCACCTTCACCCAACAACCACAACATATTTACTTCTCAATCATCAACTACACCAAGCGAAACAACACTGCAACATCAACACACTCACCAAAACATGGAAACAGACTACCCAGAAACCACACATTACACATCACAGCCTACCAACGATCTCAAATTAAGAATATACTTAAAAGATAAGTCAACTCTAGCAACTAAACTTAAACCCCCTAAAACTAATTAAAACTAAATCCCTTCACAAAGACAAATACACCTAAAACAGCGACAACGAATCTATCTAAATCAATCACCCATATTATACCTCAACTAACTCAAAAAATCTAAATCTTATAACCTTAATAATGCTTAAAATAATTCAATGGAATATCAAAGGATATGTAAACAACTACAACGATTTATTAATAATAATTAAACTATACTCACCTCATATTATCTGTCTCCAAGAAACCCATTATTTTAATGCAAATGTGCCAATCCCTATCCCAGTTAACTACCAAATGTACAACAATTCAGCCCACAATCGTTTTGGTGGCGTTGCCATGCTAATTTACAAATCCATTCACCATTCCCTAACAACCCAATCTAATGACATAGAAACTCTCGCAATTGACTTTACATCCAAATCCAAAATTACTCTCCTTTCAACCTACATACCCCCAAACAAACCTTTCTCGCAACCACTTTCAACCATACACCAACAACAACAATCAAATCATACTAGGAGATTTCAACAGCTGGCACCACACTTGGGGATCTCCCCAATCAAATAGTAGAGCCAAATCCTAGCTAAATTTATACAGAACTCAAACTTAACACTACTCAACGATGGCTCCCCAACCCATTTCTCTACCCACAATACCTTCACACATATAGACCTCACCTTATGCTCACCCAATCTCATCCCCTTCGCTCACTGGAAAACAGTCGATGACCTTCACGGAAACGATCACTTCCCAATTTTAATATCGCTGTTCCCACCCTTACAAAACATTCAATTTTCCCGCCCTTTTTTTAAAACTAAAGAAGCTAACTGGCCACTATTCTCACAAATCACCAACAATTTAAACCTTAGCATACCCAATAGCACCAACATCAATAAAGAAACCTCAGTCATAAATAAAATAATTCTCTAAGCTGCTCACCATAGCATACCTCAAATTACCCCACATCGCTACTCCAAGTACACCCCCTGGTGGAACAAGACCCTGACCGTATTAATGACTAACAAAATTTAATTAATGGCAAAATTTTAAACTCAACAGTAACACTGATAACCTATTAAAATACAAACGTGATAATGCTCTCTTTAGAAGAGAACTAAAATTCTCTAAAATAAAGGCCCTCAATAACTTCACATCCGCAATAGCCTCAGACAAAATCTGGGCAAACATCCGCCGACTCTGCGGCCTCAACCCAATAAAAACCATACACTGCATTACAGATAACGCTAACAACACTCATACAACAGACACCTCCCACATAGCTCAGCTCTTTGCCAAACATTGGTCAGATCAATCTAAAGACGAAAACTTCAGTACTAACTTTACCACTAGCAAATATGCAAACAACTCAACCTCCTTCACACCCTCCCCGTCAGCTCAAATTATAGAAGCAGATATCTCACTAATAGAACTTCTAGCTGCACTTAACTCTCTTAAAGGAAGAACCCCCGGCCTTAACAGAATATCCTATCCCATGATAAAAAATACCTCCATCTCACTTAAATCAAGAATTACAGCACTATTCAACTCCATTTTCAGCAGTGTTGCCAGAGTCGCTTTTTTCCCGTCAAAACTGGCTTTTTTCAAATGCCATTTGCTTGAAAAAATTGCAAACAGCGGGCAGCGGGAATTCTGGCTTTTTTTTACTTAAATGCTTTTTTCTTAGATTTTTTTTTTATTTGCCCAAAATTATGGAAATATATTTGCTGTAGCTGTTCTGTCGATGCTTGCCAACATTTTTAGTGACAAATCGATTGTATAGTGTTGTAAAGCAATCTCAAAGTACACTCCAATTCTTATCGTAGCGTCACTAAAGGAAGAGGACGACACGGATGACAGTTACTGCAAATGTACAATCACCGTAAAACTTTCTGATTTGCCAATGCTTTGACCAAAAAGCATAAAAGTGCTAGTTGCGGCTTTATGCAAACAAACCAAATAGATTTTGTAACTTTGACGGTCAAGACAATGGAGCAAGAAGCAGTGCTATGTCTTTTTGTGGCCGACCATACATTGTTGGCTCAATTGGATCATTTAGGAAACCTAGTCGTTAAATACTTTGAAGACGACAGCGCTATTCGTTTTTCTACTCGTTGTTTTCTACTTTAAATGAAAATATATTTTATTCTAAATCATGCATTTTCAGTTATGGCTTGCGTAGACTTCACAAATATAACCTTCCTAATAAATTCCTAAAAATGAAAGGAACTGGATGAACATATTACAATAAAAATGAGAAGAATGAGGATAGTTTTAATGAAATTTTGTAAATATTAGATAACCGATTTCGTGAGCTCACTGACTATCAGAAAAATATAGAGAATCCAATGAATTGAAAAATCAGCTTTTTGTATAGCCTTTTTTTCTAATTTTTCAGCTTTTTTGGATCGTTCTTCCCGTCAAAAACAGCTTTTTTTTCTCAACAAACTTTGGCAACACTGATTTTCAGCAACACCATCCCACAATCATACAAAACCAGCCTAGTCATCCCAATACTTAAACCCAACTCTAACAAAACAGAAATTACTAGCTACCGACCTATCTCACTCAACTGCAGCCTCTCTAAAACACTCGAAAAAATTATCGCAAAACGTTTATAGTGGTTTGTTACTGAAAACAAACTGATTCATCCCAACCAATCAGGGTTCAAACACGGCAAATCAGTTTCAGACGGTCTGCTCCTAGCAGACCACTTAATAACTCAGACGTTAAGATCCAAAAAGCACACTTCTATCATCGCCCTTGATTTCTCAAAGGCCTTCGACAGAATTGGTGTACACACCATAATCGACCAATTAATCAACTGGAAAGTTGGCCCCAGAATCATCAACTTTATCTGAAACTTTATATCAAATAGGAAAATAAAAGTAAAAGTACAGAATAATATTAGCTCCCCTCACCCACTCCACAATGGTATTCCCCAAGGTTCTCCAATATCTGTAATCCTCATCCTAATCGCCTACAACTCCCCAACATTATTAGCTTACAAAAAGAAATACATTTCAGTGCTTATGCTGATGATTTTTTCCTAATCATTCCACTTAAACACAAGAACCAATCATATAACCTTAACAACATCCACGAGTGGGGCTCATCCTCAGGAGCTTCACTATCACTCCATAAATGCCAACACCTTCACATATGCAGAAAGCACAATTGTACCTGTGACATTTCATGCAACAACACATCAATCCCCTCAGTCCACAGCTTAAAAATCTTAGGTCTAACATTAGCAACAAATACAAATGGGACTCACACATAAAACAAATCCTACCAGCACTAAACAACAAACTTAACGTCATCAAATGCCTTTCAAGCCCAAAATTTAATTGCAATACAACTACTCGTCTTAATGTCACTAAAGCCACCCTTATTTCTAAAATAGAATACGCCCTTTTTATCTACGGCCACGCCTTTAAATCCACCCTTAATAAACTTAAAACCTTATTCAACGCAGCAATCCGCACATCTCTTGGAGTTCTTCGCTCTTCTCCCATATTCAACTTACTTTTTGAAGCAAATATCCCAACGATAGAGCAAAAAAGAGACTTAATCACAACCAAAGCATACAAAACACTACTCCTCAGCTCCAACTCACCACTGCTTAAATACACGAAAAAAACCAGCGATCACTAAACCCAAAAAATTAACTTTAACACTCGAAAAAATAATTATATCTTGCAGAGACCACACTATTCCCTACCTTCCAATCCCAATCAAAAGAACGTCCCCCCAATGGATGTTTCCCTTATCCATACTTCCCTTCACAAAACTATTAAATCTAACACCCCACCAATCATATTCCAGCAACAATTTCATGAATTCAAGGAGAAACATAATAACCACACTTTTATATACGTAGACGGCTCTCTCCAGAACAACGTAGCCACTTTCGCCGTTACCACCGAAAATGTGATATTAAAAAGATCCATTCTTCCACCTTATTCATCCATCTTATCAGCTGAAACCATAGCCATTCTCAAAGCTTTAAAAATAGTTCAAAAAAGAAGAGGGAAATTCTTTATCTGCTCCGACTCCCTTTCATCCATAAATTCCATCCGCAACATCAACAACAATAATCTATATCCCACAACTATCAGAACCCTACTGACCAAATCCGCCCCCAAAATAAAAATACTATGGATACCAAGTCATTGTGGAATTGTAGGCAACGAACTAGCCGACAATGCAGCTAAAAACACATTAAAAATGCTCCTACACTACACTCCCAACCTTAACACAACAGACATTAACAAATTCCTTTCTATAGAGCTAAACAACAAAAAAAAAACATAACATATTACTCTGCAACACATGGTACCAACAACTCAACACCAGCCAAATACACACAAAAACCTACTTAAAAAATGTAAATCAAATCAATATCACTCGCAGAGACCAAATTAAAATCCTTCGTCTTAGACTTGGACACGCAAGATTCTCATTGCAACACTACTATAACCCTGTTAACATACTGCCTTGCCCTAACTGCCACTCAACAAATGATCTTACCATCCCACACATCCTTACAAACTGCACGGCAATCTCACATCTCAAAAATCACATCTTTCAAAACCTACAACCTATATCCATTCTCCGAAACCCAACCCCAGAAAATATAATTAAAATGGTTAAAAAATGTAATACATATCAGCTTCTCTAACAATAACATTAATAATAACAAATAGAAAAATGTAAATATGTAAATATGTAAATACTAAGCTGAAGGCCTTAGCTGCCATTGCTTTATCAATAGCGTTAGTATTAATTTTAATTATAGCTAACCTTTAAATAAATAAATAAATATCCTGGCAGAAATATACGCTGTCCTTCTTTCATATGTGTTTCTGTGGCCAGCATAACATCTATATTATGAGCACTGAGGAAAAGCCGGAGTTCTTCAGAATTCCTAGCTAGCCCCCGTGCATTCCACAATCCGATTTTAACAGTCGGTTGCATCATTTTGGCATAAATCAGAACAGTGACCAGTTCAGGCATCACGTTTGTTTCTCGCTGATTATGTTTAAGAGCGGTTGCTCCAGGTTGAGCCCGTTTGGGGCGAGCTACCTCAGCGTAGGAAATATTGCAACTGACAGTGCTAGCAGGGATGAAACTGCGCGTGACGTCCGGGTTATGTCTTGCTCTCAAAGTGTTGCTGGAGGCAAGGAGCCTTGGTTTTGGTTTTAGCATTCTGCTTTTTTCAGCCCTGACTGGACATTTTTTGTAGTATGATCACCACCACAGTTGATACACAAATAGTCATCACTAGTGCATAGTACCGAACTAGTCGTGTGCGAGCCAGCGTACTTACCACAGATTGGTTCTTGGAAGCAGTAACTTTTGGAGTGACCAAACATATGACATTTGAGACATTGCAAAATTTCGTTTCTACGAGAAGCTCGCTCAACAGTAATCCTGTACTTGCCAAGTTTATGTAGTTTTAAGACCTCTGAAGCTTGTGGCCCTTGTTTAAGATTGACGAAAAATAGGTTTTGCCGAGTCTTATAGTTGACCGTCGCTTCTGCGTTAATCTCAATATTGCGCTAGTCTGCCTTTTTGGGACAGTAAATGTTGAGAACTTCAAAGCCAAGATGTTCAAGAGCGCTCTTGATATTGGTTGTGGGCACGCTGGCATTAATTCCTTTGATGGCTACCCTGTACGGCTTATCCTCCTTGAGTTGATGGTGCCAGTACTGACAATTAAGAGTGTTTAAATGCTTAACGGTCTTTCGGAAAGCATCAGAGTTGATAGTGTATATTCTTGACACACCGAACTTAGACGTACGAATACTGTACTGTTTTCTGGGTATGTTCATACTCATTGACATCTACAGGTGTTTCTGGTTCGTCGTCCAAACCAATTTCTGGTGAGTCCATCTGCATAACATGGCTAGCTTCTTCGTCTAGAGCTGCAAAACGGTTGTTGCTTAGTGCCGCTGCCTTGGAGGTGGATGCGGAATAGTCTATTCTCTCACTTGGACTTTTCGTGACCTTCAGCTTAGCTTTAGTGATAGTTTTGGGTGGGCTTGCAGAAACTTTAAGCTTCTTGCTTATATGCTGCTCACGGGATTGAAACGAGCATTTTTTCTTTCGAGCCATTGTTGAGAAGAAGTCGCTCAACGATGTGTTGGCGGTCGATGTAGCCAAAGCCGTGGAAACATTGGGTCTCACTTTAGAAGCCACAGTATAAGTAGAAGCAGATATCGAACTGCTTTTGGATACAGATATTGTGCAGGTAATGCTGGTATCACTGCTGGTTGTAATTGTCAGAGACGAGGTTGATAAGCATGCCGAATTGCTATGGTAATCAGCGTAAATTTCTCTCATCTCTCCCAGTTTAGGCAACGACTGCGACGATGAGTCTCCATCCATAATTACAATTGATCTTATTTGCAAGTAAATAAGCAATTGTAAACAAACTCCAGAACGTTTGGTGGAACTGTACCAACCTCTCGCTAGCGCAAAGCGCAGACCCTTGGGCAGGGTAAACGGCGGGGCGTGTAAAAATTGCTGGCTCAAGCCTGAGGTGGTGGCTTGCATGTCGGGCTGTGGAGTGCGCTGCCGCGTGTATAATATCTCTAGTTCGGCCAATCGAGCCCAGACGCTCTTTCCAAGCCTGCTTTTGGCTACTGGTGAAGCGAACGCTTTCCTCAAGTCCTCGACATTGCCTTCGGCCTCTTGAATTCCTGATCTCACTGCGCAACTTAAACAGCTCCTGCAGTTCCTCCTTCTCCTTCTCGTCTGATTCTGTAAATAAGTCCATATAAAAGTTACGCACGCGCTTCTCTAACTTCAATATCAACTCTTAGCAATATTCCTCGTCAAACATTTGCGACCACTTTTTGTGTAAAAGATCAAAATCCTTGCTGGTGGCTGCGAGCATTGCTGCTTCAACTTGCAACGTTTTTTCGTCCATCGTTGCTAGTAATTTTCACTTTATTCTTTTTTTACTTATTTATTCTGATGCGCACTCGACGTCCATAATAAGGTCGTTTATTGCTTTTAATTATGTCTTTTCCTTGCATGAGTCAATTCTATCATTCATCTTTTTGAACATCGTCATGTTTGCTTCCATAATCTTGTGAACGATTTTGTTTGGTGAATTTATCTGCTGCTGTTTTTACTGCTTCTGTTGTTGCTGCTGCTGTAGTTGCTGTTTCTGCTGTTCCTGCTGCTGTTGACGCTGTTTCTGCAGCTGTTGACGCTGATTCTGCTGCTGTTGTTGCTGCTGCTGTTTCTGCTGCTGCCTGTGCTGTTGCTGTTTCTGCTGCCTGTGCTGCTGCTGCACTTGGTTCCGCCTTAGCCGCTGCTGGCTTAAGTGGGCTCGCTGCTTCACAACATCGTCATCCTCTTCATCAGGCACCCGTGCACCTGGCGCAGCCGATGCTGCCATCCGCTGTTGCTGCTGCTCACTGCGCAGCTTCTGTTGGAATTGTGCTAGGTGTTTTTGTGCTGGATTTCGACAATCCAGATGATACTATGCTGTTGCAGATTTTTGTGCTGACAAATGTCGGTCGTTTCGTACAACAGCGCTGTACGAAAGGACTCCGTCATATTTTGCTGCCGGCTGCTGGGCATTTTGTTGTCGGTAAGCTGTATCGATTTGCGTTTTAAAAATTTCCAGGTTTGTTTGCTGGGTGCTGGTCAGTTGCTGTTTGTTTGATGGGTGTTTTGTGGCTCTGTTGGTTTAAATTTGTTTGTTAGTAGTTTTGCGCGTGCCGCTTTGTACGTTGGACAACCCTTGTAGCTGCTAATGTGCACGCCTTTGCAATTTGCTCAAGTTGGATTATCGCTTCTTGGCTTTGTGCAGGTAGTTGACGGGTGGCTACCTGCACATTTCATGCAGACAAAGGGGCGTCTGCAGTAATTTTTCGTATGACCAAATGCCTGGCATCTGTGGCACTGCGCTTGGTTAATTGTTTTGAATTGGCGTTCGACCGAAACCGTTTGGTAGCCCAGCACCTTCAGTTTAAGGATATCCTCATGGGTACCGTCTGGTTTCGGTTCGATTAAAAATATATATATCTCGCTTTATAGCCCACCTCAATGAGCCTGGCTGCCAGCCAGGGTCATTGGGTGTGCTGTGGTGAATTTGGCGGATTATGATGCGAAAACCTTTTTCGTTTCGTCGCTGGTGTGTGAATAGCTGTGTGACATTGGCATTTAAAATTTGCAGTATGGCATTGTAGGACTTGATGTCTTCGCATAATATTCGGATTCCGTCGCCAGGCATGGTTTTGGTCCGGAATTTACCAACAGATGGGTTTTTCATCAGATTTTCTAGTATTGGCATGATTTGCGGCACCATCGGGAGAATTAGCGGTGGTATGTTTGTCGCTTCATCATTTGCTGCTATTGGAGCTATTTGGCGTTTGGTTTGCTTAGCAACATTTTTACTTTGTTGCCAACGTTGCGGTAGGTCGGTATCATGTAGCTGTAGCTGTTGCTGTCGATCTTGCTTAGCAACATATTCATTTTGTTGCCGTTGGTCAGTTTTCTGTTTCTGTTGCTGTTGCTGTTGATCTTGAGTATACGAATTTGATGGGCTATTTTGTTGGCGAGGGGATGTGAACTGCAGTTTTCTTTTCCTTTTTATACCCGCTACCCATAGGGTAGAAGGGTATTATAACTTTGTGCCGGCAGGAAATGTATGTAACAGGTAGAAGGAGGCATCTCCGACCCTATAAAGTATATATATTCTTGATCAGCGTCAACAGCCGAGACGATATAGCCATGTCCGTCTGTCCGTCTGTGTGTCTGTGTGTCTGTCCGTCTGTCCGTCCGTCCGTATGAACACCTAGATCTCAGAGACTATAAGAGATAGAGCTATAATTTTTTTTCGACAGCATTTGTTATGTTTGCACGCAGATCAAGTTTGTTTAAAATTTTTGCCACGCCCACTTCCGCCCCCGCAAATCAAAAAAATTGAATAACAAGCGTAATTTTAAAGCTAGAGTTCCGAATTTTGGTATATACAATAATAACTATAGTATTTATGATTTCTGAAAATTTGGTTGCGATCAGATAAAAATTGTCGAAGTTATTAAAGAAATACTTTTGTATGGGCAAAAACGCCTGCTTACTAGGGGTCTTAGTTGCTTTGGCTGACAATCTGGTATATTGTGCCGTCTATGGTATATTTTGAATACGGTACTATGTCGATATACCAAATATACCATTTGGTATATATTTAGTATTTTTTCAGTATATTTGGTATATTTTGAGAAAATACCGCAAAATATATTTCTTTTATTCAAAATGGGTAGCGGGTATCTCACAGTCGAGTACACTCGACTGTAGCTTTCTTACTTGTTTCTAAATGCAATTAGGCAGCAAAATTACTTTTGAAAACGGGGGTAGGAAAAGCTAACAGATTTATCAAATTCAGGGTCAGAGGCATGCATGTCAGAGGATTTTCTTTTTATTGGCGTCAAAGATGAGTCTGCGTTTTGTTTAGCTAATGGCAGCTCGTTGGGTAGCAAAAATGGGACCTTGCTTAACCAAGAATTTATTATATCTGCATTGATTAGGTTCTTCTCTTCTTTTCCCCTTTGAGCGGGTGAAATTTGCACGCATTCTGTTGTCATTTAGCTAGTTGTTTTCTTTTGGCCGTAAGAGTGAGAGATTGGAGGGGAAATTTTCTCCATGTTATGAACAACTGCAGTTGTTGTTACTGAAGTCATTCCCTCCTTTTCTGTTATGTTAGCGTGTGTACGTGTGCGTGTGAGCAAAGGGGAAATTAATGTGACGTCATGCACCGTTGCAGTTTCTGACATTGATTGTGCCGTCAATTTCTCCTCTTGCTTGTCTTGGATAAGGAGGTAGATGGGGATAATAGTGATACAAAGTACTAACCATTTTGAGTCTTTGTAAGAGCAGTATTTCCGCCTTGGATCACCCTTGAGATGTCCTCATTTGTACTGGCTAGAGCAGTGCGTTCCTCCGTTGTCTGTTTGTCCATGAATTGGTTAAGCTCCTTGATGAAATCATGGTCTGCTTTGGAGTTCCACTCTTTGTCGATAGCCGCCATGATTTTTCTCTTGAGAATTTTGGATTCCACTTTCACTTTATTCGTATTGGTTTTTAATTGGCAATTTTTATTTGTTTAATTGTGTTCACACTCTCGCTTAGTGGCTTTTATTTTCACAAATCAATTTGTTTAAATTTTAATCACTTTGTAAATTTTTCACTTGGTGAATTTTATTTTATTTTCTCAATCTATTCGCTTTGGTTTTGTATATTACTTTCACAATTATTGGTTTTTATTTTTCTCTCACTTTTCTTTTTCTCATTTTTATTTAATTTAATTTGTTTCAATTTTATTGGCTGTAAAAAGTTTCATAGAAATGAGAAGACTTTTTTTTTCAGATTCAAATTCGAGTGTTCGGCGCGTACGACTCGCCTCCAGCACTGGAGGAGTTTACTGGCTACTGGAGGAGTTTATTTCAACAATTTTTCTCTATTACTATTACAGAGCAACATATAAATTTTAATTTCTAACAGTGACTGTTAATTTGATAGATGTCATTTGAATATTTTAAACATTGGCAGCCTGCGCGGGCATTACAATTAATTAATCGAAACGGAAATTGACAAAGTACTTTACACTTATTTTACAGAATTATTTTAAGTTTTCACTTTCGGTTTTCGTTTTGGGACCAAAGCCGAGATTTTCGTTTTTAGGTGCTCCGGTTTTCACAAGTTTTTAGTTATCGTTTTGCTATCGAAACGTTTCCTTTCTCATCATTTCTTGCTGCCGAAACAGCTGATTTGAGGTTTGGTCAGCAGCAAACAACGCGAAAAAATGCCTTTTTTATTTTCAATTGCATTTTTCGAAGCCAAAAGAAAGCAAAAGTTATTTGACTTAAGAAAATCTAAGCAATTAAGATGTAATACATGTGTTTTTAATATGTCTGACGACCGGTAAGTCACATTTACATCATTCAAAATTTCGCCTCTAATTTATGTTTATTTCAGATTTGTCCAATCATTTAGGATTGATAAAGACACTTTTAAAAACATATTGGAGACAGTCAAGCCTCATTTAAAAGTAACCACACTGTCTCACTCTATGCAATTGGCTTCTGTATTGCGATATCTTGCTACTGGATGTTATCAGTTCTCAATCGCCAAGGACCACCATATAAATATAGGACGAAGCCCATTTGGGAAAATTCTCCACATATTTATTCCGTTGCTGGACAGGCATCTTTGTCAGTGTTGATGCGAGCGCATTGCCGGTGAGGGGCACACCTCCGTTCCGCCGACCGAAAAGCACTCAAAGCTTTTTCGCTCACCAGCAATGCGCTCAATGCGTAAGAATGAAACTCAAGCTCCAGTGCTCTCAGCTTCTCTCTCCCACAACTCACCACCGCTGAGTGCGGCTCAGCGCAATAGATCGACGAAATGCCGTCGGCATTTTCTCTATGGTCAGTTTTAATTTACGCCTCTCTTACATCGGTTTAATCACCCCCCAATTGCGTTTTCAACAACCCGTAAAGTTTGCAATAAATTCATATTTATTAAAAGAAAAAAACCGCGAGTGTTATTATTTCGGGAAAAGGAGAATCTTGGTATTTTCAGCGCCCCCACGTAATGAGTCAGGACACAATTTGCCTTCAAATGTCTAGCCAGCAAATGCGGAAATCTAGCGAATACTTCTTTAGAAAACATCAACTGCCAAGAATAGTCGCCTGCGTGGATGGAACTCATATAAAAATAGTGAAACCTGTAAATAATACCTCTGTTTTATTTAACAGGCTATTACAGCATGAACGCCATGGTTGTAAGTAGAATGTCTAAATTGGTTATAGTTACGTTAAGATTTTACTTTAACCTACAGGTTTGTAACTATAATATGGAGATTATCGCTATTGATGCGACTCACCCCGGATCCTGTCATGATTCATTCATTTGGAATCATTCAAGCGCCAAGGAATATTTGTCGAGAACAATAAATGAATATTTTGTTTTGGCAGATTCTGGCTACGCACAGGAGAGTTTTGTGTTAACTCCCTACAGGAGCGCAGAGATGGGGACGCATCAGCATCGATTTAATTTAGAACGAACTATTGGTGTTCTTAAAAGTCGTTTCCGTTGTTTACAACGATGCTTAAATTATCATGCTTAAAATATTCATTTTAGTTTTTAAAATGTATTTATTCTTATTTTTTTTTTTAAATTTGTTCTAACTTTAAGAGTAGCTCCTTTTTTAAATTCAAGTCTTCTTGCCTAAGAGTTTCCATTTTTTGGAAATGCTCCTTTTTTAAATTTTTTTCGTCAATAATTATTTATTTAAAATCTGTCTGTACGGACAATAATTAAATTTTTTGAGGCAGCCTTGTCGATTAAACTCTCACAAGAGATGGTTGGTAGGGTAAATCCTTTTTTAAATGCAAGTCTTCTTGTGTAAGACTTTCCATTTTTTGGAAATTTTTAGACATTGTTGAATTAATTGACTTCATTTCCTCCACTTGAGCTAAGCACAGATTCTGCAAATCAAACTCAGCAGCTGTGCGGTTCGGTTCCTCCTCCTCTGTGGCTATCTCCTCAGCTTTTTCCCCAGCCACTTCTTCTTCTATTATGGTGGTTGGTGCTCCATATGCCACAGCACCAACTCCCTCGACCATCTCAAAAAGCCCGCAGAGCTTTGCCACGTCCTCCTCCATGGCTGTCAGCGGTTGCTGGCAGTAAGGACCCCCGCCCTTAGCCCTGACCTCTGCCTTATATTGAGCAATTTTCTTGCGAATATTCGCCTTCCAATCGCACCAAACCAGGAATGTAATATTATAATATATTAGTTTGTCATAATTCTGGGGATACTCATACCTTTTTTCATCCCGCAACATCTTTAATTGGAGGCCCAATTGCGTTCAATGCACCGGCAAGCTCGCTCCATTTAGCTTCTGCAGCCACACGATCGCCTTTGGCAAATCCACGCGCCCGACTTTCGTTAGCCTGCATAAAATTAAGAATAACTTCATCCTAAAATGTTGATTTGTGTGTTCCCCTGCAAACAATATATTAGTATTTTTGTTTTTTATAAAAATAAACTTTTTTTACTTACATTTTTAAAAATCAGTTGAACGGCAATCAGCTGTTTCCCACAAATAAAGGTGATGCCACCTTTTCAATGTATTTCATTCCGGTGTTTTCAACAATTAAATTAAATTAATTAATTTTTAAAAAAATATTTTACCCAACTTCAACAAATTTATCGCCATTTGTTTGATAATACACGTATTTTTAACTTGCTTTTTCATTCTATCCACAGTATGGCAGCTTAGGCGATAACTCATGGTGTCGGACTTATCGGTCGCTCACCAAAACGAAAATTGTTGTTGCCGACGGCAAAATTTGAGGTGGGGTCAGATATTAGTCGTTTTAAAAATAATTACAAGTCTAATTGATCTGCTGGCGGTCTTAAAAGAACGAAAATAAACCAATGAGTCAACTACTTTTTTTCCTTTTGCAAATAAGATCCGATTTAATATAGAAAAAGGCATTTATTTTTTATTTCTACAAGACAAATTTTCTCGTTTTGGAATTCGAAAAAATCTTGTGAAAGTGAAAACGGGAGCATCAATTCGGCGGGTGCCGAGAAGCATCCAGGATGGTCACCTCCACGCGTTCATTGCTGTTTCCGTGGGGGCGCTGAAAAGTTCCAAGGTTTTTTTCTTTCCGATATAAAAACACTCGCGTTTTTTTTCTAATAGTATATTTAAAACTTTCGGTTTATTAGACGCACAAATTGGTGGGTGTTTTATAACCGTAGAGATAGAATCATGGTTTTGAACTGACTTACTAGAAATGCCGATGGCATTTCGTCGATCTATTGCGCTGAGCCGCACTCAGCGGTGGTGAGTTGTGGGAGAGAGAAGCTGAGAATTCTGGAGCTTGAGTGCATTCTTACGCGTGAGCGCATTGCTAGTAAGCGAAAAGCTTTGAGTGTTTTTCGGTCGGCGGAGCGGAAGTCTGCCACTCACTTAGCACTCGCATCAACATTCTCCCCCCCTTGCAATATTGGGATTGCAAAAGACCAGTCAGTAGCACGTGCCTGACAGAATCCAGCCCAGGCCTGGGTGGAGTTCTGTGCCATAGGCAGTCCGCCTTGGCTGGGGAGGATACCCGGCTGCACTACGTCCGGGTACACATCAGCCCCCAAGACTGCCGAGACCGATGCCGAGCGGAACCAGTCCTTGTCAGCCAACACGAGGTTACTGAAAAAACTGGGCCCGGCTGGTGTGGCAGTCCTGGTAGGCGTCGTTGTTTGTAGCTGCGGATCCGTTTTGAAGACGACCTCCCGGCTCATGGGTGACGTCTTGGAGCGCAAAGTTGCCGTGCAAACTCCTTCTGCGCCCACGCGAGTGACTGAGAGGCCCATGGCCACTGCCATCGACTCGCTGAGGCGGCTTACTGGACAGCACGGATCCAAGAACACTCGCGCTTTGAAGGCCGTCTTCCCCGTGTCTAGCCAGACCGCCGCGGTGGGGAGAATGCTCACTCCCTTACACTGGAGTAGTGCCGTCAATGTCATGGCGGGGCTAGGCGCGGGCCTGGTGTGTGGGGCAGTGGGCCGGTTCATCCGGGATGATGATGGTCCTCCTCTGGAGGGTGCCGGTTGGTCGCGTCGGCCCCTCGGTTGTCGCGCCAACCGCTGCTTGGAACTGAGGTCCTGCATGTGCAGCATGGTGTGGTGGTCCTCGCCACAATGCCTGCACCGTCCACCGCTGCGACATGTGCCCCCGGAATGGTTCTCTGGCGTCAGCTGGGCAAACCGCGGACACTTGCGCAGTGCGTGGACACCGCGGCACACCCTACAGCGCAACGAGTTTGTGCCGGGAGGCACATACCCACCCCGCTGGGGGGTGACCCGGCGAGGCACGGAAACCCCACGCGGAGTAACCGGTGCCACCGGTACAGGACAGGGCTCCGTCTCCATCGGGGCGACTTGTCTCGGCGGAGAGCCGGCTGTCGGAGGCGAAATGGGGCGCGCTGGCGAAAAGAGCCTTCGCAAGCACACTTCATCGGAGAGGGAGCAGAATGAGCTTCTGGAGGACGGCATGGTGAACTGGATGAAGCAGAAGAACAAGAAAACAAAAGAAAAACAAATGGAAGAAAAAAAAAGAAAAGAAATAATGGATTAAATGAAAAATGGCGCGGTATGAATTGCGTAAGCCAGAAGAGAAAACCACAGGATAGTGGATGGCAGTAGAGAGAAGAATGGGAGACTCAGAGCGCGGGTCCCGTTGGAAGGAGGACCAGCTTTGCAACTGGTCGACGGAAAACACCACGACACGTCTGGATGTCTACCACACGGACCCTTTCATCTGCGCCCGGGCAAGCGGTCAGCACACGCCCAAGGCGCCATTCTTGTAGTGGTATATTCTCCTCTCTGATGATCACCATGTCACCGATCTGGAGGTCCCGTGAGGGTGACTGCCGCTTATTCCGCTTATGCAACTTCGATCTTTGAAGCGTCGAAATAGTCTTCAAGTGGGGTCCTATTGCAGGACCGATCTTAGAGGTTCGTTCGACGGAGAGTCGAGCCGAAGGGGACGAACCAGAGTTTGAGTGGGGGCCTAATAAAGGCTGCGCCTAGCGGTGCCCTCGACGGACAGTCGAGCTGAAAAGGGTCTCGAGTGGGGTCCCGTCAAAGGACGAATCTTAGAATTCGGTCGACGGAGAGTCGAGCCGAAGGGGTCGAAAATGATTTTGAGTTGGGGCCTAACAAAGGCTTGCGTTTAGAGGATCGTTCGACGACCAGATAGAGTTAGAAGTAGATCCCGACACTGGGCCGGTCTGAATCCAACCAAAAATGGTCTCTTGACCAATAAGGGTCCCACAAACGTTCGGACCTAAAAGCACGTCTATCTGCGAACTCTCATAGAACTTGAGGTCGGCCAGCGGGATGATTGGCAGATTGTCGAGGATGGTTTGTGGGACAGCGCATGAGGGCAGTTTTCCTGCTAATTGAGGAAGGACGAATGCCGATGCCTCAATCCGCAGATCTGATCGCAACGGGGAGCCAATTAGAAATTGGCAATGCTTTCGGGGCTGGGCTGCTACAACTTGAGTCAACCCAGAGACGTGGGCTTGAACGGATGTGTATGGCATCCTCAAGCGCTTGAACAATCGTTCAGAAATGAAGGAAGCCTCTGATCCAGAATCGATCAGAGCCCGTGCTGTGTGCCGAACGCCGTGATGGCAAATGTGTACAACAGCTGTACTCAGCAGAACACCTTGTGTGTTAACTGCCAGGAAAGATTGGACGGTAACTGACTGGGTGGAAGTGGACTGTATTGGAGATGGAGTGGGGGTTGTGACTGTCGGCGCCGGGTTCACTCGATGCAAGAGTGTATGATGACGACCCTTGCAAGTAAAGCAGCTGTGCGCACTTGTGCACTCGGCCAAGATATGGCCTCGTGCGAAACAATTTGCAGGACTGGGTTTTCAAACTCACCCTACTCTCAAAGGAGTTGACCTGCTTGGAGACGGGGGCCTCCTTGCGTGAGGCTCGTGAAACCGTCGGAGCATTCGTGCTGGATGACACTTCCGCTATCGCTTCTAGGGTTCGATACCGCTCTAGGAGGAAAGCGTTCATGTCAACCCACGTTGGAATGTCGCTCTTACTCTGTTCTGACTGTTCCCAAAGAGAAAGGGTCAATTTGGGGAGCCTCGAAGAACACAAGAAAACCAGGATGCAATCCCAATTCTCTGTATTGATATTTGAGTGCTCTAAGGCCGTCAGGCACCCTTGAATGGTGCTCTGCAATTCCTGAATGGCTGCACCCGACTCTTGCCCAATGACGGGCAAATTGAACAGGATCCTCAACTGACTGTTTACGAGCAACCGTTTGTTCTCGAATCGCTCAATCAAGCTGGACCACGCTGACTGAAACCTTTTATTGGTCAAAGGAGACTTTGACACAATGGCATGGGCTTCACCGCTGGTCTTGGAGTTGAGATGGAAAAGTTTCTCAACTTTCGACAGTCTCGGGTTTCTGATATATATAGCGGTGAATAAGTCCCGGAAGGTGGGCCAGCGAGTGTAATCGCCTCCGAAAACTTCGGTGTCGCACGGAGGTAATTGACACCCTGTGGACATGAACTGCACGGCTTGCGGTTGTGCGTGTGTACGGGGAGTGAGTGCCTGGGATGCATCAGCTATTTGCTCACTTAACTGAGCAGAGCACTGCTCGTAGAGAAGATAGCAGTAATCATACTTTGCCTGAATAGTAGGCAACTCGTCTGTCATCATCTCATCCGACAAGACGCAGGAGCAAGCCTCGTACTCCTTCTCGACTTTTTGCCACAAGGCACGCATCTGGTCCCTTTGGACCTGGCACGTGTACAGGGATGGGCTGTCAGTAGAAGGCTGGTTGTCTCGCGCCGCAAAGTGACTGATACGGTCAGTCGCTTCGATGAACTTGGTCAATGCTGAGTCTACTACATTGAGTGCCATTTTACTTTGCGAACGAGTTACAATTGGCAGCCGAGGGATTGGGACGGAAGCAACCTTGGTCTTAGGATCAGACGGAGGTTTCGTAACGAGGATCAGAGGCTTGGTGCCGGAAGTGGGCGAAACACTAGCTGACCGTGCGGGGACCTCCCTTTTCGATTGCGAATGAATCGGCGAAGTGCTAGATGCACGAAGAGCCGACTCCTTCTTGGACTTGGGTAAAGGGGGGCTAATAGAAGTTCCAGCGGCGCTAGTAGAGGGCACGGACAATTTAGCTTTACTCTTATCGGGTTTGTCCGATGACATGCTACGCACTGAAGATGTGAAAGTAACTGGGCGCTTTTACAGTCCGACGAGGACACTGACTGTATACTATATTCTTTTGAAAACCAGAAAATCAAAAAAAAACGAGACGGAAAGAACGTAGCAACTAGTAAATAAAATATACCAACAAAATACTAGAAAAAATACCACAGGAAGTGCTGAGGTATTTTACACCCAAACGGGTACGGACTGCGGACACAGACGACGAAAGCAAAGGGACGGGCGGGGGAAATTTCCCGCGACAATCAAAACAAATGTTCGTCGAAAAATGCAAGAACAAAAAAAAGAGTGCACAGAAAAAATACCAAAAAACAATATGCTGGAAAAAACACAAATGTAGGTAAAATGTGCTGGATGAAAAAACAATAAATAAATTATCACAATAAAAATTATTTATATTATATATTTATATTGTATGGCTGGAGTAAAGCCCATACACAGACAACTGAGCTGGGAGTTGCTCTTAAAATACACACACAGAATATATCACTTGGCAAAAAAAAATAAAAAAAAAAGGGTAGGGTATGTCGAGTGCGACTACCGCTGCCCTGCCAATCTGTTACTTCACTCGCAGAAGTACTTATGCACGCTGTTACAGCATGCACAACAGTATGTACGTATGTATGTATGTGCTTGCACTGCGCTGCCAACGTCTAAGCAGCAGTGGTGTCATTTCCGCTTCTTTCCCGTCAGATTTGGATTTTTTTGAAGTGTGATTGCGGGAAAAATATAAAACAGCGGGCAGCGGGAATTCTGGCTTTTTGACCAAATTTAAGCAGCTTTTGTTTTAGTTTACTATTACTCAAATTTTAGTGATGTTTAAATCGAATTTAACAACTGAAATGTTAAAAATATATTTCTATCTACTTGTATCGAATAACTTCCCTCAAAAGTTTGCACCTAAATTGGAGCGACTTGTAGAATAAACATTGTGAAATTCGCTGGCGCTAAAACAAATTGACGATGCCAAAGGAAGTCTACAAGCTGCGAATGGTTTTGGAATTTATTTTTCTGTTTTGCTTTCTTATCTGATAATTGCAAAAATTAACAAATTCGTACGCGAACCAAAAAATAAACAAATTTATATATATTATCATAAAACAGAAACAAGTTCCTAAAATAAATCTTAGCTCTAAATATAGTGCTAATCCAAAGCTTTAAGAATAACCTTCACCTATTTTTAAAATTGTTTCAGTTTATGTTTTTTTTTCATAGTAAAGATGGTCGCACGTGACATCTGTCAGAGAATTACCCATTATATTTTATATTACGTATTGAACTGAGGGTTTATAAATGAAAAACATACACCACATCGCTTTATAAAAATAACCTTTTTTCTTAACTTTTTTCTCCGGTATTCCGCTTTTTTTAGCTTTTTATTTTCGCTAATCCAGCTGTTTTTGCTTAGAAAAAAATGACACCACTGCTAAGCAGGCGAAGTGCACGTATGTTTATATGTAAAACAAGAGAGCGAGAGCAAGCGCGGCTGCAAGCCAATGCGGACAAGAGCGAGTGCACAAGAATATGTGTGTGTGGTGAGAGAGCGAGAGCAATAATTTATTATATATGTATATAGGATAAAAACATAGAAAAGGTCGTCCGAAGAAAAAAATGAAGGCAATTTGGCAAAAGATATTGGAAACTATTGCGCAATATGGCGGAACTCAAGGGGCGGGAAGGAATAGGAAAGAAGGAAAAAACTTGTGGTACTTGTCTGCGGAGTATGCTGGAGTAGAGATGAATAGTTTGATGATAATTTTATCCGGCTCGAAGGACCAAATGTGTCCGTGAGGGCGCTGAAAAGTTCCAAGGTTTTTTTCTTTCCGAAATAAAAACACTTGCGGTTTTTTTCGCATTGCTAGTGTGTGAAAAGCTTTGAGTGCTTTTCGGTCGGCGGAGCGGAGGTGTGCCACTCACTTAGCAATGCGCTCGCATCAACAATTGCCGCGGATGGACAGCAGGTATACTCACAATGCTGGCAATGGCGGCCCATCCTAGGATTAGGAGGTTTGCTGCCGCCACTGTTGGGCTTTGTGTATTTCGCTGGCGTCTCTGCTTGCATCTGGATTTTTTCTAGGCTGTGTGCGCTGTATGCGATGCCTCAGCAGGCGGATCTTCATCGTCCAGAAGTCGCTCCAAGCATCTGCTCACCAGCTCCAGGCCATTGTCAAGCGTCTCGTTTGCAGTTACCGGTACCAAAAGTGGACGGAGGCAGCTGTGAAATTGGCTGTCGCAGTGGTGGCGAATCTTCAATGGCGATGATTTGCGTTTGCTGCTGCTCCGTCTGCAGTTCGTCTTCTGCTTGCATTGTGCATTCAAGATGCGCCATATGCTCGTCCATGGTGATGTCAGGTACTATAATCTTTTTAATTTCATGTGGCTGCCCTCTGATGATATCCAGCGCATCGCATCTGGCGATGAGGCCATCTCTAAATCGCTTGCAGAGTGTATTTATGGTGGATTCGCAAAATCGTTCTGGCGGCTTGCTGCGCAGATTTCGCTGCTCCTCAATTGTGATGTCCGGCAATACTAGTTTTTGTATTTGCAATGGCTGGCCACGTATGCTGTCCATTATCACTTCTCTGGTGAGTAGTCCTTGTATATATTTACTTCTCAATTGATTGATTTTAATTTCATTAAATCTCGCAGCTGTCTGTGTGTCAGTTTGTCGCCGCCGATGTGCAAGATCGCGTTCTCGTTCCTTGTTCGCTTTGGCTTCGTTATACTCCTCTTGTATGCGAATAAGTGTTGGTAATAACGGCCGAATATGTCTTCTCAAAATTTGCTGGTCGTTTGTCTGGTGTAGTTCAGTGCGCAGATGCTCGCCTTGCGTCTGCTGCAAGTGTGTTGGATTTGTTGCACTTGCATTTAGGGCTGCGCTCAACGGCCTTATGAATTTGTCTAGCTGCACCGTATATCTGGGCCTTTGCAGGCGTTGCACGACAAGTGGTTCTCTAACCAGCTTTGTCGCTTCTGGGTTTGGATGTGCAGGCAGAGAATTTGCAAATCGTTCGCTGGCCACGTGGAACGCGCCATCAATTGTACACAGCTGGTAAGTATTTCTGATGCATTTATTTCTGAGTGTCCAAGATACGTTTAGTGATTTTCTAATGATTTTATTTTGCAGCCGCTGCAAGCGATTGATCTGGAAATTTGAGGTGAGCGCGCCCCAGATGGACAGAGCATACTTCCATATTGGCATAATGAGCTGCTTAACAAGCAGCATTTTGCAGTCCTTTGCCAATTTGCTGTTTCGTCCAAGGAGCCAGCCCAATTTAATGGCTCTTGCTCTAGTTTTGACGCATAATCTTGTCACATGCGTGGCCATCGTTAATTTGCGGTCAAGTGTGACGCCCAGATAATTGTTGAAGTTGCTAATAAGCAATAACAATTAGTGAAACATTTAAAGTGCAAAGTGCCCGAGAGTGCGAAGAGATGTACATACATATATTTTACAAGCGGTGCATTTCTATTCTTGAATTATCCGTTGTTTGGGCATGTTCGCCGTTGCTCCGTTGCTTGCGCACCTTCTCCGCTCTCCGCCGCTTGTCTATGCTTTCCGCTACTCCACTGTCACAGCTGCGTGCATTGCCCTTCAATCTTGTTGCTCTCGGTTTGTGTGATTTAAATCAGCTAATCAACTGATTAACTTTGAACTGCTGCTGTGCGTAAGCAACTCGCGCGCGTTTGTGATCAAGATTTTAACGTTTTCTCTTGCTTTTAACTGCTGCTGTGCTTAAGCATACCCCGCGCGTTTGTAATCGCGGTTTGACGCGTTTTTCTTGCTGCGCTGCACAGTAAATTTGGCATACAAAGTGAGCAATTGCCAGTTAGCAAAAGTGCGGTTAACTGCTAACAATGGAAAACTCAATAAACGAGCAAGCGACTACTGTCGAAAATCGCGCGCGGTTTTTCAAGCGGAAGGTTTTATCGCTTTATGATAGCCTTGTAAGACTTGATGCGTCGCTTTCTGAAGTTAAATTAGCTGCGTTTAATTCATCTGAATTAGCAGTACGATTGGAGCTATTAGAACGTGCTCAAGCTTCATTTGACTTAGCTCAGAATGCGCTAGAGGAGATCGATTACAATGAGATCGGCAGTGAAACGCGGGAAAATTTCGATGAGCGTTTCCTTGAAGTGAAATCGCGTGTTCGAGCGCATTTTGACAGTCGTGAGCGCCAATTGATTCGCCATTGCGGCGAGATGAGACCATCGATCCTTCGGCTAATGGCCTCGGTGCCCGCGCTAATAGACGTCGTCTTCCCGATCTCAAACTTCCCACGTTCGGTGGAAATTACACGGAATACGCGAGTTTTTGGTCAATGTTCGAGTCTGTCATTGACAAGAATAACGACTTAGATGATGTTGAAAAGTTTCAGCATCTATTATCGTGTTCAACTGGTCCAGCGTTGGATGCAGTTCGGTCGTTGGAGATATCGAGGCTCAATTACCGTGTGTCTCTGGATATCTTAGATAATCGGTTTAACAACAACCGACTTGTGTTCCAGTCGCACATCAAGGACCTTTTGGGTACCAAGAAGGTGGAGGCGGGAGCATCCGTGGCCACTAAACTTCGTGAGTTTAGCGATAAGGTAAATGTTCACATGGGAGCTTTAAAGACTCTGGGCCGTCCAGAGGAAATTGCAAACAGCATTCTTATTTACGTGCTGCTGCAAAAGCTGGATGTGGAAACTCAGACGGCGTGGGAGGATAGCAGGGCATTGGACAACCCTGCCGCCGATAAAGTGCCGACTGCTACTGAGTTTTTTACGTTTCTGGACGAAAGATGTCGGAAGCTGGAAAGTCTGCAGTACGCTATGGTCATTCACTCAGCAGGCTCAAAGGTGGGAAGGAACTTTAGCCATAACGGCAGCAGGAAGGCGTTTGTGGCCCAAACTAGCCCCAGCAGGGCAAATGTTTGTGTGTTTTGTGACGCGCCTGGTCACGGCATATATTCCTGCCCCATCTTTGCAAATTTGTCCCCTTCTTGAGGTAGAAAGAAGTGAAGAAGCTTGCTCTCTGCTTTAACTGTTTGAAGAAAGGTCATCAAACTCGATCCTGCACATCTGGCGCTTGCCGTAACTGTGGTGGACGGCATCATTCGTTGTTGCATTTCGAGACATCTCAACGAGCCTCGTCAGCTGATTCGTCTGCCGCTCTGCAGCCTCAAGCTTCTACGTCTCTTGCTGCCCAATCTCTTTGTTCTGATGCTGCACTCTTGGGTACTGTTGTTGTTTTGCTTAAGAGTCGTTCTGGATCGTTTATTCATTGTCGTGCTCTGTTGGATTCTGGTTCGCAAATCCACATGATGACGTTCCATTTAGCTCAACAGCTAGAGTTAAAGCGGACACGATCAGATGCTATGGTTTCTGGGCTCGGGGATACAGACGTTTCTGTTGAAGGATGCACAGTAAATGTTTGTATGCGTTCTTGCATCTCCAACTATTCTGTCAGTCTTCAAGCTGTTGTGACGTCAACAATCACTAACAGCCATCCAAATTTTGCCATTGATATCGACGGTTTGGCGATTCCATACAACATTCAGTTAGCTGATCCAGCCTTCAATCGTCCGCAGCGCGTGGACCTGCTGATTGGTGCAAGCCTATTCTACGGCTTGTTATGTGACGGACAAATTGACCTTGGGAATGGATTGCCTATCCTTCAGAAGACCCGCCTTGGTTGGATCGTTGCTGGTGGTGGAGCCGGTACAATGCACACAGTATTGATGGCAGCGGAAAAGGTTTCTGATGATAGTAACGAACAGCATCAATGCCAACGGACGGGACTCGCCAGTGTTGTGCAGTGCATGTCCAAGCAGATGGACAAGTTGAGCTGTCAGGAGAAGTCACACACAACGCTTGCCGAGACAAATGCCGTGCTGCAGCAGACGCAACGCAATTGCGAAGAGCTGCAACAGCAGTTCAGTGTTGCCAAAGTTTGTCGAGAAAAAAAAGCTGTTTTTGACGGGGAGAAGGATGCAAAAAAGCTGAAAAATGAGAAAAAAAAAAAAATTATAAAAAAGCGGGTTTTTTAATTCATTATATTCTTTATATTTTTCTGATAGGCACAGGGGGAGCATACGAAATCGCTTCTATTAAAACATTTTATATAGAATTTGAGCAGCAGCTGCTCTGATCTTTACAATATTTTCAGAATTTCGTCAATACAGTCCTCATTCTCCTCATTTATATGCTCATACGTTAATCCTGTTCCTATAATTTTTAGGAATTTATGAGGCAGCTTATAAGTATAGCAACATTTGTCATGTCTGCGCAAGCCATATCTGTAAATGCATAATTTAGAATATTATTTATTTTCATTTTAAGTAGAAAACAATTAAACCACTCACCTTACGTGAAGTATACTGTTAAGTGTACTCAAATGTAGTCTATTTCGCAGTTTAGACTTCACAAGGTTGACTTGGCTAAATATGCGCTCTACTTCGGCGTTAGACCAAAGCAACGTTAATATATTAATGGCAACCCGAGCCAACTCCGTTGTTGCCTTCAGAATCCATATAGGAATTGACTTCAATCCAAAATTTTTTTGTGTTGTCCGTATTTTGTCAATTAACAAAATGAATTTTTTTGTATTGGCTTTCAATTTCCCCTATATTTTGGCAACTTAGTCCTTCCAATAATGGAATAATATCTTTTTTGTTATGGCGCAACACATTGTTCACAGGAAAAATATTAATCTGCTTCCAATATCTTATAGTTTTCTGGAAGCCTTAAATTAAATTGAAAATAATATATTTGGTTTAATTATACGGTGTCTGCTTGAGTTGCTTAATAAGCTCAACTTAAAATTTAGAGCAGCAGTCTCGAATCTCTTTTTCGGATAATGGATCCAATTTCATTAACTTTACATGTTTCTCAAACTCATATCCTTGCGCTAGATCATCGTGTACATATCTTTCGACATCCTCCGTTTCCAACAAATCCACATCTATATCAGGTGGAACTATGCCCTTTTTCAATGAATGAATGGCCAACGTCAAATCATTTAATAATTCCGTGCCATTTGTGTTGCTGCTCTGGAAACACTTATTTACTCTTTGCATCTCGGACAATATTGGATTTAAAAAAAGTAAATATGCGTAGTTCTTGTCATTGAACATTTGATGCAAGAATTCCGCTTTATGGCATTTTTCCTTGCTCGCTGCTAGGTTAAAATGGAGTTTCAGCTTTTCCCATTGCTGCAGTATTCGTGAGACTGCCAATTCGATTGACAGCCACCTTGTGTCGCACACTTTTGGGATCTTTAGTAGAGCCTTGGCGAAGAATATTTCAAAAAGTTACAAGTTTTTTTTTTTACTAGATTAAAAAGATTAGTTTTCTAAAGAAAATTTGTATTAATGCAAATAGGGACGATCACACATAAAATAATGGCTGGCAAAAATCCTCTGCTGAACCCTCCCCGAGGGTGCTGGCTGGGTAGGATCTGTATTACCTCACTGTCAACGGGTAGCAGATCTCTACTATACGTCGATATTTCAGGAACTGCAGATCCTAGCTGAGGACTCTGTTCCTTATCTTTCGGGCATCTGCCTGAAGATAAGTAGCAGAATCCATGGTACGAGGTGTCTGGCGGTCAGACTGAAAACGCTATGGGGGGCTCCCAAGAACAAAATTAGCCAACTATGGTCTCAGAATGGACTTATTAAACAATTCAACCCGGGCTGGGATGTCAGCCCAAACGTCGGTGGAAGGCGTGACTGCTACCACCGGCGGGCACGGGGGGGAGAGATCCTCTCTGCGTGTTGCCAGCGGTCACACCTCTGAGGCGGCGGGAGCAGGCCGTATCAGTTGTAACAACACTGCCACCAAAAATTCGAGGTTGGTGCGCGCGGGTGCTGTGGTCTTAACCGACACGGACCAAAAGAGCGCCGCGCCAACTTCTACGGTGGAGGGGGAACGTCTTCCTCTTCAGTCACCCCTGCCTATCGCCAGCACCTCCAAGGTTGCGCAGCAGGGCACGGGGGGCTGAAGGAGAAGGCTAAAAATAAGGCGGCGACCCGTATTCACGCAAGGCTTAGTGGCGTAGCTAACCTGTCCGTCAAGGACCAGGAGAGGCTTGCCTGGGCCAACACGTGGATGCGGGAAAACCAACTTAGCCCCCTTCCAAAAGACACTAAAGTGCAGACCGGTTCTACCGGCCCTGCCAACAACAATGTAGAGTCCATGGCAAGCAAGCGCCAACGGTCCGCTGAGAGTCCCAAGCAAGGGGCCCCAGTGAGCAAGAGGCTGCGAGCACCTGGCTCCACCAACACGGACTCGAACAAGACGAAACAGAGAGCAACGGTTGCTGAAACTGCCAGGCGGCATCTCGCCGTTGCTCTCATAGACAGAGGGGACCCTAATGGGAAAATGTCTGCAGAGCGGTGGCGGTTGACCCATAGTAAGCTGGTCGACGCACTGTTTGTCAGGATGGAGAATGTCCCAGACAGTCCAATGCCTACATTCGAAGGCACTGGCTGGCTGAATGGTGTCAAGATCCTGACATGCAAGGACGACCCAACATTGCAGTGGCTGCAAGCGACCGTACCCAAACTGGACGGGCTATGGAAGGGGGCCAAGCTGGACGTGGTGGACAGGAATAATATTCCGTCCATGCCGAAGGCGAAAGTCCTTTTCCCAATAGTTGTTCAGGGAGAGCGGGCGCTTCAGCTGCTTAAAAAGCAGAACCCGGCCATACCGACGAGTGATTGGTCCGTGCTGAAGGTTGATGAACCTTTACCCAGTGGTGGGCAGCACGTGATCATTCAGATCAACAAGGAGGCCGAGGATCTGCTATACAAGCGCAATGGGAAGATGGCGTGGGGCTTAGGGAGCGTGTACCTTCGCCTCAAAAAACGTCATCCTAACGACCAGGACACACACACGCTGAGGTTAGGGGAGGTTGAGGCAGATCTCGGTCTCGAGAGCGTGACCGACGCCACCCAGAACCTCAGCCTGACTGACAAGACGGAGGAGGTGGGGGAGGAACTGTCCATGCAGACGGGCCCCCGCGAGTTTGCTAACCTCTAATGAGTGTGCTGCAACTCAACCTCCATAAATCCAAAACGGCTTCGGCGGAGCTACTCCTTGCCCTGGAGGAAGTGTCCGCCTACGCGGCTTTGGTCCAAGAACCGTGGATAGCGTCGGGCAACACGGTGGCTGGACTGAAGTCGCCTAACTATGATTTATACGTCCCGACATTGGTAAGTAGATCGAGAACTGCCATCCTTGTAAAGAAGGGGCTAAAAGCTCATCTACTACCTAATTACAGCAATGACGATCTAACCGTGGTGGTGCTGGAGAGCCGTGAAGGATGTTTGCTGCTGGCATCCTGTTATATGGCCCACGACAAGCCGGCTCCACCTGACGAGCTGCGGAGGCTGGTGGACATGGTCTGCTCCTCCAATAAGCAAATTATAATCGGAACGGACGCCAACGCCCACCATAGCGTTTGGGGAAGTCCCGACATCAACGACAGGGGTGAGTCAGTTCTTGATTTTATCCTTAACCATAAGCTTATACTAGCCAACAGAGGTGAGGTATCTACCTATGTAGGTCCCACCTCCAGTAATGTGCTGGACTTAACGATTGCAACTGAGTGTACCAATGTAGAAGAGTGGAGGGTCCTGGAAAGACCCTCCTTCTCGGACCATAAGTACATTCAATTTACCATTCCTTTTAACAGGGTACCTGCGGCTCAGCCGTTCAGAAATCCCCGTAACACGAACTGGGCGAAATTCTCTAGCCTTGTTTCCAAGTCTCTTGGTCCGCCGGGTAACATTAACTCGGTACAGGACCTAGAAACTACTGTCAATGTCCTCTCAGCAGGACTACTTTCAGCGTTTCGCCAATCTTGTAGGCTCTCAAGACCGACGAGAAGATCGAAGCCACCCTGGTGGAACCCAGATCTCTCATCGCTACGTGGGGAGCTTACTAGCATGTTTCAACTTGCTAAGAAGGCGGATAACGAATATCTCTGGGACGAGTACAGGTCTCTCCTGAAGTCGTACAAGAAGATGATCCGATCATCCAAAAGGTCTTCATGGAGAACCTTTTGCTCGGACCTGGATAACATCAAAGACACCTCCAGACTGAGGAAGCTGCTGTCCAAGCAGGCTTCCAGTCCTAGTCTGCTCAAGTCGGGCGATGGAGCGTGGACGGAGAGCAGTGCTGAAACTCTTGAAGCACTGCTCTCAACTCATTTCCCGGGATGTATTGGAATAGAGAACAGTGACTGGCAGCTCTTTCCTAGTCTCCCAGCTATGAGACCCCCTGCCGGTCTAATTACAGATAACAAAATAATTTGGGCTATCGACTCCTTTGCGAAGGTCAGGTCGCCCGGTCTCGATGGACTTTAGCCAGCAATGCTGCAAGCCAGCAAGCCCACGATTGTTCCGTGGCTATCGGGTATCTATTCGGCGTGCCTCGCATGGGGTCATATCCCCACTCTTTGGAGGACCTTGAAAGTCATTTTCCCGTCCAAGGTGGGCAAATGCAGTCATGTGGTCCCAAATGACTTTCGGCCTATCAGCCTAACCTCTTTCCTGCTAAAAACATTGGAAAAGCTACTTGATTTGCACATCAGAAGCAACTCAATGCATCTGTTGTCCCCAAATCAGCATGCGTATACAAAGGGCAAGTCCATTGAGACTGCTCTCCATGCTCTAGTAGCCTCCATCGAAAAAGCAGACCACTATAAAGAATATGCCTTGGGTGCATTTCTTGACATTTCAGGCGCCTTCAATAAGGTCACCACTGATGCCATTATGAAGGGCCTTACCTCAATTAACACGGCACCAGCGATCCACTGGTGGGTCAACCGCCTTCTTTGTGACAGGCGGGTGGTGGCTACGTGGGGCGATGCGGCCATTACAAAGGTAGTGCGAGGTGGCACTCCCCAGGGTGGGGTTCTCTCGCCTCTCCTTTGGAATTTGGTCGTAAATAGCCTACTTCTAAAATTTACTAGACGGGCCCCCAAGTTAATTGCCTATGCTGACGACATAAGCATTTTGATAACTGGGAAATGCCCAACCACCCTTAGTTCCGTAATGGAACTTACTTTGCGGGAAGTTAAAGCATGGGCCGAATCAGCCGGGCTCAGCATTAACGCGGACAAAACGGACCTTATCCTCTTCACGAAGAGGTATAAGGTACCTGCGTGGTTCCCCCCAAAAATAGGCTGCACTATGATAAAGCCGAGCCTAGCAGTAAAATACCTAGGTGTGGTCCTGGACAGCAAACTGACATGGAAGCTCAATGTGTTAGAAAGGGTGAAGAAGGCCACCGGAGCCTTGTACATGGCGAAAAAGATGCTTAGTTGCACTTGGGGCCTCTCTCCTAATCTAATGCGGTGGATATACATCTCAGTTGTTCGCCCTATCCTCACCTACGGTGTTCTAGTGTGGTGGCAGGCCACTGAAAAAAGGACGTACCTATCCATCATGGAAAGGACACAGCGTCAAGCGCTACTGTGTATCACAGGCGCTCTCAGGTCGACGCCAACTAAAGCCCTCGAGGTAATAGCTGGTGTCGAACCATTAAACCTATACGTCCAATCCATAGCCGCAAAATCGTCCCTACGGATTGCCGCAACTGGCAATCTGGGTCTGCTAGGCTATGGTCACAGCGCCATTGGTAGGGAGACTAGTAGAGATTTGGACTATACTATCCCCCTTACCAGTACTGAGCATATTAACACAATATTCTTGGAACCGGAGTGCTGGCGGGAAGGGTTATGCATTCCCGAAGCCCTCAACCTCTTTACCGACGGGTCGAAGATGGATGATGGTGTGGGAGCGGCCGTATACTGCCCAGACCCGGTCTCCAAACAATCCTATAAACTCCCAGACCATTGCAGCATCTTCCAGGCGGAAGTTTTTGCCATTGGCAAGGCTGCCGAATTGGCTCGGGGTTTACAGCGTAATCACACCTCTATTAACATCCTTGTTGACAGCCAGGCTGCAATAAGATCAATGCACTCTGATGTGGTCAAGTCCAAAGTTGTACTGGACAGCAGAAGAGCAATAGAGTCGCTGAACGCATCTGTGGTCGTGCGTATCTATTGGATCCCAAGCCACCAGGGCATCGATGGCAACGAGATCGCAGACACTCTCGCCAAAGAGGGAGTGGGGCTCGATGTCGGTAACATGTGCAATGTTCCGATATCCCTGCGAACTCTAGGCAGTGAAATGGAAGTGCGCTCTAGACTTTAGTGGGACGCGAGCTGGCGTAATGCCAACTCGTGCAAAACTGCAAGGCTGATGTGTGCCTCTACTAACAAAAACTTAACCAAATTCGTCATGCAGCTTTCAAGGAAAGACTGCAGGCTAATGCTAGGCATTTTAACTGGTCACTGTCTGTCAGCTGTCCATGCTGTAAAGCTGGGCATCACGAACAGTGATCAGTGCAGGAAATGCAACGAACCCGGGGTTAAGGAAACACTTGAGCATCTTCTCTGTAGATGCCCATCGTTATCCCGACTCCGGTTGAAATACCTTAATTCGCCGTGCCACAACGATCTTCGGGACGTCTCACGGCTACCTCCTAGGATGCTGCTGGCTTTTGCCAAAAATGCATCCATACTGCGCGATTTCTGAGATGTAGATAAGCTACCGGTACAGCTACGGACCTCCACTGGTCTATGCTTTGCCCCGTACAGGGGCAACCGGTCCTACCTAAACCTAAACACATAAAATAACATTTTTTTAAAAACATTTAAAACGAATAGTTAGAACGTTAGAGAAAAGCGAGTTAGAACAAATACAACGAATACGGTATAAAAAGTAGCATCTTTTCCTACACAAACCTTATCGTCGTTTAAAGCCTGGTATAGATCTTTGTACACGAGCTGTCTAGCCGAACTTTTCGAAAACCAGTTATAGGTTTCGTGAACCAAAAACTCCAAACTTGCAGGCATAAAATCTTTGCAAACGTGACTTACAGCCAATTGAACCGAATGACAGACGCACTTTATTAAAATCAAGGAAGGCGCTTCCATTTTTAACAAAGTGTACACACTGTTATTTACACCTGTCATCACGTTGGCATTATCGGTACCAATGCCTATTAAATTTTTCATGTCGAATTTGGACTCCTTCAGCTCGTTTTTTAGGGCCTCAACAATGCACGATGCGTTTCCATGCTCCAAGTGAATTAACTTAAAAAATGTCGAAACAAACTTTTCATGTTGATGCGAAAAATAATTGATGGCAACACCTAATTGCATAATGAAGTACATAAAAAATGATGTGGACAATATTATATACGACAAAAATACAATACAAATAGTTGAATTTTAAATATATGTACATACCTAGAAGTTTAGTAACACTTATATCCGTTGATTCATCTATTTGAAGACTAAACTTTGAGTCCCCAATATCACTCTGCAAATCCTCGGAAAAGTGCAGTCCCAAAACATTTTTAAAGATGTTGGTGCACTTTGTCCTGTGTAGACGTATGCGACTAGTGCTGTCGTCTTCAAAGTATTTAATGACTAGGTTTCCTAAATGGTCCACCTGAGCCATCGATGCATGTTCGGCCACAAAAAGACATAGCGCTGCTTCTTGTTCCATCGTCTTAGCCGGCAAAGTAACAAAATCTATTTTGTTGGTTTGCATAAAGCCGCCCGTAGCACTTTTATGCTTTTTGGTCAAGGCATGGGCTCGCAAATCAAAAGCGACTCTGGCAACACTGCAGCAGTTGCACGACAGGGATGTGGAATTGACGCAGCGTCAGGAGGAGTTGGAGCAAAGCACCAAGCTGGAAGAAGTATACGACAAAATGCAGGAAGTGCAGCTGCTAGCCAAGGAGCGTTTCCTTGAGCGCGAATCCCAACTGTAGGCTAAAGATCAAGAGAAAAGACAGGCGCTGCAAGCGTATCACCACGAAATGGCCCATCATCTGCGTCACAAGCAGGATCAGCTGAATGCCGCCGAGCAGCAAGTGCTGAAGCTGCAGACACGCATTCGTGATCAGGAAGCGCTGGAGCGGGTAAAGGAGCGAGGCAAGGAGCTGCAATCGCTGCGCACCAGCACCGAGATGAAGGAGCGTGATCTGCGCGATCGTCTGGCGTTGTTCCAGGATGAGGTCAGCGCGATGCGCACTTCGTCGCAGCGTCGCAGTCCCAGCAAACCACGACAATAGCAGCGGTGAGCTGTGCCGTCTGACTAACGATATGGAGAGTTTGCGCTGTGTGCTGGAGCTGAAACAGGGCGATATCCCGACGCTGTCCAAGCAGAACGCAGAGCTGCAGCGTGAGAACGACGAGCAACGCAGTTTTAGCAATCGTGCCACTCTGCTGCACCATCTGTATCGCCCTGTTGGTCGCTTCGTTCTCAACTACGATGAGCTTCGGACGTTCATTTGCCAAATAGCGGCAATACTTAATAATGGTTCATTGCTATCAGTTTCAGAGAATCCTGACGATTTGGATGCGCTGACTCCCGCTCATCTACTATTTGGTGGTCCTTAAACAGTGATTCTTGAGCCTGACCTAACTACGCTGGACTACAATCGGCTGGATGGTTGGCAGCGTGTCACTCAGCTGCAGCAGGTCTTCTGGAATAGATGGCGGGAAGAGTGTCTGACTCTTCTCCAGCAAAGATCCAAGTGGCGCACTCCTGATCGTCGTCTCCAAGTCAACGACTTGGTCTTGGTGAAGGACGAAAATTTGCCTCCTCTTCGGTGGCCGCTAGCCCGCGTCATGGCGCTCATCCCTGGCAAGGACGGCGAGTGTTGAGTTGCCGAGTTAAAGACGACGTGTGACAGCACCCGGAGAGCCATAAACAAACTCTGTCTACTGCCCCTGAAGGATGATGTTGAAAGATAGGCTTTCAACGGCGGAAGTATGTCGGGAGCAGCAGACAGCGCATTTTAATGCAATGCTGTGACAGCGTCTGCCAGCAGCGCTGCATCTGCCGGCAGCGCTGTATGCTCTCTGTTACTGATCGCTTGCAGTGCGATCGGCTAATTGCCTTTTACTCCTGTTTTGACTCTTCAATTGTAATCTCTTGTTATCGTGTCGATGGCGCTACTTGGTACTAGGCAAGTCACAGCCAAAAGATATTAAGTGGTTAAATATGTGTACATATGTACCATTAAAATAAACAATTAGTTTGAAATTCGCGTGTTTTATTTATAAACAATAGACGTGCAAATAAAGCATTGATTTTGAAACACCATTTCTTAGACCATTTTACGAAGTGGTGCAGGTACTGCTGTGTCTCGTTTATCGAATTGGCCGGATGATCAGCGCAGCACATTATGACTGTGTCATCCGCATATGTTGACAACAGCATCGACCTTTCTTTCGGCTCGAGATGGCGACGATTTTGCGTGAGTAATGGCAGCGGCATATCTGAGGAGTAAATTGTATATAAAATTGGGCCCAAGACGCTACCCTGTGAGACACCAGCTGATATGCAACCGACTCTGGATGTTACTCCGTCGTTGCATTTGACTGCAAAAGTGCGATCGGTCAGGTCAGGTCAACAGGCCCTCATGCCACACTCTATCAAACGCCTCCGATATGTCAATGTAGATGGCCGAACAGAATTGTCGTTCTTCGGAGGCTCTTAATATATGCTGAGTCACTCTGGCCAGCTGATGCTCCGTGCCGTGCTCGCGACTAAAAGCAAATTGGTGGCTGGGCAGCAATTTCAATTTTCAGACCGATTCCTTACTTCGTTAAAAAGTTACAGACGCATTGCTCCTACTTTCTTATATAAGGCTCAGTACATGGCTAGTTTGGCTCATTTTGTCAAATTAAATAAATTTTAAGTTAAATAAATTTAAAAAAATTATAAAATTTGTTGTAAAAAGATTAATCAGAATTGACTCCAACACATTCGAGAAAATGCGTATGTTTTTTTTTAAATACATTAAAATGCCTTAAATACCTCGAAATACCTTATGTACCTCATAGTGAAATCTTTAAGCTTCACGGCGCGGAATTCATTTTATACACATGGTTTCATGGTGAAATTTTCTTAGAATTCTTCGTAGATTCCGATTATGGGGGACAATTTTTGCGAAAAAAAATTGACCCGCCCTACTTTACACACTATTCCGGTGTTGACTGTAGTAGTTGTTGTTGGCGCATTTGAGTAATAATAATTAAGAGCAAGAAGTAGTAAATGAAGTATCATGAAGTTGTTAGAATTAGGGCGAAGCGAGAGCGCAATAAAGCTTTCGTTTGTTGCTCTCTGAGCGAATTCGCCTCGCTTCGCCACTCTAGTTAAGTTAGGCTTAATGTAACTTAGCATAGAATCATAAACACAGTTGAAATCGAACACTTATCAGCGCGTCATTTACTCCGTTTTCGTTTCGTTGTTTTTCGTATTGTCGCAACAACAATTAAGTCCAGTCTTTGTTCGCGAATAAAGCGGAATATTAATAATTGCAAAAACTCTTGTAATTTTTCATGGCGCCCCCGGGTGGACACTAATTGTTGTTAAACGCGAGTGATTGATTTAAACATAGAAAACAAAAAACAAAACAAATTCGCGCCGGTCGTTTATAAAATATAATAAAATATAAATAAACTATTGACTGTGCCAGTGCTGTGATTCGACTTGTGTTGTGTTGTCATCGCTGGATTCTTCGCATCATCGCTGGAGGATACCCTGCAACTGCAGAAGACACACAGAGGAAAGTGGCTGGGATCATTAAAGATCGCCAATTCCAAAGTGACTAGGGGAAATTCTTATTTCCATTGCATCGAACTTCTTCTCTTAGTTCGTTGCAATTTTCGCTTTCGTCGCCCCCTTTGTCACCAGATTCGTAGCCGCTGTAAGTTGTGTGCTGTTGCTAAGCGCACATACGTATATACATACATATATACCCGCAAGCCAACACTGCACCGGTGCATTTCGGCTCCGTGTTGTTGTTGCTTGCAATTTCGTTTTCGTTTCGCGCGCTTAGAAACAGCGCACATACACACATACATACGTTAGCAAGCCAGCATCTGCACAGTGCATTGCGCTCTGTAGTCTGTGTTGTTGCTTGCACTTTTCGTTGTCGCGCGCTTTGCAGCGCTTAGAACTCGCTCCCCTACATTCGTTGGTTGAGCATATCAGTGCGATATCTCGTTTGCTCCCTCGAATTGTGTACTCCCCTATTATTGTCCGAAAAAGCTTAGTGGTTAGCTTAGGACAATTTAAAATTAAGTAAAAATAAAAAAAAAATAAAAAATAGTTCAAAATAATAATTAAAAAAAAAATAATAAATTTTTTTTTTTTTTTTTAATTTTCTTTTTCGTTGTTGTTGTTGGAAGCAACAAGATTTATTTTGTATTTTATTTTTATATTTTTTTGTCGTCTCCTCTAATAACCTAAATTAAAAATGAATTCGAAAGAAACTCTTGAAGGCTCTAAAAAGAAACTTGCTATTTGCGTGAAGAGCATTTGCAGAGTTAATAATCAAATTCTCGATGACACAATCGGTCGAGATTTGACAGAGCTAGAGTGCAGGCTTGAGATGTTGTCCTCGCATATTGAAAATGCTCTCAAATATCAAAGCAGAATTGAGACATTTGACGAATATGACGATTACCGGTGCGAGTTAGAAGAGATTTGCATTACTGCAAAGGCAAGGCTGAAGGCGATGGTGAAATCGTTGACCGATACTTCATCCGCCAATATATCGATTCAGCCGATTGCCGCTCCTCGCACCCGTCTGCCTAAACTGTCGTTGCCAAAATTCAGCGGAAAGTATTCCGAATTTAAGAATTTCATAAGTTTGTTTGAGACTCTTGTTGACAATGACCATTCAATTCCGCGCATTGAGAAATTCAATCATCTCATTTCTTGTCTCTCTGGTGAGGCTCTTGGAACGGTGAGAGCGTTTCAAGTCACCGAGGACAACTATGAGAAAGCAATGGCGAGTTTGAAAAGAGTATATGACAATGATTGTCTGATATTTAATGAAAATATCATTGCTCTTTTCAATTTGCCAAAGATTTCGCAGCCCTCCGCTTCAGCGTTGCGAAACTTGATTGACACTGTCTCTGCGATATACGGATCTTTGTTGTCGATAGGTGATGATAAGAAGATTGCAAATGCAATCCTTATTCACCTGGTCATGCACAAAGTTGATGCAATGACAAAGAAGAAGTGGGATGAGCAGCTAGATTACACGAAAATTCCATTATGGAGTGAGTGTGAAACTGTGCTTAATCGTCGATATCAGCACTTGTCAGCTGAGAATTCGACAAAGTCCGATAGTCAAGTCGTTTCCACTAAACAGCTTAATAAAAGCTCGTTTTCGTGTACGACGCTCAAAGATAAGATTGATCAAAAGACCCAAATATGCGAATATTGCAATTCCGAAGATCATTCCATCGTGAGTTGCTCGATGTTTGCTGCCTTGGCAGTTAAACAGAGATTCGAGTACGCGAAAACAACTGCATTATGCATAAATTGTCTTCGGAAGGGTCACACTGTCGCCAAATGTAAGGCAAAAAAGTGTCGTGTGTGCAGCCGTTCACATCATACGTTGCTGCACATATATACTGCGACTACAAATAGTAGAGCGTTAACACCCCCGAGTCTCTCCGCTGTTGAGCCTGATCGTCCATCCACTTCACATGCGATGCATGCGACCGTGTCGGATAAAGTGATCCTGGCCACAGCAGTCATCAAAATAAAGACGAATTCAGGCGATTTCGTCTTAGCCCGAGCTTTGCTGGACTCTGGGTGACAAATTAATTTTGTGACTGAGGAACTAGCTCAGAGGCTGCATTTGCGTAGAGAAGACTCGTGCATCAGCTTGCTTGGCATTGGTGAATCCAATTCTCAAGTTAAGAAAAAGATACACACTGTGGTGAAGTCGCGAGTTGGCTGCAATGAATACGCGATCGATTTATGGATCCTCAAATCGATCTCAGGTTATCAGCCAGATCACACTGTAAATGTCAGTGGCTGGAAGATACCTGACAATATTCAGCTAGCGGATCCCTATTTCTTCAAACCGCAGAAAATTGATCTTCTTATCGGCGCTGAAACATTCTTTGACCTATTGTCCGTTGGCCAAATCAAGCAAGGTCCAGAGTGTCCAATCCTCCAAAAGACAAGCCTTGGGTGGATTGTCTCGGGGCGGTACACTCCTGGTGAAAAATCTTACCAGAAGATGACTGTCAATCTGAGCTATCAGGAAGAAAGTTTGAGCTCGATTGACAAGACCTTGCTGAAGTTTTGGACTGTCGAAGATGTGCGCTCTCCCTCCAAAGTCTTTTCCGCTGAACAACAAAGTTGTGAAGATCATTTCACAAATAATGTGAGAAGATTGCCGTCTGGTCGTTTCGAAGTAAGACTGCCGTTCAAATCAGATTCGCACCAGCTTGGGTGCTCATTTGAAGTTGCTAAACGGCGGTTTTTGTCGCTTGAAAAACGCTTAACTCGAGATCCCGAGTTAAAGCGAATGTACTTGGAATTTATGGAAGAATATGTAGAAATGGGCCACATGTCCGAAGTGAGTCACATCCTTCCAAGTACACCACACTATGTTATTCCGCACCAATGTGTATTACGGCCCCAAAGCACTTCGACAAAGCTGAGGGTCGTATTTGATGCTTCGTGTCGCACTTCGACACATAAGGCGTTGAATGACATTCTTATGGTCGGGCCGACCATTCAAGAAGAGCTGCTTTCGACTCTGCTTCGTTTTCGATTGCATAAATACGCATTAACGGCCGACATCAAAAAGATGTACCGCCAAGTTATGGTGCACGAGGCAGATCGAAACTATCAGCTCATAGTGTGGAGAAAAGATCCATCAGACTCGTTGAGATTATTCAGATTTAATACTGTAACATATGGCACTGCGCCAGCGCCATTCTTGGCCATACGGTGTTTGATCCAGCTGAGCGAGATTGCGAAATCCTCGCACCCCATGGCAGCTGAGGTTATCAGGCAAGACTTCTACGTTGACGATATGTTGACTGGTGCCGCATGCGTCGAGGACCTGAAGACAATTAAGTCTGAAGTGTCGCAGATACTGCTAGGAGCAGGTTTTGAACTTGCGAAGTGGTTCCCGAATGCTCCTGGGTTCTCCGCATCAGACAGTACACCAAAGCCGATAATGATCTCCGAGACTGACGCAACCAAGACTCTAGGTGTGATTTGGTTGCCAAATGAAGACGTGTTCCAATTCCGGATCGACGATTCATTCATGGGTCTTAAAGCGACAAAACGGAACATTCTCTCGGTGACATCGCGGTTATTCGATCCGCTTGGCCTATTGAGTCCCTTAATTGTAAAAACAAAGATACTGCTTCAAGAGCTCTGGCTTCAAAAGTTGGAGTGGGACGAATCCATACCATTGAGTTTGGATACATCGTGGCAGCAATTGAAGTCAAATTTGACACAATTGCAAAACTTAAAAGTGTCACGATATTTGTTCACAGAGCCTATGTCATCGATAGAGATACATGGCTTCGCCGACGCCTCAATAAGGGGCGTGTATTTACGTTCGTACGCAAACTGCAGAAGGTTGCAAAGTATCATTACTAACCTCAAAATCAAAAGTAGCGCCCCTCAAGACTAAGACTCTTCCTAGACTTGAGTTGTGTGCAGCTCACCTTCTTGCAGAACTCTGCCACCGCATCCAAAGGCTGATCCGAACACCAATTGAACGGACGGTTCTTTGGTCAGATTCGGAAGTCACTCTTCATTGGATCCGGTCACATCCTTCCACTCTCGCGAAATTCGTGTCGAATCGAGTGGCCGAGATTCAAAAGTGGTCAGAGAGCGTATCAGAGAGTCGATATAGATAGGGGTCGTAAGAGTACACATGTGAGCTCGAGTCTACAACGGCTCAATCCTTTCATACATGAGTATGAAGGATCTTGGTGTTCGTTTGCGTTGTTGCGAGTCGAAGCGCGACTGGTAAATGCTCCTATTTCGTATGATGCTAAGTTTCCACTCCTCTTGTCGAAGCGCTCACAATTTTCTCGCAGCTATGTGAGGTACCTTCACTTGACCAACTGTCACGCTGGCCCAAGAGCGCTCGTGAGCATTCTCAGAGAACGACTTTAGTTAGTCAATGCTCAAGAGCTTTGTCGTCAGACAGTACGATCATGCATCCGTTGCTTTAAATGCAAAACCTCGGCTGCTTACGCAAATAATGGGAAATTTGCCTGCTGATCGACTCCGAGCGCTCCGCTCATTTTCAATTTGTGGCGTAGATTTTTGTGGCCCGGTTGAGACAACCTATAGGATTCGCGGAAAGCCGCCGTACAAGTCGTACATAGCTTTTTTCGTCTGTTTTGCGTCAAAAGCGGTTCACTTAGAAATTGTATCCGATCTGTCAACTAATGCATTGCTAATGGCTTTTCAATGGTTTGTTGGCCGAAGAGGATGCCCGAGCCGAGTCCATTGCGACAACGCGACGGACTTCGTCGGAGCAAGTCGCCATCTGGAGGAGCTAAGGAGGCGAGTCGAGGCCGAGGAGAACGCAGTTCGCGACTTCGCATCAAGAAGCGGATGCGAATTTGCGTTCATACCGCCGAGGGCTCCTCACTTCGGAGGACTATGGGAGGCAGGTGTGAAGTCTGCAAAGCACCTACTCCTACGGACGGTGGGCAACGCCCTGCTCACGGCCGAGGAGCTGCAGACAGTGGTCGTGGCGGTCGAGGCGGTGCTCAACTCCCGCCCGCTAGGAGCCGTAAGCAACGACCCCAACGACGGCGAGGCACTAACCCCAGGGCATCTACTGGTGGGCGGACCACTGGTGGCACCGGCAGCATCGCGGACCCCGGACCAGGAGGGTCTGAGTTGCTTAAGGCGATGGCGAGCTGTCTCGTCGCTCAAGCGAGCGTTCTGGCAGCGATGGTCCCGGGAGTATGTGCTGGGCCTGCAGGCACGGGCCAAGTGGGACCGGTTGCAGCCAAATCTGCGAATCGGAGAGCTCGTCGTCGTCGCAGAGGACAATCAGCCGCCGATGCAGTGGATGGTGGGGCGAGTCGTGGCGGTATACCCGGGAGCGGACGGGGCGGTGCGCGTCGCAGACGTGCGAACCAGCACAGGAGGGCTGTTTAAACGGCCAATACACAAATTGGCGCCTCTGCCAATCGTATGAAGGCACAGCCGTTCATCGGGGCCGGTGTTGGCGCATTTGTTAGTTTTTAGTTAAGAGCATGAAGTACCAAATGAAATTGTTAGAATTAGGGCGGAGCGAGAGCGCAATAAAGCTTTCGTTTGTTGCTCTCTGAGCGAATTCGCCTCGCTTCGCCACTCTAGTTAAGTTAGGCTTAATGTAACTTAGCATAGAATTATAAAGACAGTTGAAATCGAACACTTATCAGCGCGTCATTTACTCCGTTTTCATTTTCGTTGCTTTTCGTATTGTCGCAACAACAATTAGGTCCAGTCTTTGTTCGCGAATAAAGCGGAATATTAATAATTGCAAAAACTTTTGTGATTTTTCAGTGGGAGTTGTAGAATTCCAGTCCAACATTTCTTGAAAGGACTGGGGAAAAACCCAATCAGACCGTATTAAATCAAAAATTATAATTTTCGTTAAACAATTTCAAGTACAATAAGAAATAAGTTGGAAAGCTAAATTCGAGTGTGCTCGACTGTGAGATACCCGCTACCCATTTTGTATAAAAGCAAAATATTGCGGTACTAATCTCATTAATCCTACGCCGAAGCCATCGTCTGGGCAACGACGATCGCGCGTCGGCGGACAACGAAATACGATGCAACAGCCGCCTATGCATCCGAAACATCAAGCGGAACAGGAACCGCAGCCATCGCAAATGTTGATTCAACAGCAGATGGCCTTGGAGCAGGCTGAACACCCCAACTCCAGCTCCAGCTAATGTCATTTTTCATCAGTTTGTACATTTTTAATTCATTTAAGAATAAAATATTAAAATTAAAAATAAAAAAAAAGGATTTGGTATTTCCATGATTTTGTTAACACCATTGCAATTCAGAATCACTGCAAGGTATTAAAGTGTGGCATCGTAAAACATAAAAATACAAGAAGGTATCCCGCATTTTTCCTTTGAAAACCGCCAGATCTAGCGGGGAAATAGCTAAATTGGTATCGCTGAGTGTGATACCGCAGATAATTCGGAACTACTTTGGTGGGCCGTTCAAGACGCCTGTGAATGCGAGCAGGCAAAAGCCGATTGATCATCACGAAATGGAGCCAAGAGGCGATGGAGGATGAGGAGGAACTGATGTTTGCCAATTGCTTCTAGTACAATAGGTTCAAAGGCGAATCGCTGCGTAAAGTAAGTAATTTGCTTACGGTGCTAGTTTGCCAGTCCTTTATATGTAGGCGTATCAGTCGTGTTTAATTCGCCGATCATAGCGCAAGTGCTCGGAAAAGCAGAAACAAAATCAAAATCTCTGACTTTGTCGTGTGTGTCGTCGTGTGTGCTTTAATTAATAAATAATTTGTCTGCCAAAAAAGGTATTTACATACCAACATTACTTACTTATACATACATATACACCCAATTAGTATATTTGATTTCTTTGAATTATACGTATTTTATTAAAATTGTTAAATATTATATATGTGCAGCAGCAGCAGCAGCAGCAGCAACAACAACAACAACAACAGCAAAATAGCGAGTTGGCGATATAACTATCGACAACGAAAGTCGTGCCGTCGACTAACAAAATAAAAAACTCTTCACCTAGAAATCAAAAATAAAATCAAAATTAAATAATATTAACTGCCGCAATTGTCGGCCAAAAATTTTCTACTGCCGCAATTCCGGCCAAATCATATTATATTATATGTTACAAATATATTTTCGCTATCGCTGTTTGTTAATTTGTTAATTGTCACCAATAGTAAAATATTGTTGGCGCCGTTGCTTGCTTGCTTACATTCTAATATACACACATACATTGCTGCTTGCTACTACTGCTATCCTTCTCTTAACGGTCGCGCGCCGATCATACGTTTGCCACCTCATTCCTACTACCGCTGCTGCCCCCTCTCTCCCATATATACACATGTATAGGTGTATGTATGTGTCTCTATTGAGTGTCTTCGTTGCATACATTCGTATGTACATGTGTATGTACATACGTATGCACGAGGACTTGGTCGCTTCGCTTCTCTTCTCTTCTCTTCTCTTCTCTTCTCTACGTCTCACACACTCACACCCTTCACAGTCGTGTTTAATTCGCCGATCATAGCGCAAGTGCTCGGAAAAGCAGAAACAAAATCAAAATCTCTGACTTTGTCGTGTGTGTCGTCGTGTGTGCTTTAATTAATAAATAATTTGTCTGCCAAAAAAGGTATTTACATACCAACATTACTTACTTATACATACATATACACCCAATTAGTATATTTGTTTTCTTTGAATTATACGTATTTTATTAAAATTGTTAAATATTATATATGTGCAGCAGCAGCAGCAGCAACAACAACAACAAAAACAGCAAAATAGCAAGTTGGCGATATAACTATCGACAACGAAAGTCGTGCCGTCGACTAACAAAATAAAAAACTCTTCACCTAGAAATCAAAAATAAAATCAAAATTAAATAATATTAACTGCCGCAATTGTCGGCCAAAAATTTTCTACTGCCGCAATTCCGGCCAAATCATATTATATTATATGTTACAAATATATTTTCGCTATCGCTGTTTGTTAATTTGTTAATTGTCACCAATAGTAAAATATTGTTGGCGCCGTTGCTTGCTTGCTTACATTCTAATATACATACATATACATACATTCTAATATACATACATACATTGCTGCTTGCTACTACTGCTATCCTTCTCTTAACGGTCGCGCGCCGATCATACGTTTCCCAATTGTGTTTCGTGTCATGCCAAGACCGAGACTGCAAGAATTTTCTGTAGATCGTTAGATGAATCGTCTTGTAGAATGCTTCTTGCATTGAGTCTGGTGTGCGCGCCCTCTTAGCGCAGCGCGTAATTTCCCTAACGCCTACGACTTGAGTTGTGTGCAGCTCACCTTCTTGCAGAACTCTGCCACCGCATCCAAAGGCTGATCCGAACACCAATTGAACGGACGGTTCTTTGGTCAGATTCGGAAGTCACTCTTCATTGGATCCGGTCACATCCTTCCACTCTCGCGAAATTCGTGTCGAATCGAGTGGCCGAGATTCAAAAGTGGTCAGAGAGCGTATCAGAGAGTCGATATAGATAGGGGTCGTAAGAGTACACATGTGAGCTCGAGTCTACAACGGCTCAATCCTTTCATACATGAGTATGAAGGATCTTGGTGTTCGTTTGCGTTGTTGCGAGTCGAAGCGCGACTGGTAAATGCTCCTATTTCGTATGATGCTAAGTTTCCACTCCTCTTGTCGAAGCGCTCACAATTTTCTCGCAGCTATGTGAGGTACCTTCACTTGACCAACTGTCACGCTGGCCCAAGAGCGCTCGTGAGCATTCTCAGAGAACGACTTTAGTTAGTCAATGCTCAAGAGCTTTGTCGTCAGACAGTACGATCATGCATCCGTTGCTTTAAATGCAAACCTCGGCTGCTTACGCAAATAATGGGAAATTTGCCTGCTGATCGACTCCGAGCGCTCCGCTCATTTTCAATTTGTGGCGTAGATTTTTGTGGCCCGGTTGAGACAACCTATAGGATTCGCGGAAAGCCGCCGTACAAGTCGTACATAGCTTTTTTCGTCTGTTTTGCGTCAAAAGCGGTTCACTTAGAAATTGTATCCGATCTGTCAACTAATGCATTGCTAATGGCTTTTCAATGGTTTGTTGGCCGAAGAGGATGCCCGAGCCGAGTCCATTGCGACAACGCGACGGACTTCGTCGGAGCAAGTCGCCATCTGGAGGAGCTAAGGAGGCGAGTCGAGGCCGAGGAGAACGCAGTTCGCGACTTCGCATCAAGAAGCGGATGCGAATTTGCGTTCATACCGCCGAGGGCTCCTCACTTCGGAGGACTATGGGAGGCAGGTGTGAAGTCTGCAAAGCACCTACTCCTACGGACGGTGGGCAACGCCCTGCTCACGGCCGAGGAGCTGCAGACAGTGGTCGTGGCGGTCGAGGCGGTGCTCAACTCCCGCCCGCTAGGAGCCGTAAGCAACGACCCCAACGACGGCGAGGCACTAACCCCAGGGCATCTACTGGTGGGCGGACCACTGGTGGCACCGGCAGCATCGCGGACCCCGGACCAGGAGGGTCTGAGTTGCTTAAGGCGATGGCGAGCTGTCTCGTCGCTCAAGCGAGCGTTCTGGCAGCGATGGTCCCGGGAGTATGTGCTGGGCCTGCAGGCACGGGCCAAGTGGGACCGGTTGCAGCCAAATCTGCGAATCGGAGAGCTCGTCGTCGTCGCAGAGGACAATCAGCCGCCGATGCAGTGGATGGTGGGGCGAGTCGTGGCGGTATACCCGGGAGCGGACGGGGCGGTGCGCGTCGCAGACGTGCGAACCAGCACAGGAGGGCTGTTTAAACGGCCAATACACAAATTGGCGCCTCTGCCAATCGTATGAAGGCACAGCCGTTCATCGGGGCCGGTGTTGGCGCATTTGTTAGTTTTTAGTTAAGAGCATGAAGTACCAAATGAAATTGTTAGAATTAGGGCGGAGCGAGAGCGCAATAAAGCTTTCGTTTGTTGCTCTCTGAGCGAATTCGCCTCGCTTCGCCACTCTAGTTAAGTTAGGCTTAATGTAACTTAGCATAGAATTATAAAGACAGTTGAAATCGAACACTTATCAGCGCGTCATTTACTCCGTTTTCATTTTCGTTGCTTTTCGTATTGTCGCAACAACAATTAGGTCCAGTCTTTGTTCGCGAATAAAGCGGAATATTAATAATTGCAAAAACTTTTGTGATTTTTCAGTGGGAGTTGTAGAATTCCAGTCCAACATTTCTTGAAAGGACTGGGGAAAAACCCAATCAGACCGTATTAAATCAAAAATTATAATTTTCGTTAAACAATTTCAAGTACAATAAGAAACAAGTTGGAAAGCTAAATTCAAGTGTGCTCGACTGTGAGATACCCGCTACCCATTTTGTATAAAAGCAAAATATTGCGGTACTAATCTCATTAATCCTACGCCGAAGCCATCGTCTGGGCAACGACGATCGCGCGTCGGCGGACAACGAAATACGATGCAACAGCCGCCTATGCATCCGAAACATCAAGCGGAACAGGAACCGCAGCCATCGCAAATGTTGATTCAACAGCAGATGGCCTTGGAGCAGGCTGAACACCCCAACTCCAGCTCCAGCTAATGTCATTTTTCATCAGTTTGTACATTTTTAATTCATTTAAGAATAAAATATTAAAATTAAAAATAAAAAAAAAGGATTTGGTATTTCCATGATTTTGTTAACACCATTGCAATTCAGAATCACTGCAAGGTATTAAAGTGTGGCATCGTAAAACATAAAAATACAAGAAGGTATCCCGCATTTTTCCTTTGAAAACCGCCAGATCTAGCGGGGAAATAGCTAAATTGGTATCGCTGAGTGTGATACCGCAGATAATTCGGAACTACTTTGGTGGGCCGTTCAAGACGCCTGTGAATGCGAGCAGGCAAAAGCCGATTGATCATCACGAAATGGAGCCAAGAGGCGATGGAGGATGAGGAGGAACTGATGTTTGCCAATTGCTTCTAGTACAATAGGTTCAAAGGCGAATCGCTGCGTAAAGTAAGTAATTTGCTTACGGTGCTAGTTTGCCAGTCCTTTATATGTAGGCGTATCAGTCGTGTTTAATTCGCCGATCATAGCGCAAGTGCTCGGAAAAGCAGAAACAAAATCAAAATCTCTGACTTTGTCGTGTGTGTCGTCGTGTGTGCTTTAATTAATAAATAATTTGTCTGCCAAAAAAGGTATTTACATACCAACATTACTTACTTATACATACATATACACCCAATTAGTATATTTGATTTCTTTGAATTATACGTATTTTATTAAAATTGTTAAATATTATATATGTGCAGCAGCAGCAGCAGCAACAACAACAACAACAACAGCAAAATAGCGAGTTGGCGATATAACTATCGACAACGAAAGTCGTGCCGTCGACTAACAAAATAAAAAACTCTTCACCTAGAAATCAAAAATAAAATCAAAATTAAATAATATTAACTGCCGCAATTGTCGGCCAAAAATTTTCTACTGCCGCAATTCCGGCCAAATCATATTATATTATATGTTACAAATATATTTTCGCTATCGCTGTTTGTTAATTTGTTAATTGTCACCAATAGTAAAATATTGTTGGCGCCGTTGCTTGCTTGCTTACATTCTAATATACACACATACATTGCTGCTTGCTACTACTGCTATCCTTCTCTTAACGGTCGCGCGCCGATCATACGTTTGCCACCTCATTCCTACTACCGCTGCTGCCCCCTCTCTCCCATATATACACATGTATAGGTGTATGTATGTGTCTCTATTGAGTGTCTTCGTTGCATACATTCGTATGTACATGTGTATGTACATACGTATGCACGAGGACTTGGTCGCTTCGCTTCTCTTCTCTTCTCTTCTCTTCTCTACGTCTCACACACTCACACCCTTCACAGTCGTGTTTAATTCGCCGATCATAGCGCAAGTGCTCGGAAAAGCAGAAACAAAATCAAAATCTCTGACTTTGTCGTGTGTGTCGTCGTGTGTGCTTTAATTAATAAATAATTTGTCTGCCAAAAAAGGTATTTACATACCAACATTACTTACTTATACATACATATACACCCAATTAGTATATTTGTTTTCTTTGAATTATACGTATTTTATTAAAATTGTTAAATATTATATATGTGCAGCAGCAGCAGCAGCAACAACAACAACAAAAACAGCAAAATAGCAAGTTGGCGATATAACTATCGACAACGAAAGTCGTGCCGTCGACTAACAAAATAAAAAACTCTTCACCTAGAAATCAAAAATAAAATCAAAATTAAATAATATTAACTGCCGCAATTGTCGGCCAAAAATTTTCTACTGCCGCAATTCCGGCCAAATCATATTATATTATATGTTACAAATATATTTTCGCTATCGCTGTTTGTTAATTTGTTAATTGTCACCAATAGTAAAATATTGTTGGCGCCGTTGCTTGCTTGCTTACATTCTAATATACATACATATACATACATTCTAATATACATACATAGATTGCTGCTTGCTACTACTGCTATCCTTCTCTTAACGGTCGCGCGCCGATCATACGTTTCCCAATTGTGTTTCGTGTCATGCCAAGACCGAGACTGCAAGAATTTTCTGTAGATCGTTAGATGAATCGTCTTGTAGAATGCTTCTTGCATTGAGTCTGGTGTGCGCGCCCTCTTAGCGCAGCGCGTAATTTCCCTAACGCCTACTTTTCTCGAACATGTGCAAGAATTTTCTGCAGATCGTTAGATGAATCGTCTTGTAGAATGCTTCTTGCATTGAGTCTGGTGTACGCGCCCTCTTAGCGCAACGCGTAATTTCCCTAACGCCTACTTTTCTCGAACATGTGCAATTTTGTGTATCATTTGTCATTTGTTTTGTGAGTGCTGTACGAGAAAGTTTATTTTTTCCTACGCGTCTTTTATAAAACAATCAGAGGTAAGTTAATACTTTTTAACTCTATTTCTAATATTCTAATCTTATGTAAATAAAGAATACTATTTGCATTTATATTTTTTACATCTTAGTTTATTTTCAGTATTATGTATTACAATAATTGTCGTCAATATGATTTTTTATGTTAAAAACGCAAAGTATAAATTTGTTTTCGAGAATCCACTTTCCATATTACAAGTTTTTTATTTATGCTTCACAATTCACGTCCGCACTGGTCAATCACAATTGCAATACTGATTGTCATCGCGTGGGTGCGGCTTTTATATAGATAACTTGGACTAACCCTTTTTTTAGCGTCTACCTAAATGTATATTTCCATTAACTACCTAATATTGGGATTCCCCAAATACTAATCTGTCTACCGGAAGGAGTTGTCACAACAAAAAGAATATATACCTACCGATTTGCTCTATATTTCATAAAAAATCGAAATAATGGATCGCCACTTTCAACTTTTGGATAACCAGCAGCCTCTGGACATTTTGGGACTGACCAGCCAGCAGCCTCTGGATTTTGTGACCAGCCAGCAGCCTCTGGACATTGAACTAGAAGTGCGTCAGCTGCGAGAAGAGATGAGGCGAATTCAAAATGGACTGGGCCATGTACTCGCCATACTAAGCCAAATTGCCAATATTGTGGTACCGGCAAAACCAGAGTTCCCCTTGCGATCGGAGGAGGACATCGCCGTACTCAATACAAAAATTGAGGAATCTCCGTTAAAGTATGTGGCGATGTTCAGGAGGTTGCTCTGCCCAGATGGCATACTAAAAAACTTGGAGCGGATCTTCCACAAGGATGTGCTGATGGGCATGAACTACGCCGGCACTGCAAGGATGAAGGCATTCAACAAGTACCGCCATTTGAACAATGCCATGTTTGAAGCTCTCAAGTCTGACTACTATAGCTTCGAGGACCACAAAAAAGCTGTGCGAGAGGCGTTTTTTAAATTTAAGAATAGAAATTACAAGGCCAATGCCAGGGCAAGGCAATTAGAAAAATTAGAAAATAATAAATAGAATATAAATATAATTGTTTAGTAATAAGTTAAACTAATTAGAGAACGAAACTATAATTTTAAGTACTCATTGTATTAGTTTTAATAAATTTAATTAGAATTACAATAAACATTTTATTTACTGCATATATTTTTGAGTGTATTTTTATTTTGCATATTCCGAACTACGCACTAGAATCTAAGCACAGATTTTCGGCAAGAGCTGGACCACATATTTTCTACAAGAAACGTCGAGTACAAATTCTGCCAGCGCAGCCGAGGGAAATTTAAATTTCCTTTTGGCAGAATTTATACTCGACGAGTCTTGTAGATAATCAGTTCCGCATATACGGCAAAACGAAGTGAGAAAGTCTTTTCGCGTCTTGTGTCTACACAAGACGGGACTGGAAGAAAACTTGTATATTGTCTGCTAATAAAACTCAATTGGGTCGTTGCATACATTCGTATGTACATGTGTATGTACATACGTATGCACGAGGACTTGGTCGCTTCGCTTCTCTTCTCTTCTCTTCTCTTCTCTACGTCTCACACACTCACACCCTTCACAGTCGTGTTTAATTCGCCGATCATAGCGCAAGTGCTCGGAAAAGCAGAAACAAAATCAAAATCTCTGACTTTGTCGTGTGTGTCGTCGTGTGTGCTTTAATTAATAAATAATTTGTCTGCCAAAAAAGGTATTTACATACCAACATTACTTACTTATGCATACATATACACCCAATTAGTATATTTGTTTTCTTTGAATTATACGTATTTTATTAAAATTGTTAAATATTATATATGTGCAGCAGCAGCAGCAGCAACAACAACAACAAAACCAGCAAAATAGCAAGTTGGCGATATAACTATCGACAACGAAAGTCGTGCCGTCGACTAACAAAATAAAAAACTCTTCACCTAGAAATCAAAAATAAAATCAAAATTAAATAATATTAATGACGCAATTGTCGGCCAAAAATTTTCTACTGCCGCAATTCCGGCCAAATCATATTATATTATATGTTACAAATATATTTTCGCTATCGCTGTTTGTTAATTTGTTAATTGTCACCAATAGTAAAAAAAAACCCACGACATCCACCAATGCATGTAAAACTATAACAACATTGTATCTTGTAAAATTCCCCTAGCTGAAACATATTGCATTACTTTACGAGTAAGAAACAACAAAATTTCCTTCAGCCCTCTGCCGGATGAGTTCCTTATCAACAAAATACTAGAACGACTTGAGAATTGCAACAGTCAAATAAATAACATTTACTATTTACGTTTTTAATTTATGTAAACAAACCTGTTCTTATGTTATACAAATTTGTAATTAGAGAACGAAATACCCATTTTGAATAAAAGCAAAATATTGCGGTATTTTTTAAATATACCGAAAATACTTAAAAATACTAATAATATACCAAATGGTATGTTTGGTATATCGGTATAGAACACCATTCAAAATATAGTAAGTACACACCTTATCAACAAAATACTAGAACGACTTGAGAATTGCAACAGTCAAATAAATAACATTTACTATTTACGTTTTTAATTTATGTAAACAAACCTGTTCTTATGCCATACAAATTTGTAATTAGAGAACGAAATACCCATTTTGAATAAAAGCAAAATATTGCGGTATTTTTTAAATATACCGAAAATACTTAAAAATACTAATAATATACCAAATGGTATGTTTGGTATATCAGTATAGAACACCATTCAAAATATAGTAAGTAGACCTAGACCTAAGAACTAGTTAGTAGGCGTTTTTGCCCATACAAAAGTATTTCATTAATAACTTGACAATTTTTATCTGATCGCAACCAAATTTTCAGGAATCATAACTAATATATCATAGTTATTATTATAAAGCTTTAAAATTACGCTTGTTACTCGATTTTTTTGATTTGCGGGGGCGGAAGTGGGCGTGGTAAAAATTTGAAACAAACTTGATTTGCATGCAAACATAACAAATGCAAAATTATAGCTCTATCTCTTATAGTCTCTGAGATCTAGGTGTTCATACGGACAGACGGACAGACACACAGACGGACATGGCTATATCGTCTCGGCTGTTGATGCTGATCAAGAATATATATACTTTATAGGGTCGGAGATGCCTCCTTCTACCTGTTACATACATTTCCTGCCGGCACAAAGTTATAATACCCTTCTACCCTATGGGTAGCGGGTATAAAAAAGTAGTTGACTTATTGGTTTATTGTCGTTCTTTTAAGACCTCTAGAAGATCACTTAGGCTTGTAATTATTTTTAAAACGAGTAATTTCTGACCCCACCTCAAATTTGGATATCAAATTTTGCCGTCGGCAACAACAATTTTCGTTTTGGTGAGCGACCGATAAGTCCGACACCATGAGTTATCGCCTAAGCTGCCATACTGTTGATAGAATGAAAAAGCAAGTTAAAAATACTTGTATTATCAAACGGATGGCGATAAATTTGTTGAAGTTGGGTAAAATATGTTTTTTGAAAATTAATTAATTTAATTAGTTATGTTCTAAAATTTTATAAAAAAAATTGTTGGAATAACCGGAATGAAATGCATTAAAAAGGTGGCATCCCCATTTTTTGTGGGAAACAGCTGATTGCCGTTCAACCGAATTTTAAAAATGTGAGTAAAAAAAAGTTTTTTTTTATAAAAAACAAAAATACTAATATATTGTTTGCAGGGGAAAACACAAATCAAAATTCTAGGATGAAGTTATTCTTAATTTTATGCAGGATAATGAAAGTATGGCGCGTGGATTCGCCAAAGGCGATCGTGTGACTGCAGAAGCGAGCTTGCCGGTGCATTGAACGCAATTGGGCCTCCAATTAAAGATGTTGCGGGATGGAAAAAGGAATGAGTATCCCCAGAATTATGACTAATATTTTATAATATTACATTCCAGGTTTGGTGCGATTGGAAGGCGAATATTCGCAAGAAAATTGCCCAAAATAAGGCAGAGGTCAGGGCTACGGGCGGGGGTCCTTACTGCCAGCAACCGCTGACAGCCATGGAGGAGGACGTGGCAAAGCTCTGCGGGCTCTTTGAGATGGTCGAGGGAGTTGGTGCTGTGGCATATGGAGCACAAACCACCATAATAGAAGAAGAGGTGGCTAAGGAAAAAGCCGAGGAGATAGCCACAGAGGAGGAGGAACCGAGCCGCAAGCGTCGCCGCACAGCTGCTGAGTTTGATTTGCGGAGTCTGTGCTTAGCTCAAGTGGAGGAAATGAAGTCAATTAATTCAACAATGTCTAAGCATTTCCAAAAAATGGAAAGTCTTACACAAGAAGACTTGCATTTAAAAAAGGATTTACCCTACCAACCATCTCTTGTGAGAGTTTAATCCACAAGGCTGCCTCAAAAAATTTAATTATTGTCCGTACAGACAGATTTTAAATAAATAATTATTGACGAAAAAAAAAAAAAAAATTTAAAAAAGGAGCATTTCCAAAAAATGGAAACTCTTAGGCAAAAAGACTTGAATTTAAAAAAGGAGCTACTCTTAAAGTTAGAACAAATTTTAAAAAATAAGAATAAATACATTTTAATAACTAAAATGAATAATTTGTTTATTTATTTTGTTATATTGGCAGAGATAGAGCAATTTCGTCGCGTACAGATGGTTCGTCATAATTTCCTTCAATGTCGTTATCATTTATAACCTGTTCAATATCCTCCAATTGAAAATCGTCATTTATTGACCAATTCCGTCTTCTACATATGTTGTGCAAAGCACAGCATACGTTAATAATTTGGCAACAAAAAATGGGCTGATAATTTAAGCATCGTTGTAAACAACGGAAACGGCTTTTAAGAACACCAATTGTTCGTTCTATTATGTTTCTGGCTGCAGCATGTCTTAAATTATATCGATGCTGATGCGTCCCCATCTCTGCGCTCCTGTAGGGAGTTAACACAAAACTCTCCTGTGCGTAGCCAGAATTTGCCAAAACAAAATATTCATTTATTGTTCTCGACAAATATTCCCTGGAGCTTGAATGATTCCAAATGAATGAATCATGACAGGATCCGGGGTGCGTCGCATCAATCTCCATATTATAGTTGCAAACCTGTAGGTAAAAGTAAAATCTTAACGTAACTATAACCAATTTAGACATTCTACTTACAACCATGGCGTTCATGCTGTAATAGCCCTTTCTGTTAAAAAAACAGAGGCATTATTTACAGGTTTCACTATTTTTATATGAGTTCCATACACGCAGGCGACTATTCTTGGCAGTTGATGTTTGCTAAAGAAGTATTCGCTAGATTTCCGCATTTGCTGGCTAGACATCTGAAGGCAAATTGTGTCCTGACTGATTACGTGGGGGCGCTGAAAATACCAAGATTCTCCTTTTCCCGAAATAATAACACTCGCGGTTTTTTTCTTTTAATAAATATGAATTTATTGCAAACTTTTCGGGTTGTTGAAAACGCAATTGGGGGTGATTAAACCGATGTAAGAGAGGCGTAAATTAGAACTGACCATAGAGAAAATGCCGACGGCATTTCGTCGATCTATTGCGCTGAGCCGCACTCAGCGGTGGTGAGTTGTGGGAGAGAGAAGCTGAGAGCACTGGAGCTTGAGTGCATTCTTACGCATTGAGCGCATTGCTGGTGAGCGAAAAAGCCTTGAGTGCTTTTCGGTCGGCGGAACGGAGGTGTGCCCCTTACCTGCAATGCGCTCGCATCAACACTGAAAAAGAAGCCTGTCCAGCAACGGAATAAATATGTGGAGAATTTTCCCAAATGGGCTTCGTCCTATATTTATATGGTGGTCCTTGGCGATTGAGAACTGATAACATCCAGTAGCAAGATATCGCAATACAGAAGCCAATTGCATAGAGTGAGACAGTGTGGTTACTTTTAATTGAGGCTTGACTGTCTCCAATATGTTTTTAAAAGTGTCTTTATCAATCCTAAATGATTGGACAAATCTGCAATTAACATAAATTAGAGGCGAAATTTTGAATGTTGTAAATGTGACTTACCGGTCGTCAGAGATATTAAAAACACATGTATTACATCTTAATTGCTTAGATTTTCTTAAGTCAAATAACTTTTGCTTTCTTTTGGCTTCGAAAAATGCAATTGAAAATAAAAAAGGCATTTTTTCGCGTTGTTTGCTGCTGACCAAACCTCAAATCAGCTGTTTCGGCAGCAAGAAATGATGAGAAATTAAACGTTTCGATAGCAAAACGATAACTTAAAACTTGTGAAAACCGGAGCACCTAAAAACGAAAATCTCGGTTTTGGTCCCAAAACGAAAACGAAAACCAAAAGTGAAAACCGGAGCATGCCTGTATATGAAAATTCCAGAGTGATTGTCATATGAAAATGGTAGTCTGTAAATTAAATAAATCGATTTATGGATTGAAACAAGCGGCACGATGTTGGTTCGAGACATTTGAAAATGTTTTAAAAAGCAGGGGCTTTAGTAATTCAGCAGTGGATAGATGTATCTATTTACTGGACCATGGGGATATTTTAAAAAATATCTATGTGCTCTTGTATGTAGATGATCTTATAATTGCAACAGAAAGTAATGATACAAAGAATAATATAAAGACATTCTTAATGAGTAAGTTCAGGATGACAGACTTATGTGAAATAAGACACTTCATTGGAATAAAAGTAGAAAGAAGAGATGGTTATTTATATCTTAATCAATCAGCATACATAAACAATATTTTAAAAAAGTTTAATATGGAGGAATGTCATGCAGTCAGTACACCGATTCCAAGTAAATTAAATTATGAAGCTTTAAACTCAGATGAAGAATGTAATGCGCCGTGCCGAAATCTGATTGGGTGTTTGATGAACTTATGTTATAAGTATTCTAAGTAGATATACAAACAAAAACAACTTAGAATTATGGCAAAATCTTAAAAGAATTTTAAGATATCTAAAGGGTACTGTTGATCTAAAATTAACTTTTGTCAAAAATGAAAATTTTAATGAGACAATTATTGGATATGTTGATTCTGACTGGGCAGGAAGTGAATCCGATAGGAAAAGTACGACAGGTTTTATATTTAAAATGTTTGAATCAAATGTGATCTGCTGGAATACGAAAAAGCAAAATTCAGTAGCTGCTTCTACGACTGAAGCGGAATATATGGCTTTATTTGAAGCAGTAAGGGAAGCTTTATGGTTGAAGTCTTTAGTAACTAGTATTAAATTTGAATTAAATAAACCAATAAAAAGACTAGAAGATAATCAAGGTTGCATTAGTATAGCTAATAATCCCACATGCCACAAACGATCAAAGCACATTGATATCAAATATCATTTTACAAGAGAACAAATTGAAAACAAATTAATTATTTTAGAATATATTCCCACAGAACAAGATTTTTGACCATAAGGAACGCAATGGGTCTCACAAATTAAAACTATTTATAATAATATAATTTTTTTTTTGTTTGATAATTAGTGATTCAAAAACATATAATAATTTAAATGAAGTTTAAGTTTAAGTTTAACCAATGATTTGATTAAGGTTTTACTGGGTCTCCCTTAATCCTAAAACTAGTTTGTTTTAATTTGTTTAAAACTATTTCTAGATGAATATGAATCATTATTATTGTTCCCAGAATATACAACCACTAACCATACAATACATAGATGCGTCACGTCATACAACCAAAAGGTATCATTAAAAACAGTATTATTGCCCCAGTCGGGCCGTGCGCTGCGATTCGAACACCGAGCCTCTTCCGCTCATTCGAAAATTCGAAGTTCTAACGCAGCGCGCAGCGTTGAGTTCAGTCGCAGATCAAATGCGGAGCGATGAGTACGGGCACATCTCGTTGCGCTCTGCTTTCGTTTCTATGTACGCGTGTATGTATCTACATGCTCGCCTATATTAGTATGTGTATGCATATGAAGTTTTGCAACGTGCAGTTGCCTCACTGACAAGCAGCTAGCGCACGTCAATTTTGTTTTGCCGCGACGAAAGTCTCGAAGATGAAGTCGAGTGATTGTTCGTGCCTTCGAATCTTCGTGCCTATATACTGGCAATTTACCGCCAGCGAAAATCAAAGTGCGTTGGCTTTACTCGTAATGTGTTGGCGGGTGTGGAAAAGTGCTTGGGTTCAAATCCCGTCTTTTTTTATTTATATTTTATTTATATTTTCATTTTTTACAAATTAAAAAATTTAAATATTCATTTATAAAGTCTTTATTTTTTTTTTATTAAAACTTTTGATTAAATTTTTTACTAACTAAAATATTACAAAATATAAAAATAAAAACAATATTTTTTTCAGAAAATATATACCAAATTATACTTTTTTTTAATTATTAGCCGATGAAAAACAATTATTATTTATTTTATAAATATTATCTAAATCTAAATGCCAAACTGTCTAGAATTGGGGTGGGTTGTATGCGTGTGTAGCTTGCCCGTGTGTATGTGTATACACATTGAGTTGTTGTACACAAGAGTTGTTGTTGCAACTGCAAGTGATTGGCACGCGGCAATTGTTATTTTTGTTTGTCGACAGTTTAATCTGTTTGTTTTGATTTGACAAATTTTCTTTTCTATCATTTTGACCGCGCTTTTCTTATTCTTATTAATTTACCATAAGCTTGTGTAACATGCACATGTGTATGTGTATATATATGTACATATATGGAAAGCAAAGTGATTGGCACGCGCCAATTTTTTGTTGTTTTTTTGTCTATTTTCCTTTGCATTATTCAACCGCGCTTTTCTTGTTCTTTCTAATTTGTCTGCGTGTGGTAAGACTTGCGTCGATTTTTAGAGAGATTAATTGCTTGCGTTTTTTTGATTTATAAAATATTAAAATGGCAAATTTAATAAAAAAAAGATGTCAGGAAAAGTGGGTTTACTTGCAGCATTGATTCATGCCAGCGAAGCTATTGGGATAGCTCAGAGCACTTTCCTGTCCGTTTGTTCCGCTTCCCGAAAAATGAAACTCTCCGTCGCGAATGGGTTTCGAAATGTAAATTACAGAAGGGAGTCAATATTGCCAGGGCGGTAATATGTAACATACATTTTGAGTCAAAGTATTCAGGGGGTAAAAAATTAAAAGCAGGGGTCGTTGCCGACTCTGCGATTAGTAGATGAGCCGAAGCTAAATTGAAATACATGTTTGTTCACAGAGAACACTGATGTGTTTTCATTTTGCGAAGAGATAGAACCAATTTCTATTTTTCAAAGTGCACATAAGCCACTGGAGCCCACAAGCATTGATTGTGTGGAAATGGCAGAGAGCCCAATATATGAAAACAAAAGCTCCGTAAGCAAAGTTGATGTAGATATACCAACTAATAATAATGATAATAACTTTTGCGACAATTGCTTAAGATCAGAACAAAACGAAATGCATTATAGGAATAAATACTGGTCAAAAACAGAAAAGAAAGAATAATATGTATACGAAGAAAATAAGGCTGCTACAATTGAAATTAAGAAAGCAGAAAGTAAGAAAACTTAAATATTTAAAATATAAAAAAAATGACAGCAATCTATTTGGAATTCTTGACAAGAAAGGACTATCAGAGAATTCAAACACATTTTGCAAGATGTTGATAAAGAGCAATAAAAAAAAATGGCAAGATAAAGAAAGACTAATAGCTCAAAGCATTAATTTTTATTCAGCTAAGGCGTATTCATTTATGAGGGATGATCTTGAATTGAATCTCCCATCGAAATCATCGTTACTGAGATGGGCACCAATCAAAAATATGACTCCGGGTCTGAATGACCACTTAATAAATGCATTGAAAGAAATATTTTCAAAAATGGATGACAACAGTAAGAAAGCCGTATTATTATTTGATGAGATGTCAATACGGAAAGGGCTACAATATATTTCCCACCATGACGAAGTGGAAGGTTTTGTGGACGATGGCTATGAAAAATCAGGAGAACTATGCAAGCAGATTTGCGTTTTTATGGTGCGAGGCCTTTATGCCAATTGGAAATTTGTTTTAAGCTATTTTGCTACATCCACTGGACTGTCAGCCATCAAATTAAAAGAACTTATTAACAAAAATAATATTGTCGCACAAAATTAGGTCTAACTATCAGAGCAGTGGTATGTGATCAAGGCCCGAATAACAGAGGAGCCTTAACCAAATATGGGGTGAATGACGAAACATCATACTTTTTTGTTAATGAGCAGAAAATTCACACAATTTATGATGTCCCCCATTTATTCAAAACCCTTCGGAATATTTTAATGCGTAATTCGATTAAGACCCCAGATGGCCAGGTCTCATGGCAAATTGTTGTTAAATTGTTTGAGATTGACACAAACAACAGTTCAGCTCGATTATGCCCTAAGCTATCAAGGAAGCACGTATATCCTAATTCCTTTGAAAAAATGAAAGTTAAATATGCCACACAAGTATTTAGCCACACAGTAGCATCAGCCATTTATACTTTAATTAAAAATGGAACATTCATTGATTGCGAAGATGTAGCACTCTCCGCAGCCAAGTTTATTGAAAGGATTAATAAGCTATTTGATTGCCTTAATAGCAACAATTTATATGATAAAAATCCAAATAGGTTTGCTGTTCAGCAAAATAGTAACACGGAAAATTATATGATGGAAATGAAAGACTATTTAATGAAATGTCAATACTCCAACAAAGTTTATTGCATAGATGGACTGATACTATCAATAAATTCAATTTTAATGCTGGCAGAAGATGTATGGAGTGAACGTGATGCATACTTTTTAATATTGTCAAGACTAAATCAGGATCCACTGGAACATTTATTTTATTTAATAAGAAGTAGAGGCGCTACTAATAATAATCCAATGCTGTTTGAATTCAATGCAATAATTTCCAAGTTGTTGTCAATGAAAATCATCACGTCAAGAAAAACAACTGAAAATTGTGAGCCAGATGATATGTTATTAAATGTTATATAAGAAACAAGGAAAGAACTGGTAGACAAAGCAAATGACCAAGATCAGATGGATAGCAAAGATTTAGAGCTAAGCATTGAAACTTATATATTTGATATGGATAATGAAATCGAAATGGAATATGCACAACCAGCTCTCAGTTACGCTAGTGAGAATGCACTAAGATATTTTATTGGATTTTTGATACATAAATCACAATTGAAATTTAAATGTGATATTTGCCAAATAATTTTATTAATGGACGAACTTGCGGATTTTGAACAGAGCAAACATTTCATGTTTAATAAAAATTTTAAAACTATTAATAATAATTTAAAATTAAAAGCCCCACAAGACGACATCTACGAATTATTAAAACTACACTACATGGTATTTCACAAACTATTGTAAATGAATGTATTGCGCAAGTGGAAAGCGTGGAAAAATACTCAAAATGGTATTCAAAATGGCATACATGCAATGAGCACCGACTATATATAGTAAATTATTTCATACTCGTCCTGCTTCGAAAAAACAGTATTTGGCGAGAAGCTGAAAAGCACCCGAAAAGTTGAAATTATAAAATCTTAAAAATAAAAATCTAAGAAGCCCTATTAATCGCAGAATCGTCAAAGCCAAGTTTGCCAGTCCGTATATGTGGGGTAACGTAAACAAACACAAATAATTAGATTAGGTGGGGAACATGAAGATTTACAAATAATCTCAAGTCGACTCGAAGGTCATTTGATGACCCCATTGCACTTGCAATGGCCTCCTCGTGGTGTTCCCTGGATACCGATCAAGTAAATTTACTTAATTGGTAACTAATTCGAGCGGCGACAAACAAAAGTAATAATTGGCGCGTGCCAATCACTTGTAGTTGCAACAACAACTCTTGCAATGTGTACACACATACACACGGGCAAGCTACACACGTATACAACCCACCCCAATTCTAGACAGTTTGGCATTTAGAATTAGATAATATTTCTGAAATAAATAATAATTGTTTTTCATCGGCTAATAATTAAAAAAAAAGTATAATTTTGTATATATTTTCTGAAAAAATATTGTTTTTATTTTTATATGTTGTAATATTTTAGTTAGTAAAAAATTTAATCAAAAGTTTTAATAAAAAAAAAATAAAGAATTTATAAATGAATACTTAAATTTTTTAATTTGGCGCAGGGGTGCTCCGTTGACCGAGAATGACGACACGGGTGCTCCGCTGGGCGAAACTGAAGCCTGCTGGGCGCTCCGCTGGACAAGCTGCGGCTTGTGTAGGCACTTAGTCGAAGCAAACAGGCTGTGTGCTTCGAAACAAGGAGCAAGGCCTTAAACGTAACAAAATCAATCCTGGGAACACAATTTTGGTTAATCGGAGTCCTCTTACAACATAATAAAACTTTTCTCTTACCAATTAACAGCAATGGCAATGGAAAAATCCCCACTAGAGCTTGATGCCTTTCGATTTAAATTTTCTATAATTATGCGTCTCTGTACGTCGCCGGTCATCAGAAAAATTATAAAACCGGAACCGGCTTACGCTAAGTTGGCCGCGCTCAAGCTGATTCAGCTGGCGCAAACATCAAAGCTGAGCTTCCCATGCAACCGATGCACTGTAAGCTTATCAGCAGTTTTACAACACTGATCAGCTTATCAGCTGCTTTACAGTGCTGCTTTAACCTCAGCTTAACAGCAGCTTAAGCTAATTCGACAGACTAAAAGTGCATACTTTTAGGAGCTACCTGCAGCAAAATCCACCTTGGCTTAAACCTAGCAAACTTTTAGGCCGAATTCAATGCATGTTGCTATAGGCGCCGTTACACATTCATTATTATTTCTGTATTTTATTATGTATTTATACATTTACATTTATAGATAATGTATAGATACATAATATCGTACATAAATGTATGATACGTTACGCTCACAGCCTTCAGCTGGGGTCGCAATAATACCACTAACCATACAATACATATGTAGATGCCTCATCTCATACAAAAATCCTATCATTTAAAACAGAATTATGGCGACCCCAGTCGAGCCGAGCGCTGCAATTTGAACACCAGAGCCTCTTCGGCTCATTCAAAAATTCGAAGTTCTAACGCAGCGCGCAGCGTTGAGTTCAGTCGCAGATCAAATACGGAGCGATGAGCACGGGCACATTTCGTTGCGCTCTGCTTTCGTTTCTATGTATGCGTGTAAGTATCTACATGCTGGCCTATATTAGTATGTGTATGCATATGAAGTTTTGCCTCACTGACAAGCAGCTAGCGAACGACAATTTTGTTTTGTCGCGACGATAGTCTCGAAGATGAAGATGAAGACAACAACAATTGCTCGCGTTCTATATGTGTACAGTTAAATGGCGCCTGCACAAGGACCGCGTTGGCTCTGCTGGTGGTTTGTAAGCCCGATATGTTGCGGGTTCGGGTTCAACTCTCGATCGAGAACATATGCATATTTTGTTTTTTTTTTTTTACCGCGATTTAAATTTTTTCATTCCCTTTCAAGTTTACTGACAGAAGTAAGAACTAATCGCGCATTGATTTTTGATGACTAATAGCCTATTTCCACCTCACTCAGTTTTTCTACGTTTTTTAAAGTCCCGTTTCGGGGTTTCCATTTGCACGAACCGAAAAATATTGGCAACGGTAAATTTCTCAATATGGCCGCTCTGAAATATCAGCTGTTCAAATGTAAACACGAGTTGGCGAACATTTCAAAAAGCATTTAAAAATGGACAATTTTCTTAATTTACAAGATATTGATGAGGTTTTTGACGAAATGGAGGATAAATTAACCGAGTATAGGCCATTGCCACTATTAAAGAAATCGCCACCAGTTTGGGCCTATGTAAGTAGAATTGCTGGCAGCAATGTAATATTTACATAAATGCATTTACTTTTTAGCAACGGCACGGGTGTTTTTGGGAGCGCGATGTTCCTGGAAGCAGCAAATCTTTTTTTGTAGAACATTTTCGAATGAGTAGGAGGAGTTTGGCATCCTTGTAGAGCGTCTTTGTGGATTGGCCAAAAAAGACACAGTATTTCAAACGGCCATTCCTCTTGATAAGCGGATTGCAATCGCAATTTCGGAGTATCGGACAGTGGGCACGTTGTTTGGTGTGTCGAAAGCAATGGTCTGCAAAATATTGTTAGAATTTTGCCATGAGACATGTAGAGTTCTGTCTACCGACTACCTCCCGCATAACTTCCTCACTCAATCAAAATTGTAGGAATGTGTTAAAGGCTTCGAAGAATTTGGCTTCCCACAATGCTTAGGCGCTATTGGTGAGTATAATTATAGTTTTCATGGAATTTTATTAAAGAAAGAATTTTTTAGATGGCTGTCACATTGATATACATCCATGTGCTGATGCAGCTGACTATTTTAATTACAAAGGCTGGTACTCAACAATATTGTTTGCAATGGTTGATGCAATTATTGTGTGATACGAATTTTTGCATTTGTATATTCATGTTAAATGTAATTTTAGATACAGATTTCTTTATATAAACGTTGGAGGCCCAGGACGTTGCCATGTCTCACAAATTTTTGAGCGAAGTAGGCTACGACAATTATTAGATGAGTCGACACTTTTGAAGAATAACTCGCGCATTATTTCGGGAGCTGATGGGCCTGTTGTGGTGATTGGCGATTCGGCTTTCAAATTATCGAGTCAAGTAATGAAGCCATTTGCTTTTTCAACTACTGAGAATGAAACTATGAAGGCTTTCGGAAATGCTTTCGGCCATTTGAAAGCTCGATTTCGGCGAATTGGAGACTCGATATTCATTATAGTAAAACGGATGTTATTATTACAGCATGTTGTATTTTATGTTGTATGGAACCAAGCCCCGATGAACCACAACAGCCCGAGAAATCATACGAAGACGCATACGATACATGTGATTTTGATAGCGACGCTGAACTAATTCCAACAGAAATTTCATCCTACATTGTAAATAATTAAAATATAAAGAATTTGTGCTTGTTTAACGCATTTATTTCAAATTTTTTATTATTTTCAGAATAGTATTTACAAAATCATAATATTTAACAAAAATAATATTATCAAAATCATAATATCAACAATACAAAAGTCTTTATCAAATTATTTACAAAATCATAATATTTTCAACCATTGTTGCTTTTGCTTAACACAAAGCAAATATTGCCGCACTTCATTGTTGGTAATTTCTTTATAATAATATTAACAAAACCAAAATATTTGAAAAATCAAAAAATTTAATTTATAATATTCCTTTATTCACTATTTTAAATAGAGTCATTTTCCCTCCACTGCACTATGGGCAAAAAGTCGCAAAGTGCGGCATTTTTACATTTTTTTTTGTGTTCGGTATTATAAAATTGAATTTAATTTTTTGAATTAGAATACTTCAAATATACTGAAACATATTTTTAAAAAATTTTAGACTTCGCTGGTATTTTGTTATTCGTCCATATTTAAAGACTATGATCTGGCCACTCTAAAAAAAGAATTTGGCTCGAAAGTTTATGATTTTTTCTGTGAGTTGTATCTTCAAATTGTAAATTAAACAAAAAAGCTTAGATATGGAATTTAATCGTCAAGGTATGTAATATTAATTATTGGCACTAAATTTTTAGTACATGTGTTATGTTGTCCAATCGTACAATGTGTTGTTGGTATGTTTTTAGGCCGCTGCTAACAAATGTATCTGTGTTTCTGTGGAGTGTAACTTGTGCGTCTAGGCCGGTCGAGGCAATATTAAAGCTGAATGTTATTAACCAAACTGTTAACAATCAAATAGTGGTTAACATTTTTGCACATTTTTTCTCGTTTTACGGCAATACTCAATATTGCAGTTGCAGTTACATTCTTACATTCAACGTTGCTTGATGTTTGGAGCGACAACAACCGCCAACAAGCTGCTGTGCAGCAGTTTGTTTTACAAAATATTGATGAGGCTGAATTAAGTGATGTCCAGCTAAACATAATAAAAGATAAGCTCAGGGTATTCTTTGGATTTATTACCACTACTTTGCCAAAATGCCACAGAATCCTCGACCGTTTCAAAAAAAAGCATGCGCAATGGCTCGCATCATCTTTAAAAATTTAGTTTTTTAAAGATGATATTCCACACGTCAAGTCTGGTCGCAAACGCTTGACATACATTGAGGCAGGACCAAGGTTAAGGCGAAAATTGGCATCTGATCTGGTCGATAAAAGTGAAGATTGCATGCCACTGTTGTTGCATGCAACTTCTACATTGGCCAAAAAGTTGAAAACGGGCGACACTTCTCCTCTACTGCAAAAAGCATTGAATAAAGATAATATAGCTGGTATAACGAACCAATTTAAGCAGAAAGAGGTGACAATAATAAGTCCTGAAAATGCTTTAGCCTTTTTAATTGAAAACAATTTAACAAAACAGCAATACATTAACATAAAAGCCATAAGTAAGCTCCATGGATGCGATATTTATCCCCCTTATTCGGAAATCACAAAAATGAAATTGAAATGCAGACCATTCATTCTGTTGACCGCATATTTGAAATGCAGAAAGAGGTAATTGCTCATTCGCAAGCAACGCATTGCAAATTAATGGTCAGCTACGGTTTTGATGGCTCAACAGGTCAAAGTATATATAAACAGCGATTTCATACGGATCAGCCTGTTGGATTGGATCAGTCACTGTTTGTAACTACAATAATTCCTTTAAAATTAATAGATTCCAAAAATCAAATTATTTGGTTAAATCCATCTCCTCAATCGGTCAGATTCTGCCGACCCCTGAAAATGGAATTTATTAAGGAAACAACTGATTTGGACGGATTTGAAACGGATTTGGACGAGCAAATAAAAAACCTTGATGACCACACCTATACTTTCGGAGAGCAAAAAATAATAGTTAAATATGAAGCATATTTGACTTTAATAGACGGCAAAGTTGTTTTCAAATGGCCGGTTTTCTTTGGTTTTTTTTACGTTCAGGCCGAATGTTACGTTTGCCCCATGTAAAAACCCATAAGAAAAAAGTCGGTTTTTCTACGTTCGCGAGCTACGTAGAAACACCGAACGCACTTTTTGGGTAATTACGCGATATTTTTATCGATATGACAACGAAATAGAGCTCACCACTAAACAAACAGCTGACATTAAAGTGCGCCAAGGTATGAAAATAGAAAAATAAAAATTTGATTTTGCTTTTTAAAGCAAATTTTTTATAGTTTAGATGAGCCAAAAAACTCGCAAGCCGTCAATATCGTGGAGTGGCATCGACGAGGCTATGTTGTTCGAGTTGTGGGAGGAGAATTTAACGGCATTGAGATCTGCCCAAAAAAAACACGCACATATTCAAATGTATGTATGTGTGAGAAGTTTTAGGCGGCAGGCTTCAATGTGGAGTGGAAGGATGTAAGGACCAAGATAGACAATTTGACCAAAAAATATATGTAAGTTGTATTAATCATATTTATTGAGTTCAGTAATAACGGATGTATGTATATTTATAAAAAAGAAATGAAATTAAGAAGCGAGGCCTAACTGGCGGTGCGCCATCGCAGTAGCAACATTTTGCCAAGGTCCACAGAATCTTGTCAGCGGTGAAGTCAATAAATTTTGATGAATGCATCCTCGATAGCTTGGGTAAGCTATGATTTCAAAGCCCTCAACCATCAATAATAAGTCTTAAATTGTTATTTTTAGATCCCGATTAAGAGAAGTGGGATAGATTCATGTCGTCTATTTAAAATCGTCGGCGCAGGCAATCCAGTCCTGCGCTAGCTGAACCGTGTGACTCGAATGATTTATATTCGGGTGATTCTACCATCATCCATTTTGGAGTTGATGATGAAGGTAGTACTGTGCTAAGTCAGCCCCTACCGCAAAATATTGTGCTTGAAGCGTCGACCGACGCAAATAGCGTAATATTTGAAGAAAGCTCATCTGGCACATTACTACTGTTGATGCGAGCGCATTGCTAAGTGAGTGGCACACCTCCGCTCCGCCGACCGAAAAGCACTCAAAGCTTTTTCGCTCACTAGCAATGCGCTCAATGCGTAAGAATGCACTCAAGCTCCAGTGCTCTCAGCTTCTCTCTCCCACAACTCACCACCGCTGAGCCGCGCTCAGCATAGATCGACGAAATGCCGTCGGCTTTTTCCTACTAATTAGTTCTGAACCACGTCTCTTGTACACCGGTTGCAAACACCCCCCAAACTCTGTGCGTCCAAAAACCCGCTAAGTCTTGAAAATATACAAATATATACATAGTGAAAACCGCGAGTGTTCTTATTTCGGGAAGAAGGAAAATTCTGATATTTCAGCGCCCCCACGACAACAACTACCTTCATCAAGTCAAAAAAGGATGATGTTAGAATCACCCGAATATCAATCATTCGAGTCACACGGTTCATCTACACATGCTGGGCTGCCTGCAAAAAGAAGACGAATAGGCCGACCAATGAGTGAGTTCGAGCGTCTGATGGTCGAGGACGCAAACAGGCGGACCGATACTCTTGAGAGCCTTGGCAACGCTCGACTTAAATTAATAGAGCGATTTGTCGTAGCAGTGGAGGAGAAAAGGCTCTATTTAACAGAGTGAATAGAAAAATATTGTAAATTACATTTTTTGACTTTAAAAATATAAAAAAATTACTAGCAATGAAGTGCGGCAATTTTTGTTTGTGTTAAGCACTATTATTATTTTGTAAATATTTTGTTAAATACTTTTATATTTTGATATTATTATTTTGTAAATATTTTGTTAAATACTTTTATGTTGTTATTATGATTATGTTAATATTATTTTGTTAAATATGCTTTTGTAAATACTATACTGAATATACTGAAAATTTTAAATAAATGCGTTAGATACAAACTCTTTATATTTCAGTTATTTATTGTTTACAATGTATGATGAAATTGCTGAACGAATTAGTTCAGCGTTGCTATCGAAATCAATTGTTTCGTAGTCGTCTTCGGGCTGATGTGGTTCTTCGGGACTTGGTTCCAAAATTCCCGGAATATCAATGTTTTCACGTTTCGTGAAATTATTTAGGATGCAACATGCTGTAATAACAACAGCCGTTTTACTGTAATGGTTATCGAAACCTTTTCCAACTTGCCGAAATCGAGCTTTTAAATGGCCGAAAGCATTTTCGACCACCCTGCGTGATTTGGCCAAAGTGTAATTAAAAGCCTTCATAGTTTCATTTTCAGTATTTGAAAAAGCATATGGCTTCATCACTTGAGTGGAAAATTTGAAAGCCGAATCACCAATCACCACAACAGGCACATCAACTCCCGAAATAATGCGCGAGTTATTCTTCAAAAGTGTCGACTCATCTAATAATTGTCGTAACCTACTTCGCTCAAAAATTTGTGAGACATGGCAACGTCCTGGGCCTCCAACGTTTATATAAAGAAATCTGTGTCTAAAATTACATTTAACATGAATATACAAATGCAAAAATTCGTATCACACAATAATTGCATCAACCATTGCAAACAATATTGTTGAGTACCAGCCTTTGTAATTAAAATAGTCAGCTGCATCAGCACATGGATGAATATCAATGTGACAGCCATCTAAAAAATTCTTTCTTTAATAAAATTCCATGAAAACTATAATTATACTCACCAATCGCGCCTAAGCATTGTGGGAAGCCAAATTCTTCGAAGCCTTTAACACATTCCTCCAATTTTGATTGCGTGAGGAAGTTGCGGGAGGTAGTCGGTTGACAGAACTCTACATGTCTCATGGCAAAATTCTAACAATATTTTGCAGACCATTGCTTTCGAAACACCAAACAACGTGCCCACTGTCCGATACTCCGAAATTGCGATTGCAATCCGCTTAACAAGAGGTATGGCCGTTCGAAATACTGTGTCTTTTTTGGCCAATCCACAAAGGCGCTCTACAAGGATGCCAAACTCCTCCCTATTCATTCGAAAATGTTCTACAAAAAAAGATTCGCTGCTTCCAGGAACATCGCGCTCCCAAAAACACCCATGCCGTAGCTAAAAAGTAAATGCGTTTATGTAAATATTACATTGCTGCCAGCAATTCTACTTACATAGGCCCAAACTAATGGCGATTTCTTTAATAGTGGCAATGGCCTATACTCGGTTAATTTATCCTCCATTTTGTCAAAAACCTCATCAATATCTTGTAAATTAAGAAAATTGTCCATTTTTAAATGCTTTTTGAAATGTTCGCCAACTCGTGTTTACATTTGAGCAGCTGATATTTCAGAGCGGCCATATTGTGAAATTTACCGTTGCTCTTATTTTTCGGTTCGTGCAAATGGAAACCCCGAAACGGGACTTTAAAAAACGTAGAAAAACTGAGTGAGGTGGAAATAGGCTATTGGTCATCAAAAATTAATGCGCGATTAGTTCTTACTTCTGTCAGTAAACTTGAAAGGGAATGAAAAAATTTAAATTGCGGTAAAAAAAAAAACAAAATATGTATACATTCCCGATCGTGAGTTGAACCCGAACCCGCAACATATCGGGCTTACAAACCACCAGCAGAGCCAACGCGGTCCTTGTGCAGGCGCCACACATATAGAACGCGAGCAATTGTTGTTGTCTTCATCTTCATCTTCGAGACTATCGTCGCGACAAAACAAAATTGTCGTTCGCTAGCTGCTTGTCAGTGAGACAACTGCACGTTGCAAAACTTCATATGCATACACATACTAATATAGGCGAGCATGTAGATACATACACGCATACATAGAAACGAAAGCAGAGCGCAACGAAATGTGCCCGTGCTCATCGCTCCGCATTTGATCTGCGACTGAACTCAACGCTGCGCGCTGCGTTAGAACTTCGAATTTTTGAATGAGCCGAAGAGGCTCTGGTGTTCAAATTGCAGCGCTCGGCTCGACTGGGGTCGCCATAATTCTGTTTTAAATGATAGGATTTTTGTATGAGATGAGGCATCTACATATGTATTGTATGGTTAGTGGTATTATTGCGACCCCAGCTGTGTGAAGGCTGTGAGCGTAACGTATCATACATTTATGTACGATATTATGTATCTATACATTATCTATAAATGTAAATGTATAAATACATAATAAAATACAGAAATAATAATGAATGTGTAACGGCGCCTATAGCAACATGCATTGAATTCGGCCTAAAAGTTTGCTAGGTTTAAGCCAAGGTGGATTTTGCTGCAGGTAGCTCCTAAAAGTATGCACTTTTAGTCTGTCGAATTAGCTTAAGCTGCTGTTAAGCTGAGGTTAAAGCAGCACTGTAAAGCAGCTGATAAGCTGATCAGTGTTGTAAAACTTCTGATAAGCTTACAGTGCATCGGTTGCATGGGAAGCTCAGCTTTGATGTTTGCGCCAGCTGAATCAGCTTGAGCGCGGCCAACTTAGCGTAAGCCGGTTCCGGTTTTATAATTTTTCTGATGACCGGCGACGTACAGAGACGCATAATTATAGAAAATTTAAATCGAAAGGCATCAAGCTCTAGTGGGGATTTTTCCATTGCCATTGCTGTTAATTGGTAAGAGAAAAGTTTTATTATGTTGTAAGAGGACTCCGTTTAACCAAAATTGTGTTCGCAGGATTGATTTTGTAACGTTTAAGGTCTTGCTCCTTGTTTCGAAGCAGACAGCCTGTTTGCTTCGACTAAGTGCCTACACAAGCCGCAGCTTGTCCAGCGGAGCGCCCAGCAGGCTTCAGTATCGCCCAGCGGAGCACCTGTGCCGGTATTCTCGGCCAGCGGAGCACCCTTGCGCCGGCCCTCACGGCCAGCGGAGTACCCGTGTCGTCATTCTCGGGCAACGGAGCACCCCTGCAGGCCCTTTCGCCCAGCGGAGCACCCCTGCAGGCCCTTTCGCCCAGCGGAGCACCCCTTCAGGTCACCTTGTGGCCAGCGTAGCACCTCTACAGGCCACCGTCTGGCCAACGGAGCGCCTTTAGGCGCCAACTTTAATCCTCTGACAACGGGTCAACCTTGTAAAATTTATAATCTTTTCCAATCTTCATCGAGTGTTGTGAAAACAAAAAAAATGATTTATATAAATTTATATAAAAAAAAAAAACAAAACAAACAAAATTCAATTTACAAGTTCTAAAAAAAAAAATTATTATTGCGCTTTCGCACAAAATAAAAAATTTACAAATTCGGAAAAAAAGTTAAAATTTAAATAAAAATAGAAAATGAAAGTGTAGATTTGTTAAACACAAGTAATTAAAACAAGTAAGAAAGTCGAGTGTGCTCGACTGTGAGATACCCGCTACCCATTTTTAATAAAGGCAAAATATTGCGGTATCATTTTGAAAATATTCCGAAAATACTAAGAAATACTAAAAATATACCAAATGGTATGTTTGGTATATCAATATAGTACACCATTCAAAATATACCATAAACGGCACAATGTGCCAGATTGTCGGCCAAAGCAACTCAGACCCCTAGTAAGTAGGCGTTTTTGCCCATACAAAAGTATTTCTTTAATAACTTCCACAATTTTTATCTGATCGAAACCAAATTTTCAGGAATCATAACTACTATAGTAATTATTGTATATACCGAAATTCGTAGCTCTAGCTTTAAACGCTACGCTTGTTATTCGATTTTTTTGATTTACGGGGGCGGAAGGGGGCGTGGCAAAAATTTGAAACAAACTTGATCTGCGTGCAAACATAACAAATGCTGTCGAAAATAAATTATAGCTCAATCTCTTATAGTCTCTGATATCTAAGTGTTCATACGGACGGACGGACAGACACACAGACGGACATGGCTAGATCGTCTCGGCTGTTGACGCTGATCAAGAATATATACACTTTATAGGGTCGGAGATGCCTCCTTCTACCTGTTACATACATTTCCTGCCGGCACAAAGTTATGAAAAACTGGATTTCATATTTTCATGATTTTTTAACATTTAGGAGGCGAATAAAACACTTGAAATGCAATTAACTTTTCAAGTCAGTGAACTCAAGTAGCTTAATAATCGAACCACTGAGTTAAATACAAGCTCCGATTTCATGGTAAACTATTAATCTGAATTATTGCAGTGAAAGGCAAAAGTAAGTTTTAAGTAAAATAAAAATACAAAAAATGCTAAAATTGCCGAAAAAGAAATAAATTTTTTTAAAAAGTTGCTAGGTTTAGCAACTAAATTGCTAAACTGGCAGGTCTGCTTCACAAGTTGACAATTTCACAATTTGTATCTAGCTCATGAGTTCGAACATTTTTTAATTTACGTAAACAAACCTGCAATTATGCCATACAAATGGAGAACGAAATATTGCATACTTTTAAGCTGATCATTCAAGAACATAAAAAATCAAGAAAGCTACAGTCAAGTGTGCTCGACTCTGAGACCCCTGCTACCCATTTTGAATAAAGGCAAAATATAGCGGTACAATTTTTGTAATATACCAAAATAACCGAAAAATACTGAAATTTACCAAAGGATTTTCTAGGTACATTGATACAGTATTATAGTCAAAATATACCATTGAGTACAAAATATACCAGATTGTCAGACAAAGCAACTAAGACAACATACACAAGTATTTCTTTAATAACATCGGCAATTTTTATCTGATCGCAAGCAAATTTTCTGAGATCCAGTGTTTCATACGGACAGACAGACAGACGGACATGGTTAGATCGCCTCGGCTGTTGACGCTGATCACAAATATATATACTTTATAGGGTCGGAGAAGCCTCCTTCTACCTGTTACATACATTTCCTGCCGGCACAAAGTTATAATACCCTTATACCCTATGGTATAAAAAGAATGTAATATTAGTGTCAATATTCTAAATGTGTATAGAATACATGTTGCATTTGTGTAACAACTACATACATATACATACATGTGTATCATTTTGTGTCTGCTTTTGTGCAACCGTTATATTGCGTTTACGATGTAATCACAATTATTAATGAAGATAGAAATGGGGAAAAATATGAATGGAATAAATAGAAGAGAAAAGAAATTAAAGCAAAAAGAGTGAGAGCTTCAAAGAAAAATAAATTTTTTTTTATTAATTTTACGTTATCTATTGATTTCTTTGGTACTAGTAAAAGTGGACTGTTGTATTCTGAGACTGAAGGTTCAACTATTCTATCTTTAATTAATTTATCGACTTGAGCTTGAATTTCGTCATTTTTATAATTTTTTATGTATACTGGTTCATCGTCTTTTAACCTTAGTTTCTGCTTATAAAAATTATTGGTTGTTATTGGTTCGGTATCTAGTCCAAATATATCTGTGTATTTACAACAAAGTTCTTTTAATTGTTTATTAAATAGTTTAGGGAAATTTTTAGTTCATTTTGACATTACATTCGTTCGTTCTAGTTTCGTTATTTATTTCGGATATATCGTAATTTGCTAATGGTTCATAATTCAACTTATGTATTTATATTAATCATTTGATCGGTACTAGTTGTATTTAGTAAACGGACGAATGCATTTGCAGTTATTACGACTGTGTTTGCTGCATATGTATATACCAGGTTGAATTTCTTGGTTCGGAATTAAAATGCTATCTTCATTTGAAGCTAACTCGATTTTGCGGACGACTTCGGATCTTGCTGGTAGTACTATTGTATTTTTACCAGAGCTGTAATTTATTGGAGCATATATAGGATAGTTTAGATTGTCTGGTCTTATTATGAGTAGATCTTTTGAAGGTGTGAAATCTAACTGACAATTATATTTTTTAATAAAATCTATTCCTAAAATTCCATCACACGGTATAGAGAAAGTTGATTCGACAATATGGAAGTTGTGTGGAATTATACATTTAGTAGTTTGTATTTCTAAAGATGCCAGTCCTTTAGATTGAATTAGTCCTTGATTGATTCCCTGAATATTAATTTTGTTGTCAGTGTTTATATTATTAAAAGTGTCAGAATTGTCTTTTAACAAAGAAATATCTGCACCAGTATCTATCAAAAATATTAATTTATTGTCTGTTGCTACGTTTGTGAATTGTACGAATATATTTACACTAAGATTAATCGATTAAACTTTTTTACAGTTTACTGTTGTGTACCTAAGGGCTGTTGTGCGTTTCCCGAAGCATTCTGTGCCATTCTCACATTATTATTATTGCCATTATTATTATAATTATTGTTGTATCTATTGCCATTGTTTTGGTAATTTCCACGATAGTTTCCGCCGTTATACCCTCGACTAGGACCGTATTTGGATGTCCTACTGCGTCTGTGCAACTATCGACAAAAACAGTTGTAATTTCATTACAGATCTAACTTCGTCAATTGTGCTGTTTGCTATAATTGATTTTACAGCAACTTGAAGGCTAAGTTCCTCGGCATATTCTTGCGGTACGCCGTGAATCATATGCGCTGATTGCAAAGCCCTTGTCAATTGTTCAACTTCTTGAATATATTGACTTGCTGACTTGTGCTTTTGCTGAAGATTGAATAATTTAGCGGATAATGCTTAAGCTGACTCGCCTTTGTTCATTGTTTATTAGATATCGAACATGGCCTTTGAGTCTAGTTTTTATTAGACTGACTGCAATAGTTTCATGTGCTCCTTTTAGTGAATCCACTAAACTGAGAGCATCAAGGAAACTTTGAAGATTTTCAGACCTTCCGTCAAACTCTGGAATGAGTGAGGAGGCTACTTTAAGGAATTCAACTTGTGTCATGGCCATATTTAGATTTTTTATATCAGTAATAGACTCAGATTCCGAATCGGATAGTTCGGCTAGTGTAATTACTGCTGGTATCGTAAGATCGCCTATATCTTCTTCTTTTATATATTTATCTGAACCGCTCGCGATTTCAGAATCAATTATTGTCTCTAAGTCTGTATTTGTTTCTTCTTCACCTAACACTGGAGTATTCAAAATTGAAGGTATAGTTATATCTAACGAATATTTTGATTTAATACTGTTCAAGTTTGTTTTTAATCTCTGAAGGAATCGTGATACATATGAACGACCAGTGGCTAGAATCTAACTTTTCTTTATTTTCGTGTATAAGTGAACGAGATTGATTAAAACATGCAACTAGTATTTTAGCGTGTCTACTTATTGTCTCCTTCGAAATATTTCTATTTTGTGCTAGATACTTGTATGACTTGTCGAAATTTTCTTTTATTTTTATTAATACGGCGTTAATATTTTGCCATTCCATTTCATTTTAAAAGAAATTATTCAGACGTGTATATATATATATAATTTTTAATTTTGTATTTTATTCATTTGATTTTTTTTTAATTTTACATTATTTCCTGCCTAATTGTGTATGGTTTTCGGGCCATACTCTAATCGGGCAACTTTAATGTCGCTCAATTTTACAATTCTTCTTAATATTTATAAAAAAAATATGCATCGTAGTGAATTCAGGAAAAAAATATGCAACGCAGTGCATTAAAAAAAAAAAAATTTCCGCTCTTGGCAGCGCTGTCAGTTGCTTCGATGCTTCGATGTTGGAGGGGGCCCCGGTGCTGGCTGCACAGGCTGCTTCCAAATTTGTTGGAGGGGCGCCGGTGCTGTCTGCACAGGCTGCTTCTACGTTGCTGGAGGGGCACCAGTGCTGGCTGCACAGGTGTAATAACAATTCGCTGAATATAATAGTCCCTCGCAGTCGGCAGGACAGGTTTTCTTTCGTTGTGGCAATTCTTGCTTTTGAGGTGGAACGGTTTTTATCGGGTTGTTTTACAATATTGTTTATCGCATGGTAGGTGTATGTGTGCGCGGTTTTGTCTTTGCGGTTGTTTAATAGTTCTTTAATGTGTTCAACCTCTGCGTGTACCTTGACTGATTTATCCCAAGGTAAAGAGTCTGTACTTAGTAGTTTTAACAGTTGGGCTTTTCTTGCCCTCAACCGTTTTACTACTCCGCTCCGCTTCGCACTCATAACACTCTACTCACTGCGTTTGATTTTTATTTCCAGATTGAATTGTAATTTGTTCCTCCTCCTGTTTTCTTTCCTGTCCCAGCATTGGATTGGTTGAAGATTTGCAACTTCAATGTCATCCCATGTGGGATGACTGTACCAACTAGTTTAAATAGGCACGTGTCCAGAATATTATTTAATTAAGACACGGACACGTCTGTGCCTTTTGGTTTTCACTTTGATAATGATTTATCGGAAAAAATCAAAGCATGATCTAGACTAAGTACATAATTAGTAAAGCACGCGGTGAAGCCGTCGATGCCGGCAGCGAAGCTGCTGCATAGTTATGTATTACATTTTATATTATGTATTCTAAGAATATGCGACAAAGCATATTAACAAGAGAGAGAGAGAGAGAGTCTTATGTGCATATACATATGCATGCACTCGAGTCGGAATGTAAAGCGACAAAGTATTGCAGTTAACTGTAACGAAAGCGTCGCTGATTAACTGTTCATATTTTGGAACAGTGTTCCCTCGAGATGTGCGCATACTATGTAAAGCAACAAAGTGCTGCTGTTTAAATGTTTTTATTCATTACAGTGTTCTCCCAATATATGCACATACTACACAACGACTGGTTCGCAAAAAGCGGACCCAGAACCTGAGGCATCACCCCCAGCTACTGATCCATCGTTCATGTCAGTGACAACCACTAGAGAGGCTCCAAGCAAACAGGCAAATAAGTATAATTTACTGTTTACGGTTTTAATTTATGTAAATAAACCTGCAATTATGCCATGCAAATTTGTAATTCGAGAACGAAATATTGCATTATTTTAAGCTGATCATTCAAAGAACGAAAAAATCAAGAAAGCTACAGTCAAGTATGCTTGAGACCCCCGCTACCCATCTTGAATAAAGCAAAATATAGCGGTACAATTTTTTTAATATACCAAAATAACCGCAAAAATACTGGAAATTTACCAAAGGCTTTTCTAGGTACATTGATATAGTATTATAGTCAAAATATACCATTGACTGACAATATACCAAATTGTCAGACAAAATACCAGATTGTGGGACAGCGAGCGTCAGACGACGCCGCCAACGATGAACCAGGAGAAGGAACCCGACTGGTGATTCAGTGCCAGGCCCGTTCTCGTTCCGACCTCCACACAGTGGGCGATTTGGTCTCGCTAGCGGCATTTAATTCAAATTTTCAAATTTAAAAAACCGTTAATACTTTCACATATGTATATGTAGATAACAGATGCTTTGATTAGATTTGATTTAGATTTAAAAGCCTTTTAAAAGCTCTACGATCAGCTGATCATCAGCTGTGAACGGACAAACACATTATATGATTTTGCAAAGAGCTCTACAAAATTCTTTCTTTTAGTGCGCATTGATTTCGAGTTCCTCGGAAATGTACAATTTTTATTGAATTTGTTAAAAGTTTGGGTTTTTATTATCTTCAAGGTATGTATTACAAAAAAAAACAATGTTTGTGATAAATGTGTAGCTCATAAAAAGTAGTGGTAATTCAGTATATTAACAACGAGTCCGGATTGTCGTACACCTGTCTTTCGTGGAGGCGAACTTACTGGATTCAAGTGGATTCAGTCTAACTCTTTTATTAACCGAAAGTGTGAATTAGTGGCGTCCAAAATGTGTCATATGAACTGCTATTACCTGCTAGCCTTCACTGGTACTTTTTAGGCACTTTAAAAAAAATTTTTTTTAACTTAAAAAAATCTATGACTTTTCTCTGATCAGTGAAAAAAAGCGAATCAATCGATTGTATGATACATACACTTAACTATGTGTATTGTAATGGACCCATACAGTAAACAAAAACAACAATAAAATAACCTAAAATAACCCCAAAAATAAATAAGACGTTAGAATTTGAATTTAAATATTTTAGCGCGCATAGGCGTACGTTAGATATGTGGGTGACAGTGGAGAGTTACAGCGTTGTAAGTGACAGATGCAAATTCACCATTTGGTGAATTTCGCTCTCACTTGAGCTGGTTAAGATCTGCACTATCAAGGTTAGATCTTTTTCTATCAAGATCTCAAAGGGAGAAGACGTCTTGGAATAATTCTGTGAAGAAAAAAATAATCTCCAGTCAGAATTCCCAAAAGTCTTAAGGCCTTGTGGCCAAGAAAATTAAAATTTTTCTTAATCTTGGGCAATCTTGTTCATCCCCGCCGCTTTTGCCACATAAAGCTGGCATCGACTTAATACTCCACAGTGCCGTCCAGGCAAGGTAATTATTATTAAAATTTAGGAAAAAAAAAATACTTAGTTGCAAAAATGTTATAAAAGTGTTGTTTAAAATCAGATGTCCTATATAAACAGCAGAATAAGTTTTGCTACCAGCCAATTGGCTAAGGAGGGAGACAGACTGCAGCAGCAGGGAGCCGACTACGACACGAGGGAGGGAGACAAAATATATAAATAAATTAAAAATAACAAATTATAAAAAAAGAAGTGCAGGTGCATAGATAGCGTGTGCAAATCGCTAAGAAGATCAACCAATCATTGCGGCTGAATATCAGTTAGAAATAAGAAAAAACTAAAAGCCCAAAACTATATTAACATAGTGAAAAGAATAGCAATTAAAAGCATAAATAGGTATTAGTAAATAAAGTGAGCAAGGGAGCAGAGAAAAAAACACTGAAGCAGCGATATTTACATTGTGTGTGTGTGTGAAAATAAAAAGTGAAAAAAATTAAAGATCAATACACTCGACAGAACATTCTTTGTTATTTTTTTTCTGTGCCTAATATAACTTAAAAAACAAATTGTCATAAGGCAATCAAGTGCAGAACTTTCGTGAATTGGTGAAATAATTAAAAATAATCAATATTTAAAAAACAAAAACAACACAACATCGTCGAGAAGGCCTTCATCGAGGAAATTTGGGTGAGACTACAAAGATAGTCGCAAGGCGTTAGCTACCACATCGGTAACACTTTTGTGTTGGCCAGTGTAGCCGCGCCGTGGATGCCAGCGGCTTGCGCACTTTTCGTTTATTAACCTATCGCTTTTTATACCCGCTACCCATAGGGTAGAAGGGTATTATAACTTTGTGCCGGCAGGAAATGTATGTAACAGGCAGAACGAGGCATCTTCGACCCTATAAAGTATATATATTCTTGATCAGCGTCAACAGCCGAGACGATATAGCCCGTCTGTCCGTCTGTGTGTCTGTCCGTATGAAACACTGGATCTCAGAGACTATAAGAGATAGAGCTATAATTTTTTTTGACAGCATTTGTTATGTTTGCACGCAGATCAAGTTTGTTTCAAATTTTTGCCACGCCCACTTCCGCCCCCGCAAATCAAAAATATCGAATAACAAGCCTAATTTTAAAGCTAGAGTTGCGAATTTTGGTATATTCAATAACTACTATAGTAGTTATTGTAATAACCCGCGAATAACACTGAATATTGTTTCTATTTTATGTACATTATTTATTATTACTTTTAGTAAATGACACAAGTATTATATGCACTCTCGTTGATAGCTTGCGAACTACTACTGGCCTGCATTTGAGCACGAGCCATCGTCCCTCTCTGCAGAGTCATCGTTGGCGCTCTCCGTGTCTTCTCGCACCGGTTCCCACATCCCTCCTTTGTTTACCAGTTTGAGTTTTAAACTAGGTCCAGATGATGTGTCGTATTGTTCGGGAGTATCCACCGACGATTGTTGACGTGTCTTCCCTAAAACCGCCGCAGTCGATGCTAAATCCGTTAAGTTCTTTCTTGTGCTCGAAACTGGAATTTTCTTTAGGTGACTAGCATCCCTTATAACATCCTCCCCTGTCAATTTAACAATGTTACCTTCACGCTCTAAGACTTCATATGTTGTGGTATCAAAATTTGGTGTCAACTTATTAGGGAACACTACATTCTTCATCAGTACCTTATCGCCCACCTGAATACTAATCTCTTTCGCTCCTCTCTTCTTATCTGCATGCACTTTTCCTTTATGTTTTTGTATATAATCATTGTCCTTTTCTTTCGAGTCATGAGCTTCACCCAATGCGTCTTGTATGTTTGTTATTCAGTTAAACATAAGTTCTGAAGGAGAGGTACCTGTTGTACTGTGCGGGGTAACATTATGCATTAAAATGAACTGCTGAATGTCCTCTTGAAAGTTGGTTTTGTTAAGATGAGCTATTTTTAGTCTTTTCACTAAAGATCGATTCATGTCTTCGACCTCGCCATTCGCCTGAGGCCAATATGGTGGGGTCCTTATTAGTTCCATGCCATTTGTGCTGCAGTATTGTTCGAACAACGAACTAATATATTGTCTCCCGTTATCCGTTCGCAGATATCTCGGATTGTAAAGATTGTAAGATTGTAAAAATTTTAGTTCCATATACCTCGAAAAATAGTCGATAAATACGAGGACGTATTTACCGTTTGGAAGTGGGCCTAGTAAATCACTAGCTATAAAGTTCCATGGGCTTGTTGGAAAAGCTGTTCTTTGCATAGGAGCCAGTCTTAATGGCTGAGATACTAACATGCAATCTTTGCATGATTTCATAAAATTTTCCACATCTCGATCGATGCGTGGCCACCATACCTTTACTCTTAATCGACGCTTCATGACTGACTCACCAGGGTGTCCTTCATGAGCTAGTTCTATAACTCTTTCCCGCAGACTTTTGGGATAATTAGTCGTGTTCCTCTCAATTGGATTTTTCCTAGCATCGAAATTTCGAAGCGAAATGGGTAATAACTGTTTAATGTACTGCTTTCCCACGAGTTGGCATCCAAACAGGTCATCGCGTTAACAATTTCCTCATCAGCACTACTTTTTAGTGCTATTTCCGAAATGTCCAATGATGTAGGGACGGTGTATTCAACAACTCGAAATATGTTGTGTTCCGTTTTACGCCAATCGGAATTTGTTGATGGTAATTCACATAATCGAGATAGACTATCTGAAATGTTTTCTTTACCAGCTTTATATATAACCTTGAACTGAAAAGCTTGCAAGCGTAAAAGCCATCGCTCAATTCGTGCCGGCGGTTTTGAGGTTGGCTTAAAAATGGTTTCCAACGGCTTATGGTCTGTCACCAATTCGAATTCCAAGCCTGTTAAATAAAAGTAGAACTTTTCAACAGCCCATACTAGAGCGAGACTTTCTTTTTCAGTCTGAGAGTAACGTTTTTCCACGTCGGATAGACTGCGACTTGCAAATGAAATAATTTTAGGTTCTCCAGATGTGTCAAATGGAACTAGTACTGCTCCCAGAGCGACTGGGCTGGCATCCGCTATTAGACGTGTCTCTTTGTTTGGGTCAAAATATGATAAGCTTGGTATTTTTGCTAAATGGAACTTTAGGTCTTCAAAAGCTTTTTTTTCTATTTGTCCCAATTGAATTTGCTTTCCTTTTTCAACAGTCGTCTTAAAGGCTCTGTGCAATTTGCCAGGTTGGGGATAAATTTACCAACGTAAGTAACAAGTCCTAAAAAACTCCGAGTCTCCTCCTGGTTTTTGGGATCTCTAAAAGAAAGGATTGTTTGGACTTTTTCAGGATCCACTTCAATACTTTTACACGATAGAATATGTCCCAGAAATTTCACTTCTTGCGTTTTCCAAACGTATTTTTCCTCAACGGTCTTTTCCTTCAAAACATCTTTGACTTTCTGAACTGCATCGTCATGGTCCTTCTCGCTGAATCCGAAAATAATTATATCGTCGATGTAGTTCATCACGTTCTTGCATGAAGCTAAAAGTTCTTCGAGTCTTCTCTGGAAAATCTCTGGAGCAGAGTTAACGCCAAACATAAGCCTTTTATACCTAAATAGCCCACGAGGAGTAATAAATGTGGTTATGCTCCGGCTGGATTCATCTAACTCCAACTGATGATATGCACTTTTTTGATCCAGTCGTGTGAAATATTTTGCGCCCTTCACCTTAATCATAAAAGTGTCGAATATTGGTAATGGATAATTCTCTCTCAAGATTGCCTTATTTGCCAGACTCATGTCGATGCATATTCTGATGTCACCGTTTTCTTTAAATGCTATGACCATGGGCGATATCCAGGGAGAATGACCTACTACTGGTTCGATAATATCAAGGGCAAGTGCTTCTTCCAATTTTGCTGTTATTTTGTCTTCCAGGGCAATTGGTATTCGCCTCATTGGTTGTTGAACCGGCGTAATGTCTGCCTTTATTGATAACTTTACAGGTGTCCCCTTCCATTTTGAGAACGGTGTTAATTTTTCTATTTTCTTGACACAGAGCCCGAGACGTAAGACATTTAGTTTGAGTGCTGTGTCCTTTCCGAGTAGTGATTGTGTTCCGTTTTTTATTACGAAAAACGTAGCAAACACCTCAGGATTCTGGCCAATAGATATAGGAGCTTCGAAAACGCAAATTACTTGCAGCAATTCGCGCGAAGCATATCCTCTGAACTGATTCGTTGAATTCGGTCTAACGTTGAAAACATTTGCTTTATCTATCTGCAGACAGGCCCAGTCCTTTGGGCTTATTAGATTATAACGGGATCCAGAGTCAATCACCAGCGAGAGTTTGCGACCCCCAACTCGACATTTAATTACCTCATCCTCATCATCGCTTTGGATCTTAAAACAATTTGATTTGGCCTTTCGATCATCCTCTTCTTCCACCAAACGGACATTGTTGCGTTGACGTTTAGCGGTGTCATGATGGTCATGGGATCGCTGTCGTTTCAGATTTGTTTTACATTTAACTGCAAAATGGCCAATCCGTGCGCATTTATTGCACTTCTGGTTTATGGCTAAACATGACGGGCTGTTGCTATTGTGACCCTTACGGCCACATCTTCCGCATTCAAATGGTTTATTTAGGTTAACGTGTCCTGCTGAAATTTTCCTTAACGTCTCAGTTTCTGGCTTTGAACGCATCATCTCCGATTGTTTATTAATTTCTTCATCGACTTGACAGGCATCAATTACCTGAGACAATGTGTACTCTTTTTCTAACAGTTTCTTTTTTTAATTAACACCTGCCCAGCTGTCGATTATCTTGTCCTTTAGGGAAATCTCTTCAACTTCTGTTTTAGTGGTCCCAAAGTTACATTTCTGAATCTGATTTCGCAATCTCAGCACGAATTTGCTAAAACACTCTCCTTCCGTAGGACAAATATTTCTGAATAGGTGCCTCTCAAAACTTGAATTCTGCTTTGGTGAGAAATATGCGTTTAGCTTGCCGACCATAACCTTGTATATATATATATATATATATCTTTATCTACAACATTTTCTACAATAGCATCAGGTAAAGAGAATGCTACAGTTTGAAGCTGTGGTCCCCCAAAATGCAGCAATTTGCTTCTCTTACGAATAGAGGTATCAATTTCTTCTGCTAACAGGTAAATTTCGAAGGCTCGCAGCCATTTCTCCCACTCGACGCGCAAAAGAGTCTTCTCAATTGTTTCGCAGAGAAATGGCTTGATAACGCTCTCCGTCATTGTTGTCAGATATTCCTGAAATCAAGAGATAAACAAAATAATTTTGGTTTTATTTGGCAAACTGCCACAGACTCAGTCAGATCGTTTTAAGTGTCAAGCTGTACTCAGCGTTCACTTTTGCGGCTCATACTTTTTTTTTTTTGTATAGCCCCTGACTGACAGCCAGCTTCATATATTTTAAATTCGACCCGTACTCTTAGTACTGCCCCTGACCCAAAGTCAGCTTCGTCCATACTTATATATGTATGTATTTAATTCGGCCCGTACTCTCAGTACTGCCCCTGACTCAAAGTCAGCTTCGTAAGTACATATGTATATGTATGTATTTAATTCGGCCCGTACTCTTAGTACTGCCCCAACACTATGGTTATTTAATTTTCTCTTAAACCATATTTGCTTGTTTCTGCATTTATTTTTGTGTTCTCTTTGATACGCATCACACCTGCGATGATTCTAACGCCTTGCATTCCATTTCATTACACTCTCTTTTTTTTTAAATGCGTTACTCTCTTTGTTTTCCAAGATCACGCCACCACCGAATGCATGCATAAAATGAAATGAAAAGACCAACTAACGGAATTGCAAACTGTACGCAGAATGCGTGTCTTTGGGCTTTTTACTGCACAAGTATTTTCCGCGCAACTCTTTGCTTTATTTTTATTATTATTTAGTTAATGTTAATGTTGTTTTTTTTTTTTTAAATTTACCTCGTCGCCAATGTAATAACCCGCGAATAACACTGAATATTGTTTCTATTTTATGTATATTATTTATTATTACTTTTAGTAAATGACACAAGTATTATATGCACTCTCGTTGATAGCTTGCGAACTACTACTGGCCTGCATTTGAGCGCGAGCCATCGTCCCTCTCTGCAGAGTCATCGTTGGCGCTCTCCGTGTCTTCTCGCACCGGTTCCCACAGTTATGATTCCTGAAAATTTGGTTACGATCAGATCAAAATTGTGGAAGTTATTAAAGAAATACTTTTGTATGGGCAAAAGCGCCTACTTACTAGGGGTCTGAGTTGCTTTGACTGACAATCTGGTATATTGTGCCGTCTATGGTATATTTTGAATGGTGTACTATATCGATATACCAAATATACCATTTGGTATATTTTTAGTATTTTTGCAGTATATTCGGTATATTTTGAAAATGATACCGCAATATTTTGCCTTTATTAAAAATGGGTAGCGGGTATCTCACAGTCGAGCACACTCGACTGTAGCTTTCTTACTTGTTATGTATTTGCCTTGATTTGCGATGACAAGTGCATCAGTTAACTCATCTGCCTGGTCCAGGGATTAAAAAAGAAAAAAAAAAAAAAAAAAAAAAAAAAAAAACAAAGAAATGCAGAAATGAGTTAACTGATTGCCCTTTCAATGATTTTCGTATATTTATGCCATGTATCGCTATTGCGCCTTTTTTTCAGGCGCGGTAAAAGAGAATAAGAATGAATGTTATGTTGAGTGTATTTAGTAATATTATTTAAATGAAAACAACACGAATACAATATATTACACATTCAGTGAAAATTAAAAATAAAACCACACAATGATATTAAACTGCTTTGTGACATAAAATAATACAAAACTGTACCAATGAAGTTGTTCTCAAACCTACCTGCTCTCATACCTACTTGCTCTACAATCTAGTTGCTCTCGAACCTACTTGCTATAACCTAGTTGCTCTCAAACCTAGTTACTTGCAAACCTCATTGCTGAGAGAAAAAACATGAAACATGAAATATGAAACAGGAATAAATAAATAATTACAAATAAAATAAACTATTGTAAAATGTATAATTTAAAATTGTATACACTATTGAGAATGCAGTAGCCTAAAAATTAAATACTTGAAAGATTTACTTATACATATGTATTTACGGCCACTCATACTTATACTATATACTTATACACATATTCTCATAATACTAAATTAAAGTATAGTTTATTTTGCAAATATGGATAAATTTTGTTAAAATAACTAACTATGAATAAGTAAATAATAAGCTGCGTTTGGGGTTTTCCCTTAAATATACATTAGAAGACTTTGGCTGGGTGCGTAGCGAACAAGGAGAGTGACCTTCGTCCTCTCCATTTAGGTACACTGCTATTCTTGTGAGTTTCCGTTTCAGTTTCAATTTAGTTTGTTTATTTGGCCATAGTTTGCTTGGTTTTGATGAGGGACTCTATAATAATTCACCGCTAGCATAGCGATCATTAGTGACAGCGAAAAAATAAATATTTTTATCATGATATTTTAAAACATTAATATCGACACAAAAAAATTTTTTTTTTAAAATTTTTCGATATTTTGTGAATGTGGTGGCGCTAAAAATCCCGACAAAAGCTTTTCCCGTTGAGAAATAAAAACACTCGCGTTTATATCACAAATATATATGTATTTTAACTTTCGGATTATAAAGAAAATCGCACAGGGGGGTAGATTAAGTGACCGCTGTTCAAGAAACGAAATTTGTGTGGAGTTGTGGGAGAGAGAGAAGTTAAGAGTCCTGGAACTTGAGTGCTTTCTTACGCTCGAGCGCATTGTTGGTGAGCGAAAAGCTTTGAGTGCTTTTCGGTCGGCGAAGTGGAGAGTGTGCCACTCACCTACAATGCGCTCGCCTCACTTCCACGCGTCCACTCCTTCCCAGTCAGCTAACGTGCAGTCATTCCTGGCAGTTAACACACAATGTGTTCTGCTCAGCACAGCTGTTATTCACCTCTGCCATCTCGGCGTCCTCTATACAGCTCGGGCTCTGATCGATTCCGGATTAGAGGCCACCTTCCTTTCAGAGAGATTGTTCAAGCGCTTGAGGATACCATATACATCCGTGCAAGCCCACGTCTCTGGACTGACTCAAGCTGTGGCAGCCCAGCCCCTCAAGTATTGCCAATTCTTAATTGGCTCCCCTGTCAAACCAGATTTGCAGATTGAGGCGTCGGCGTGCGTCCTTCCCCAGTTAGCGGGGAATCTGCCCTCATGCACCATCCCACAAGCAATCCTCGATAATCTGCCAAGCATCCAGCTGGCAGACCCCAAGATCTTTGAGAGTTCGCAGTTTGATGTGCTCCTATGCGCTGATATCCTCCCGTCCATTCTGCTCGGCAGCTCTCATCCTAACGTTTGTGGGACCCTCCTTGGTCAATAGACCATTTTCGGTTGGATCGTGACTGGCCCTGTGTCGGGATCCACATCTAAGTCCATTTCGGCTCGCCTGTCCGTCGAGCCAACTCCGCCATTAGAGGAACTCCTCTCCAAATTTTGGGAGGTGGAGGACCTTCCGGCTAGTTCATTGGCTAATTTCATCGCCAGGACCGTGCGAACCTCAACTGCTCGCTATATGGTCACGTTCCCATTTTGCGATCCTGGTCACATTGACCTGGGCCACTCGAGGGCTACCGCTCTCGCTCAGTTTCTGAGAAACGAGAGCCGTTTAAAGAGAAACGACTCTCTGAAGGAACAATATGACTCCGTTATTGAGAAGTATCTGGATTTGGGTCATATGGCACAAGTCCCTTCATCTAGTTCCGGCAACTTTTATTTGCCGCATCACCCTGTTCTCAAACCCGACAGCACCACCAAAATGCTTCGCGTTATATTCAACGCCGTCAGCTTGACTTCAAACGGGAAGAGTCTAAACGACATCCTTCACACTGGGCCGATTCTTCAATCTGACCTAACCATTTAAATCCTGAAATGGAGGCTCTTCCAATTCGTTTTCAATTCCGACATCGCCAAATCCTTGTGGACCCCAAACACACCCGGTTTCAAAGGTTGCTCTTCCGTACGCGAGACGAGACGTTGTACGACTTTGAACTCAACCTTTGGAGTGAACAGTGCTCCGTACCTGGCTATCCGCGGTCTGCATCAACTTGCGAGTGATGTTCGCGTCCGGTACCCCCTAGGGACATCATCGCCAATTATATGTACGTTGATGAGGTCCGAACAGAAGCTCACACTAAGCAGACTGCGGTATAGATGAACTTAGAACAGCGCTCGAGAGTGCTGGGTTCCCTTTGCGGGCCACGTCGGACGAGTTCTTTTTCGTCACCGCCGAGATGGTGTCCAAACCATCTTTTACAAAGAGAGAAGTGCTGTTGCAGATCGCCAAGTTGTTCGACCCAGCTGGTTGGCTTGCTCCCGTTGTCATTTGGGCAAAGATTTTCATGCAGGAAATCTGGAAGCACGAAATCGGCTGGGATGACTGCTTACCGGCGAATCTCACAGAGCAGTGGCTCAGTTTCTTGCAAAATTATGCATCCTTGCCAGACATCCATATTCCCAGGTGGATCAAGTTCAAACCCGGCGCAATGATCTAATTCCACGGTTCTTGTGACGCTTCTTAGAGCGCGACCGCGGCGTCTCGTCGCAAGAGCTATTGGCCAGTCGCCTTTGGTGGCAGGGGCCTGAATGGCTAACGCACTCACCAGCGCAGTGGCCTTCACCAGTCATTGGACTCTGTACTGAATTGGAGTGTCGAGCGGTAAAGGTCCATGCAGCGCAAGTCCTGTGTGAGGACTTCCTCGACCGTTTCTCCAGGTTCAATCGAACGCTCTGGGTGTTTGCGTATGTGCGGAGGTTTGCCCAGCGTTTCCGCCATCCCAAGGTCTCGTTTCCAGAGACGCTCAGCTCTCAAGAGGGTGAGTATTTGGTAGAACTGAAGTATGAATGATGTTTGCGGTTCAGCGTGGTTGAAACCAGTTCACAACTCGTTTAAGGCAGTGTCATTGACGTTCACTTTAAGCCATATACGAATTTTATGGCTTCGAAAAATAACAAAAACAATTCAACATTAAAATAATTAAATGACGTTGCGCAAAATATAATTTAAAGTTCGCGATTGTGTTATAATAATAAATAGATCCGTTCTTGGGCCAGGTTATGGAAATTTCGGCAGCACGGAAACTTTTTTTGGAGAAGTGTAAAATTAATACGTACATATAAATTTCTAAAATATTTCCGAATTCTACTTGGCCATAAAATGCATTACTTAATAATAATAATAATAAATAAATTATTAAGCACTAAGGTAACATAGTTAAATTTTGTATTATTTATTAATTTCAATTATTATCTTAATTTTCACATTTATTTTAAAGCTTTGAATCAACACTTTTCTAATCCACTATCTTAATAACTTTTCATTAACATTAAGATAATATCAAAGTTAATTTAACTTACATATACTCATTTATTGTAAAACTCTTATTATCTCACCCTTGAAATAATAATAAAAAAAAAAAAATAAAAAAAAAAAAACAATAGATTAAATGAATGAGAGAAGAGTGGGAGGTTCAGAGCGTGGGTCCCGTTGGAAGGAGAACCAACTTTGCAACTGGTCGACGGAAAACACCACGACACGTCTGGATGTCCACCCCGCGGACCCTTTCGTCTGCACCCGGGCAAGTGCTCAGCACACGACTAAGGCGCCATTCTAGCGGTGGGATAATCTCCTATCTGATGATCACCATGTCACCGATTTGGAGGTCGCGTGAGGGTGACTGCCACTTATTCCGCTTATGCAACTTCTTCAAATACTTATTCTTTTATCGCACACCGAAATGCTGATAAAGAGCCATGAGCCGATGCCAGCGATTGCGGATGGACTCCACATCCTCCCTGGATTCTGCCTCCGCCATGAAGAGTAGCGGATCCCCGATCAGGAAATGACCGGGACTGAGGGCCACCAAGTCACTTACATCCTCTGACATGGGAGACAGAGGGCGCGAATTAAGGCACGCTTCAATCTTCGCCAGGAGGGTTGAGAGTTCCTCGTACGTATATTTAACGGAGGAAACCGTTTTGTAGAAATGCGTCTTGACACTCTTGACGCCTGCTTCCCAGAGACCCCCAAGTGAGGGGCACCGGGTGGGTTGAAATGCCATGCAAGACCTTGATGGCTTTGTTTGGTGAGGATCAGATTGCGGGTGCTCTCCACAAGATCTTTGGACAAAATTGAGGATGCTCCGACGAACGTTTTCCCGTTGTCAGAGTACATGTGAAGAGGGCACCCACGCCGTGCCACGAACCGGGAAAAAGCTGCCAAGAACTTTTCCGCTATCAGATCCGTGGTCGCCTCAAGATGGATTGCCTTGGTGCTGAAGCACACAAAGGCACATACATAACCCTTCGTAATCTTGCAGCACCGTCCGACGTAGCTCTTGACGTCGAAGGTCGCCAAAAGGTCAACCGAGCAATTGGAAGATCGCCCATCAGCTGCGACTGGCGCTTGCGGCGATGTATTGGACCAGCCGCATCACCAATTGGTTGCCTCCATGGAGGGAGACTTCATGCGTGAAAGAGACCAGGAGGCGCGAAAACACGCAGTTGTACGGGAGAATTACGAGATGCCGTTCGTCTTACGATAAGGAGGATGACGCTCTTACGCGTCTACAGGAACGCAGGACCCCTTGCTTGTCAAGGAACGAATTTAAGCTCATAATAACACTTGACCCGTTTAAACGATTATGGGACCGGAGGGAAGCACAAATTACTTGCAGCAATTCGCGCGAAGCATATCCTCTGAACTGATTCGTTGAATTCGGTCTAACGTTGAAAACATTTGCTTTATCTATCTGCAGACAGGCCCAGTCCTTTGGGCTTATTAGATTATAACGGGATCCAGAGTCAATCACCAGCGAGAGTTTGCGACCCCCAACTCGACATTTAATTACCTCATCCTCATCATCGCTTTGGATCTTAAAACAATTTGATTTGGCCTTTCGATCATCCTCTTCTTCCACCAAACGGACATTGTTGCGTTGACGTTTAGCGGTGTCATGATGGTCATGGGATCGCTGTCGTTTCAGATTTGTTTTACATTTAACTGCAAAATGGCCAATCCGTGCGCATTTATTGCACTTCTGGTTTATGGCTAAACATGACGGGCTGTTGCTATTGTGACCCTTACGGCCACATCTTCCGCATTCAAATGGTTTATTTAGGTTAACGTGTCCTGCTGAAATTTTCCTTAACGTCTCAGTTTCTGGCTTTGAACGCATCATCTCCGATTGTTTATTAATTTCTTCATCGACTTGACAGGCATCAATTACCTGAGACAATGTGTACTCTTTTTCTAACAGTTTCTTTTTTTAATTAACACCTGCCCAGCTGTCGATTATCTTGTCCTTTAGGGAAATCTCTTCAACTTCTGTTTTAGTGGTCCCAAAGTTACATTTCTGAATCTGATTTCGCAATCTCAGCACGAATTTGCTAAAACACTCTCCTTCCGTAGGACAAATATTTCTGAATAGGTGCCTCTCAAAACTTGAATTCTGCTTTGGTGAGAAATATGCGTTTAGCTTGCCGACCATAACCTTGTATATATATATATATATATATCTTTATCTACAACATTTTCTACAATAGCATCAGGTAAAGAGAATGCTACAGTTTGAAGCTGTGGTCCCCCAAAATGCAGCAATTTGCTTCTCTTACGAATAGAGGTATCAATTTCTTCTGCTAACAGGTAAATTTCGAAGGCTCGCAGCCATTTCTCCCACTCGACGCGCAAAAGAGTCTTCTCAATTGTTTCGCAGAGAAATGGCTTGATAACGCTCTCCGTCATTGTTGTCAGATATTCCTGAAATCAAGAGATAAACAAAATAATTTTGGTTTTATTTGGCAAACTGCCACAGACTCAGTCAGATCGTTTTAAGTGTCAAGCTGTACTCAGCGTTCACTTTTGCGGCTCATACTTTTTTTTTTTTGTATAGCCCCTGACTGACAGCCAGCTTCATATATTTTAAATTCGACCCGTACTCTTAGTACTGCCCCTGACCCAAAGTCAGCTTCGTCCATACTTATATATGTATGTATTTAATTCGGCCCGTACTCTCAGTACTGCCCCTGACTCAAAGTCAGCTTCGTAAGTACATATGTATATGTATGTATTTAATTCGGCCCGTACTCTTAGTACTGCCCCAACACTATGGTTATTTAATTTTCTCTTAAACCATATTTGCTTGTTTCTGCATTTATTTTTGTGTTCTCTTTGATACGCATCACACCTGCGATGATTCTAACGCCTTGCATTCCATTTCATTACACTCTCTTTTTTTTTTAAATGCGTTACTCTCTTTGTTTTCCAAGATCACGCCACCACCGAATGCATGCATAAAATGAAATGAAAAGACCAACTAACGGAATTGCAAACTGTACGCAGAATGCGTGTCTTTGGGCTTTTTACTGCACAAGTATTTTCCGCGCAACTCTTTGCTTTATTTTTATTATTATTTAGTTAATGTTAATGTTGTTTTTTTTTTTTTAAATTTACCTCGTCGCCAATGTAATAACCCGCGAATAACACTGAATATTGTTTCTATTTTATGTATATTATTTATTATTACTTTTAGTAAATGACACAAGTATTATATGCACTCTCGTTGATAGCTTGCGAACTACTACTGGCCTGCATTTGAGCGCGAGCCATCGTCCCTCTCTGCAGAGTCATCGTTGGCGCTCTCCGTGTCTTCTCGCACCGGTTCCCACAGTTATGATTCCTGAAAATTTGGTTACGATCAGATCAAAATTGTGGAAGTTATTAAAGAAATACTTTTGTATGGGCAAAAGCGCCTACTTACTAGGGGTCTGAGTTGCTTTGACTGACAATCTGGTATATTGTGCCGTCTATGGTATATTTTGAATGGTGTACTATATCGATATACCAAATATACCATTTGGTATATTTTTAGTATTTTTGCAGTATATTCGGTATATTTTGAAAATGATACCGCAATATTTTGCCTTTATTAAAAATGGGTAGCGGGTATCTCACAGTCGAGCACACTCGACTGTAGCTTTCTTACTTGTTATGTATTTGCCTTGATTTGCGATGACAAGTGCATCAGTTAACTCATCTGCCTGGTCCAGGGATTAAAAAAGAAAAAAAAAAAAAAAAAAAAAAAAAAAAACAAAGAAATGCAGAAATGAGTTAACTGATTGCCCTTTCAATGATTTTCGTATATTTATGCCATGTATCGCTATTGCGCCTTTTTTTCAGGCGCGGTAAAAGAGAATAAGAATGAATGTTATGTTGAGTGTATTTAGTAATATTATTTAAATGAAAACAACACGAATACAATATATTACACATTCAGTGAAAATTAAAAATAAAACCACACAATGATATTAAACTGCTTTGTGACATAAAATAATACAAAACTGTACCAATGAAGTTGTTCTCAAACCTACCTGCTCTCATACCTACTTGCTCTACAATCTAGTTGCTCTCGAACCTACTTGCTATAACCTAGTTGCTCTCAAACCTAGTTACTTGCAAACCTCATTGCTGAGAGAAAAAACATGAAACATGAAATATGAAACAGGAATAAATAAATAATTACAAATAAAATAAACTATTGTAAAATGTATAATTTAAAATTGTATACACTATTGAGAATGCAGTAGCCTAAAAATTAAATACTTGAAAGATTTACTTATACATATGTATTTACGGCCACTCATACTTATACTATATACTTATACACATATTCTCATAATACTAAATTAAAGTATAGTTTATTTTGCAAATATGGATAAATTTTGTTAAAATAACTAACTATGAATAAGTAAATAATAAGCTGCGTTTGGGGTTTTCCCTTAAATATACATTAGAAGACTTTGGCTGGGTGCGTAGCGAACAAGGAGAGTGACCTTCGTCCTCTCCATTTAGGTACACTGCTATTCTTGTGAGTTTCCGTTTCAGTTTCAATTTAGTTTGTTTATTTGGCCATAGTTTGCTTGGTTTTGATGAGGGACTCTATAATAATTCACCGCTAGCATAGCGATCATTAGTGACAGCGAAAAAATAAATATTTTTATCATGATATTTTAAAACATTAATATCGACACAAAAAAATTTTTTTTTTAAAATTTTTCGATATTTTGTGAATGTGGTGGCGCTAAAAATCCCGACAAAAGCTTTTCCCGTTGAGAAATAAAAACACTCGCGTTTATATCACAAATATATATGTATTTTAACTTTCGGATTATAAAGAAAATCGCACAGGGGGGTAGATTAAGTGACCGCTGTTCAAGAAACGAAATTTGTGTGGAGTTGTGGGAGAGAGAGAAGTTAAGAGTCCTGGAACTTGAGTGCTTTCTTACGCTCGAGCGCATTGTTGGTGAGCGAAAAGCTTTGAGTGCTTTTCGGTCGGCGAAGTGGAGAGTGTGCCACTCACCTACAATGCGCTCGCCTCACTTCCACGCGTCCACTCCTTCCCAGTCAGCTAACGTGCAGTCATTCCTGGCAGTTAACACACAATGTGTTCTGCTCAGCACAGCTGTTATTCACCTCTGCCATCTCGGCGTCCTCTATACAGCTCGGGCTCTGATCGATTCCGGATTAGAGGCCACCTTCCTTTCAGAGAGATTGTTCAAGCGCTTGAGGATACCATATACATCCGTGCAAGCCCACGTCTCTGGACTGACTCAAGCTGTGGCAGCCCAGCCCCTCAAGTATTGCCAATTCTTAATTGGCTCCCCTGTCAAACCAGATTTGCAGATTGAGGCGTCGGCGTGCGTCCTTCCCCAGTTAGCGGGGAATCTGCCCTCATGCACCATCCCACAAGCAATCCTCGATAATCTGCCAAGCATCCAGCTGGCAGACCCCAAGATCTTTGAGAGTTCGCAGTTTGATGTGCTCCTATGCGCTGATATCCTCCCGTCCATTCTGCTCGGCAGCTCTCATCCTAACGTTTGTGGGACCCTCCTTGGTCAATAGACCATTTTCGGTTGGATCGTGACTGGCCCTGTGTCGGGATCCACATCTAAGTCCATTTCGGCTCGCCTGTCCGTCGAGCCAACTCCGCCATTAGAGGAACTCCTCTCCAAATTTTGGGAGGTGGAGGACCTTCCGGCTAGTTCATTGGCTAATTTCATCGCCAGGACCGTGCGAACCTCAACTGCTCGCTATATGGTCACGTTCCCATTTTGCGATCCTGGTCACATTGACCTGGGCCACTCGAGGGCTACCGCTCTCGCTCAGTTTCTGAGAAACGAGAGCCGTTTAAAGAGAAACGACTCTCTGAAGGAACAATATGACTCCGTTATTGAGAAGTATCTGGATTTGGGTCATATGGCACAAGTCCCTTCATCTAGTTCCGGCAACTTTTATTTGCCGCATCACCCTGTTCTCAAACCCGACAGCACCACCAAAATGCTTCGCGTTATATTCAACGCCGTCAGCTTGACTTCAAACGGGAAGAGTCTAAACGACATCCTTCACACTGGGCCGATTCTTCAATCTGACCTAACCATTTAAATCCTGAAATGGAGGCTCTTCCAATTCGTTTTCAATTCCGACATCGCCAAATCCTTGTGGACCCCAAACACACCCGGTTTCAAAGGTTGCTCTTCCGTACGCGAGACGAGACGTTGTACGACTTTGAACTCAACCTTTGGAGTGAACAGTGCTCCGTACCTGGCTATCCGCGGTCTGCATCAACTTGCGAGTGATGTTCGCGTCCGGTACCCCCTAGGGACATCATCGCCAATTATATGTACGTTGATGAGGTCCGAACAGAAGCTCACACTAAGCAGACTGCGGTATAGATGAACTTAGAACAGCGCTCGAGAGTGCTGGGTTCCCTTTGCGGGCCACGTCGGACGAGTTCTTTTTCGTCACCGCCGAGATGGTGTCCAAACCATCTTTTACAAAGAGAGAAGTGCTGTTGCAGATCGCCAAGTTGTTCGACCCAGCTGGTTGGCTTGCTCCCGTTGTCATTTGGGCAAAGATTTTCATGCAGGAAATCTGGAAGCACGAAATCGGCTGGGATGACTGCTTACCGGCGAATCTCACAGAGCAGTGGCTCAGTTTCTTGCAAAATTATGCATCCTTGCCAGACATCCATATTCCCAGGTGGATCAAGTTCAAACCCGGCGCAATGATCTAATTCCACGGTTCTTGTGACGCTTCTTAGAGCGCGACCGCGGCGTCTCGTCGCAAGAGCTATTGGCCAGTCGCCTTTGGTGGCAGGGGCCTGAATGGCTAACGCACTCACCAGCGCAGTGGCCTTCACCAGTCATTGGACTCTGTACTGAATTGGAGTGTCGAGCGGTAAAGGTCCATGCAGCGCAAGTCCTGTGTGAGGACTTCCTCGACCGTTTCTCCAGGTTCAATCGAACGCTCTGGGTGTTTGCGTATGTGCGGAGGTTTGCCCAGCGTTTCCGCCATCCCAAGGTCTCGTTTCCAGAGACGCTCAGCTCTCAAGAGGGTGAGTATTTGGTAGAACTGAAGTATGAATGATGTTTGCGGTTCAGCGTGGTTGAAACCAGTTCACAACTCGTTTAAGGCAGTGTCATTGACGTTCACTTTAAGCCATATACGAATTTTATGGCTTCGAAAAATAACAAAAACAATTCAACATTAAAATAATTAAATGACGTTGCGCAAAATATAATTTAAAGTTCGCGATTGTGTTATAATAATAAATAGATCCGTTCTTGGGCCAGGTTATGGAAATTTCGGCAGCACGGAAACTTTTTTTGGAGAAGTGTAAAATTAATACGTACATATAAATTTCTAAAATATTTCCGAATTCTACTTGGCCATAAAATGCATTACTTAATAATAATAATAATAAATAAATTATTAAGCACTAAGGTAACATAGTTAAATTTTGTATTATTTATTAATTTCAATTATTATCTTAATTTTCACATTTATTTTAAAGCTTTGAATCAACACTTTTCTAATCCACTATCTTAATAACTTTTCATTAACATTAAGATAATATCAAAGTTAATTTAACTTACATATACTCATTTATTGTAAAACTCTTATTATCTCACCCTTGAAATAATAATAAAAAAAAAAAATAAAATAAAAAAAAAAAAACAATAGATTAAATGAATGAGAGAAGAGTGGGAGGTTCAGAGCGTGGGTCCCGTTGGAAGGAGAACCAACTTTGCAACTGGTCGACGGAAAACACCACGACACGTCTGGATGTCCACCCCGCGGACCCTTTCGTCTGCACCCGGGCAAGTGCTCAGCACACGACTAAGGCGCCATTCTAGCGGTGGGATAATCTCCTATCTGATGATCACCATGTCACCGATTTGGAGGTCGCGTGAGGGTGACTGCCACTTATTCCGCTTATGCAACTTCTTCAAATACTTATTCTTTTATCGCACACCGAAATGCTGATAAAGAGCCATGAGCCGATGCCAGCGATTGCGGATGGACTCCACATCCTCCCTGGATTCTGCCTCCGCCATGAAGAGTAGCGGATCCCCGATCAGGAAATGACCGGGACTGAGGGCCACCAAGTCACTTACATCCTCTGACATGGGAGACAGAGGGCGCGAATTAAGGCACGCTTCAATCTTCGCCAGGAGGGTTGAGAGTTCCTCGTACGTATATTTAACGGAGGAAACCGTTTTGTAGAAATGCGTCTTGACACTCTTGACGCCTGCTTCCCAGAGACCCCCAAGTGAGGGGCACCGGGTGGGTTGAAATGCCATGCAAGACCTTGATGGCTTTGTTTGGTGAGGATCAGATTGCGGGTGCTCTCCACAAGATCTTTGGACAAAATTGAGGATGCTCCGACGAACGTTTTCCCGTTGTCAGAGTACATGTGAAGAGGGCACCCACGCCGTGCCACGAACCGGGAAAAAGCTGCCAAGAACTTTTCCGCTATCAGATCCGTGGTCGCCTCAAGATGGATTGCCTTGGTGCTGAAGCACACAAAGGCACATACATAACCCTTCGTAATCTTGCAGCACCGTCCGACGTAGCTCTTGACGTCGAAGGTCGCCAAAAGGTCAACCGAGCAATTGGAAGATCGCCCATCAGCTGCGACTGGCGCTTGCGGCGATGTATTGGACCAGCCGCATCACCAATTGGTTGCCTCCATGGAGGGAGACTTCATGCGTGAAAGAGACCAGGAGGCGCGAAAACACGCAGTTGTACGGGAGAATTACGAGATGCCGTTCGTCTTACGATAAGGAGGATGACGCTCTTACGCGTCTACAGGAACGCAGGACCCCTTGCTTGTCAAGGAACGAATTTAAGCTCATAATAACACTTGACCCGTTTAAACGATTATGGGACCGGAGGGAAGCACACTCTTTCGTGTATACCCGATTCTGAGCCTGTACTACCACGAGACCTTGAGATGGCGGCAACGCTGGGCAAACCTCCGCACATACGCAAACACCCAGAGTGTTCGATCGAACCTGGAGAAACGGTCGAGGAAGTCCTCACACAGGACTTGCGCTGCATGGACCTTCACCGCTCGACACTCCAATTCAGCAACGAGTTCAATGACTGGTGAAGGCCACTGCGCTGGTGAGTGCGTTAGCCATTCAGGGCCCACTCCTCTCCTGACATGGATGTGCCCAGCACTGACGAAGAGTACTTCTTAGGTGTACTCTCACCAAACCAAACCGTCCTACTCAGAGAGAAACAATCCTCCAGAAACCAGCGACAAACACCGGAAAATCTCCCACCCAAATTCAATACAACGACAAGTGCCATCATTAAAGGCATACATATTCAACACCAACAACAACCTGACGCCGATACTCAATCAGTACAGCAACAAAACATAACCAACATGGCAACTGTCGCCAACTCCTCCGTTAGCAATAGCAACTCAGCAACATAAAACTACAACCAACAGACAGCCAACACAAAAAAGCAGCAACAAAAACTAACCAACGTGGCGGCTCCAGTCGACACCTCCGTTGGCAACATTAAGCCAGAAAATAACAAAAACAACCATCAGGCCAAACCACAACTACAAAAGCAGACGCTAAATCTCGCGCCATCACCAGCACATACACCAACACAAGCCAACAACCCTACGAAGCGCAGCTTGATGCACACCATACCAAATATTCAAATGACGGAACCAGGGGCTCTCAAACTGCCAACTACAGTCACCCCTTTGATTGACGACTGGCTCTTAGACAGCAGAAGCAACGCCTGCCCACAAACAGCCTCTGACCTCATGACACCGTCGAAGCGCAAACTCGTCGAACTTGACTCCAGCGATGACCCAATTAGCCTGTTTGAGGTAATTAAAACTCCAGCATTTAAAAGCGACGCAGCAAAATCTATAGTGCAAGCAAGAAGATATTCCCAAACACTTACCGAAAACCAGCAAGTCATACAACAGCAAGAGCTCCAACAAAGCTACAATAAAACACGAGAATCTGATCGCAATGTTGGTGAAATACCTCCACTGTTCATCCCAAAAGTTAACGCCATTCTTCCTCTCTAGGAAAAATTACGATGCACGCCAGGTAAAGGCAGCTTTGTAATCAAGTGCGCAGCTAATGGCATCCGCATCATAAGCAGCTGTTTAAGCACATACAACACCATCCTCAACACGCTAAATGACGCAGGCATACATCTTTTCCCACACCGAATGAAGAAAGATAGGGGCCTGCGAGTCGTCATCAGGCATCTGCACCACCCCACGCCCACTGAATGGATTGCCGCAAAGCTCGCTGCCGTTGGTTACAAAGTTGAAATCTAGCCCAAATCAGACGGCTCCCACCTCAAGACCCTGCAGCTTCAAGAACTGGGACTCCAGTTGGTCAAAGTGGAAAGACAGGCAAAGCCAACTGATCCTGCTCAATGCCACCTATGCCAAGTTTTTGGTCATACCAAGAACTAAAGCCAGAAACAAATTGCTCATCTCCCGCCAGATGCACCTTGCCAAAACGAACAACCTCCATAACCATCACCAGCACATGCTGCAGCACCAACAGACAGCGCGCCGATACCAGATGCCTTCGCCTCCAGCCACAGGGGGCAGCCAACAAGTTCGATACATGATACTGCTTCGGCCCCAGCACCCAACGACAGGCCATCGTACAGCCAGGTCCTCCGCAGCCCGGTGCTCGAGACCGCGTCCCTGTCTCCTGCACCTGGTCGGCTCAACAGGCAGCAGCAGTCAGCTCCGTACCAAAAATTATCAGCACCAACGTCAACAGGCAGATGAGCAGACCCAAAGGCCACACAACAGCAACAAAGCAGTAAGCAGCCGTACGAAGTTTTCAACAGCGAACTACTTCTGGCCCTCCAAAGATCGGTCAAGATATCAATGCTTCTTGAGGAAAAGGTAAACAAATTGTCAAAGACTGTTTACTCTGTCCTCATGACACTCATGCGAGAAAAACACGGCAGCCCCATAAAATTAAACAATTATACTACCTCCGCCAATGATATTAACCTTAATGCCTTAGTACATCCTCTATCAATAATACAATTAGAAACACACCACTCACTAATATGCATAAACCGAAACCGCAACTCTGCCCCTTTCAACAAATTACATACATATAGCATTTTAAAATTCCTGTGGCGTTAAAAACAAAACAAATTACACCATAACAACTAACTCACACCTTACAACAAACACAAAAACTGAAACTAACCATAACAGCGCAAACAACTTATGACACTCACAACCCATAACATAACAACTTTGCTGATACACTACAAACGAATAAACCATCTCAACTCTCATAACACTTATACAACTGTAAGCTTAACAACGATGAAACAATAGTACACACACTAACATCTGCCGATACAAAGACCACTGACAAACTGTGTATGTGACAACAGATTAGCTCTACGGACAAAACATAAAATACGCCTCACCAATACACAATTAAAAACTCAAAGGACACAATCAATAATCATAAAGAACACAAAACAATTTTAATACTAATATCTATATATACACTTTCAAAATCTCAAATCACTGCGACTTACCTCTGTGCTCTCTATGACCTGCCACTCCAATTGGCCACTGTGCACGGTCTGACTGGGCACGCCGCTTCTCGTCCATCTCCTCCCATATTGAAGATCTCCTTCGGTATCTGATGGGGCGGGCGGAGGGCGCTTTGCCTTGCTGGATCCTGCAATGATCGGTTGTCGCTCATGCAAACTTCCACACTATCTGGAATATAAATAAATTAAATTAAAATAAAATTTCTCACCTTGCAGCTATTACAGGGCACCGCCTGCACAGTCCATTAACTGAATCGCTTTTCCAGCATTGACCATCAAACAAAATAATTTAACTAGCATGCCTCATAAAAAAAAAAAAAATGCTCTCGTACTTACCCAACTCCTCCTTAGGTCAACTGTTCGAACACACCATCTGCAAAATAAAGAACTCAATGAACAAATAAAAACACCATAATACAATAATAATATTAATCTTTACATGTCCATTCAGCCCGCCTGAAATACCAATAAAAATAATTAAAAACACGTATTAACTTATTAAAAATTCTCGTTTCCTATCTCTTGCCCTGCGTCTGCACTCGCTGCACGCCGCACGCGGCCCAGCCACTGCCCCACTCGCACTGCTCACTCCTTGCAAAACTAAAAAGAAAAAACAGATAAAATTAACTAATAAATTACAATAATAACAATTAAACGAGGTTGAGAATCTCACCTACTTACTCTGTGCCTTTGTTTACATTTTTTCATGGTTTTGACCCATGTGCCAACTAGAGGTGGAGAACTACCGATGGCACTAACGACGCTATCGATGGTTTGGCGCTATCGCACCGCCATCGATTGCAGCCCTGCACTATCGATAGTTTTGCGCTCGGCGACTCACATCACAAAGAAAAAATATAGCTGAAAGTGGACATCAGAAATATAGTGCAAGGGAAAAATATTGTGTAACAACAACAATTGTGGAAAAAGGCAAGTATTTGTAAGTTTTATTTTAAGTTTTCAAAACGTGTTTTTTCAATTAAAGTGTGGCAACCCCTTTCAGTTCTCGTGATCAACAAAACTCGATAACTCACGCGAGTATCGATATTACGGGAGTACATCTCCAGGAGAAACACTCTTCCCTAAATAAGTTTCGTCAGCTTCGTCCGCCGCCACTGCAGAGTCTTTGCCGCTTTCATCTCCCGATCATCTTTTTAGTTTTAAATATAAGTATATAGTAATCAATAAACATAAGGCAAAGCAAATTGGTGACCCCGACGTGATCACTATATACACACGAGTACTGGTGCTTACAATGGCAAACAACGACGCCCCACAAGACGACGCCGAGGTTTTTCACGATACCGTTACTCACGGTGTTGACGCAGTTATCAACCGTGTAGCTGTGGAAATACCGCCGTTTTGGCCCGAACACCCAGAATTATGGCTATCGCAAATCGAAGCCCAATTCGTTCTGGCGGGAATAACCTCGGACGAAACGAAATTTAACACAATCCTAGCGTCAATCGAAGCACCGGTGTTGGCCCGAATTGCCGACGCCATCGTCAACCAACCACGCACAGGCAAGTACGAAAATTTGAAATCGTGCATCCTGGAACGCTTCTGCGAAAGCGAACAAAAGAAAATCCAGAAGTTAATATCGGAGACCGACCTTGGTGACAAGCGCCCCACGCAACTGCTCAACGAGTTAAACGCACTAGCCGCAAACAAAGTTCAAGAATCTTTTCTGAAAGCACTGTGGCTGCAGCGCTTACCAACACAAGTGCAAGCGATCTTGCAAGCATCGGACGCCAGCCTAGCAAACTTAGCTAAGTTGGCAGATAAAGTGATGGAAGTCGGTGATTTTCATCAGGTACGCACCATCGACGCCAAGCCGGCGCCAACCAGCAGCGCCGTTTCCGACGATCGTCTAGACCGCATCGAACAACAAATCAACGCGCTCTCCAGAAACCTTTCTCGCAAGAACAGCTTGCGAACGGATCGCAACAGCGTCATAGCTGGAGACATGTGTTGGTACCACAGCAAATTTGGTAACGCCGCCAAGAAATGTCGCCAACCATGCTCTTTTGCATCCGAACCAAAAAACTAAATCAATCTTCGGATTCGGCGGACAAATTCGAAGAAGACCGCAACACAATTGCCCGCCTCGCCATCAACGACAATTTCTCCAAAACACAGTTTCTCATCGATACTGGCGCCGACATTTCAGTGATGCCACCCTGCAAAAACGCAAAAACTATGCTCACTCCAAAGCTTCTTTTCGCCGCCAATGGCACGAAAATACAAACCTATGGAGAAAAACGCATAGCATTGTCACTGGGATTGCGACGAAACTTCGTGTGGACTTTCGTGATAGCTGACGTCAACTGCGCTATCATCGGATCCGACTTTCTTCAACATTTTGACTTACTCGTCGATATGAAACGACGCAAACTCATCGATCGGGCTACGCTGCTGGAATCAAAATGTCACGCGCCCCAACGTAAAATCAACGCGGTTTTATCCTACGACACGAGTAACCAATACGCTACATTGCTTCACGAATATCGCGATCTCGCAACGATCAACTCGAACCGGCTGCCAGCAACATCCGAAGTAACGCACTTCATCTCGACCAACGGGCCGCCTACTCACGCCCGCGCCCGACGACTAGCGCCCGACAAACTCAAAGCTGCACAATCCGAGTTCTCCTACCTCATCGAGAAAGGAATATGCCGTCCCTCAAATAGCAACTGGTCCAGCCCTTTGCACCTGGTAAAGAAAGCAAATGGAGAGTGGCGTCCGTGCGGCGACTACCGAGCACTGAACAACGTAACCGTGCCGGATCGATATCCTATTCCGTACATACTGGATGTAACGAGCATCTTATACGGTAAGAAGATATTTTCGAAAATCGACCTGCAAAAAGCATATCACCAGATTCCTGTCGAACCACAAGATATTCCCAAAACAGCAATTATCACGCCTTTTGGGCTATTCGAATTCTTGTTCATGACGTTCGGTCTGCGCAACGCAGCGCAAACTTTTCAACGTCACATAAACAACGTCATACAAGGCCTCGACTTCGTTTTTGCTTACATCGACGACATTTTGATCGCTTCAGAATCCGAGGCGCAGCACGAGACGCACCTCCGCACAATCCTCGACCGCCTTCGGAAGGCACATCTCACCGTAAACTTTGAGAAGTGCCAATTCGGTAAGACACAACTTACATTCCTGGGACACGACATCAGTCAGCACGGCTTAAAACCATCCGAAGCCAAAGTGGAAGCCATACGGCATTTTAAAAAACCGCTTATCGCTAAAGACCTAAAAAAGTTTCTGGGTATGATTAATTTCTATAGGCCCTTTATCCCACGAGCAGCCGAGAACCAGCACATACTCCAGACGCTGATCCAAGGCAATAAAAAGAACGACAAAACCCCGATACTTTGGTGTACAGAAGCCGACTACGCATTCACCGCCTGCAAGAACGAGCTTGCAAACGCTACGTTGTTGAATTACATGGCACCAAACTCACAATTAACTCTAACCACCGATGCGTCCGACGACGCTATGGGAGCCGTAGTACATCAGGTCATCAACGGGCAGACACAACCACTGGGATTCTTCTCCAGGAAATTCACATCGACGCAAAAGAAGTACAGCACCTACGATAGAGAACTGACTGCCATCTATCAGGCCGTTTTGCACTTCAAGTACGCACTGGAGGGCAGGAATTTCGTTATTTTCACCGACCACAAGCCGCTTATGTACGCCTTCAGTCAAAACAGCGAGAAAGCATCACCTCGACGCGCTCGGCAACTGGATTTTATCAGCCAATTCAGCACCGATATCCGGCACATCTCTGGAGAAGAAAACAACGTGGCTGATCTTCTCTCACGCATCGATGCCATCAAACACATAAACTTCGACGAGATGGCACTGGAACAGGAAAACGATGCGGAACTACAATCGCTACTCAAGTCTGACGCCGAAAAACCCATCTCACTAACAAAATTGTCTCTTGCAGGCTCAAACAAACAATTGTACTGCCACGTCGCCAATAACCATACACGTCCGTTTGTGCCCAAATGCCTACGCCAAACCGTGGTTGAGGCCCTACATTCGCTGAGCCATCCGGGAGTTAAGGCAACAAACAAGTTGTTCGGAAAACACTACGTTTGGCCCCGCATGGCGAAGGATGTCGCTAAAATCGTACGCTCTTGTATCCCGTGCCAGAAGGCCAAAATCCAACGTCACACCAAATCGCCACTAGGAGAGTACACCGCCAGCGACACCCGTTTCGAACACATAAATATCGACATAGTCGGCCCGCTGCCTTCATCGAACGGATACCGATACTGCCTCACGTGTATCGATCGATTCTCACGATGGCCCGCAGCAATTCCTTTAGTAGACATCACAGCAAAATCTGTAGCCAACGCACTGATATCGGGCTGGTTCGCTCAGTACGGTATTCCTCTTCACATCACAACCGATCTGGGTCGACAATTCGAGTCTACATTATTCCAAGAGCTTTCCAAAATTTGTGGTTTTAAGCACCTGCGGACGACGGCGTACCACCCACAAGCCAATGGTATGATCGAACGCTGGCATAGAACGTTAAAAGCTGCTTTAAAATGCGTCGATCCAATCAACTGGAGTAGTTCCCTGCATCTAATCCTACTCGGACTACGCACAACAATCAAAAGCGACATCGGGCTGAGTCCTGCGGAAATGGTTTATGGCACCACACTACGGGTGCCAGGCGGATTTTTTGCACCGAGCACACAAAAACACACTGAGTCCGAGTTCACCGAGGCTCTTCAAAAAACCATGTCTCAACTGCCAACCACTAAGCCAGTGCACCATCATACACCGCAAGAATTTGTCCACCCGGACCTAAACCATTGTACCCACGTCTTCGTTCGAGTGGATCGAGTGAAAACCCCGTTGGAAGCAAACTACGAGGGTCCTTTCGAAGTGGTAACAAAACACGACAAATATTTTACACTCAAGGGCCACACAAAGGAAAACAAGGTTTCCATCGATCGACTTAAACCAGCTTACATCTTCAAAGACGTACCGCCTCCAACACAGGAGCAGACGACAGCGCCAACTGCTCAGACACTCGAGAAAGTGTCAAGATCAGGACGACAAATCAGATTCCCAGCAAAGTACCTTTCCCAACTGGAACTCTAGGAGGGGGGTACTGTGGCAACCCCTTTCAGTTCTCGTGATCAACAAAACTCGATAACTCACGCGAGTATCGATATTACGGGAGTACATCTCCAGGAGAAACACTCTCCCCTAAATAAGTTTCGTCAGCTTCGTCCGCCGCCACTGCAGAGTCTTTGCCGCTTTCATCTCCCGATCATCTTTTTAGTTTTAAATATAAGTATATAGTAATCAATAAACATAAGGCAAAGCAAAAAAGCAAAACGACTCAGATCAACTACTCCAAGCAGTCGAAGTAGCTTGTGAATGCACCAGCGCTGACTCGGAAGCAAGCAACACACAGCAAGAAGCCCTCAAACGGAAGAAAGGGATATTGAAGGTATGGAAGTACTTTAAGCGATCTGACGATAAAAACCTGGCGAAGTGACTGAATTGCTTAAAGGAATATAAGACGAGTGGCAACACGTCAAATCTAAGAGATCACCTAAAACGATTTCATCCAAACCTGTTGCCAAACCTGCAGAGTGCAATGACTCAAATTTACCTGCATCATCAAGCAGCAGCGCAAGAACGAGCATGCACTCGATCTCTTCGTATTTCAAACGAGCCATTTCTTATGATACCAACTCTAGACGGAAGAGGGACATCGATCGTGTATTAGCCAAGATGATCGCAAGGGATGTTCAATCCTTCAATTTAGTTGAATGTGAAAGGTTTATCGAGTACTCTCAAATCCTTGACCCAAGGTGCAAAATTCCCAGCAAAACCCATCTAAGAGATGTGCTGGTAAAGGGTGTATTTGACGAACTGTTCTCACTCTAAAAACCAACTAAGGGAAACAACTAGTATTGCTGTGACATGCGATTGCTGGACATCAAGCGCAAATGATTCATTTTTAACTGTGTCTTGTCATTTTATCGATTGCTTTCAGTTTCGAACAGCGTCACTCAGCACAGAAAAATTAAAAGATGCTACGAATCATTCGGCACAAAATATTGCTGAAACTTTGAAAGGTGTCTTCGAGCCATTCAATGTTTTGGAAAAAACAGTGTGCATTGTGACCGATAACGCAAGCTCAATGCTAAAAGCATGTGATATTTCAAAGATTCGTAACTTGCCATGTTTGGCACACAACTTGAATCTTGTTGTGCAAGACGCTTTAAAAATTCAAATTAACAATTTGTGCTTGGAAAACTTATTTGCAAAATGTAAGACCATTCTCAAATTAAAAAAAAAAAAAAAGCTCTACTGCAAGCGCAAAATTTAAAAAAGCCCAATAATCCGAAAACCCGTTTAACTTGTTGCAGGAAATACCAACTAGGTGGAAAAGCTTCTACTTTATGATAAAAACAAACAAAACGATTTCAGAAGTGTTATTGGCCACAGCAAATGCACCTCTGCCATTTACTGCCAATGAAATAATTATATTAGAGGACATATGCAACCTATTGGCACTATTTCAAGATGTGACAGAGCAAATTTCCGGCGGCAAGTACATCACGATTTCCTTAACAATACCAATAGTTTAAGGATTATACCGCAAAGTTCACCAACTGACACCATTGTTAAATACGACCGAAGGAAAAGCGCTGCAAGAATGTTTGTTGGATTCAATAACTAAAAGGCTTTTTAAAAATGAAGAAAGAAGCATTACCAGAATTGGAACTATTTTGGATCCGAGGTTAAAAAAAATCGGAATGAAATGGTTTAGTAATTTGTAGTTTAACACAAAAGTAAAAAATGAAATGTATTTTTTATTTTTAAGAGTTAAGAATATAATAAAGTTTTGTTTAAATTTCATTTTATAGCTTTTTACATTTAACAATTAAAAAACATCACACTACCGATAGCACTATAGACACTATCGATAGTTTGATAAAAAATAATCGCTCGATATCGATGGCGCAGATTATCGATAGTTATCTACCTCTAGTGCCAACCTCTAATTTTTATCGATAACTAAATAGCACAGAACTGCAAGCGTATCTTTTAGCTTTTGTCCACTGCCATGGCAGTGAAAAGAGACTACTCCATTAAATTCAAATAACAAATAAAATTAAATTTAAAATAAAATACCACATAAAACAGACACTTTTAATTTTTTACTACAGGCTCCAGTGACATCCGCCAATTAATAAAAAACAAAATATTAAATTTCCCTATTGATTACTTTAATGCGCAGAATTGCTAGTGTACCTTATAGCTTACTTCCACTGCCACTGCCGTGGAAACAGACTACTACATTTACTAAATAATATTTATTACAGGCTCTAGTGCCAACTGCCAATTAAATAAACCACAATCAAACCCATCACACTTTTATTATCCCATACCTCCAACATAATAAAACAACTTTACACTATTTAACTTCTGCATACTTTCTATCGATAACTCTAACGCGCAAATTTAAACAAATCAAATTAAATTATTTCCCCCGCCTTATCACTGACAAACACACGCAGTCTCGTTTACCCTATTATTTAACAGTCAAATTGCCCACAGAAAAATAAATTATTAATTAATTCCTTCCGCCTTGTTTGTTCCTATAATACTGACATCATTTTACACAATGTGAAATTAATTGACATGTATCGATAACTCTAACGCGCAAAATTACCAATGTACCTTTAGTCTATTTCCACCTTACACTGTAGTGGAACGGACTACCACACTAAAATTAAAATAAATTTAAAAAATAATTTTAATTAAACACAAAACAGCCACAAAACTAATATTTCTCTATTGCCAACCGACAATTAAATAAATCACAAAATTAAATCTCTTCATTGACTAAACCTCATTAAATTAACACACCGACAAAACACCTTGTGTGCTAACTGCCAGGAATGACTGGGCGTTAGCTGACTGACCCCTACTAAGTAGGCGTTTTTGCCCATACAAAAGTATTTCTTTAATAACTTCCAAAATTTTTATCTGATCGCAACCAAATTCTCAGGAATCATAACTACTATAGTTATTATTGTATATCGCAACTCTAGCTTTTAAATTACGCTTGTTATTCGATTTTTTTGATTTGCGGGGGCGGAAGTGGGCGTGAAAAAAATTTGAAACAAACTTGATCTGCGTGCAAACACAACAAATGCTATCTCTTATAGTCTCTGAGATCTAGGTGTTCATACAGACAGACGGACAGATAAACAGACGGACATGGCTAGATCGCCTCGGCTGTTGACGCTGATCAAGAATATATATACTTTATAGGGTCGGAGATGCCTCCTTCTACCTGTTACATACATTTCCTGTTGGCACAAAGTTATAATATTCTTCTACCCTACGGGTCGCGGGTATAAAAACTTAAAGTTTTAAGTTTTGCTATAAAACTATATAATTATTGAAAGATACCACTGGCTTCCTATGAATGCGACGGTGTACAAAATATTGATACATTTCACCTATATTATTGAGAATATTGTCAGTCCTGTGGAATATTTTGGTGAGGAGCGCTCCGAAGCACGAAACAATTTATATAAATCAGATCGGTTGCATCATGCAAGGAAGTATAGTGGAATTAATAAGTTTTGTAATGCCTTAAATGGATAATGGATCCGTCAGATCCGATTATCTTTTCTGTACACCTCGATAAACGAATTCGAAGATAGAAAAGATAAAACTTCCAAGCGAAATTTTGAAGTTAGAAAACCCTGCTGCACTGAAGATGAATAAACATAAAAATATTAAAATTTCAATAACAATTAAATTAAATAATAATAAATATCGCGGAAAGCTGATATTTAAGAAACAGCAACGGAAATATTGTAAAACGGTTATTCAGAAAAAATTGACCAAATATCCAAATTTTATATTTGGTTTAAAAAAAAATGGCCGAACGCCGGACGACCGTGTGGAAAGCGAAGAGGAAAGAAAAATAAACGGCTTGGTACTTATATTTCGGGTTGCTATGGAGAAGCAAACGATGGGTAATGATGCTGATCTGACAGGAATAATGTGGTGGCGCAAAATTCCCAAAAGTTTTTAATTCCCGATTTTAAAATACTCTAGTTTTATTTTATTTATGCATATATATAAGACTAGCGGCCTTAGTTTATTAAAATATAATATTATATAAAAAGTGAGTTTAAGATAATATTGATACAGCGGTACACAACTGATGAAATATTAATAATTTGATACGGCTGAAAACGATGACCTTCTAAGTACACGCACGGCTGTTCTGCTTCGACTGCTGATCACGACTCTACTGATACCGACGTCTTGTTCTGCCTGCCGACTCTGATTCCTGCTCATGTCGGCTACTCGATATTTGCTTACGCCGACCAATCGATATCCGCTCACACCGACTAATCGATGTCCGTTCAAAACCGACTAATCGCCCATTACATCTTACAACTTTTGACCAGCACAAAAAGCTGTTTTTGACGGAAACAATGGAGAAAAAGCTCAAAAAAATGAATAAAAAAAATAAAAAATAAAGCTAAAAACAAATGTAAAAAAAAGAGAAAAAATGTCTTCAAAAATATCAATTTATTAAGTTAATTTTTGTTTAAAAGATAAACAAATGTATCAAAAAAAAAGAAAAATTTCGAAAAAAAAAAAATAATTTAATAAGTTAATTTTTGTTTAAAAGATAAAGATTTCCATTATTTTATCGTTATCTCCTTAGTCTGTCTATTTTGCGTATGACATATTAGTGCCTATCATCTGCAGATATTTTACAGGCACTTCGTAGTCGACACAGCATTTTCCCATCCGTCACGCTCCTTTTCTCTATATTAAAATAAAAATGAATAGAGAATATCTTTTGCTTGAAATTATTACTTCACCTTATGCTTAGAATGCATTCCTTAGGTTTAATTAGGTTAACCTGGCTATTTCCGCTTATGACCCGGGGCAAACACAATATTTGTATGGCCACAGTTGCCAACTCAAAAAATCTCCGGTTTTCACCAGAATTATCAAAGACCAAAATTTGTTTGTGTTGCTGATGTTGGCCCACTTGATCAAATTGAAATGGAAACACTAAGCGAGTGATGACATTAGCGTATTTCGAGAAAACAATCGATACGCCAACACTTTTTCTGAATTGTTTATAAGTGATTATCGTAAAGCTGTCACTTTTCCATATATTTATACTTTTATGTTAACAACGCAAAAATAAGTTGGGAAAAAGCCAACAGAATTTCTAAACAAGCCAGAATTCCCGCTTTTCACAATTCCTGCAAAACACAATTTTTTCCCGCAAGAAGGCCAGTTTTGACGGGGGAAAATCCAAATTGGCAACACTGGTGCGTAGTTGTGAATGTGTGTGTGTGCCAGTGTACGAATACACATTTTCGGGTATTTCACCAGAAACACTAATTTCACAAGTAGTAGCTGGATGACTCGTCATGCAGACAGTGTCCTTCAACATGGCGAAGAACATAGAAAACGGCGAAATAAATTAATTTTTTCTTTTAGCTATTAGAGTATTTAGTTATAAGTAAAACTGTTTATATAAATTTAAGTACTCATTGGATTAGTTTAAATAAATTTAATTGGAATTACAATAAACATTTTATTTACTGCATATATTTTTGAGCGTATTTTTATTTTGAATATTCCGAACTACGCACTAGAATCTAAACACAGTATTTTCTGCATGATCTGGACACCAGACTGTCTGTTAGACACGTCAAGTACAAATTCCCCCAGCGCAACCGAGGGAAATTTAAATTTCCCTTTGGGTGACTTGATACTTGACGACTCTTGTATTGCCGTCGTCGCTTATGTAAACTTTAAAAAGCCCTTCGTTATATTGGAAAACGATCCTAATTCGACATGTGGGATCTGGCCATTTGCCATCAAAATTAGATGGACCATGGCGTATCATGTTGGAATTGCAAAATAAAAATCTAATTGAACTTGTGAGCCATCAAAACAACTGTACCTGATGCAGGGCAGAACAACTCATCATCGTGGTGTACAACTGTTGAAATAATTTTACAAGAAAACACATTGAGCAGCAGTGCGTTTGTTAAGGCTTTGAGTTCAGCTTTGGAAGGAAGCACTTCGCAAGTGTGCTACGCTGAAATTACTTGGCCTGAGTTTAAAGAATTGTTTATACAACGCTTCGAGACTATAGAAACACCAGCCGCCACGTTTCTTAATATGCTATCAAATCGACTGACTGATGGCGAGAGTCTGGCCGTTCTTGCAAGTCGCATGGTTACCGAACTAACAACGAAATGCCGCCAAACAGTAAACAAAGAGATTTCTGTGTCTGTGACCCTTGCGTTGCTGGCAAGTTTCGGTAACCGATTGCAGCATTTAAGTTTACATCAAATGTTCGAACCAGAGGCGATTTACAGTCTGATATAAGAGCGTTCACTTTTATTAAAAGGAAAAGCGGCACTATGGAACAGCAGTCTGAAACTTATTCTAAACGGCAAAAACAATCATCGATAGAGTGTAACTTCTGCAGAAAATTGGGCCATAAAATGTTTGAATGAAAAAGAATCAATTTGCGACTAATAAAAGACGACATGGCAAACACGATGGTAACCACCGTGAAAAATTCAATGTAACTTGCTACAAGTGCGGAGAATTGGGTCACATATCTACCCAATATACAAAGAAGAAAGTTGATAAGAACATGGCATTCAACCGGGAAAAGCGAGTGGAGCAGTACAGCGTTGCAGTAGCTAAGGGATGCCTGAACCATAGAGGCCAAATTTTTTAAATCCCCTTCGATTCCGGATCGAAATGGTCGCTGATGAAAGAAAAGCTAAGTTCCAAATTTTCTCGTTATAGATTCAATATTATTGTTATGCTAAAGGTATCGGCAGTAATGGAATATATAGTACTGTACAAATATTAAGTAACGTAAAAATTAACGATAATTGTATTGAAATTTTGTTTCACATAATAGGCGTTGATGATATGCAAAACGACATTGTAATTGGCCGTGAAATACTAAATCAGGGTCTTAATATTGTTATTTTATCAAACCAATTTAAAATTTCAAGAACCAATGTAGTTAATTTACGTACCGGCAATGAGCCAGCCGATATTAATGCTGAGCTTGAGGGACAAGATAAAATAAAACTACATTAATTGTTGGCAAAGTACTCAAATTCATTTATATCTGGTATCCCTTTTGAAGTTACGATAAAAAAAAAGATCACACGCTTCAATTTTAGCTACGCTGCACGCGTATCAAAACTATACGACACATTCCGTTTATTGCTGCTGGAGAGAAAAATTTGGTGCGAATTTGTTTTCTTTTAAGGTTTGCCAAACATTTAATAACATGCTTGCTTTTTAAGTGAAGAAAAAAAGGGAAGAATAAGAGCAGGATGCGATGCGGGATTAAATATTAGCAAAATATCGAGGATAATGGATCGAACACGCTGTTTTATCACGAAATTTATAAGCGATACGGATGGATACGGTGTTAAACGTAGCTCCGGTAGAAAATCCAAGCTACCCGATCGTGACAAACGACGCATATTAAAAAAAGAATGCAATTCTTTTCTATCTTGCCGCGTCTTGCAGTCGTCCTGTGATGACTATCTGGAGAACGTTGCAATCCTCGGAATATATTGGGAGGGGAGTTTTAAAAAAGGCTCCATTCGTTAAACCCCAACACAAAGAAGCACGCCTTCATTTTGCTGAAGAGAATTTGTAAACCAACTGATCCTCGGTGTGGAATTTCAACATCATTTGGTTTATACAAATTTAATCAATATTTGTCAATTAGATCATTTTTTCTGATGAGAAAAAATGTAATCTGGATAGTCCAGATGCGATTTGCGTAAAGATCCGCTTATGTTCTTAAGGCGCAATTTCGGAGGTGGATCCGCTATGTTTTGGGGAGCATTCCATGTGCCTGGAACGCTTAATCTGTGTTTCACAAACTCTCGCATGAATAGCACAGAATACAAAAAAGTGTTTTTTATGCAGGATAATGCATCAATCCATAAAATTAAAGAAACGCAAAGGGTTTTAAACAAGCATTCCGTAAATGTTTTAGATTGGCCAGCTTGCTCTCTTGTCCTCTAGAGAACCTATGGGGTATCCTAGCTAGGCGAGTTTACACCAACAACACTAAATTTGAAACCGTCAATAGTCTCAAACGGGAAATTTTGGTCTCTCTTAGACCAAAATATGCTAACAAATTTAATAACAACAACGACTAAAAGAATGTTTGCGGTTGGAAAAGCTAAAGGCGGTGTTATTAAATATTAATCTTTCAAAAATAATCACAAATACAATAAAATATTCACTGTACCCATAAGTATTAAAATGTGTCGTATAGTTTTGATAAACGTGCAGCGTAGCTAAAATTGAAGCGTGTGAGATTTTTTTAACGTAACTTGAAAACGGAAAATTAAAACACAGTCGAAAATATCTAATTTTGTGCATTATTCCTTGTGCTATCATTTCTAATTTGTTTTGATCTTTTTCGTTTTCCCATTCTGCTACAAGCGCCGAAACAAAAAATTTAGAGGTGGTATAGTTTTGTGCAGGAGTGTAGTTGCCTCAACAAAATATGTACGAGGCGCTAGAAAGATTACAGATCGTTTTAGATGTTTTGACAAAGGCTGGGTTTTCATTCAATCTTAGAAAGTGTTCTTTCCTGAAAACATCGGTTCAATATTTGGGGGTCAGCATAAAGCAGGCAGCACTTGTATTTTATTTGTCCACCAACTAGGGCCAACATGTTCGCGAATATCATTGTCGGCGAATTTTCAAGCAGTCAATATGTCAACGGATAACGACAGCGGCAGTGTAATTGCACTGATGACAATACACATTTGGGCAAATCCCACGTGTCGCACGCTACATTCCCACGATTTTAGCTAATGAAAATCAATTTTTTGGGGGGTTGTTTTTAAAGATTTACCGTAAACTTTTGTTATCAGGCATGCTCCGGTTTTCACTTTTCGTTTTCGTTTTCGTTTTGGGACCAAAACCGAGATTTTCGTTTTTAGGTGCTCCGGTTTTCACACGTTTTTGGTCATCGTTTTGCTATCGGAGCGTTTCATTTTTTACTGCTAAAACAGCTAACTTGTGTTTTGGTTAAAAGTAAACAACGCGAAAAAATGTCTTTTGTATGTCCAATTTCGTGCGTGGATTGAACTCACATAAAGATTTTTTTATCCTGCATATAAATAATTATGCTTCCCCTGAATGAAATATATTTGCCTTTTGTCTTTTTTGCAAAGAAAGATTTGAAACTTTCTTTAAAAAAATTAGTTGAACGGCAATCAGCTGTTTCCCAGATTTAAAACTTTCTTTAAAAAAATTAGTTAAACGGCAATCAGCTGTTTCCCACAAAAAATGGGGATGCCACCTTTTTAATGCATTTCATTCCGGTTATTCCAACAATTTTTTTTTATACACTTTTAGCATATAACTAATTAAATTAAATTAATTAATTTTTAAAAAACATATTTTACCCAACTTCAACAAATTTATCGCCATCCGTTTGATTATACAAGTATTTTTAACTTGCTTTTTCATTCTATCGAAAGTATGGCAGCTTAGGCGATAACTCATGGTGTCGAACCTATCGGTCGCTCACCAAAACGAAAATTGTTGTTGCCGACGGCAAAATTTGATATCCAAATTTGAGGTGGGGTCAGAAATTAGTCGTTTTAAAAATAATTACAAGCCTAATTGATCTGCTGGCGGTCTTAAAAGAACGACAATAAACCAATGAGTCAACTACTTTTTTTCCTTTTGCAAATAAGATCCGATTTAATATAGAAAAAGGCATTTACTTTTCATTTCGGCAAGTCAAATTTTTTCGTTTTGCAATTCGAAAAAATCTTGTGAAAGTGAAAACGGGAGCACGTTTTGAAAACGAAAACCGAAAGTGAAAACCGGAGCATGCCTGTATGTGTTTAGAGTGGATTGCGAGTACTTTCGGAGGGTATAAGGTTCAATTTCACTGGAGTCACTGTTTTGAAAATAATTAATAAAATTGTGACGTGTCGCACGCTACACAGAGTGGAAGTTAGTTTCAAAATTTTCATTTCAAACGCAATTTTTAGCGAATTATGCAAAGTAAACCCTATAAAAGTTAATATCCTAAAGAAAGTTAAGAATATTAGAAGACAAAAACCGATCGTTTGGCCGTAAACCCATTGTGTCGCACGCTACGTGTCGCACGCTACACTTTTTCCACAGGCATTAACATAATACACAAATCTTTTTATTTAAACGAAACATTATTTATTATATTCATAAACAATTATTTTGATGTATTATGTATTTATTAACAGTTTTTATTTATAACAATATATAATACATAAAGAAATGTTGAATGTTTACAAATTAATTTTCTTAATTTTTGAGCCTGCCGTAAATGCCATTAACAATGCATTCTCCTTATATGATGCAAAATAATGGCTGCTTTTAATTCCTGGTATGCTCGATACGTGAGCCCATCTCTCCAGCAGCGAACTTGTGGTACTTCGAATGTAAGTGCTACTTACATACAAAATGTAAACGTTCGGTATATTTTTCCTGGCCAATTTAAAGAAGTCATGGGCATTGTTTAAAATTAGATTATTACATTTGACCATTTGCCAAACTTTTCTCTTTAAAGCAGCCCCAATTCCGTCAACAGCGCCTTTTCCGTGAGAGGTTGCAAAGAAATTCCACTCAAGGTGGGAAACATTAAATTCTTTCCGGATATGTGGGAGGCTCGACATGATAAATTTATTTTTAAATTGGTTAGCACAGCCATCCTAAAAAATAAATATTTTCGAAATGGAATGCTTTTTCTTTAATTTTTTTATAATTAGGCTTAGAAAGCAGTACACATCAAATTTATTGTGTGCTAGCTCATGGCTCGTGATCGCAAATGATTTTGTTCCAGTGTGCAACCAGGCGACACAAGTAAAAATAGTAACTTGTGAGTAGCTAAAGTGAGCTGATTGGATTTCATTCTGGTTGACTAGGCGATAGTTTTCGGCAAAATCAATTTGCAAAACAACCTCATCCTTAGCAATGGACATTTTCCGCTTTTGAAAGTACTGTTGTTGCACTCTTTTAACATAACAATGCGTTTTAAATTTTGGCAACTGCATTTGCAATTCGCTGAGTACATCAAAAGCAGTTCCTTTAGTTTGGCTAAGCACCATGCGATTATCAATTATTCGCCAAATTTTCCATTCAACACTGTCTTCGAGCCGATTAATTTCATTTAAAGGGACAAGAGCATCTACAATTTCTACAACACATTCATCACATTCGCTTCTCATACAAACTTCATTGGCTTCGTCGGCAGCATACTTTTTTTAAAAAGTGGCCGAAGTTTGATGGAATAAATTTAATGATTTTATTGCTTGCTTCTAGCAAGAATGCGAAATTTGCATGGTACTGACAAACACACATACATATTGTGAGGAAGCTTGCTGGATTGCACAATATGTTTTGGTCTACATTTGTAGAACTTGCTGCGAGAAATTAATTTGTTTGGACACTTTGCTTTAAAAATCTCGTACGCTTCTTCTATAGTTAGTATCATAAACCGTTTAGAAATTGGCAAGTCAGAGTGCTTCAATAATGTTGCCTTTCTTCCGGCAGTTTCCGTTGAAATGTCATCGCTGTTGTAAAAGTCTTTAACGGCTTGCTCATCTTCGTCTATTAGATTTGTTGAACCATGTTCATCCTCGTCCGTTAAATACTTCTCTACAAGCAATTTAATAATATCCTTTTTTTTTTGTATGTCTTTTGGTAATGCCATTTCCACTTTCTTTATTGCTTTGTATAAAGGGTATTCTTGCACTTGTATCCATTGGTTGATGATGCAATTGAATGTTCTGGGTCTTTTGGGTTTTCTTCTTTAATTTATCTCGATAACTTTGCATACGGTTTCGATTGTACGCCTTAACATTATCTATGTATAATTGCCTGATTTTCTTTCAATTTATTTTTTAAGTTTTTTCTGTATGTTCTCATTCTCTCTGCATTTTTTACACGAACAATTTCGGACAACTCTTTATTCGACTTAACTTTTTCGCGATAACTCTTACAGCGTTCTGCACACGTCTTCATATTTACAAAACTTTTTCTAATTTTACAAGGTTAATGCTGTAAATCTCTTAGTGTTCACTTGTCGTCTGCTTATTCAAAAGTGATTGTCGAAGACGAATTTGTTGAGACCAAATTTAAAGTGAAGTCAACTTTCCCGTTAAAGATAAGATGAATGCAATAAGCAAAACATAAACAGCATGAAAATAACCGTTGCAGATAACAATCTCCAATAGAAACTGTACTTTATGTATTTAATCTTCAAATCTGATGCTCTTCTCATCAGTACGCGAATAAGCAAGCAAAGTGAGAAGAAAAAAATAATACAGTTTTTGCGTAGAAGTGAAAAAGTGTCGCACGCTACAAGCATAAATGTGCCAAAAAAATTCTATTTTTTATGTATATTAAAGAACAATATAATTATGATTTAAAAATGAAGTGGAATCAAAAAAAAATTTTTTTTCATACTAGCTATAAAACAAAAACGTTATTTTCGTGACGCACGCTACAGCGCTAGAGCACTACTTTCAAATTAAAATCTAAATTTCTGTAAAAGAAAAATCTTTTTTTTTTCACTAAAATTAAAGAACATAAGTTAAGTAATAAGACTACAATTGCTCCAATTCACTGTGTTAACATTAATGTCAAATTTGGAATTTTGAAAAAAGTTAACTTTTGGCATAAAAGTGCACACAAAGAGGTTGGGTTGGGTTTGATAAAAATTTGTGCATTTATAATGATCGAAATTTCTTTTTTGCTTTAAATTCTTAAAATTCGATATCTACTTTAATGTTCCATATAAAAAAAAAATTACAAAATGTGCAATTTAAAAATTGGTCGCTGGTGGACTGTTTCTGGGATTTGCCCATTTGCTTACAACAAAAAAAGAAAAAAAAGAGGAGTGCAAAAGAGGAAGCACAGTATGTGGTTGAAGGAATGGTACGCTAAGCGCCAAAAATTCACACATACGAATCTTTTAAAGGAGTTGAATGAAACGTCTCCTATGGATTTTAAAAACTTTCTCCGAATGGACAATGCTATTTATGAAGAACTTTTAAACTTCGTAGAGCCTGAAATACGAAAACAGGACACACTAATGCGTGAGGCAATAAGCGCAAATGAACGCCTTTCAGCGACTTTGCGGTTTTTGGCTGGTGGCCAAACCTATGAAGACCTGACATTTTTAACAGGAATTTCTCCACAGAGCCTTGGACGCATAATTATTGAAACATGTACATCGATAATTAAAATACTAAAGCCCTTTATCAAGGTAAGAAATTTTTTATTACATTTTTTGTAATACATATCAATTGGTTTAAACGTATTCATCGCTGTTAAATAAATCTGCAAAGGATACAGCAGGAACGTTTCTATTTTCTGAAATTATTATTTGATTGTTTATGTCTTGCGACTGTGATGATTGAAAAGATGATGAGTCGCTCATAAGTCGAGTGCTCGCACGAAAAATTTGTTGTCGAGGATACACCGGGATTGGCATCTGGCATTGCATTTGACTATTATTTATATTTATTTTATTCGGAATATTTGCAATGCTTGACACCCCTTGATATGTCAGCATATTCATCCGCCCTTGCATAAGGAGCTCGTATATGCCTTTTTTGGCAAAAAGCTGCTGCTCCTTCGACAAGTGCTTGAACATGGCAGCCCATCCTTCAGCATATATGTCAGCCTCACATTTTGGTTGCTTTGCGCTGATGTTGTCCAAGTGCGCTACTGCCTTCTGTAGGAACTCCGAAGATTCATCATGTCTTCGTTTCGACGCCTTCGGCTAAAAAATAAAATTGACTATTAATTACATACGTATTTCATATTATATTATTTCAGATACCAGGAAATGAAGAAGAATGGAAAGAAACTGCTGATGACTTTGAGAAAAAATGGAATTTCATAAATTGAATAGGAGCTATCGACGGAAAGCATGTGCATATCAAGAGACCAAAGTCATCAGGATCTTTCTATTTTAATTACAAAAAGACGTTCAGCATTGTCCTGATGACGATGGTCAACTCAGAATACGAATTTATTTGTGTGGAAGTTGGAGCAAATGGAAGGGCATGCTGGTGTATTTGCACAATCTGAATACAAAAGGCGCTATGATGACCAATCGCTATTCATTCCGAAGCCTCGCCAAATACCAAGTACTTCATATGAACTGCCATATGTGGTAGTAGGGGACGACGCCTTTCCATTGTCGCAAAATTTGATGAAGCCGTACAGTCGACAAAAATTGGAAAAGGAGGAGCTCATTTTTAATTACCGCATCTCAAGAGCTAGGCGTATAGTTGAAAATGCATTTGGCATTATGGCCAACAGATTCAGAATACTTCTAAATACTATCCCTTTAGAGCCGGAGAAGGCTTCTGTTATTGTTTTATGTTGTTGATATTTGCACAACTATTTATCGAAGAAGAATGGCGCAGTATATTTGCGAGACTCAGCAGATGCAGACTACTCATTTCATTCCAACCATCAAATGGACGATTTGGAACCATTGAGAGGTGGCAATTGCCCAGAAAATGCAAAACAAATTCGTGATAAATTTCGCGAATATTTCAACACTATTGGAGCAGTACCTTGGCAGAATGACCGAATATAATATAAAAATATGTTCTTAATATAATAAACTTTTGCTTGTAATTTTATTAAAATACTTAGTGTTTCATTTTCCTGGCCGTCATCAAAACTGGTGATTCCATCGACCGAGGATTCTGTGTCATGCAGAAAAGAAAGATCGTTGAAGTACCACAGGCTCGGCTGGTACACATCGTCCGTTCCAGCGCCAGATTTTTCGCTTCTTATTTTTTGCAATTCTCGTCTATATGACGCACGCAACGAGTTATCCTTTTTTTCACTGTGTCTATTGTGGCGTCCTCATCGATTTCTTTATATTTTTCCAATAGCACTTCCCATGACTTATTTCGTAAATTTTTATTTTTATTTTTATAAGCATCGCATTTTGCATGCCATACAGCAGGCTGATTTTCCAGAGAAAAAATGAATTCTTGTTAAAATTGTTTGCTCGTTTTGCGCTGCGCAAATACGTGCTCTCTCTACAAAACGATTGCGCAAATGATGTTCGTGCAAACGTTGCCATCCATTGGCGAACATGTTCGTGCAAACACAGACAAAATAGAAGAATTTTAATCTCATGCGAACATTTTGACGAACACGAAATTTGACGACGAACGTTACCATCCACGAGAAAAATTTCGTCGAGCACAACATATTCGCAAACATGCTCGCCTGTGGATGGCCTGCTTAAGTGCGGGTGAAATTCGTCCAAACCTACAGAATGTTGTTGTACTAGGCCGCTTGGGCTACGCGCACTTCCGCCCCGCAAATAAAAAAAAAAACGAATAACAAGCGTAATTTTAAAGCTAGGGCTGCTGTGTACTATAGTATTTATGAGCCCTGAAAATTTGATTGCGATCAGATACAAATTGTGGAAGTTATTAAAGAAATACTTTTGTATGGGCAAAAACGCCTACTTAGATGCTTTGGCCGACAATCTGGTACTATATCGTATTGGAATATACACCCAATTATTATTAAAAATACACGTGCTTTTATACTCTTGAATATTTAGTTATTATTTATTTTAGAATTCTATTGTCAGCACCAAACCACATGCACACTCTTCTGAGATTATTAACGAAGTGAGAGAGCAAGCACATCAGTGTGACCAACGTGCCCAACAATCAATATACTTACATATATATTATAATAAATGGTATTTTTGATTATTTGAATAAGGGTATTCCAACACGCACCCTCTAAAATAACATCCATACGTTTTTAAATAACAATTCAAAAATGCTTATTCTAATGTGCTGGTGTGAATTCTGGGAATGTAATGTGATTCAGCATTCGGTGCAAGGATACGGGGAAACCCAGAAAAACCCGATCAAATCACTTATTATCTAATTTGTTTACAAAATAATATTAATCTTCATTTACGTTAAATTAAATTTACATAGCGACTTCAGTGTCTAATATTAAATTAAATTCATCTTCAGATTGACTTCATTGTCTCCTTATGGGGTTAAATGTATGATATATATATATGTGTTATATGATACTCCTCTTGAGCGAATTGAAGGTGTGAATGACTTAGGGGTTTTGCTTGATGCAAAACTAAAATTCGATAAACATATTCTGTCTGCTGTAAATAGGGCCATGGGTGTTCTGGGATTTATAAAACGCTGGTCGAAAGAGTTTAATGATCCCTACATCACTAAGACTTTATACGTCTCACTGGTTCGTCCTATCCTTGAGTACGGATCTCTTGTCTGGAATCCCCAGTATAGGGTTTATCAAGATAGGATTGTATCGGTGCAGAAACAATTCTTATTATTTGCTCTTCGCAGTTTAAATTGGAATCCTAATATTAGATTACCACCGTATCGCAGTAGACTTTTATTACTAAACCTTCCTTCTCTTTCTGACCGCAGAACTATGCAAGGTGCTGTTTTTATACAGAGACTAATTAATGGTGAAATAGACTCTTTGGAGCTGTTAAGTCAAATTAGTTTTGCAGTTCCTGTCAGGATCACTAGGAATTTTCTTCCTCTTCTCATTTCACGTAGATCTACTAACTTTGCTTGCCATAATCCCTTCCGTATTCTGTGTGTGAACTATAATAATCTTAATAACGTAGTTTGCTCTAGTAAATCTATTCCTATGCTTAAAACCTTATTATTAGCTTATTTATCGAGTATTTAATTGTTATTTATCTTATTTTACATATATTCTAACATATTTTTAATTTAATTTAATTAGCTGTCCAGCGTCTTTTAATATTTATTCGCGGCTTTAGTTTAATGCATGCTGTTCACAAATTTATTTTATTTTGTCCGCGCGTCAACAAGCCCGTGCTTGGTATCGCTGGGCCACTAGATGGTACTGCCGTTAGTACGTCAACGTCCAAATAAATATATATCGATATTTGTTTTTAGTTAAGCAAAAGAAAGAAAATAAAAATTAATATTGACAGCATCGACGTTTGTTCAGATATCTGCATCTTTAAGTAGTCCCAGTCTGTTCCGCATTTCCATGAATCTGGGAGCTGGCAATGACTTGGTGAAGACATCTGCGATTTGATTTTCTGTCGAAATATACTCAAGATAAATTTCATTAGATTCAACACGCTCTCGTACAAAATGAAATTTAATATCAATATGCTTGGTTCTCTTGTGACATAAGGGGTTATTAGCTATGTTTATTCAGCCTTGATTATCCTCATAAGTTTTAATTGGGGTTTCAATTTTAATATGGACACTATTTAGAATAGATTTTAACCATAGGGCCTCTCTTACGGTCTCATACAGAGCCATATACTCAGCTTCAGTTGACGAGGCTGCAACTGAGTTTTGCCTTTTTGTGTTCCAGCAAATTAAATTTGATTCAAACATATGAAACAAATGGCCTGTTGTGCTTTTTTGATCAATATCATTTCCACCCCAATCAGAATCAGCATAACCAACTAATACATTTTCGAACTTTTCGTTTTTCTTAAAAATCAGTTTCAAATCATTGGTACCCTTCAAATATCTAAGGACCCTTTTTAAACATTGCCATAGTTCTAAATTATTTGTACTGCTATATCTGCTTAAGATAGTTACTGCAGTAGTCAAGTCAGGTCGTGTATATAGCATTACGTACATTAGACATCCAATAAGATTACGACATGGTGCGCTGCAGTTCTCATCTGAGTTAAGCGCATCGTAATTTAGTTTAGTCAGTCATTTTAAACTTTTCCATTAAATATTTTTTAAAATGACTATGACTACATCATCAACATATAATAGAACATATATATTTTCCTTAATGTTACCTCTATTAAGAATATATATACAGCGATCAACTGGAGAGTTCACAAAACCGCATTCTTTCAAGGCTTTTTCAAAAATTTCAAACCAGCATGTAGCTGCTTGTTTGAGACTATAAATGACCTTATTGAACTTACACACATTTTCATCGTCACACGACACACCTTGAGGAAGTCTCATGTATATATCCTCCTTTAGCACGCCGTTCAAAAATGCTGTTTTAACGTCCATTTGATGGACTTTCAGATTATATTGAACTGCCAACAATAACATGAATCGGAAACTCGAAACTCTAGCAACAGAGGCAAATGTTTCCTCATAATCGAGTAAAACCTCGAGCCACTAATCTAGTCTTGTATCTGACTGGATTACCCATTTCATCATGTTTAATAGAAAATACCCATTTACTGTCAACAATATTTTTATCTTTAGGCTTCTTTGTATTTGTCCAAGTATTATTATCTTCCCAACAACTTTTATCGCTTCTATCTTTTATTTCATCGAAATTGGGATTTGGGACATCATTGAAAATAGCATGAGCGTTTAAAATGAATTTATTTAAATCGCTTTCATCTTCATTGTATGATATCTGGGGCTTTTTCTGTAGTCTTTCACTTCTTCTATTCGTTACAACATCGTTACTATTGTTGTCAATGCCATCAAGATCTCCCTTACTTTAATTCAGAGGATCAGCTTGCTTTCTTTTCCTACTCTCATTCGAAATTTTTTTTTAAAATTGTCCTTACTTTCATTCAGGATATTTTCACTTTCCTTACTATCATTCGGGAAGCTTTCATTTTCCTTACTGTCATTCGGAAAACTTTCATTTTCCTTACTATCATTCGGGAAACTTTCACTTTCCTTACTATCATTCGGGAAATTTTCATTTTCCTTACTATCATTCGGGAAACTTTCACTTTCCTTACTATCATTCGGGAAACTTTCATTTTTTATGGGTCTAGAGTTAACCATATTGGTTTCATCGACAACAACATCCCTGGCTACAATAAATTTGCCATTAATAGCATCCCATAATTTAATGCCATTTGGTTCGTATCCGACAAGAATACTTTTCTTTGATTTATCATCAAATTTTCCGTTTTTGTTTTTATTATGTACATATACGGTTGAACCAAATACTTTCAAGTATTTTAAATTAGGCTTTTTATTATGCCACATCTCATATGGGGTCTTTTTTCTATGTACTAGTGCTCTACTTGGAATTTTATTAATTAGGTATGTAGCAGTCAACGCTGCTTCACCCCAAAAGCTTTTTTCTAATTGTGCACCTTTAACCATGGCACGGGCTTTCTCGGTAATGGTTCGTATCATTCGTTCAGATACACTATTTAATTGGGGTGTGTGTGGTACTGTCAGGTGATAAGTGATCCCTTTCTTGACACAACAAGTAAGAAAGTTACAGTCGAGTGTGTTCGACTGTGAGATACCCGCTACCCATTTTTAATAAAGGCAAAATATTGCGGTATAATTTTCAAAATATACCTAAAATACTAAAAAATACTAAACGTATATCAAATTGTATGTTTGGTATATCGATATAGTACACCATTCAAAATATACCATAGACGGCACAATGTGCCAGATTGTCGGCCAAAGCAACTCAGACCCGTTTTTGCCCATACAAAAGTATTTCTTTAATAACTTCCACAATTTCTATCTGATCGCAACCAAATTTTCAGGAATCATAACTACTACAGTAACTATTGTATATACCAAAATACTCTAGCTTTAAAATTAGGCTTGTTCGATTTTTTTGATTTGCGGGGGCGGAAGTGGGCGTGGCAAAAATTTGAAACAAACTTGATCTGCGTGCAAACATAACAAATGCTGTCGAAAAAATTATAGCTCTATCTCTTATAGTCTCTGAGATCTAGGTGTTCATACGGACAGACGGACAGATAATTTCCGATTTGCTTTTGAACAACTATACATTTTTTTCATTCTTTTTTTTTTTTTACAATTTTCTAGCACTCTTGTTTTGATATTTTCCATTCACAACATCATTCTTTTCTTTTCTAATCGTACTCTTACAATTTGCTTTAATCTATTATAATTCGATTGTATTTATTATTTTTAATTTTCATATGTGATGGCGCTTCGCTTTAAATCGATTTAAATGATCTACACTTTTATTTTTTGTTGCAATTGTTTCAATTAGTATTCAGACATAAGCGCTAGACGTAATTTTAATTTTCTTGTTTTGTAGTGCACCTTTTACATTTTTTTAACTTATTTGTGTTCAACAAAACTGCACTTCCATTTTTCTATTTTTTTATTCAAATTTTTACTTTGCTTTCCAATTTTGTAAATTTGTTTTAGTGCGAAAGCGCTACACTTTTCCAATCATTTTTCTAACTTGCAATTTAAATTTTTGTTTGTTTTGTTTTTTATATATTAATTGAATGATTTAATTTAAATCATTTTTGTTTCCACAACACTTTTGATGCAGATTCGAGAAGATTAAAGATTTCACAAAAAAACAAATGTTGACGCTGGCAGAGAATTAAAGTTGGCGCCTATAGGGGCTTCGTTGGCCAGGCGGTGGCCTGTAGAGGTGCTCCGCTGGCCGAGAGGGCCTGCAGGGGTGCTCCGCTGGCCGAGAAAAATGACGCCTACTGGGGCTCCACTGGACACGCCGCGGCTTGCGAAGGCACTTAGTCGAAGCAAACGGGCTGTCTGCTTCGAAGCAAGGAACAAGGCCTTGAAGGCAACAAAAATCAATCCTGCGAACAAAATTTTAATTAAACGGAGTCCTCTTACGACATGATAAAACTTTTCTCTTGCCAAATAATAGCAAAGACAATAGAAAAAAACCTACTAGAGCTTGATGCCTTTCGATTTTAAATTTTCTATAATCATGCGTCTATGTACGCAGCCGGTCATCAGAAAAATGACCAAACCGGAACCGGCTTATGCTAAGTTGGCCGCGCTCAAGCTGATGCAGCTGGCGCAGATGTCAAAGCTGAGCTTTCCAGTGCAACCGATGCACTTTAAGCTTATCAGCAGTTTTACAACACTGCACTATGGGAAAAAAGTCGATTTTTAGTTTTAAAGATAAAAACTTGAAATTTGTTATATATACTATTAAGATTAATGTGTAATTTCGGATTTTGTTGCTTTTTGAATCGGACCATTGCCTTCATCTCGTTTATTCGATGACATATTTTGAGCACAAACGCTTAAACTCATATTACCGGCTAGCCACAAAGAGTGTTTTTTCTTAAATTGGTTCATTATACGGTAGCATTTTGGCAAATGTTTTTTAATATAACCAATGAAACATTTAATTTTGGTTGATATTTGCTGATTTAAAGTTTCATCAAATTGCTCGCCGTAAAGTTGTATTTGTATGTAGCTTCTTAGAGCATCTTCCGAGCGCCTGTTTTTCTTCCAAACTTCGAGAAGTGCAGCGTGTGGGAGCTCATAAGTTGCTGGACATACATAAGTCATTTTTTTGAAAAAACGTGCAAAAAGTTGCAAAAATGATTAGTTTTACGATGTTAAGGATACATTTGGTAATAACTTTGCGTTTTTACCTTTTTGCAACGTTGTGCCATTTATAAGTTATACACCACGGAACACAAACAAACTTGTTAGTTTTAAGCTAAAAAGATATACATATAAAACAGTTCACAGTTGGACAACAAGTCATAATAATCACGACATGTAATCTAAGATACATTTATAAATACCTTCGCTACCATTTTCCATAATCAGAAATAATAAATCAATTTGTTGCACCACAAAATAAACAGTGAAAGCTTGCAAAGATTTTTCACTAATTTAAGCACACTACAAAGTCAATCGAACAGCTGACTTTGTTCGTTTATCAACACTGTTGATGCCAGATGATGGCAGGAGTGACCACTCATAACAGCTGACAGTGTGGTCGCGATCGATTGATATCGATAGCGACAAAGTTAGTATACTGTGCGTGTGACCTTGTCACACGCGCAGTCACACTGATCTAGTTTATCCTCATGTTGGTCACCCTGCCCACTTTTAGTGCTTTTTTCATATAACATATGTTCTACTATTCTGACCGGCACAACAAGTATACATTTTCCAAGTGCAATAAAATAATTGTAAAATTACAAATTCCAACAATTCGAAAAGTTAAAGTGTTATTATTATTCTGAAGACGCCCCCCTACACATTTTGGTCCTTCGAGCCGGATATATGATTGGATTCGCTCGACCCCAGCAATAGCATTGGTTTTTTCGAGATAAGTAATACACTTTCATACATTCTCCATACATTTTGTGCAAGTGTCGTGTTCGCGCCATATTCTTTTTCCTTGTAAATTATATATATGTGACACAACATATATATAAGTACATAAGCGTTCTACCGGTTTTCTTTCCGCAATCTTTTCTACTTTGTGTATACTTTGCACCGTATATATATATATATATAGTAATATATCCACCACCAGAATAATTTCTCGTACGTGACACATACTCATAATTATTCCCCTATCTTCCAAATTCTTTCCCACAAGTCATATCATAAACATAAACACTTGTCGCGACGGGACCAACTGTCACAAATAAAAAGATCCTATTACATTGGCGATCGTGCCACTTTCAAAAAGTCCAAAGTCAATTAAAAATTTCCATTGCAACTTGAGGACTCAGCATTATTGCACTAACACAAACACAAACATCACACGTATGTTAGCTTAAGTCGTAATAAGAACTTTCATGTTAAAGCTCAGCATATTGTGAGTTTAGTTTTTAAAGACACTTTCCTCGCTTAAGACGCGTAGCCCGCGAGCTTATAAATAACAATAAAGTAGTCTATTTAAGTAAACAAAAATAAATCCTTGTGTTTTTATTTTTTTTTACTGTTCGTGCACCGCGAACATATAATTGGCGCAGCCGGTAGGATACGTCGTACTAGTTACTGAATCAACGAAGCAGTCGTGAACCGCTAGAAGGACTCTAACATTGTCCTGGGTAAACGCGTCCGAGTTGTGAACTATACAAAACGTATCCGCAAAAAGAACATCTACGTGTGTGAGTGAATTATCAAAAACGGCAATACAAAAAAACATTGTAAAAACCCGTCATAATAAAAAAAAAAACTCAAAAACCCGAACCACGTGTGTAAATCAATAACAAATCAAAAATGGCAACCGAATTAACAGAAGCACACTTAAACCAGTGTCTAAATCAAATCAAACACGTGCCAGCGTTTGATAACGGAGCAGAAAATCTGTCGGCATTTATAAAGAGAATAGACTTTATTCTGTCTTTATACCCAACAACTGATGTACGCCAAAGTAGCGTAATCTTCGGAGCTATTGAACGACAACTGGATGGAGAAGCATTGCGTACAGCCCAAATCACGCAATCCAACAACTGGATATCATTGAGATCATCACTTGTCGAAGAATTCAAAACGCAGACACCCTACGAAGAACTACTGAGAAGACTATACAACACCAACTGGAATGGAAGTCTACGTAAGTTCATAGAAGAACTCGAAAGAAAATCCTATATTGTTAGCAATAAGTTAGCGCTAGACAATGATGCTAGCACAGCAATAATATATAGAAATGCACTAAAAATAACTACAAAAAATGTAATAACCAGAAAACTACCAGATAGGATATACATGACCTTAGCAAGGCATGATATAACTTCAATAAGCAAACTGAAAGCAGTTGCTCAAACAGAAGGCATTTATGAGTCTTATGAGACTCAGAATAACCATAAAAACGAAAACAATAGTCGCAGAAATCAAAATAAATCTTACGCGAACTATTCAAACAATTATCATTCAGATGATTTGTCCAATTCGAAACCACAAAACAATTACTCAAATTCAAATCAGAACAATCAAAACCTTCACCAAGAATTCAATAAAAAACTAAAAGAAGCTCAAACCCAAAACCCTTATAACTATTCGAGGGATACCTCAACAAGCCGTGGGCCTAACCCACCGATGAAAAGACAAAGGGAAAGCCAAAGTGGCCAGTTCAAAATGGAGCAAGGTGAAAATTTTCATCAAAGTGCCTCGGAACAAAATGCAGAACAAACACACCATACATAAAAATCAAAATGAATGAAGTAAACCTAAAATGTATCATTGATACAGGTTCTTCAATAAACCTTTTAAAACAAAATAATTTCAGTTTTCCGACTTATAAAAATCCAATCAATGTCCAAACAATTAATGGCACTACTGAATTATCAGAAAGTATACTTTTTGGTCCCAGTAGACTTTGCCCAATAAAACAAAAATTTTATATTCATAATTTTTCTGAAAATTATGATATGCTATTAGGAAGAGAATACTTAAAAGCTAGTAAATCCCAAATTGATTATGAAAATGGCACAGTTACATTAGGAGAATATAAATTTAAATTTCAAAATGAAGAAGAAGAAAATTCTGAAGAAAATAACGCAGAAAACTATGCAAATCCACCTTTGACAGAAGATAGGCCCTTCAATTTCGCAATTGAAGATGAATTAAAGGAGTGTAATGAGTTCAGATTAGAACATCTTAACACTGAGGAGGTAGAAGAATTAAAAAAGGTTTTATACGAATTTCGCGATATTCAGTACCGGGAAGGTGAAAATTTGACTTTCACTAGTACGATTAAGCACTCAATTCAAACAAAACATGAAGACCCAATATATAAAAGACCCTACAAGTATCCACAGGCTTACGACCAAGAGGTCAATAAACAAATTAACGAAATGATAGAACAGGGCATAATTAAAAAATCAAAGTCCCCTTATTGTTCACCCATCTGGATTGTTCCAAAGAAAATGGACGCTTCAGGAAAGCAAAAATTCCGGTTAGTCATTGACTACCGAAACCTCAATGAAATAACCATTGACGACAAATTCCCCATACCAAATATGGATGAGATCCTAGATAAGTTAGGCAAATGCCAATACTTCACTACGATCGATCTTGCAAAGGGTTTCCATCAAATCCAAATGGATCCCGATTCAATTGCAAAAACTGCCTTTTCAACCAAGCATGGTCACTACGAATTTACTCGTATGCCCTTTGGGCTTAAAAATGCTCCAGCGACTTTTCAACGCTGTATGAATAATTTACTTGAAGATCTGATCTTCAAGGATTGTCTAGTTTACTTAGATGATATTATTATCTACTCCACTTCATTGGAAGAGCACATATCATCCATTTCGAAAGTCTTCTCAAAACTTCGAGAAGCAAATTTGAAATTACAATTAGACAAATGCGAATTCATGAAAAAGGAAACTGATTTCCTCGGGCATGTAATCACCACGCAAGGTATAAAACCAAATCCGAACAAGATTAAGGCAATTGTTGAATTCCCAATACCAAAAACACCAAAAGAAATTAAATCATTCCTTGGTTTATGCGGATTTTATCGCAAATTTATACCCAATTTCGCAAATATTGCAAAACCCATGACAACTAAATTAAAGAAAAACGCCACCATTAATATAAAAGACCCCACTTATGTGTCGGCATTTGAAAAATTCAAAGTTTTAATAACATCTGATCCGATACTAATTTACCCAAACTTCGAGAAACCATTCTCATTGACCACAGATGCTAGCAACTTCGCTATAGGCGCCGTCCTATCACAGGAACATAAACCCATTTGCTATGCAAGTCGAACGTTAAACGAGCACGAATCAAACTATTCAGCTATAGAAAAAGAACTATTAGCTATCGTGTGGGCAACTAAGTATTTCCGTTCCTACCTATTCGGTAGAAAATTCCAGATCTTAAGCGATCACAAACCACTAGTTTGGCTCAGTAACATTAAGGAACCAAACATGAAATTACAAAGATGGAAAATTCGATTGAACGAATACGATTATCAAATCAAGTATTTGCCAGGAAAAGAAAATAACGTAGCAGATGCACTTTCACGTATAAAAATAGAAGAGAATTTCTTAGGAGAAGATGCAATTAGCACAGGAGCAACTATACATAGCGCTCAAGAGGACAGTCAATATCACATACCAATAACTGAAAGACCTTTAAACTACTTTAACAGGCAAATAGAATTCATAAAAGGTGACGATAATAAAGTTGAAACAACTCACTATTTTCATAAACTTAACATAAAAATTTCCTATAAGGAAATGAATAATCAATATGCTAAAGATATGATAAAGGAATATCTTTGCTCGAAAAAGAGTATTGTCTATTTTCATAATGAAATAGATTTTCCAATTTTCCAAAGAGCTTATTTAGAAATAATAAGTCCAGGTAATATTACTAAAATAATGAAAACAAGCTTAAAATTAATCGACTTACAAACCTTTGCAGAATTTAAAGAATTAATTTTAAAAACACATAAAAAGTTGTTACATCCAGGAATAGAAAAGACAATAAATTGGTTTAAGGAAAAATACTATTACCCTGATTACCAGAAACTAATACAAAATCTAATTAATGAATGTGAAATTTGCAACATAGCCAAAACTGAACATAGAGATACAAAACTTACGTTCGAAATAACACCCGAAGTACTTAACGTTAGGGATAAGTATGTAATAGATTTTTATATGATAGATAAGAAACAATTTCTTTCTTGTATAGATGTTTATTCCAAATTCACAACATTAGTTGAAGTTCAAAGTAGAGATTGGTTAGAAGCTAAAAGAGCTTTACTTAAAGTTTTCAATGAAATGGGAAAACCCATAGAAATAAAAGCAGACAAAGATTCAGCATTTATCAGTGCAGCCTTGCAAATTTGGTTACAAGAAGAAGGCATACAAATTAATATAACAACAAGTAAAACAGGAATATCAGATATAGAAAGGTTCCATAAAACTATAAACGAAAAGTTAAGAATAATAGGAAGCGACGATAATATAGAAAATAAAATAACAAAGTTTGAAACAATATTATACACTTATAATCATAAAACGAAACATAAGGCAACTAATAGAACTCCAGCAGATATTTTTATTTATGCAGGAACCCCTGAATATAACTCACAAGAGAATAAAGTAAATCAAATAAATAACCTAAATAAAAACAGAAGTGATTTTGAAATAGATACAAGATTTAGACAAGCCCCATTGGTTAAATCAAAAACAACAAATCCCTTCAAAAAGACAGGTAACATTAAAAAGCTTGATGAAAAACATTATGAAGAAACCAATAGAGGTAGAAAAGTTACACACTACAGATCAAAGTTTAAAAAGAAGAAAGTAATTAACAAAAGTAAATATGTTAATTCCAGCCCGAATGATGAAACATCCTAAATTGCTGATGTTACTTATATTATCAATTATTTGCACAACCATAAACGCTCAACAAGTCGAAGTAAATCCAATTCAAAACGACCAAGGATTCATTCTATTTGAATCAGGAACAATTAATTTACCAATATCCTTCGAACATCATTGTTTAACTATAAACGTAACACAAATAGAAAACTCTTTTGATTTATTATTAACTCAAAGCCATATCTTTAATAAGTACCCCCAAATAAAATATTTAATGAATAAATTAGAAAAGCAAATGGCAGGTATCAGAATAACAAGTCGTACTAAACGAGGTTTATTCGATTTCATAGGATCATCACTTAAATTCCTTTTTGGCACACTAGATGAAGAGGATAAGAAACAATTTGAGAACCAAATTAACATTATTGCCCATAATTCAATCCAGGCAAATAATCTTAATGAATTTATAAACACATTTAATCAAGGCATTAATATTATAAATAATCAAAGCAAAATTTTGGAGGAAGAAAAGCAATTAAATTTATTAATTTTTAATATTGAACATTTTACTGAATATATAGAAGATATCGAACTAGGCCTACAGTTAACTCGCTTAGGAATATTTAATCCAAAATTACTCAAACATGATCAAATAGATCACATTAATCACGAAAAGTTGATGAATATTAAAACTTCTGCTTGGTTCAGTACACTTACGAATGAAATTTTCATAATGTCCCATATTCCATTGAGTAATCTTGAAACTAAAACTTTCCAAGTAATCCCATACCCAGACAAGAATGGACAAATCATTAATGAAAATGTTGAAGGAAAATTTTATCTACATAATAATTTTGTTTCGAATTCTATCTCTAAAAAGATCATAAATGACCAATGCATAAATAATATAATAAAACATGAAACTCCAGTTTGCACTTTTAATAAATATCGTAAACAAGAATTTATACAAATAGTAGAACCGAATATCATAATAACCTGGAACTTAACCAGAACCAAACTAAATCAGAATTGTAATGATTTAGATATGTACATCGAAAAAGATAAAATAATAAAAATATTTAATTGTACCATTGAATTAAAAAATGTTAAAATTTCAAATAGAGCACAACAATTTACAACCATTATGTTTACTGAATATAATGTAACTAAAATAGAACCACTATCACATATTGAAATAAAAGAAATGATCATGTATAACAATAGAGAAAACAATAATTACAAATATTCAATAATTATGATTGTATTAATATTAATCTTCATTGTTATATACAACCTAGTAAATAAGAAAATTAAAACATTATTCAACATAATAACACAAAAATTTGTAAGAACACAAGACACAAACATAAGTGCTAATGCTGAAACCGATAATATTGAAATTCCAGTCCCACTTATGTACCCTGAACTAAACGCTTGAGGACAAGCTAACCTCTATAGGTTGGGGGAGTAATATATCCACCACCAGAATAATTTCTCGTACGTGACACATACTCATAATTATTCCCCTATCTTCCAAATTCTTTCCCACAAGTCATATCATAAACATAAACACTTGTCGCGACGGGACCAACTGTCACAAATAAAAAGATCCTATTACATTGGCGATCGTGCCACTTTCAAAAAGTCCAAAGTCAATTAAAAATTTCCATTGCAACTTGAGGACTCAGCATTATTGCACTAACACAAACACAAACATCACACGTATGTTAGCTTAAGTCGTAATAAGAACTTTCATGTTAAAGCTCAGCATATTGTGAGTTTAGTTTTTAAAGACACTTTCCTCGCTTAAGACGCGTAGCCCGCGAGCTTATAAATAACAATAAAGTAGTCTATTTAAGTAAACAAAAATAAATCCTTGTGTTTTTATTTTTTTTTACTGTTCGTGCACCGCGAACATATAATTATATATATATATATATCCTTATATGTATATGTATGTGTAAGTATTTATACAGTTTAAAAGAGTTCGCTTATATTTTCCAATTTGGCCGCTGTTGTATGTGCTTTGTTACATTTCTGTCGTTTCGCGTTTGTCTGTTTTTTTGACAAACTCCAGTGTATGCAACCTCATCGTGTTATTTTACTCTAAATAAAAAGGAAGTTGCACTCTATTAAGAACAAACGCGCGTAGATCCACTACACTCCATATATATATATATATATATATACATATATATACGACATATATATACATCCACATACGACACACAAACATACAAGTACACTTCCATACACGACACTTACACACATATACACTCCGTATATATTCCATATACACTCTATATATATTCCATATACACTCCGTATATAGTTGTGTCGGCTTGTTCACTATCCTGTGATAGCCGAAGTTGCTTTCCATTTTTTCGTGCTTGTTCTCGGCTGCCGAAGCGTAGCATGTCCAAAAGCCAAAAGAGTGAAAAGGACTCTAAACTTTCCGTAAAGCTTCCGACCACAGCTCGTCGCCTGTCGTCCGCTTCGCCCGCTCCTTCGGGATCCAAATCCGCCACTCCTGCCGCTCAACTCCGAATCAAAGTTGATCGTCCGTCGCCGTCTGCTTCTTCTGCAACTACACGATCCGTCCAGGCTAAACTTAGCAACACCCGTGCGATGGCTCTCAGCAACTTCGTCGCCGTCTCTGACAGACTGGTGCACTTTGAGAGTCGGGTCAGAGGGCCTGCAGCCGAAGACGACAATGTACACACGTACGAGATCCGTCGTGACCGCCTGCAAGCCCTCTGGGACAGTGTAGAGACCGCTTATGCCACGTGCGCTGATGCACTGCATCGAGACGGCGACAACGAAGGCATACAGGCCATGGAGGCGAAATATGACCACTGCTATGCAGTGTATGAGCGGTGTCTCGCCCATGTAAAGGGGCAAATTACACAAGTTTCCGAATCAACCAGGAGTGAAGCATCCGCTCCTCCTGTGTACTCCAGTGGCTGCCGGCTCCCTCCAGTCGACATCGAAGTATTCCGTGGGGATTACTTGCGGTGGCCGACCTTCCGTGATCTTTTCACGGCCATCTACGTCAACAATCCGAGCTTGACTCCGGTTGAGAAACTATTCCATCTCAATTCAAAAACCGCAGATGAGGCCAATGAGATCGTAGCCAAATTTCCGCTGACGTACGATGGTTTCGCGTCGGCTTGGAGTGCTCTCTGCGAGCGATTCGAAAATAAGCGCTTGTTAATAACGAGCCAGTTAAAAATTCTCTTCAACCTGTCCACGGTTTCGCAAGAGTCTGGAGCAGCGATTAAGGAGCTGCATGGCACAATTCAGCGGTGCTTGACCGCTCTTGAGCACTCAGACATTTCAGTCTCTAGTCCTTTCGCCGACTGCATCCTGGTCTTTCTTTGCTCATCCAAGCTTCCCAAACTTACACTCTCACTATGGGAGCAATCATTGGTGGACAAGACCAAGATTCCCGCATGGCAGGACATGAGCACATTCCTCAACGAGCGTTATCGTACGCTCGAGGCTGTTGAGGACGTGACGCAAAAAACCTCGCAGAACTCTACCGCTGGACCATCCCGTCCACAGCAGAGTTCAAAGCGAATTAACTCTTTCAAGGCCCGAGTCACTCAGAGAGGCAAATCGTGTGACTTGTGCTCAAAAGAGAATCACCCTGTCCGGGTTTGTCCAAGCTTCCTTGAAATGTCGGTCAATGATCGGATGAGCTACATCAAGCAGAAAAGTCTCTGTTTAAACTGCTTCGCAAGAGGTCACCAACTCCGAGAGTGTACGAGTGCGCACAATTGCTTGACATGCAAGAGGCGGCACCACACTCTTCTCCATCGGGGCGACAGTGCCCACAATGGTGTCTCTTCTACTCCATCCACACTTCCCAACATACAGTCCACTCCGAATCAATCGGCAACAAATGTACAAAATTACTTTGCCATTAACGCTCAGAACATCCTTCTCGGCACGGCGGTTGTCAATGTATGCCATCTAGGTACTACATACACCGCACGAGCACTAATCGACTCGGGGTCGGAAGCGACTTTCATTTCTGAGCGTTTATTCCAGCGCATAAAGTTGCCATTCCAATCCGTGCAGGCCCAAGTATCCGGGCTAAATCATGCAATTGCGGCCCAACCGCAGAAGTTATGCAACTTCAGCATTGGTTGTCCAACGAAGCCGAGGCTCCACATCGAGACCTCAGCGTTCGTTATTCCACAACTGGCAGACAAGCAGCCATCATTCCGAGTGCCGAAAGGGTTCCTAAAGGATCTACCAGCGATTGAACTGGCAGATCCAAACTTCTACAAAGGTGCTCAGATTGGCATCTTAATTGGCGCGGATATCCTTCCGTCAGTCGTCCTGAGCGGTACCCGGCCAAACATTTGTGGCTCACTCCTTGGCCAACAAACCGTGTTTGGTTGGATTCTCACCGGCCCCGTCTCCCAGAATGTGTCGACAACTGTCTCTGCGTTTTCGACAAGAGTCGCTATCCAAGCAGACGATCAACTCGACAGACTAAGCTCCAAAGTTTGGGAGGCGGAGGATATTCCGTCGAAGCTGGTTAGCTGTGAAAACACAACTTCACGCAGCAGATGTGGCAGATCTCGGGTGACTCTTCCATTCCGGAAGCCCGTCACCACTCCTAATTTGTATCTGCCTCATCATTCATCCAAACCAGATAGGCATCGACACAAAGACGAATAACCTCCTACTTCGTTTCTCTATTCGTCGTCCTGTGCTGTCCTATACTGTAAAGAAGCTACTGTAATAATCATTTGTTCTTGTTTCATTCCATGTTGTATGCCCTTCTCCGTGTGGATGGGCCTCAACTCTATTACATGATTGCTGCCATGGGACCCAAGTACCAGAAATTTATTTGGTGGAACCAGCCAAATACGTGAATGCCAAGTCGTCAGTGACGACGCGACGACCAGCCGAAAACGACTCGATCTTGAACTCCAGCACGGCCACGTTCCCGCTCGCCGTCGCCCATGAGCAGGCCTCACCTCTGGGGAGTTTCCAACTTCGCTCACATTCTTGCCCCCTCCGTCCCTGGTGCTCGGCACTGATGTGTATCCTCACATCATTCAACATGGCATCCTGCCGAGCACCAACGATTTGCCAATGGCCCAGAATTGGATTCTGTCCGGTCCATGTGGACAATAAATCCGTTTGCAACTCATTGCAAGGGGGGGAGGATGTTGATGCCAGATGATGGCAGGAGTGACCACTCAAAACAGCTGACAGTGTGGTCGCGATCGATTGATATCGATAGCGACAAAGTTAGTATACTGTGCGTGTGACCTTGTCACACGCGCAGTCACACTGATCTAGTTTATCCTCATGTTGGTCACCCTGCCCACTTTTAGTGCTTTTTTCATATAACATATGTTCTACTATTCTGACCGGCACAACAAGTATACATTTTCCAAGTGCAATAAAATAATTGTAAAATTACAAATTCCAACAATTCGAAAAGTTAAAGTGTTATTATTATTCTGAAGACGCCCCCCTACACAAACACTATAGTGTTGTTAGTAAAAAATCTTAGATAACGGTTCTTGGCTAATTAGGGTATGTAAATTCAAAAAATATATTTTATTTTTAAAAATAATTTGATTTTATGCCAAAAAATTGACTTTTTTCCTATAGCTCAGCTTATCAGCTGCTTTACTGTGCTGCTTTAAGCTCAGCTTAACAGCAGCTTAAGCTAATTCGAAAGACTAAAATTGCATACTTTTAGGAGCTACCTGCAGCAACATCTACCTTGGCTTAAACCTAGCAAACTTTTAGGCCGAATTCAATGCATGTTGCTGTAGGCGCCGTTACATCACCTAAAAATATAAAAAATAATTAATTTTCACAGATTCCTTGCAACTGGAGACAGTTTTAGCTGGACACAGCTTTCGTGTTAGATTTTCTACAGTTGGTAGCATTGTAACGGACGTTGGCGAAGCAATTGTAAAAAATATAAAATCAATTTACATGCCTGAGCCAACTGAAACTATGTGGAAGCAATCGGCGGAACAATTTTTAAGTGGCAGTTTCCAAATTGCATTGGATGCATTGATTGAAAACACATCAGAATAAAACGATCAAAGAAATCCGAAACGACTTACTTCTGCTATTTAAATAAATTCTCTTTGATACTAATGGCCATTGTAGGCCAAAATTACAAGTTTATCGTGGCATTTTTGAAAATTCTAACATGGGAATTTAATTCGAAAATAACAAAAAGAATGTACCAAAACCATGCAATTTGGCTCGTAAAAATGCGCCTTCTTCACATGTTCTTATTGGTGATGAGGCATTTGCGCTAAAGCAATTTTTAATTCGATCTTTTCCGTATCGGCAATCAAAGCAAGACAAAAAAAAGTGATATTTAATTACAGATTGTGCCGGGCAAGAAGAATTCTGGCCCAAAAAAGGCGGAAATACAATAATTCTTGTTAGAGCCGCGGGCATATTACACAACTATGGAATTTCAATGAATAGCGACAAGGATTTTTATGAGGAATTAGAATTCCAAGAAGGAAACATGTACGCATTTTCTGGAAGTAATAGCACTTCAAGACGCTCAACACAATTGGCATTCGACATCAGACAACAATTTGTTCTTCTTCTTCCAGCTCCAATTAAATTTCGTCCCATATCTTGTCTTCTTTTCTGATGTTTTTGTAATGCTCGTCCGCCAAATCTTGCAATATTTAGCGGTAATATAATTAAAACGATGACTACAAAGTTAAGTGACACCATACGATTGCTAGGATCATGATACAATTATAGAAGGTAGTCCCGTCGGCAAAAGCTTTCGTCAGTGCGCGTTCGTTTTTGGACAAGAAATGTCGTCTGCGGACGAATTTTTTCGCAATTAACCCTTGTGTAAAATGACTTTTTGCCATGTGTGCTGTAAACACGTGAATAGTGTGAAATTTGTGAAGGCACCAACGTGTTTGGAGAGAAGGAAGTTGTGGGAGGAATCGCTGAAATGCAAACTAGGCGATTACTTTAAATTTGCCAAACGCATTTTAAGCATGGACAGTAGCAGTTGACCTTAAAAAAAGGAGAAAATTTAAAAAGAAGGCGGTTAAACGACGATGCTATTCCACAGAAAAAGCCCGAACTCAGCATTGCTAAATTAGGCTACGCCGATGGGAATTTTGTTATATACAATAATAACAATGGTATTTGTGATTCCTCAAAATTTAGTTGCGATCAGATAAAAATTGTTTAAGTTAATAAAGAAATACTTTTGTATGGGCAAAAACGCCTACTTACTAGGGCTCTTAGTTGCTTTGGCTGACAATCTGGTATATTGTGCCGTCTATGGTATATTTTGAATGCGGTACTATATCGATATACCAAACATACCAATTGGTATATTTTAGTATTTTTGTAGTATAATTGGTATATTTTGAGAAAAAATACCGCAAAATTTATTTCTTTTATTCAAAATGGGTAACGGGTATTTCACAGTCGAGTACACTCGACTGTAGCTTTCTTACTTGTTTTTAATCGTTTTTACAATAATTATAAATAAAAATTGTGGATATTATTAAAGAAATACTTTTGTATGGGCAAAAACGCCTGCTATGTATGTATTGTATGTATGCGTATACGTATATATGTACATGCTCGCCCATATTAGTATTTGTATGCATAGAGGGTTCATAAGCAATGCGATAGCTCTGGTCGTAGAGTGCAAGCCGAGCATGTTGTGGTACTCGGGGTAGAAACTTTTTTTTTTTTTTTAAGCACCCGGTCGGTGGTGCTCAAGTTTAAATCCCAATCGAGAATACACACAAATATTTTTTTTTTAATATTTTGAGATTATTACCGCAATATTTTGCTTTTATTCAAAATGGGTAGCGGGTATCTCACAGTCGAGGAATATAAGCAGTTGGATATGTCTCTCAGCAACATTTTCACAGAAACCCATTTGAAAATATTAAAGAACGGAGGAAAGCGATCGCATTTAAACTCTACAGACATATCTGATGCGATTTGTCTACATACAGCGGGGCCTCGTGCGTATAACCATTTATACAAGAAAGGTTATCCTTTGCCCAGTCGAAGTGATTAGCAGAAGTCCCAATTAAAACGGGTACCCTGGATGTGGTCATTAACCTTATGGACGAAGGAGATATGATTGAAGAGCATAAGCTATGAGTTTTATCATTCGACGAGATGAAGATTGCTGCTAGTTTCGAATATGACAGCTCAGCCGATGTGGAATATAAACCAAGTAATTACGTACAATTGGCTATAGTTCGTGGGTTGAAAAAGTCATGGAAACAGTCAGTTTTTTTTGACTTTGATACTCAGATGCGGATACCCTGAATGACATTGTAAGGAAACTCCACAAAAGAGGTTATCCAGTAGTAGCCATTGTGTCTGATTTGGAACCTGGAAACCAAAAGTTATGGAGACAACTGGGTGTATCGGAAAGTGAGTTTGAAATAAATATTTAAGACAAGTGTAAATGCAAACAATTTTTGTTTTAGAATTAATCTGGTTTAGTCATCCAGCGGATGATCACTTGAAAATACATGCATTTTCGGATACACCGCACATAAAAGATAAAGAAAATGTATAATAGGTAGGACACTAAAAAAATAACTAATAATAATAACTAATACTAATCCAATGTTTACCTCACGATTGCTTTAGGTTTGTCTTGTCTTTTGTGTTTTATATTTTTACTTTATTAAGCAGCCATATATTAAAAAAGGGCTCAAAAATGTTTTTTTTTTTATTCTATGGCTTCTTTATGGTATTATTATTTACTAATATTTTAATTTATTAATTAGCCAAGAACACTGAATTGTTTTCTGAAAATGGGAACGTAGAAGAAGATACGGATACGGATAATTGGCTGAACATTGATTTTTCCAAAAAAAAATTACCATGACAAAGAAAATGAGCCTGAAGACTTTGTTATAGATATTTATAACAGACAAGAAAATTAAAACTTAGACGAGCTCACAGAGGACGCGATAGAATATATAACGGGCTACATAATAAAGAAATTAAACATTTCTGATGAGTTGGCTGAACTTTTACGTATGTGGATGAAGTTTCTCACGGAGGGCTCAAAAAACCATCTGTTCAATTCACTCAAAAACTAATAGAATTAGAACATATATTTTTAAGTTATATTAGTGAACAATTTTCATTTAAAAAAATGTCAAGGAGTCATTAATAGTAGCTTCAAAAAATGTAAATATTAATTTAAAGATAAAAGAATTCTATTTTAAAATTAGATTTTTTTTGGATTAAGAACCTAAACAAAAGATTATTTGTCAAAAAAACCAAAAACATAAAACCAGCGGCCATTCAACGTACAGGCTCCACTCCAGACTCCACTCGATATTGTCGACCCATTATGATACTTTGCGATAAAGAAGATTTAATTCGCAGAGAAAGTGAAAATATTAAAAGCCAAATATCAAATAGAATGGTTTTATAATTGATCACCAATTTCATAAGACCATGTTTGATGGCAAACCGTTCAGTATCACATCGGAATCTTCTTCGCAAACATGCTTAATCTGTAACGCAACTCCAAGAAATATGAACGATCTGAATTTGGTGAAGAGCTTGTCTATTAATGAAAACCTCTTTGATTATGACTTATTAAGTCTTCATGCCTGGATTAGGTTTATGTATTGCACATTGCATATAGAATTCCAATAGAAAAGTGGCAAGCTCGTGGTGTTGACAAGAATGTTGTTGAAGAAAACAAAAGAATTATTCAATAGAAGCTGAGGGGAGAAATGCTTTTGCTGGTAGATATACCAATTACTAATGCTGGCAGTACGAATAACTGCAACACTACTTAAGTCTTCTGCTATCTCCTCATCTGTGCTTTGGAGCAACTCAGTCACATCACGCTTAACACTTTACCGAGAAATTTTTATTTATTTATACTAACAAGAGTCATTTTGACTGGTATTTTTGAGCCATTTGATCACGGACGTCAACACCACGTTATTATAAAATGTCACAGTTTCTGGCAGTCTCTTTCGATCGGTATTTATTTTGACGCCTTTGTGCTTGGAACTCCAAAAAAATTACTTTTAGCTTTTATAAACAGTAAGTGTACATTCATTTGTTGCATACAGTAATGTTGAACAAGTAAGAAAGCTAAAGTCGAGCACACTCGACTTTGAGATACCCGTTACCCATTTTGAATAAAAGCATAATACTGGTATTATTTTCAAAATATACCGAAAATACTAAAAATATGCCAAATTTTATATTTGGTATATCGATATAGTACCACATTCAAAATATACCAAAGCAACCAAAGTATTTCTTTAATATCTTCCATAATTATACCCGCTACCCATAGGGTAGAAGGGTATTATAACTTTGTGCCGACAGGAAATGTATGTAACAGGTAGGAGGCATCTCCGACCCTATAAAGTATATACATTCTTGATCAGCGTCAACAGCCGAGACGATCTAGCCATGTCCGTCTGTGTGTCTGTCCGTCCGTCCGTATGAACACCTAGATCTCAGAGACTATAAGCGATAGAGCTATAATGGAAAAATTATAGCTCTATAGCTTGCTATTCGATTTTTTTGATTTGCGGGGGCGGAAGTGAGCGTGCCACAAATTTGAAACAAACTTGATCTGCGTGCAAATATAACAAATGCTGTCGAAAAATGATATCTCTATCTCTTATAGTCTCTAAGATCGAGTGTTTCATACGGACAGACGGACATGGCTAGATCGATTCGGCTATTGATGCTGATCAAGAATATATATACTTTATAGGATCGGAGATGCCTCCTTCTACCTGTTACATACATCTGCTGCCGGCACAGAGTTATAATACCCTTCTACCCTATGGGTAGAGATATTTAATTACAGATTGTGGCGGGAACTACTACTCTTCTTTTAATCGAGAGTGCTTTTATTTATTTCACTAAATAAACGGTAAATGTAAATATGTAAACACAAAATGTACAAAAAACTGTTTCATTGTACTGTAACGAACCGTCACAACGCCGAGGTAACTAGCGCTGTCCAGGGTCGAAATAAAAAATTTGTGCATGCTGAAACTCTACAAGTCACAAGGTGTGAGACCAATCTTCGTACCTGATCGGAGCGGAGATCTCGATGGAAAAGGAAAGACATGGTAGCTGGTTTTAAATTTCTTTATTTATTGTTTCACGGGTTCTGGATAATTAACGAAAATATTTGTATCTATGCTTTTGGGATTGTCCTCAGGTCCAACGTCGATTGAAATGTACAATTGTTTTGTGAGCGGATATAGACAATATATGTTATGCATGAACAGTGGGTTTGGTTGTAACTGCTTGGCGAGGAAACACGAGGAGTACGGCGCGGGTGTCAGTGCGTAAGCACACTGATTTCGTTGCACTGTTCACACTATTCCGGTGTTGACTGTAGTAGTTTGTGGTCACACTACTATAGCTAACGGGGGAGTTCGGCGTATTGCGTGAATGATCGGAAAAACGGAATGTACGGTGTAGGTGAAACGAGTGTTGGTGTGCAATCACACTGGCACAGTCGCACTATACACACTATTCTAGCGTAGTTTACGAAAGAATGGTGTACTTTGCGCGGATGATACGAAAATGAGACGCACGGCGTAGGTGAAACGGTTGCTAGTGTGTAATCACACTGGTGCAATTACACTATACACACTATTCCAGCGCCGACTGTAGTAGTTTGTAGTCGCACTACTACAGCTAAGGCTTCGGCCACGCATTGAGCGATGAGCGACTGAGCGACTGAGCGACGCTCTCTCGAGCGCAGTGTTGCCAACTCTTAGTGGTCGTTTATAGCAGTGAAAGCATAAAAAAATAGCCAAAAATAGCAAGATTTCTTAAAAAATAGTAAATTAAAATAGCTGTTAGTTTTCAATAACAAAATCTTATATTTTTGTACATTCAGTGTTGATTATCTAATGATTCTTCCTCGATAAGCAAATTGTTTAAAACTTGCCCAATTTCCACCTCCTCGGAACTCAAATACTTTCCCATTGTACCAATCTGTAAAAGATACTTATGGGGGACGTCGTACTGAAAACAGCATTTTTCAGCTCGTTGCAATCCATATCTGAAAAAAAATTTATGAATTTTCTTAACTACTCATTTAAAATTATTGAATTCATACCTTATGTCTAAAATAGAACATAGTGTGCTCATTTGCATTCTATTTCTAAGTTTTGACTTTACCAGGTTAACCTGGCTAAAAACTCTTTCTACCATTGCATTTGACCATGGTAGGCTTAGGAGCATGATAGCAAATGAAGCCAAATCATTAAAAGGATTGTTTCCTCCAGCGTCTTTATATGAATTAACTTCGCTCCAAAATAATGAATTATCTCCATTATTTATCCACTTAATTAAATGAATATTGGCATATTGATTCAGTATTGGATCGATTTTTTCAGTAGGCGTGTTAAAAAATTCCAGAATACTCATTATATCTGCTTTAACTGGTTTTAAAACATTTTCGACTCCAAACAAATGTATGTTTTCCAAGATTTCAAAATTATCTGGTAGTCTGATGTAATAAAGAAATTTAATTAATTAGAATGTAACTGCATTCATTAAATACGCATTATACGAACCTTTCATTTATTTGTTTTATCAATTCTATAATAAAATCTGTGCATACTCTTCGAATTTGAAGTTCCTGTTCGGGGCTTAAAGTCATTGATTTGATTTCATTTTCGAACTTGTATCCCAAAAATAAGTTGCGCTGAACGTAATTTTCAAACTCATCATCATTATGCTTATCCTCACTAGCTGGTATAACTTTAGACTTAAGTGAGTCTGCAAGTAATTTAAGATCGCCAAGAAGTTTTGTTGCATTTGGATTGTTCGCCTGAAAACTTTTGTTGACTCTCTGAGCATCTTCCAAAATAGGTCAAAGAAACAGAAGATATGCATAATTAATTCTATCCGCATACATATCCTTTAAAATTTGTGCTTTATGACACTTTTCTTGTGTAGCTGCAATATCAAAATGCAACTTAAGCGCATCCCATTGATCTAAAATTCGGCTAACTGCAGTTTCTATTGACAGCCAACGCGTGTCACAAACTCTTGGAATTTTAAGTGGTTCCTATTATTAAAAAAAAAAAAACATAATTAGTTGAATATCAAAATTAACTTATAACACATACTGACAAACACAAAGTACGATCACAAAAGCGAATTACATTAAAAAAAATAAATAAAAACAAAAAACTATATGTTAATTGTATAAAGGCAACGAAGACAAGATTAAACAAATAACAAATAATACAACTCCAATGAAATCAAACCTTCTCATCGTTAATACATTGATAAATTTTTTTGTATTCCATTTGGCGCTTGGAACTTTTGGAAAACCAGTTGTAGGTTTCGTAAATTAGAAACTCCAAGCCATCTGGAAGTGTTAATTTACATGCATGGTTTACAGCCAATTGCACCGAGTGGCAAACACATTTAATTAAAACCAGCGAAGGGACATCTTTCTTCAACTCCTGATAAACGCTTCTTTTAGAGCCGATCATAACGCTCGCATTATCTGTACCTATTCCGATAAGGTTACTTATGTTCATGTTCATTACCTTTAACTTATTTTTTAGCGCTGTTGCTATAGATACGGCATCTGCGTTTTCAAGTTCAATAAGGCACAAAAATGTAGACACAATTTTCGACTGTTGGATACTGAAATAATTAATGGCGACTCCTGCAAAGATCAATTTTTTTTTAATAAATATACGTTAAACCAATATAGTAGAAAAATGCGGTAAACTCACCAAGTATTTTTGTAAAGCTTATATCTGTCGATTCATCGATCAATAAGCTAAATTTTGAATTTGCAATGTCGTTTTGCAGACATTCCTGGAAATGTGGCGACAGCACATTTTTTATAACTGTCATGCACTTTGTACGGTGAATTATTAAGGTGGTCAACCGAACTGATTGAACAGTGTTGAGCCACAAACAAGCAGAGAGCAGCTTCCTTTGAGGATGTCTCTGTAGATGTTTTGGGAAATTCTATTGTTTGGTTACCTCGCCGTACTTCAAGGTTTGCCTTGTGTTTTTTAGTTTCAACGTGCGACTTCAAGTCCCACAACTTTGCATTTAATGTGCATTTGCAATATTTGCAAAATGCTTTTGATTTATTAGTTAAATCTTTTGCAATACAGTCCTTAAATTGGGGATCCTCCAACCAAGCATCGCGAACTTTTTGTTTATACATTTTAATAAACTTCCGCACAAACACAATAATCAGTGAATTTGAATGTAGAGATGGTAGCATTGCGAGCGCGAAACGATGTTGAGAAAATACCAAGTACCCAAAAGTTACAAAGGGGTAAATAATATTTTAGTATTTAAAATACACAATTCGGTCACGCTGGGCGGTAAATAATGTATATATCGATAACCACAAACAACGTCTCTATTGCCAATATACGATTTCCGAAAATTAAATTTGAAGGTCCACTTTTTTTTTAGTCGACTTTAAATAAATAATCAAATATTACAAATAATTTAAAATAGCTAAAAAATAGCAAATTTTTTTTGTGAAATAGCCAACATAACAGGCTCTAGCAAAATTGAGTGGTTTCTAGTTTTAGGTGATGCAAAATAGCCAAATCTGGCTAGGAAATAGCCAAGTTGGCAACGCTGCTCGAGCGACGTAAAATATTAAAGCTTATGAGAGAGCATTGCACTATGTTGAATTTGACCCGTTTTTGTGGCCAAAATTAAAATTTTTGAAATTAACAAGATTTTTGAATGCAGCTTTCTTGTATAATGAAGGTTATTACTACAGAAACGTATTTTAAAAAAGTGGGCGTGTCAACGCCCACATAATTCGAAAAAAGCGAATATCTAAAGCAACTTTCAAGTTAGAGACCCCAATTTTGGAACACAGGATGAATGTCCTATTTCAAATGCGTCCTTTGGCCCAGATCGGATAAAAAATATGGAAGTTATTCAAGAAAAAAAAAATCGCAAAGGCTTGACCAAGGACTTGTTTACCATTTTGCGAAAAGTTACGGTTTTTTCAGGGTTTAACGCAAGTAATCATAATAGGACAGCAAGTTCAACAAGTTATGAAAGTGTATATGTCATTTTGTTTCTCGCAAAAGCACCTTGCTTACGCCACACTTCTAGCAGTTCTGCAATTCTGATCAAAATGTTGCTCCCTAATAATTCAAATTACGCAAAAAACCGCAAAAAACGCATAATGTGCTTACATATTATGAATTCAGAATTGACAGATCTACAACATGTATATGGACACTCACTGAACAAATTTGAACATTTTAGTTAAAACCTTTTGGAAAGTTCAACTTTCTTTCGAAAAGTGACAAGGGGACAACACTTGCTAAATATACAAATTGTTAGAAAAATACGAACAAAACACGCAACATATTAGTATTAACACATAGTAATAACTTGAAGAAGTAATATTCCTTTTGAATTTTATTATTTAATGATTTTTTGTGGAAGATATGCCAATTTGAAATTGCACCGCAAATTTAACATTTAACACTGCACGTGGTGTCTGCTTGCAACAGCTTACTTTAACAGCTGTTATTTTAACATTAAACTGTTAAGTTAACATTTTAGGTATACAATATCGCGATTTGATCATTTCTCAACATGGTAACATTAAAAAAACGGATATTTGAAAACTTGCGAAAATGAGTTTTGGCCACGAAAACGGGTCAAATTCAACATAGTGCATTGGAGTGGCCACGTAGCCGCTGAGCGACGAGCGAAGTTCTTGAGCGTCAGAGCGACGTCGCTCAGCGCTAGAATTGGTTTTAATTTTTAGTGCATCGCTCAGCGACAAAATGCAAACAATGTAAAAAATATGCGCGGAAAGTTTAATTTCGGCTGTTCAAAGCCGAACCGTTTTATGGAACGACATTCATAAAGAGTACAAAAATAGAAATACTACTGATAAGGAATGGAATGAAGTAGGAGTTATTTGTAACTGTACAGGTAAGCTTTTATTTAACGTTATGTATAATATACAATAACAACGTAAGTAAAGTTATATTTAATATGTGTATATGAATATATATATTTATTTAAAGTGTCATTATTTAATCAAATGACTTAATATCGGAAATCCCAAAAAAAATCTGTTAAAGAATTTCTAACATTCATTGCTGACTGACTGCTTCTATTGCAATGTGAATGTTCTTCAAGAATATCCACATTTCTTGAAGCAACTATTCCGTTATTAATTTCTGCTGTCGTATTTATGTAGTCCAGATCACTGTCCCCAACACGTTCTCTTACATAATTATGTAAAATGCAAGCACATTTTATAATGTGAACTGCTGTGCTAGGTTTCGTCTCAATATCTTTTTGTAAAATTCGCCATTTCTTAGTTAAAATACCAAAAGCACATTCAATGCACTTCCTGGCGATTGATAATCTTTCATTGTAGTTTTCAGTTTTGGCATTTAACTTTTTTCGAGGATATGGTCTCATTAAATAATTTTTCAGTGGGTAGGCTTCATCTCCAATTAAAAAGTTTGGCAAAATGATATTTGAGCCTGGTAGTGCTTGTGGTGGTGGAACATTGAATTTGCCTGCTTCCAGCAATCTAAACAAAGTGGATCCACAAAATGTGCCACCATCGCTTTGCTTTCCTCTGCCACCCACTTCAATTGTTATAAATTTTTTGTCAGCATCTGCTACTCCTTGCAAAACAATTGAAAAATAATGCAAATAATTGAAATAATGTGATCCAGTATGAGCTGGGCACTTAATTTGGCAATGTTTTCCGTCAATGCTACCCAGACAGTTTGGAAACTTCCAACGCCTATAATAATCTTGCGTAACTTTTTGAAGTGTATCAGTTGTTGGTGTTGGCATATATTCCTTTACGAGTGATTTCCAAATTATAATGCTTGTTTCGAATATAATGTTGCTAACAGTGCTTCTTCCCAATCGAAAAGCAAATGCCAAGTCACGAAATGAATGACCTGTAGCAAGGTACCTAAAAATAAAAATATGTGCTTAACAAAATAAAACTAATATAAAATAAAATATAATTATTAATAAAAACTAATTGTTATGAACAATATGCATATTTATAAAATCTAATTTTTAGGAGCTGCAGCAAAGGCCAAATGGAAAAATTTAAAGGATACATATAGAAGGACATTGCAAAAACTACCACGCCTACCATCAGGATCCGAAGCTCAAACATTTAATGTTAAATGGCCATACTTGGAGCTGATGTCTTTTTTAAAAAAGACAGTTGCTCCAGATCCGACTGAGGGCAATTTGCAGCAGGACGATGAAAGCATGAATGACATGCTTTCAGATATGCTTCATGAAGATGAAAGCAATATGTCTATGATGTCAACAACATCTACAAGTATGGTCGCAAAATCTACGCCCAGAAAAAGAAAAATTAATATGGAAACCGAATTCTTGGAGATAGAAAAAGAGCGACTGGAAATGTTGAGAAATCAAATCGGAAAAGAAAAAGAAACAGATGAAGAAAACAAAAACGAAGATTTATTATTTTTTAAATCACTTTTGCCTTTTTTTCAAAAATTTACTGACATCGAAAAGTTGGAGATTAGAAATGAAATACAAAATATATTAATTGTTAAGATTAAAAATAAGGAATAAATATTACATTAAACTACAACTTATGTTATCATCAGTATTATAATATAATTATTTACTTAAAAACACTTACATACACTTACCTTAATAATAAAACCAATCGTTCTTCAGCAGAAATTGTTGATCTCGGTTTACTTATTTCATTTTCAATTGTACTTAACAGCAAGTCAAATGAATCGATTGACATGCGTAAGTATTGCCAAAATCGATCTGGATGGTTTCGTAGATTTCTGTATAAGTGATGAAACTCGCCATACTCATTTCTCAATCGATTTATGGGATGAACGCCAAACCTACGCCTTTGTATTCTTTTTAATTGCCTATATTTACCATAACGGCTTTCAAACAGATTTCGTAGAACCTCTCTAGAATAAGGCATTTTTACAACTAATCAACTCAAATGATGTCGCTCAGTGCGTGGCCACCTCACTCAAAGCGATCGCTCATTAACGTCGCTCAGTCGCTCAGTCGCTCATTGCTCAATGCGTGGCCGAAGCCTAACGGTAAAATTCTGTGCGTTGTGCGAAAAGAAAGACAACGAAAGACGAGGTGAAGATGAACAAACGTTTAGCGTTGTATGTGGTTGTGTTAGTGCGTCGTCGCACTCTAACGGGAATATGTAAAATAATTCTTATTAGGTATCCGTAATCGCATATGCTCGAAAGGGGTGACAACGGGGAGGAATCAATGTATAAAACAAGTATCAAGCATCAAGCTTGAACGTACCTCCAGAGTACACCTTGGCTGCGGGGTGAAATTCGTGGTCGTTATTTGCACTTTGTAGTTTTTGGAAAAGACAACTTCACTTTTTTTGACACTTGGGAGCAAAGGTCTACTTACCACTGGATTCTAATCAGGAGAGACCCAGTTTGTCCTTTTACTCTCGCTTTTATTTAAGTCAAGGTATTGGCTCTGCTAACTCGCTTTGTTTTCCTTTTGCCTAAATTTGCACATGCGATGTTAACTCGATTGGCTCTGCTTACGGTGCACATGCGGTGTTACTCGATTGGTTCTGCAACCGTTGCTCATGCGCTGTTAACTCGACACAGCTGGCTCTATCTGAGTGATCGCATGTTTTCGAGGCTCTGGTATATAATATATTATTTATGTATATATTTATTGAGGCGCAATATGGTGCGTCACAGTACAAAAACTGAACTTAAATTGATAAAGCAATATAATTACCACTTTCTTCCAGCTCCAATCGAATTTTGTCCCATATCTTGTCCTTCTTTTTGATCTTTTTGTAGTCCTCGTTCACTAAATCTTACAATATTTTATGTTTTTTAATAATTCAATTAGCAGCTCCACTCTTGCCGTTGTTTATATTAGTGCACTTGTGAATGGCAGAAGACATAAACGCATAAACGTCACATGTGATGATTTTTATTCACATTTTTTTTAATAAAAGTGAATGATTATAAGTTAAAAATGGCTTCCCGTATTATATTATTATAATTATATCATATCAAAAGCCAAAACATAGTAATTTAACACGTAAACAAGGCAAAAATTGAACACATGCATCACATGTGACGTAATCAACGCAGAACATAAGCAAATTTCAGCGCAATCTAATTCAATCGTTCTTGGCGGCAACCGAAAAAAAAATGCTGCATGCGCGGTTGTAAAAAAAACAAGTAAGAAAGTTACAGTCGAGTGTGCTCGACTGTGAGATACCCGCTACCCATTTTGAATAAAGGCAAAATATTGCGGTATTATTTTCAAAATATACCGAAAATACTAAAAAATACTACAAATATACCAAATGGTATGTTTGGTATATCGATATAGTATACCATTCAAAGTATACCATAGAGGGCACAATGTACCAGATTGTCGGCCAAAGCAACTAAGAGCCCTAGTAAGTAGGCGTTTCTGCCCATACAAATAAAATTTCTTTAATAACTTCGACACACACACACACACACACACACATAGATAGACTGTCATCTCGTTCCTCTCTTACTTTTTTTTCTCATTTACTTCGCTTTGTCAATTTGGTTATCGAAAACGGCTTTGATAAGAATGTCAGTCGAATGTTGTAGAATGTCACATAAATTGTGAAGAAAATTCCAGCTTCGTTAATAAAAAGCCAGTACAATCAATTGGCCACATGAAAGAACCTTCAAAAGACTTTTTTCAAAAACCGAAAAAAAAACATAAAGAAAAATGAATCGTCGCGTAAGTCTAGTGGAAAAAGTGAAGTTTTATGTTTGGAAGTTAATTGAATGTGTTCAACTTATGTAGGTCGTTGAAATGCCGTCGGCATTTTTTCTATGCTCAGTTAGAAACCTCGTCTCATCAACCACGGTCTAATTACCCCCCAATTGTGCGTTTTCAACAAACCGAAAAGTTTGCAATAAACATATACATACATACATATTATTAGATAAACCGCGAGTGTTTTTATTTCTACGGGAAGAAACTTTGGAACTTTTCAGCGCTCCTACGCAAACATTGGTCCTTCGAGCCGGATCCAAATTATCATCAACTTATCATCGGTATTCAAGCATACTCCGCAGATAAGTACCTAAAGTTTTTTCCATCTTTCCTATTACTTCTCCCACGGTCGTCCGCCCCTTGATTTCCGCCATATTGTGCAAAAGATTCCAATATCTTTTGCCAAGTTGCTTTCCTTTTTGCTTCGCACGACCTTTTCTATGGTTTTATCCTGTATACATTTATAATAAATTATTATATCTGATTTTTTCCGGCTTGCAGCCGCGCTTGCTCTCGCTCTCTCACCACACACACACGTACTCTTGTGCACTCGTTCTTTTCCGCATCGGCTTGCAGCAGCACTTGCTCTCGCTCTCTTGATTTTTTACATACGTGCACTTCGCTTGCTTAGACGTTGGCAGCGCAGTGCAAGCATACATACATACTGTTGTGCATGCTGTAACAGCGTGCATAAGTACTTCTGCGAGTAAAGTAACAGATTGGCAGGGCAGCGGTAGTCGCACTCGACATACCCTACCCTCTTTTTGATTTTTTTTGCCAAGTGATATATTCTGTGTGTGTATTTTAAGAGCAACTCCCAGACTCAATTGTCTGTGTATGGCCTTTACTCCAGCCAGTGTTCCACATACACAGACACACACACACATATACACACCTATATACACGAATATATGTACTTCCAACACATATCAATATCCATATATAATATAAATAATTTTTTATTGTGATAATTTATTTATTGTTTTTCCATCCATCACATTTTACCTACATTTGTGTTTTTTCCAGCATATTGTGTTTCGGTATTTTTTTTCTGTGCATTCTTTTTATTGTTCTTACATTTTTCGACGAACATTTGTTTTGATTGTCGCGGGAAATTTCCCCCGCCCCGTCCCTTTGCTTTCATCACCTGTGTCCGCAGTCCGTACCCATTTGGGTGTAAGATACCTCAGCACTGCCTGTGGTATTTTTTCTAGTATTTTTTGGTATATTTTATTTACTAGTTGCTACTTTCTTTCCGTCTCATTTCTACCATCTGTGTCGTTTTCCTGCTAGAAAAAACCAAGTTTCATTTAGTATTTTTTTTTGTATATTTTTTTGATTTTCTGGATCAAAGGAATATAGTATACAGTCCGTGTCCTTGTCGGACTGTAAAAGCGCCCAGCTACTTTCACATCTTCTGTGCGTAGCATGTCATCGGGCAAACCCGATAAGACTAAAGCTAAATTGTCCGTGCCTTCTACTAACACCGCTAGAACTTCAATTAACCCCCCTTTGCCTAGATCCAAGAAGGAGTCGGCTCTTCGTGCATCCAGCACATCGCCGGTTCACACCAAAAGGGAGGTCCCCGCACGGTCAGCTAGTGTTTCGCCCATTTCCGGTACCAAGCCTCTGATCTCCTCACGAAACCTCCATCTGATCCTAAGACCAAGGTTGCTTCCGTCCTCGGCTGCCAACTGTTACTCGTTCGCAAAGTTAAATGGCACACAATGTAGTAGATTCGGCATTGACCAAGTTCATCGCCGCGACTATCCGTATCAGTCACTTTGCGGCGCGAGTCAACCAGCCTTCTACTGACACCCCGTCCCTGTACACGTGCCAGGTCCGGAGGGACCAGATGCGTGCCTTGTGGGACAAGGTCGAGAAGCAGTACGAGACTTGCTCCTGCGTCATGTAGGATGAGATGACGACAGACGAGTTGCCTACTATTCAGGCAAAGTATGATTACTGCTATCTTCTCTATGAGCAGTGTTCTGCTCAGTTAAGTGAGCAAATAGTTGATGCCTCCCAGGCACTCACTCCCCGTACACATGTACAACCGCAAGCCGTGCAGTTCATGTCGACAGGGTGTCGCTTACCTCCGTGCGACACCGAAGTTTTCGGAGGCGATTACACTCTCTGGCCCACTTTCCGAGACTTATTCACGGCTATATATATCCAAAACCCAAGACTGTCGGAAGTTGAGAAACTTTTCCATCTCAACTCCAAGACCAGCGGTGAAGCCCATGTCAAAGTCTCCTTTGACCAATGAAGGGTTTCAGTCGGCGTGGTCCAGCTTGACTGAGCGATTCGAGAACAAACGGTTGCTCGTAAACAGTCAGCTGAGAATTTTGTTCAATTTGTCCGTCATTGGGCAAGAGTCGGGTGCAGCCATTCAGGAGTTGCAGCGCACCATTCAAGGGTGCCTGACGGCCTTAGAGCACTCAAGGATCAACACAGAGAATTGGGGTTGCATCCTAGTTTTCTTGTGTTCTTCGAGGCTCCCCAAGTTGACCCTTTTTCTTTGGGAACAGTCGATACAAAATAAACGCTTTCCTTCTAGAACGGTATCGCACCCTAGAAGCGATAGCGGAAGTGTCAGTTAGCACGAGCGCTCTGACAGTTTCACGGGCCTCACGCAAGGAGGCCCCCGTCGCCAAGCAGGTCAACTCCTTTGAGAGTCGGGTGACTTCGAAAGCCCAGTCCTGCAAATTGTGTTCCCGGGAGAATTTCCTTCAGATGGGTGTCAACGATAGGGTCAACAACTATATAAAGCAACAGAAGCTGTGTCTAAATTGCGCACAGCTGCTTTACTTGCAAGGGTCGTCATCATACACTCTTGCATCGAGTGAACCCGGCGCCGACAGTCACAACCCCCATTCCAACTCCAATACAGTCCACTTCCACCCAGTCAGCTAACGTCCAATCATTCATGGCAGTTAACACACAAGGTGTTCTGCTCAGCACAGCTGTCATTCACGTATGCCATCTCGGCGTCCGCTATACAGCTCGAGCTCTAATCGATTTCGGATCAGAAGCCACCTTCCTCTCAGATAAGTTGTTCAAGCGCTTGAGGATGCCGTATAGATCCGAGCAAGCCCGCGTTTCTGGGCTGACTCAAGCTGTGGCAGTCCAGCCCCGTATGTATTGCCAATTCTTAATTGGCTCCCCGGTCAGACCCGATTTGCAGATTAGCGGGAAATCTGCCCTCATGTACGGTCCCACAACCACTCCTCGAAAATCTGCCAAGAATCCAGTTGGCAGACCCCAAGTTCTTTGAGAGTTCGCAGATTGATGTGCTACTAGGCGCTGATATCCTCCCGTCCATTCTGCTCGGCGGCTCTCACCCTAACATTTGTGGGACCCTCCTCGGTCAAGAGACCATTTTCGGTTGGATCCTGACTGGCCCTGTGTCGGGATCCACTTCAAAGTCCATTTCGTCCTTTTCGGCTCGACTGTCCGTCGAGCGAACTCCGCCATTGGAGGAACTCCTCTCCAAATTTTGGGAGGTGGAGGACCTGCCGGCTAGCCCAGCGAAAGAGTCTGACCTCTTCTGTGAGGCTAATTTCAACGCCACGACCGTGCGAACCTCAACTGGTCACTACATGGACACGCTCCCATTCCGCGATCCTGGTCACGTTGACCTGGGTCACTCGAGGGCTACCGCTCTCGCTCAGTTCCTGAGAAACAAGAGCCGTTTAAAGAGAAACGACTCTCTGAGGGAACAATATGACTCCGTTATTCAAGAGTATCTGGATTTGGGTCATATGACTCAAGTCCCCCCATCCAATTCCGGCAACTATTATTTGCCGCATCACGCTGTTCTCAAGCCCGACAGCACCACCACAAAGCTTCGCGTTGTATTCAACGCCTCCAGCCCGACTTCAAACGGGAAGAGTCTGAACGACATCCTCCACACTGGGCCAATCCTCCAATCTGAACTAACCATTCAAATTCTGAAATGAAGGTTTTTCCAATTCGTTTTTAACGCCGACATCACCAAGATGTATCGGCAAATCCTTGTGGATCCCAAACACACCCGGTTTCAAAGGTTGCTCTTCCGTACTCGAGACGAGAAGTTATTTATATTTTGGGAATGCTGTATCATTATATTCAGCGGCCAGATAGTCTCCTGTCAGTCAACACGTCAAGATGCAGATGACGGTGGTGATGGAGAAAACGAGGTAGTGGCTTCATTAGGGAACGAACCAAACCGGAAGGAAGTTCAATCAGAATGCCGACACAGAGAACTATTTTAAGGAACTTTTAATGTTTTATTTTCCGTGGAGGGATGAACAAGAAGATTTGCTTAGTGTTAATTGTGAAAGCGTGTATGCAGCCAACTTAGAATCTATTGGATTTATGTGTAGCAAGTATAATATTTTATGGAGTTTAGAAGACGTGCTTAGAAGGGCCGTAGAAGCTGAGGGAAATTTTGAAAAACGGGATCAGGCAGATAGTTTAGATAATCATTTTAGAGCTTTGGTGATCCCTGAAATAAATTCTCAACTAAATGTTTTGAACTTAAATGCCGTTACTGTTCTAGAAGATTCGAACCGACATATTAAGCTCCCGCCAAATATATCACCTGATAGCAAGCATAGTTAAATCTCTGAATCTTAAGCAAAAAACTTATTTCACACATGTACTGCAGCATAATCCTAAAAAAAAAGAAAATATTTTATGAGTATGTAGGAGGCGGCAACTATATAACAGTAGGCCAGGTTGTGACCCTTCCTCTGCACTATGGGCAAAAAGTCCCAATGAGCGGCATTTTTAAATTTTTTTTGTGTTCGGTATTATTAAATTGACTTTATTTTTTTAATTAGAAAATTTAAAGAATACTGAAACATATTTTTAAAAAAAATTTAGACTTCGCTGGTATTTTGTTAGTCCATATTTAAAGACTATAATCTGGTGACTCTAAAAAAAGAATTTGGCGCGAAAGTTTATGATTCTGTGAGTTTTATCTTTAAATTGTAAATTAAACAAAAAAGCTTTGATATGGAATGTAATCGTCAAGGTATGTAAAATTAATTATTAGCGCTAAATGTTTAGTACATGTGTTATATTGTCCAATAGTACAGTGTGTTGTTGGTATGTTGGTATGTAGGCCGCTGCTAACAAATGTATATGTGTTTCTGTGGAGTGTAACTTGTGAGTCTATGCCAGTCGATGCAATTTTAAAGCTGAATGTTATTAACCAAACTGTTAACAATCAAATAGTGGTTAATATTTTTGCGCGATTTACGGCAATACTCAATGTTCCAGTTGCAGCTCCATTTTTACATTCAATGTTGCTTGATGTTTGGAGCGACAACAACCGCCAACAAGCTGCTGTGCAGCAGTTTCTTTTGCAAAATATTTATGACGCTGAATTAAGTGATGTCCAGCAAAACATAATAAAAGATAAACTCAGGGTATTCTTTGGATTCATTACCACTAATTTGCCAAAATGCAACAGAATGCACGACCGTTTTAAAGAAAAGCATGCGCAATGGCTCGTTCGATATTCCACGCGAAAAGTCTGGTCGCAAACGCTTGACATTGAGTCTGTAACGGGCAACGATATACGCCGCAAGGATGGACGGACGATCTGTGGGTGCGGGGCACGCTTTAGTATGCGGCTCTAGCTCGTCGGCTTCTTTGGGGGTCATGGTCTTGCTTCCACAAATCTATCCTTTTCGCTGCGCACTATTATTAAGAAGATTAGAATTGAGCGTGCTGCGACATAGAGAAAAGCTAGAACACTAACCGGAAGAGAAATAAAAAAAAACTAAAGTTGCTATAGTTTGCATCTGCAGAGAGTGAAAAAAAAAAAAACCGAGAGAGAGGGAGAGAGAGAGAAGATAGAATACGAGATTTAAGTTATCATCTTGTCACTGGTGTTGCGTGACAAGGATCCCCACCCAACCTAAGATCACACGCATCAGAGCTTGGCTCTGGTGATCCCATATGAGCCCTACGACGGGGGAGCCTACGGCCCGGTTTGGCTAATCAAAAGAGAAATTATTCCATGATTAAATTGTTTTAATTAAAGAAACAAATATAAACGACATAAAACATTATGAGATTGAAGTATAAAGCAATGTTAACAATAATATATAATATAATAATTTAATATAAATTCTAAATCTAATTATGTTTTTGTGTTTGTATTAAAAAATTTCTTTTAAATATTTGTGCCGTATTCGTTCTGCTTAAATGTTTTTGGCATAATAATTTTTGTAAAAAATAATAATTGTATAATTTATTTATTTTAAATTTTGTTTTTTTTTTCAACGGTTGTAATTCATTCTTTTGTTTTCTTTTTTTCTTTTATTTATTACGAATTAATTTTCTGAGCAACATTTATCAATTTTTCATTTATTCTATTTAACTTTTCTTTAGGTTCATTTAGTGCGAAATGTGCGAGAACATAGATATTTGTACCAGGCGTACATTTTTTATTATTGTTTATCAAACTTACCCCCAGAACTCCTGCGGCGGTGATCGATCTCCGGGCTAGGTGTTTTACAAAAAGAATATTTTTTTCTACACATTAAACACATTCGCACATTTTCGATTAAATATTAATAATTCTTTGTATAACAAATTATAAATTAATTTAAACAAATTTTTCTTCTAATGGGTGTTCATTTTTCCACATGACTTTTAAATTCTTTTTCTAATTTACGATTCGCTTTTGAACCACTGAACATTTCTTATCATTCTTTTCTTTACAATTTTCTAGCATTCTTGTTTTAATATTTTCCTTTTACAATTTCATTCTTTTTCCTAAACGAACTTTTACAATTTGATTTACTATATTATAATTGCGATTGTATTTATTATTTTTTTATTTCTTACGGGTTAGCGCTTCGCTTTAAATCGATTTAATTGATCTACACTTTTATTTTTGTTGCAATTGTTTCAATTAGTATTCAGACATAAGCCCTATTTTTAATTTTAATTTTCTTGTTTTGTAGTGCACCTTTTACAGATTATAACTTATTTGTGTTTAACGAAACTGCACTTTCATTTTTTTATTTTTTATTTAAATTTTAACTTTGCTTTCGAATATGTAAATTTTAATTTGTTTTATGCAAAAGCGCTCCACTTTTCAATCATTCTTATAACTTGTAATTTGAATTTTTGTGTTTTGTTCTTATATATTAATGGAATGATTTAATTTAAATCATTTTGTTTTCACAACACTTTTAATTGATTACACTTTGACTGAGATTGGAATCTTTAGAGATTCATACAAAGGTTCACTATGATGTTGCTCGCTGTTGAAGGCTACAGATGGCGCCTAAAGGCGCTCCGTTGGCCAGGCGGTAGCCAGTAGAGGCACTCCGCTGACCACGAAGTGACCTGAAGGGGTGCTCCGCTGGCCGAGTTGGCCGGTGAGGGTGCTCCGCTGGCCGAAAGGGCCAGTAAGGGTGCTCCGCTGGCCGAAAGGGCCAGTGCAGGGGTGCTCCGCTGGCCGAGAATGCCGGCGCGGGTGCTTCGCTGGCAAACGAAGCCTGTTGGGCGCTCCGCTGGGCAAACGGAGGCTGCAAGGGCGCTCCGCTGGACAATTAGCGGCAGGCGAAAACACTTCGTTGAAGCTGTCTGCTTCAAAAAGGAGCAAGGCCTTAACTTCGAAGAAAACGATCCTGCGAACACAACTATCGTTAAACAGAAATCCATTTACGACATAATAAAGCCTTTTCCTTACCAATTAACAAAAATTTAGATGGAAAAAATATCCTCTATAGCTGGATGCCGTCAGATTAAAAATTTTGTAGAACTATGCGTCTGTGTACGCAGCCGGTCACCCAAAAAATGATAGAACCGGAACTGGCTTAAGATAAGTTGGCCGCGCCCAAGCTGGTGCAACAGGCGCAAACGTCAAAGCTGAGCTTTCCAGTGCAACCGATGCACAACTTCAAGCTCAGCTTATCAGCGGTTACCTTAAGCTCAGTTTTACAGAGCTACTTTAAGCTCAGCTTAACAGCAGCTTAAGCTAATTTGATAGATTGAATATGCATACTTTTAGTCACTGAATAGAATATATCGTGGCTTAAAGGTAGCATGCTTTTAAGTCCTGCGTAAAACAAAACAAAAGGTGACACAAAACTTGCATACTTTTAGGTGCTACCTGAAACAATATTAAACTTGGCTTAGACCTATCAAACTTTAGGCCGAATTCAATGCCTGTTGCTGTAGGCGCCGTTACAAGTCAGGACCAAAGTTAAGTCGAAAATTGGCATCTGATTCGGTCAATAAAAGTGAAGAGTCCATGCCACTGTTGGCATGAATCTTCTGCATTAGCCAAAAAGTTGAAAACGACGCTTCTCATCTACTGCAAAAAGTATTGAATCGAGATAATATAGCTGGTATAACGAACCAATTTAAGCAGAAAGAGATGACAACAAAAGGTCCTGAAAATACTTTAGCCTTTTTAATTGAAAACAAGTTAACTAAACGACAATACATTAATATAAAAGCCATAAGTAAGCTCCATGGATGCGATATTTATCCCCCTTATTCGGAGGTTACAAAAATGAAATTGAAATGCAGACCAGAACAAGATAAAATAACTTATTCTGAATCTAAAGTTCAAGTATTACTGCAGAATTTATTGAATCATTCTGCTGACCGCATATTTGAAATGCAGAAAGACGTAATTGCTCATTTGCAAGCAACGCATTGCAAATTAATTGCCAGCTACGGGTTTGATGGCTCAACAGGACAAAGTAAATATTAACAGCGATTTCACAGTCACTGTTTGTAACCACAATAATTCCCTTTAAATTAATAGATTCCAAAAATCAAATTATTTGGTTAATCCATCTCCTCAATCGGCTAGATTCTGCCGACCCCTTAAAATGGAATTTATTAGGGAAACAACTGAACTTATAAAAAATGAAAAAAACGAACTTGGACGAGCAAATAAAAAACCTTGATGACCACACCTACACTTGAGGAGAGCAAAAATAATAGTAAAATATGAAGCACGATTGACTTTAATAGATGGCAAAGTTTTAAATGTGTTTGTTAATTGGTTAGAATCCGCGGACCTCATCAACACGTTCCAGCAGGCCAGTTCGTTTTCAGTTCAAAAAAGAGACAACTGAACTGTCAATCGAAGAAGAAAAATACTTCAGGAAAAAATACATCAACTCAAGCCTACAGAATTTTTGATGTATAATAAAAAGATAATTGTTGAGCATACTTTACAACTGACTATGGTAGACGGAAAGGTATGTAACGCTTTAAGTGAGTCATCCTCTTCAAAATGTTTTATATGTGGAGCAAATCCAAAAGAGATGAACGACTTGGATAAATGTTTGAACAAAGAAGTGAACAAAGAATATTTCGAGTTCGGTTTATCCGCACTTCATGCGAAAATACGTTTCTTCGAATACTTTCTACATCTTTCCTGTAAGTCCGTGATCAAAATGTGGCAAGCTAGAGGTCCGGAGCAAAATTTGAAAGTTTTAGACCAAAAGCATAAAATTCAAGCGGCTTTTCGGGAAAAAATGGGAATATTGGTGGACAAGCCCAGAGACGGAGGTAGAGAATCGTCCAACGATGGAAATGTGGCTAGGAAATTTTTTTTAAATCCCAAATTGGCTTCTGAAATTTCAGGGCTTAATGAAAACCTTATTCATCGATGTGCAACTATACTCCAAGCTATTGCCTCAGGGTACAAAATAAATTTGGACAAATTTAATGATTATGCCATCGACACTGCCAAGGAACTGATAAAAGAATATCCATGGTACTATTTGCCAGCTACAGTCCACAATGTATTAGTTCATGGATCTTCTGTGATTGAGCATGCACTCGTACATATCAATCGGAGAGCTTTCCGAGGAAGCAGCTGAGTCAAATAATAAAGAGCTAAAAAAATGTAGACTGTATCACAGCCGAAAAATGTCACGGATTGCAACAAACACGGACATATTGAACACACTCATTTTACGGTCGGACCCATTTATAACTGGACAAAGAAAGCATGGAAAGAAGGATAAATCAATGTTACTTGAATCTGTGTTCAACTTATTAGAAGAAACATAAAAACATAAGTATAATAAAACACAAAATAGTTAATCTTTCCTATGACAGCCATATGATTTAGTTATCCGATTTTAATAAAATTTGCTAAGCATATGTAAAACTATACCAAACTTATAGTCTAAGAGCTTAGATAACATATCTTTAAAAATAATTTTTCATACTAAATTTGTATTTTTAACCGATCATTCCCATAGCAGCTATATCATATAGACGCACGATATGGCCAATATTTATAAGATATATTGTCATATATACTTACATGCATACATAAAAAAATCCCATATGTATGTACACATGATGTATAAGTGAGCTTTTACCTCGCGAAACTTCAAAGCTTAGAAAGCTTAGATTATAAGTTAGTCTTAAGCCGATCACGACTCAGAGCGGAGTAACTGAAGAATCAATAAAGTTATTATTAATTATACTAAACATAAACCCGCGTGAAATAATTAATGAACAAAACACAAGTGTCACGAGAGCATTTGTGTATCAGCCAAGAAAGTTGGCAATCAACACAAAACTGGCGACGAGGATTGAAAACATAAAACTACAGCTACCTAATATCGACAACTATAAATTCTAAAATTGCGTGTTTTAGTACTATATTTTACATTAACAGAGGAAAAAATATAGTATTGGACATCGTTAAATACAAAGCGCACACGTGATAAAAGCACTTTACGTAACACGCAGAGAAAGATAAGAAGAACGAAAAACTAAGAGGAACGTGGAGAAGGTAAACTAAAAGCTTTTCTTACCGCTACGACTGGAAACTGTGAACAAGGCGATCGGTGCGAAGCAACAATTGACAAACCGTGGTTCTAAAGCATAAAACATAAATTAAAACTTTTTCTTGTCTGGGAAATTTACACATAAATAAGTTAAAAATGGATGCTACTAGTATTAATGCCTTTAATTTAACTTTGAACTGCATGAAAAATGTACAAGACTTTGATGGCACCGATGTTAACCAACTGCCAGACTTTATTTCGCAAATTGAAGCAATTATGCCAATGCTCGCCGGTTACGACGATGCAACGGGAAAAATCTTAGTCGGCTTTGTACGAAATAAATGTGTAGGAATATCAAGACCAGTTATTCACAGGTACGGTAAAATCGAAAATTGGGATAAACTCAAAGAAATTTTGCTGAAAAACTTCGGAGAAAAAGAAAATAGAACAATATTATGACAAAATTAACGACGTTGCAAATCGCTTGCATAATCGTATACTTACACACAACGATGAGACATACAGCACAGGCGAAGTAAACAGAATGGCCTTGCGAGTATTTAGAGATAACTTGCCAGAGCCGACTAAGACTATGATTTTCGCTAGAAACCCAGAAACATTAGATGGGGCCTATAAAATCATCGAGGGTGCTAGACATCAGAATTATACGTTTTACGGCCCTTTCCGGAAAGCTAATAAAAATAGTAAACCAAACTATAGGTCAAATTTCAGTGATGATAATCAAAATTCTAATGAGCAACTGGTACCTCAGACGGACGATTCTAATAAAGGCCAGCAAACCCACTTCAAACCTGGCAATAATAAACTCAGTACCAACTCAAGGTTCCAAGATAGCCAAAAACAGGCAAAAGACACTTCAGCTAGCGCATGCTCAAAAATGTCAACAAATAGCCGAAACAGCCAGTCCTCTGGGCAAAATAAACTGTCTTCGGAACCAATGGAAATTAATCAATCGAGTGGAAATTTTCAATCGGTAGGGTCAGAAGACCATATAGAAGACTATATAGAAATTAAAACTCACGTTAGGACACTACTTTTCGTTATAGATACTGGAGCAGAGTTCAGCATCATTAACGAAAACGTCTGTAACCCAAAATGGAAAACCAATGTTGATATAAAAATACGAGCTCTAGGAAACGAAATTAAAATAAAAAAATTATGTAGATTCCCATCATTTAAGGAATTTAATATAAAAAATTATTGGTGTGAATTCCTCGAATATAATTTTCATCAAAATTTCGACGGGCAAATAGGAGGGAACCTTCTAAACGATTTAAATGCCGTCATAGATTATCCTAACAGGAAGTTAATAATTAATAACGTCACTCTAAAACTTTTCATACAAGACGACATTAATATAACACACAAACTTATAAGTCTTAATAACTCAATCCAAAAAATCGATATCAATCAGGAATCAAAAGCTTTGCTAGAAGAGCTTGTATATGAATATGATTGCCTCTTTTATAGGAACTATCAAAATCTGACCTTTACTATTGAAGTCAAACATAGCATTAAAACAAGAAACGATATTCCATGTTACTCAAAAGCTTACAAATATCCTGAGATCCATACTGAGGAGGTTAACAGACAAATAGACGAGATGCTCGAGCAAAGAATAATTAGACACTCTAATAGTCCATATAATAGTCCGTTATGGGTGGTCCAGAAGAAGACAGATGCCTCAAATCTCAAGAAGTGGCGGTTAGTTATCGACTACCGCAAATTAAATAAAGAGACAATCGAGGATCGTTTTCCTATACCCAATATTGACGAGATTTTTGACAAATTAGGTGGATGTAAGTTTTTCACAAGCTTAGATCTCGCTAAAGGGTTTTACCAAATCGAGATGGATCCGGATGACATACATAAGACAGCATTTTCTACATCCAGTGGGCACTACATTCTTGCGTATGCCATTCGGATTAAGAAACGCTCCGTCCACATTCCAACGCCTTATGAATAACGTACTTAGGCCATTCATAGGACACATATGTTTGGTATATATGGACGATGTTCTCATTTTTTCTAAGAGCATAGAAGAACATGTTGAACATATCAAGGCCATATTTGATTGTCTATTGAAATCAAACCTAAAACTCCAGATTGACAAGTGCCAATTTGCAAAACAAGAAATCGAGTTTTTAGGGCACATAGTGAATCAAGAAGGGCTAAAACCTACTAAAAACAAAATCGAAGCAATTAACAAAATCAAACTACCATCAAATCAAAAAGAGATTAAAAGTTTCTTGGGCATGGCAGGGTATTTAAGACGGTACATAAAAGATTATTCAAAAAATTGCACAGCCTCTTATAAAATATTTGAAGAAAAATTCGAGAGTAAACTTAGAAGATGAAGACTTCGTAGAGGCATTTGATAAACTTAAATTACTAATCACAAGCGAACCAATTGTAGCATACCCCGACTTTAAAAAAACTATTTACTCTCGTCACGGACGCAAGCAACTATGCGTTAGGAGCGGTCTTAATGCAAGACGATAAAGTCATTTACTATGCGAGTCGAATGCTCAAAACTCACGAGCTAAACTATAGTACGATCGAGAAAGAGCTCCTAGCCATTTACTGGGCAACCAGATATTTTAAGCATTACCTGTACGGTAGGAAATTTGTGATAAAAACAGACCATAAACCTTTGGTTTGGCTAAACAATTTAAAAGAGCCAAACCTAAAACTTCAACGTTGGAAAATTCAGTTAAATGAGTTAGATTTCGATATAAGCTTTATCAAAGGAAAAGAAAACGCTCTGGCGGATGGCCTCAGTAGAATCCCAAGCTCCAATAGCACAAAAGCTGACGAAGACAACCTCGAGATAGATAGCGAAGATATTCTTTTGGCCGAAATAGAAAACAATCTCCGCATCAACGTCTTAAACGTCGTAGATGAAAATCAGGATTTCTCCGAACAGCTAATAAAATTATTTAATAGCGAGTTGGACGACATTGAAACCATCCACACTGCAATATCGGACGATCGAAACTTTATCCCAATTACCGAAAAATGTCTAAATATTTTTAAAATTCAAATAATACTTAACATTGGTGAAAACGATTCACGATCCACAAAGATCTTGTACAAAAAGAAAGTTAGACACATTGTTAAAACAAAAGGCGATGCCGAAAAATTGTTAAAAGTCATGCAAGAAATAATACCCGAAAAAGGATTAGTTGTAATTTATTGCGAAGACACAAAATTATATTTAATGTTCCAAGAAAACTATAGACAATATTTCTCCAACAATACAAATTTAAGAGTTCTGAAATCATGTATACTATTAAAAGACGTTACAGATAGAGAGAAAATGTTAAAAATTATAGAAAATGAACACTTAAAAAACAACCACAGGGGCATAAATGAAATTTTGTTAGAAATTAAGCAATTATATTATTACCCTAATTTGTTAAAAGAAATTCAAAAGTGTATTAATAACTGCAATATATGCAACACAGCTAAATATGATCGCCGCCCAATCAGATATAATTATTGTATAACCGAATCATCTGAAAAACTGAATGATATAATTCATATGGATATATGGTTTCCACAACGAAATATCATGTACCTTACTACAATCGATAAATTAAGTAAATATGCAACAACACATTTTTTAAAAGACCGATCATGGATTTCTCTGCTTAACGCAATTAAACTAAGACTGCAATATCTAGGAAAACCTAAGAAAATTGTTACGGACAATGAATTTAATATACTAACAATTAAGGAATACCTCCAGGACAATGATGTCCAGATCCATTTCACGACCCCATACCAAACAAGTAAGAAAGCTACAGTCGAGTGTACTCGACTGTGAGATACCCGCTACCCATTTTCTCAAAATATACCGAATATACTGCAAAAATACTAAAAAATATACCAAATGGTATATTTGGTATATCGACATAGTACCGAATTCAAAATATACCATAGACGGCACAATATACCAGATTGTCAGCCAAAGTAACTAAGACGCCTTGAAAGTAGGCGTTTTTGCCCATACAAAAGTATTTCTTTAATAACTTCGACAAATTTTATCTGATCGCCACCAAATTTTCAGAAATCATAACTACTATAGTAAGTATTGTATATACCAAAATTCGCAACTCTAGCTTTAAAATTACGCTTGTTATTCGATTTTTTTGATTTGCGGGGGTGGAAGTGGGCGTGGCAAAAATTTGAAACAAACTTGATCTGCGTGCAAACATAACAAATGCTGTCGAAAAAAAAATTATAGCTCTATCTCTTATAGTCTATGAGATCCAGTGTTTCATACGGACAGACGGACAGACACACAGACGGACAGACGGACATGGCTAGATCGTCTCGGCTGTTGACGCTGATCAAGAATATATATACTTTATAGGGTCGGAGATGCCTCCTTCTACCTGTTACATACACATTTCCTGCCGGCACAAAGTTATAATACCCTTCTACCCTATGGGTAGCGGGTATAAAAACTGGAAATTCAGATATTGAACGCCTTCATCTAACTTTAAACGAACACATACGGTTATTCAATGCGGATCCTAACAATAAAGATAGCGTGCAAGACAAAGTTTTAAAGGCTATAATATCATACAACAACACAATCCATAATACAACTAACATTAGGCCAATCGATATTCGAAATAATTTACTCTCTTCTGAAGACATTGAAAAACTATCTAAAAAGATAGCAGATAATAAAATAAAGCTTATGTCAAAACAACCTATAGAATCTAATGATAATTTTAAGAACGATTTTGTCAAAAATAATAAAGTAGGTAAATCACAACCAAAATATAAACGTATCGAAGGTTATGAGCAGGAGGGTAATTATCTTGTATCTGTCGACAACCCAAATCATAAAATTTATAAGGATCAAGTTAAGCGAATATATAACCACCAAGACGTTAATATGTAAGCTCGATAAAAATATTGTAAGATACAATTAATTTCCAACAAAGATATTGTCGAAACTTGCGCGCGGGGTGTCATATATACTTACATGCATACATAATAAAATCCCATATGTATGTACACATGACGTATAAGTGAGCTTTTACCTCGCGAAACTTCAAAGCTTCGAAAGCTTAGATTATAAGTTAGTCTTAAGCCGATCACGACTCAGAGCGGAGTAACTGAAGAATCAATAAAGTTATTATTAATTATACTAAACATAAACCCGCGTGAAATAATTAATAAACAAAACACAAGTGTCACGAGAGCATTTGTGTATCAGCCAAGAAAGTTGGCAATCAACACAAAACTATATTTGTAATATTTTTTTATAATTTATTTTGGGAAAAATTTTGTAACGATACAACAACTAGAAGTATTTATGGCCGCGGCTCCATACAAGCCGAACCACTGTGCAGGGTGATTACACACCCACAACCATTCCACCCACGCCGCGTGTCTCGGTTTATACTATTCGCACGAACCACAACATCTTCCCGTTAGCTGTAGTGGTGACTACAACCACTACAGTCAACACCGGAATAGTGCGTACAGCGCAACATAATCAGTGAAACAAGAAATAAATAAAAAAAATAAAAATTAAAAAAAAACTACTGTGTCTTTCTTTCACATCGAGATCTCCATTCGGCTACCAAGATTGTCTCACACCTTGTGATGCTCGTTTTGTTTCAGCAAACATAAATGTGTGTGTGTGTGTGCTTTTTTTTTTTTTTTTTTATTCGTAGTATAGATTAGAAGGAGGCAAGGTATACAAAGTGAAGTTAAAATTTACATAGAGAAAAGGAAACTGTAGAAAACAGAATTAGCTCGCGAAGCAATGCTTCACAAGGGCATCGGCGCCGCTTACTCCCCCGTTCTTTGCCCGGCCTTCTCGGTCCTCCTTTGCTCGATCATGACCGCTGCCACAAATTGGCTGATCAGTGTCCAGTTAGTGGACGATACCAGCATCAGCGGAACCAACGTCGCCAATTACATCTTTCAGTTCTTGTCTGAGGGTTGCGTATCGGCAGCACTGAAAAAAGACGTGCTCGGCATCCTCCACAACAATCGGGAAACAGGCGGGGCACTCTTCGGCTGTGTCATGTCCGTACCGAAACAGATAGCTCCTGAAGCAGCCGTGGCCACTGATGGCCTGGGTCAGGTAGAAGTTCATCTGACAGTGACTCCATGTCGTCCATTCTTTAATGAAAGGGATAACCCGGTAGGTCCACCGTCCTTTGGACGACTCATTCCACCGGGTATGCCACCTGTCGAGGCTTTCCCTCTGTGCTCTTTGTTTGATGGTTCTTTTCTCAGCGTTAGATATGGAGCCAGACTGGAGCTGCCGGAAAACGCTTACCCTCTCCCTGACCATTTCCTCGAAGGAGGGTATGCCGGCATGACATGTGCAGCCTCGTCGGAAACGGTCCTGAAACCGCTTATGGTTCTAATGGCGCTCAGCCGGAAGGTTGACGCCAAGCCGCCGATGTACGAGCTTTTGAAAACACCGTCTGCCCAGATAGGAGCAGCATAGAGGGCTATGGACCTTGTCACGCTTGCTAGTAAAGCTCGATGACTCTGTTTGGGGCCCCTGGTGTTGGGCATCAGGCGAGAAAACGCCCTGTTGGTAATTGCAGCCTTGCGGCCAACCTCCTGCAGGTGTTTTCGAAAACTTAGCCTTGAGTCGATCATCACTCCCAGGTATTTGAGTGATCGCTTGGAGACAATCTGGGTAGCTTCGACCTTAACTGTCGCTGTTTCGACCTTCTTCCTGCTACTAATGAGCACTGCTTCCGTTTTATGGGGTGCCAACTCTAGTCCAACAGAAAGCAGCCAAGCCATAATGCATTCGATAGCTTGGTTGCAGTTTGTTTCGGCGACCTCCAGCTCCTTAGCGATCACCAGGAGAGCAATGTCGTCGGCGAAACCAATTAAGCGCACTCCTGTCGGTAGGTCCAGACGAAGGATTCCATCGTACATCGCGTTTCACAGTAGCGGGCCAAGCACAGAGCCCTGGGGTACGCCTCCCGACACGAGATACTTTTCCGTTCGAACGCTGGTGTCGTACTTAAGTACTCTTGACGAAAAGTAGCTTCTGATGAGCTTTAAAAGCTGCCGTAGGACTTTGAAGAAGTCGAATGCCCGTAAGATGCAGTTCCAGCGGGCCGAGTTGAAGGCATTTCTGATGTCCAATGTCACCATCAGACAATACTTCTTCTGGCCCCCTTTCCAGCGAGTGCCAGCAATTGCATTGGAAGCTATACCAACTACCTTCTCGATAGCGTCGACTGTCGACCTGGCCTTCCGGAATCCATATTGGTTGGGGGAAAGGTTTCCGTTCGCCAAAATAGCTTCCTCCAAGCGAGTGCAAATCACCTTCTCCAGCAGTTTCCCCGCCACGTCGATGAGGCAGATAGGCCTAAACGAGGATGAATTGCCAGGCGGTTTCCCGGGCTTCGGAATTAGAACCAGCTTTTGTGTTTTCCACCTATCCGGGACTACGGCTTCTTCCAGGCACTTATTCAGCATTGACGAAAAAGCTTCTGGATGAAGGGAGCAGGCGAGCATTACTGCCCTTGCGGGTATGCCATCTGGACCTGGAGCCCCGGTCTGCTTCATGCTTCTAGCGCATTTTAACACCTCCTCGCTGGTGACCAACTTCAGCGGCAAATTATCGTTGGATGCTGTATCTGGTAGCCATGCCTTATCTTCCTCCACGCTGGGAAACAAATCCGTGACAATCCCACGCAATAGATCATCCGGAGGTGGTGGCGATTTCCGTGTCCCGATTCTCCGTACGACGATTTGGTATGCAGTGTGTCACACAGCGCCAGGAAACACCGTTTTTTAATCTCCCTCATCGCATTTTTAAGAGTTTTGGGACTCTCTCTGAAGAGTGTTTGCCAATCTAGGAAAGAGAGTCTTTCCCCGCGCTCTCTGATAGCGCCTCCTCGCGTGGTTGCAGACACGTCTTGCGGCGGCAATGGTCTCGTTCCACCAAAAAACTGGCGTGTGGGGTAGCGAGGGGTTTGCTCGACTCGCGCTGCCTGAAACCTCCAGCTCTCTCAGCGAGCTTACAAAGCTCTCGACGTTTAGCTTGCTGGATGAGAAAGTCCTCCAACGAGGTGCGGCAGAGATGCACCTGTGGCTCCGAGCTCCAATTTTGCAAAAAATGGCCATATGGTCGCTCCCTGTATAAGAGTCACTGACTCCCCACTCCGCTGAATGAGCGAGCGAACTGCTGCAAAATGTTAAGTCAACAATTGAGCCGGTACCGGCCCTGCTGAATGTCCATTGCGAGCCTTGATTGAGAAGAGTTAGGTCCAGTGAAGCAAAGGCCTCGACCACCAATCGCCCTCTTTGGTTGGTGACCATGCTTCCCCAGTCGACTGCCCAAGCGTTGAAGTCGCCTGCGACGAATACTGGTGAGTGGTCTCTAACGTTCGCAGTTAATCTGACCAGTATGTTAGCAAAGTCCGAAATTGGTAAGCTGGGGGCTAGGTATACGCTGTATACCCAAACGCTGTCCACTAGTGCCCTGACGAAGCCACCGTCAGCCTGTTGGTAACCAAACTGAGGTGGGTTTCTGCCACAAACCCATATAGCCGCCTTGCCGGTGTGGTCGCACGTCCAATCAGCTCCAAAACCAGATCTGAAGGGTTCACTAAGAACGCATACATCCACCCTGTTCTCCCTGACCGACTCCAGTAGGAGGTCCTGAGCCGTTGCAAAGTGGTTAAGGTTCAGCTGCATAACCTTCATAGTGAGCGTTTGGTACTTGCCGAAGGGCAGAATCTGCTAGCCGCCGCGTGGTTGACCTCACTGATGCCTTTGGATAAGCAAAAAAAAGCATCTCGCAGGTCTGTTGCATGTGTCCGCTTTGTGGTTTTGCTCACCGCATTTGAAGCAGCTATTTGATCTGTCCAGCGCGCTTTGGCACTTGCTCGCAATGTGCCCAAAGTCCAAGCATTTACAACACCGAGTTCTCGGCTCCTGCTCGGCTACTATGCATCGCGTCCAGCCGATTTTCAGCTTGCCCAGCTGTGCAATTTTTTAGGCCCAAATTGGAGGCACCAGGACCGTCGCCGCCTGAGTGTTGGCGTTAGCTGGTCTTATGCTCTTTACCTGGCATGCCAACTAGCTCCGCCATCGCTTTCACAATCTCCTCTTTGCTTGCAAGTTCGTCCAGGTCTCTGACAACCAGTTGCGTGAGCTGAGACAGAGTGCGCACCTCTGCACAGTCTCCCAAAACTTTCTCGATCTCCTCTCGCAATTTATCTGTGTTGTCCAGACCTGTTCGTCCAAGTTCGAGCAGCAGATCGCCCTTGGCAGTTCTGCGCGCAGTGGTTACTCTGTCTGAGACATCTTTGAGTCTGCCGTCCTGCCGACTCGTAACTAGAGAGAGAACATCGCTGTAACTCATCTCACCTTTCGCGCTCACTACCAGCGCGTCCGGGCGTACTTTGCTGGCCTTTTTCTTGGCAGCGGTGGTGATGTTTCTGCTGGTCCTCGGCTCTACGGTTATCCACTCGCCGCCTTGCACCGGGTTGTTTACAACATTTTTATTGCGCTTTGGGGGAGGAGTTTTTCTCGGCCCGCTCTCTGTGTCTCGCGGTCGTTTGGGTGTGGCCGCTGCCTTGCTCCCAGTTGTTGCCAACTTAACTTCACTTGGAGCTGCCTGTGCTGGTACTACTCCTGCGTTGGCGGGATCTCCAGCTGTCTCGTTTTCGTGGCATAGTTGCTCAGCTGCCGCTCGTTGTAGCTTCATCAGCCTCATGAGCTTGCTCCTCATTTTCTCGTTTATGTGCCTTTGAGAGGCGAACTGCTCCGAGAGGCCGTCCAGTTTTGTGCCCATCCGCTCAAGAAGGTCTTTAACTGACCGCTTCTCGCTGGCTGGGCCAGCAACAGGCACGATGCGTGTGACCACCATGTCGGGATCAGACACAGTGACCGCCGACGAGCTTGCTGGCTCCTCGCTCCTGATGTCACCCGTTTGGCTATGGCATGCTGATGCTTCTACGCTGCCGCCACACGGAAACTTCGGCCTACTAACTACTGGTTGTGGTGGAGGTGTGCGCTGCATCGCCAAGCGACAACACGCGCTTTTTCGACCACTTTAGTTAAGTACTGGACTGACTTTTCCGTTCTTGGTGGACTCGAACCGTGGATCGCTGGTAATTGAGAAGTTCGCACCTCTATGCACTGCGCCACTGCAGCTGCACTCTTTCAGCGGAGCTTATTGAGTATATTAGTATGTAGCTCCCGAAAGTATGCTCCTTCAAAACACTCGCTACGCCCACGGCAAGCTACTGGCCCTCCTGGGAGTATGCACTTAATTTTTAAGCTTTTTAAGCTTTGCGCGGAGCTTTGGGTTGGCCGTCTGGCAACGTCAGAGCGCCCAGTCTGGCTGAGCAGCTGGTGGTAGTGCAGCCCTCGTCGTCAGCTGATCGTGGGAGTGCAATTGCAATTGTTTTGCACTAGTTGTGGTCAATTGCACTGGATCCAACAAAACTTTCCCTCGCAGCCGTCAACTCTGCCAATGTGTCTTCTGGTAACGCGGCTGCCTACGACGTCCGGCAGCAGGTGCCCCGACCGTCCGAAAGTATGCAAGGCTTGGACACAGCTCAAGCTCACTCGTAGTCACTTTTTTCAGAGTTCCGACTCGATTTGACGAATTCCAGAGCGATCGTGTACAAGTGTCAAGTGTGCAAGTGCGAGGACGCGTTTTTGTTTCGCCGATAGTGCACCGAGTCGTTTAAGCAGTAAGCACAGCCTGCAAAAAAAAGAAATTGTATCAAACGCTTCTCGGCAAGTAGAGTCACTCACTCGGCATCATACTTCTGCCGCTCGAGTCCAGGCGGCCGGAGTTTTGGTGTTTTTATTTCGGCGGCCCAAGCGTCGCCCGTGGGTTTGGGTCGGAGAGGGGCAGAGATATACCATCTCTCGCTCAGTGAGTAAGTCACTCACTGTCCTTTTCTGGCGAATCCCTCTTTTTTGTTGCTTCCACTTTCACTGCACTTTGCATTTTTGCAATCTCGTCACACTCTGTCAGCTGTCAGACGATCAGCTGGTGGCAGTGTTGGTCAGCGATTGCGGATTGCAGCCGGTGGAGCCAAGCCAAACAGCTGAGTGGTGAGCACAGCAAAGAGACAAACCACTGCATATATGACTCATAGCAGTGACACGAACCAAAAGGAGTAAAGAAACGCGGCATACTTTCAGGAGCTACAGAAAGTGCTGCATAGCCGAAGGTTCATACTTAATTTTAGCGAATCGTGAGCTAAAGGTCGTGGAACTGACCAATTACCAACCTCTGCCGTGTAACGGCGCTCAAAAAACAGAGGCCCTGGTGACCGAGTCGGGGCGGTATAACCTCCTCCGACAAAAGTCGTAGGAAATTCTCGGCCAACGTTGGACTGCTTGGTAGAGCGTTATTATATTATATTGAGTATAGCAGATTGGTTAGTGACCGATATTGCTCGTCATGAGCAATATTGAGACGAGTGAGGCGGAAGCTGAGCTGCTGGCAAAGTTCCTCAAGCTTCCAAGAGTCGCAAGATCGCCCCAGAGCGGAGGGCCTGCATCTGTGCCCCCAAAGGTGGATGAGCTTGTGTTTAGCTTTGATGCAGGCGAAGAAGCGGCAACGCCCAAATGAGCCCGGGAGGATCGGAGTCCTGGTGTCTCATCTGAAGCGGTGCCAAAAAAGATTAAGATCCATAGAAGCCTTCAAGAGGCGGTAGAAGAGCTGGGCGAGTTGATCGATGGGCTGATTAAGACATTTACGCCCAGAGAAGTGCGACACGTCACACAAACAAACAAGAATACGTTCGCACGAATCAAAACCGTGCAAATTGAGACGGCAGCTAGTCTAAAGATGTCGGCAGTAGAGACAGTGGAGCAGGTGACCGCAAAGACACTGGATGAAGTCTTCAATAGCGTACGTAGCTCGTCGACGCAGACCTCGCCGAGTAATGCGGTGACCACGGTTGAAGACAAGCGCAAAACTGTTTCGTCCACGACGCCCATATCCAAGCAGCGTATTTATCCTACGGTTAAGAATAAAGCAGAGAAGGAAAGAGTGCGTCAGGATACTGAAGGGCGCAACACCACAAATAAGCCACCGAGAAGACGCAGAAGGCCGGACGCCATTATTATCCAACCCACGGATGGTATATCCTATAGTGAAGTGCTCAAATTGGTGACGCGTAGCAACGATAGCAAGCTACAGAGCGTCGGTGAGCAAGTAAGGCGGGTAAGAAAAACTGCCGGCGACGGACTGATTTTGGAAATGGGGATGAACTCCAAGCCTTCTATGCTAAAAATGAAGGATGAATTAAGCGAAGCGCTCGGTTTGAAAGCCAAAGTGAGAGCTCTAACTCAGGAAACCATCCTAGAGATCAGAGATATAGACTGTCTGGTTTCTAAAGAAGACGTGCTGGTAGCCTGTGAAAAACTCAGCCAAGCGAATCTGGAGCTAAGTGCCATCAAAGCACTTAGGCCAGGTTTTGACGGTATGCAGTTGGCAATTGTTAGTATGCCGAAGGAGGCTGCATCATCTATTCTACAGAATGGAAAAATCCGGATAGGCTGGACAAGCTGTAGAGTGAGAGAGAGGTCTGAGAGGCCAGAAAAAAGAGGTGCTACAAATGCCTGGAGTTTGGACATATTGCTAAGTTTTGCAAGAGCACGATCGACCGCTCTGGGTGCTGCCTAAGATGCGGTGCAGCTGGCCATAAAGCGGCGCTTTGCAAAAATGCTGCTAAATGCTTCATCTGTGCAGATGCGGGCACAGAGGATACCAGACATCACGCAGGAAGCAGTCACTGCCCTCTCAAAGGGGTCAGCGGGGTCACGCAGGGGCCAAAATGACTCAAAGGCTCCTGCAGCTCAACTTAAACCACTGCTTGGCGGCCCAAGAGCTACTGAAGCAGACGGTTAGAGAGTTAAAGGTGGATGCTGCTTTGCTGAGCGAACCATATAAGAGAATTCAGAGTCCAAAGTACGTCGAAGACACGGAAGGAAAGGCGTCAATATGGGTATGTGGCCTGGAACAGCCCCAGCTTACTGATGTGCGCTCATCGCGTGGGTTCGTGCGGGCTAGATGGGGGAACCAGTGGCTATACAGCTGTTATCTGGCTCCCAGTCTCACCATCTCAGAATTCGCATCCGTCATGGAGGAGATAGCACTCGATGTAAGGGGAAAGCCACAGGTGATCATCGCTGGTGACTTCAATGCCTGGGCGGAGGAATGGGGTAGCAGCCGGACAAACGCCCGAGGACAAACAGTGCTGGAAGCCCTTGCCACATTAGACCTGGCCCTCATGAATCATGGCAACGAACACACTTTCACCAGAGCTGGCACTGGATCGGTTATAGATCTAGCATTCGTTAGCTATCCAATTGCTAGATCAGCGAAATGGGCCATTAGCAATGTCTACACAGCGAGTGATCATAGGGCGATCACGATAGATTTGGACCATACCGAGTCACCGCGAGCAAATGGATTACAGAGCGGAAAGGCTTACAAAGTTGACTCGGAAGCTTTCGCTGGATCCTTTGCAGTTCCCAACTGGAGTGACAACGCAGAGGTAAGCGCCGAGCTGCTCATGCGTTCAATCACGGATGCCTGCGACGCTAGCATGGCGGTGCGAAGATCGTGCAAAAGACACCACGTACCAGTATACTGGTGGAACCAGCAGATCGCAGACGTAAGAAGGCGATGTATAAGATCGCGAAGGATCCTGCAACGTTCACGAAGCAGAGCTGATTTTGAGGCAAGAAGGCTGGAGTACGCGCTTAATCGCAGGCTGTTGAAGAAGTCCATCTTGAGCAGCAAGAAGGAGAAATTCCTAGAACTTTGCGACGAAGCCGACCGAGACATCTGGGGAATGGCATACAAAGTGGTGCTTAAAAAACTCAAGCCCAATACCTGTGCAGTGCCTAGAGAGGAGGGCGTCCTAAATGGCATAGTGGATGCTCTGTTCACGGGCTCATTCACTGTTCCAACAGTGGAAGATCACGTAGAGCACCGGCTCTATACGGAGGTCCCAGAGGTTACGGTAGAGGAAGTAATGCTGGCAGCGGCAAGAATCAAGGACTCCAAGTCACCTGGGCCGGACGCGATCCCAAATCGCGCGCTGAAGATGGCGATCAGGCTCCAGCCGCAGTGCTTTACAGAAGTTTTTGGACAGTGTATGAGGCAAGGTGTCTTTCCCCGCCCATGGAAACTGCAGAATCTGGTGCTGATCCCAAAGCCGAACAAGCCACTTGATTCACCGTCGTCCTACCGACCGATTTGTCTGCTTGATACAGCAGGCAAAATATTGGAGAGGCTGGTGAGCCATAGGCTAGAGGAGTCTGTCCGACAAGCAGGAGATCTGTCACCCATGCAATATGGTTTCAGAAAGCATCACTCAACCGTAGACGCTATCTCACAAGTAACGGGCATAGCAAGGAGAGCCATAGCAGGCAGAAGATGGCGTGGTGGTGCAAAGGAGTACTGCATAGTCATGACTCTGGACGTCAAGAACGCCTTCAATTCTGCAAACTGGAGCTGCATTATAGGCGCCTTAAGGCGGTTCAACACCCCGAGCTACCTAATGGAAATAATTGAGGACTACTTCAGGAAACGCATTCTGAGATATAGAACGGATAACGGAACCAAATCGTTCAACATCACTGGAGGAGTACCGCAAGGATCAGTGTTGGGCCCGCTACTATGGAACATCATGTACGATGACATATTGCGGCTCGACGTTCCAGAGTCTGCAACCATTGTCGGCTTTGCAGACGATGTGGCCTTAGTGGTGACAGCGAAACAACTAGGCGACGCTGAGCTACTTTGTAGTGCAGCGGTTGCCACTGTCAAAGACTGGCTTGCGACAGTGGGGCTGCAATTGGCCGATCACAAGACTGAAGCGGTCCTGATAAGTAGCCGAAAGATCGTCGAAGTGGCTCACATTAACCTTGGTCGGACCTCAATAGTGTCGAGCCGAGCCATTAAATACTTAGGCGTCCTAATCGACACGTGGCTCAGCTTCCGCGAACACCTGGACTATGCTGGTAAGAGAGCTGCTGTCGTAGGGCAGGCATTGAGTCGAATAATGCTAAATACGCGCGGCCCTAAGCAAGGTCGGAGAACTGAATGTGTGTGCGTGTGTGTTTTTTTTTTTTCTTTTATACCCGGTACCCATATGGTAGAAGGGTATTATAACTTTGTGCCGGCAGGAAATGTATGTAACAGGTAGAAGGAGGCATCTCCGACCCTATAAAGTATATATATTCTTGATCAGCGTCAACAGCCGAGACGATCTGGCCATGTCTGTCCGTCCGTCCGTATGAACACCTAGATATCAGAGACTATAAGAGATAGAGCTATAATTTTTTTGTTATGTTTGCACGCAGATCAAGTTTGTTTCAAATTTTTGCCACGCCCACTTCCGTCCCTGTAAATCAAAAAAATCGAATAACAAGCGTAATTGTAAAGCTAGAATTGCGAATTTTGGTGTATACAATAATAAGTATAGTATTTATGATTCCTTTGGTTGCGATCAGCTAAAAATTGTCGAAGTTATTAAAGAAATACTTTTGTATGGGCAAAAACGCCTACTTACTAGGGGTCTAATTTGCTTTGGCCGACAATCTGGTATAATGAGCCGTCTATGGTATATTTTGAATGCGGTACTATATCGATATACCATTTGGTATATTTTTTATTATTTTTAGTATATTCGGTATATTTTAATAATAATACCCCAAAATATATTTTTAGTATTTTTATAGTATAATTGGTAAGTTTTGAGAATAATACCGCAAAATATATTGCTTTTATTCAAAATGGGTATCGGGTATCTCACAGTCGAGCACACTCGACTGTAGCTTTCTTACTTGTTTTTTTTTTATTCGGAGGAACTGGATCTATTAATAAATATAATAAATATAACATAACATAAGGCACTAGAATATAGAAAAAAGAGTAGAAAGAAAACTGTCAAGGAAATTCTCGTGGTACTGCCGTGAGGTATTGCTTCACGAGACCTTGACGGGAGCGGGTGGTCACTTTTTCTGCATAGCTGCATACCGCTCACCAGTATTCCTCCTTCTCCAGCATACGGTTCACAATAGAGTCCGTCGTGACTCTACATCTTATCGCTTCTTCGAGCTCTCGTCTCTCACTAGCAAAGCGCCGACAACACACTAGGATGTGTTCCGCAGTTTCTTCGACTTCGGGGTAGCAATATAGGCACATCGGGTCGCTGTCGTGTCCAAATCTATATAGGTAGCTGCGGAAGCAGCCGTGCCCGCTCAGGATCTGCGTCAGATGATAGTTGACGAGTCCGAAACTTCTGCTGACCCAGTTGGCTATGTTTGGGATCAGAGCATGTGTCCAGCGCCCTTACTAGATGTGTCCCACTTATCTTGCCATTTCCTTAGGCATTCTGTCTTAAAATTGAAGCCACTGCAGACGCGCACCGTTGATAGGTCGACTGCATCTTCCGCCTGTAAGCCTTCACCTCCATTGCTTGCACCCATACTGGAGCGCCATAGAGCATTGTTGCTCTAACCACATTTTGTAGTAAAGCCGACAATGGTTGCAGACTCTACAACGTCGAGGCGCAATATGTTGTGAGGGTGCAATTTAAATTTTAAATTTGCATTTGCAAATTCTGGCCATTTCACGATATGTAAACATATTCAGCTGACTAATATCGATTAATCGCATATTACATATCACTTAGTCGAGTTAGCAGCCCTTGACAGTAAATTACCATTCACACAAATAAATTACAGAGATTGATCGAATAGTTGAGATCAACTCTGGGTAAGTTCAATATTATCGAAGACACATTAGAAGAAGAAGAAGAAGAAATGTTCCTTTTCCGTTTCCCATACCAAGACGCGTGGATCAATTGGCTGGGACAATTTATAAATATATATATAATTCAGTAATCCATAGCTGAACATTTTATCAAACGGAAAAGATTTCTCCATCTGCGTGGACATAGCCACCAGAGTAGTGTTTGGATAATTATAAGGTACGTAGGGTACGTAGGTATATACATACATAGTTCTAATAAGAAATGTTAGGCCTTTGCGAATTAGCGCGGCGTGGGTTTATAAACGTTTAGAAAGCACTTAAACAGTTTGGCCACCGCCATATAGTATTTTCACCTGCGCATTATCGGGGAGCAAAGCTGCTGCTGGAGTTACAGTGGGCACATACATAAGCTGAAAAGCAAAGAAGATTGCCACTGTTCCTACCGGTGCTGCCCAATTGGGCCGCACTAAAATTGTTAACATCGGCTAATTGGAATACAACTCAGCAAGCGAATTAGTGCCATAGCAGAAGAAGGCCGCACTAAAATTGTTAGCATCGGCTAACTTGGTCTAATTCGAAAAGCGAAAAGCACTCGAGCAGAGGATCGACACGTCTCCTACCGGTGCTGCCCCATAGGGCCGCGCCAAAATTGTTAGCATGGGCTAACCGGGACCCATGAGCCGTTCAGAGGAGGGATAGAGCATAGTTGCTGTCTATGAACAGTGATTCTGAACAGTGATGCCCCCATAGGAGCATTACATGATTTGTCGCCGTCTATGAGGATTTTCCGCGGCTAATAGCCATAACCTGTTTGCCGCTAATTAATTTGTACAATTTAGAAGAATCGATATTTGCATTAATGTTAAACTAAAATGAATGAATTAACGTAGCTTCCTTATTTCTTGTAATATTCATAGTTTTAGAAGTACATGTTATGGTATGTAGCCGATATTCAATACTGTTAACATTATTCTAATTCTCTTTTTGGAAGTTCACGCATCAAACAAACATCATCTCATCAACAAAAATAAAACACCACACACACGTCATTCATCATCAGGCCTGATCATTAGTGAGTTGTGTACATCTATATAAAACTAAAAGTATGTGAGTACGGCTTGGCCGATAATTGAATATATAATAATGTCAACACTATAGGGTTTAACACATGCCATATTTACCATTTTAGTATTATATATATAGTTTTGTATTTCCGTAAATATTAAGAAAAGTTACAGGGTATTGACCGCCCTTGAAAATGAGTCCAATTATGAAGTCTTAACGTAATAATATTATTGAAAATGAATTAAAGTAAGCCTTTCGGGCACCTGAGTATAGTTGTGTGTGTCATAAATCAAACTATAAAAAGGGTAAAGACCATAATGGGCTTTACAGGACGGGAGGGAATAGAAGAGGATCCATGACATCTAGATCTTCGACTTTTAGGCTTGCTCGTATGCCAATTCAGATTTTTGCCGTTTAAGATATCGATAAACTCTGCTTACCTCTTTTAATAATGTAACCTCAGCTCCTATAGATAACAAAAACCCACCCCATTTGCCCTGAGCAACAGTCGGCCCCCGTAAGCTGAGTACGTTATCATAGGCTGTGTATAATCGGTTTGTTACAATGTCATTGTACATGATGTTCCATAGTAGCGGGCCCAGCACGGATCCTTGCGGTACTCCTCCAGTGATGTTGAACGATTTCCGTCCTATATCTCAGAATGCGTTTCCTAAAGTAGTCCTCAATTATTTCCATTGGGTAGCTCGGGGTGTTGAACCGCCTTAAGGCGTCTATAATGCATCTCAAATTTGCAGAATTCAAGGCGTTCTTGACGTCCAGAGTCATGACTATGCAGTACTCCTTTGCACCACCATGCCATCTTCTGCCTGCGATGGCTCTCTTTGCTATGTCGGTTACTTGTGAGATAGCCACTACGGTTGCGTGCTGCTTTCTGAATCCATATTGCATGGGTGACAGATCTCCTGCTTATCGGATAGACTCCTCTAGCCTATGGCTCACCAGCCTCTCCAATATTTTGCCTGTTGTATCGAGCAGACAAATCGGTCGGTAGGACGACGGCGAATCTAGTGGCTTGTTCGGCTTTGGGATCAGCCCCAGATTCTGTAGTTTCCATGGGCGGGGGAAGACACCTTGCCTCATACACTTTCCAAAAACTTCTGTAAAGCACTGCCGATGGAGCCTGATCGCCATCTTCAGCACGCGATTTGTGATCGCGTCCGGTCCAGGTGACTTGGAGTCCTTGATTTTTGCCGCTGCCAGCAGTACTTCATCTACAGTAACCTCTGGGACCTCCGTATAGAGCCGGTGCTCTACGTGATCTTCCACTGAAGCAAGAGTGAATGAGCCCGCGAACAGAGCATCCACTATGCCATTTAGGACGCCCTCCTCTCTAGTCACTGCACAGGTATTGGGCTTGAGTTTTTTAAGCACCACTTTGTAGGCCATTCCCCAGATGTCTCGATCGGCTTCGTCGCAAAGTTCTAGGAATTTGTCCTTCTTGCTGCTCAAGATGGACTTCTTCAGCAGCCTGCGATTAAGCGCGTACTCCAGCCTTCTTGCTTCAAAATCAGCTCTGCTTCGTGAACGTTGCAGGATCCTTCGCGATCTTATACATCGCCTTCTTGCATCTGCGATCTGCTGGTTCCACCAGTATATTGGTACGTGGTGTCTTTTGCACGATCTTCGCACCGCCATGCTTGCGTCGCAGGCATCCGTGATTGAGCGCATGAGCAGCTCGGCGCTTACCTCTGCGTTGTCACTCCGGTTGGGAACTGCAAAGGATCCAGCGAAAGCTTCCGAGTCAACTTTGTAAGCCTTTCCGCTCTGTGGTCCACTTGCTCGCGGTGACTCTGTATGGTCCAGATCTATCGTGATCGCCCTATGATCACTCGCTGTGTAGACATTGCTAATGGCCCATTTCGCTGATCTAGCAATTGGATAGCTAACGAATGCTAGATCTATAACCGATCCAGTGCCAGCTCTGGTGAAAGTGTGTTGGTTGCCATGGTTCATGAGGGCCGGGTCTAATGTGGCAGGGGTTCCAACACTGTTTGTCCTCGGGCGTATGTCCGGGTGCTACCCCATTCCTCCGCCCAGGCATTGAAGTCACCAGCGATGATCACTTGTGGCTTTCCCCTTACATCGAGTGCTATCTCCTTCATGACGGATGTGTGTTTTTTTTTTTTTTTTTTTTTTTTTTTTTTGAACAAGGACGTTAACGCACCGCGGTACGTACAAGTGGCCCCTGTGAAACCAGGACTATGCCTCTTTAAGCTCCTGTCTACTTCTCCGCCGGAACGACCGTTAAGTATTACTTCGGCGGAGAGTATGGCCTTATCGGCCGTCTTCAGTTCTCCGGGATCTTTCTTCCCGCCGTAGCTCCTTCATGATTGCGTTCGCCATTTCATCTGCAACTTCCCAGTTGTCCATGTTTGCCAACATGTGGTATACAAAATTCGATGGCGTGACCGGTTCCCCATACTTCCGTTCCACTCTTTCTCGTTCCGTTCTGAATCTCGGACAGTTAAAAAACACGTGCTCGGCGTCTTCAGGGTATCCTATCCCACATCTGGGACAGAGTGGGTCTGCCTCATGCCCAAAACGGAAGAGGTAGTCTTTAAAACAGCCGTGTCCGCTCAGAAGTTGTGTCAGGTAGAAGTTCACCTGTCCGTGTTTCCTATTCACCCACTCACTCACTCCCGGGATGAGGGTACGCGTCCATGCGTCTTTGTTGGATGAGCTCCACTTGCGCTGCCACTCGCTTAGGGAAATCTGCCTGTTCGCTGCTCTGCTTCCGCTGTGGGTGTTACCATTCAGCACGAGTTCTCGGACGTGGATATCGAAAGGCATCAGACCTGCCAGTACTTCGGCGGCTTCACCCGACACAGTGCGAAACGCACTTGTGATCCTGAGCGCGCACGTCCTATATACCGCTTGTATATCTCTTGTGTACGTCTTGCATTCGATTGTACCTACCCAGATTGATGCTGCGTATGTGGTTATCGAACGCACTCCCCCACTGATGAGTCTGCGGCGCAACTCCTTCGGACCTCTGGTATTTGGCATTATGCGGGCCAATGCAGAACATGCCACTGATGCCTTGTCGGCTGCCAGCTTCAAATGTACCCTGAAGGACAGTCTGTGGTCTAGTATAACCCCCAGGTACTTGATGTACGGTCGGAAAGTTATGGCTGTGCGACCTACCGTGAGGTTCGCGGTTTCCACGGTCATCCTAGAGCTTATGAGTACCGCCTCCGTTTTGTGTTCTGCTAGGCTCAATCCTGCATTGGTTAGCCATTCTTGGGCCTGTACAATTGCCCTATTGGTGGCTATCTCCAGTTCAAGTAGGTGTTTGCCTACTGCCACGATTGCCACATCGTCCGCAACCCCGATCATTTCCACGCCTGGTGGAAGTCTCAGCCGTAGAATCCCATCGTACATGAGATTCCAGAGGGTCGGGCCGAGGACCGATCCCTGTGGGACTCCTCCTGTGACTTCGTGCGTATTTGTTCCTTCACTGGTTTGGTAGCGAAGAATTCTGCCATTTAGGTAGCTTCCTATTATGCCTGTCAGGTGTGGGTTTATGCTCAGGTTGTTCAGACTTTGCATAATCTTGTCCCAGTTCGCTGAATCGAACGCATTCCTGACGTCTGGGGTTACTACCAGGCATTTTTTTTCCCCCCACAGCCAGCGTTTGCCTTCTATGGCTTTTTTTTGCCAAGTTCGTTACCTCTTGGATTGCGTGCCTTGTTGATCGGGCCTTCCGGAAGCCAAACTGCGACTCGGAGAGACTCTCTCGAGAGCCTTGCCTACCGAGTCGAGGAGACAAATGGGTCTGTACCCTAAGGGGTCTTCAGGTGGCTTGTTCCCTTTTGGAATTAGGACCAGGTCCTGTATCTTCCAGGCATAAGGAAACACTCCTTCCAGCATGCATTTGCTAAAGGTGGAGGCAAAGCATCTTGGTTGTATCTCGAGGACCTTTCTAAGAACTGCACTCGGTATTCCGTCTGGGCCTGGAGCTTTCCCTAACTTGATCAAGCGTGCTGCCGACAGGACTTCGTCCTCTGTCACTTGGGCGAACGTCGAAGTATCAGTAGCCATCCCATACACTGATCTCGGTTTGCTCGGGAATAGGTGTCCTACTGTTTTCGCCAATAATTCTGGGCATGATGGTCTGAACGCGTGGAGTTTTTTCAAAGCCAGTTTGTAGGCTGAACCCCAGGGGTCGGCGTCGGCTTCGTCGCAAAGCTCTAGGAACAGCTTCCTCTTGCTGCTTTTAATTAGCGATTTCAATACGCGCCTTTTTTCCCTCAGTGTCTGGTGATGGGCGTCTGCTCTGTGGGATCCAAGTGTAAGAGTCCTTCGTCTTGCCTGAAAGCAATCCTTGCGGGCCTTGGCGATATCCTGGTTCCACCAGTATACGGTTGGTGCTTTGTTCCTCGTCCTGCTTTACGCACTCTTGCGTCGCATGCCTGGGTTAGCCTGGACATGAGCTGCCTCGTGCTGCTTGCTGCCGAGCCGTTAATCTCCAGTCCATGGAGCATGGATTCGAAAATATCATTATCGAATGTCTCTGTTCTGTATCGGATTGGCCTGTTGGGTACCGAGGGGTAGGAGCGTCTGTGGATTTCCGTAACTCAGGAATAAGTACGTTTGTCCATCGACCTTTTGTTGATGATCGCTATCTGCCCAGACACTCAACTAACAGATGCTCGTATACTATGGTCCGGTTGGCTCCCACCCGCATGTCTGCAAGTGCCCTGTTCTCCAGGTCAACTGGTGGCGTCCCTGCCAGCACTAGTGCCGCATCATCCGAGATGGACCGGCATTAGCCTAGCTAGCACAGTAGCTGTCATAGCCGCCGTCCTTGAAGCTCAGCCTATGGTCGACCAAGACCCCCAAGTACTTCAAGTCCTCCGCTGACTCCAATTGTACGCCATTTACAGATATTTGCAACTTCTCAACCCCTTTCCTGCTGCTTAGTAGAACCACTTCAATCTTATGTTCTGCAATTTCGAGCCCTGCATTCTGTAGCCAGCCAGTAGCTGCTACAATGGTATTATTGCAAAGAGATTGCAGTTCTACCAGTGTCTTGGCTACGGCAGTAATGGCCACGTCGTCCGCAAAGCAGTGCAGCTGCGTATCACGGGGTGTACTAATGGTCAGGATACCATTATACATAATGTTCCACAGGATTGGTTCAAGGACCGACCCCTGCGGAACTCCCGAGGTGACTTGGTACTTTTTTGGGGAATTGGTCGTTTCGTACGAAGGTACTCGGTCCCTTACCCTTTAGGTAATCTGGGATTCCCATGGAGCTCATGGCACTAAGAATACTGGTCTAAAGGGACGATGGCACAGTATTTCATTGCTCCTCCTAGCCATCTTTCTCCCGCTAGTGCATTTTGTGCAATATCCCGGACGTTGGCCAATGCGTCAAGAGTGCTCATTCCCTTTCGGAAGCCATACTGTTGATGGGCCAGCCCATTAGGTTCCTCCGTAAAAGCTTCTATCCTACTGTACTACGCTCGAATAGCTTTCCCACAATATCCAGCAGGCAGAGTGGGCGGTAGCCACTGGCCTTGGATGTGTCGCCCTTCCCTTTCGAAATAAGAACAAGTTTTTGCTCTTTCCATGTGCTCGGGTAAATCCCTTCCATGAGACATTGTTGGAAGGTCCTGCTGAATATGACCGGTTTGGCTACTACAACGGTTTTTATAAATATCCCTGGGATACCGTCAAGTCCAGGGGCCTTACCGAGCTTTATCCTGTTAGCGGCTTGTAGTATTTCCTGAGGAGTGATGCAAGGGAAAAGTACTCCAGGAGATACCTGCGCCGGCTGCCATAGGGATGTTTGCTTGGGAAGCAGCTCCTCTACGATGTTCGCCATGACATCGGGCTCCATATATATTTTCCTCCCTGCTGATTTAATCCTCTTGTAAACGATTTTATATGCCGGGCCCCATGGGTTCTCGTCAACACTTGCGAGCAGGTCCTTTGAACGCTTCGGCTTTGGCTTTTGCAATGGCTTTTTTCAACGTGGCACGAGCTCGTGCCCGCTGTGCCTGTCTCCTCGCTGTGAAGCACTCCGTCCTCAATTCCCTAAGGGAGTCACTCCACCAATATACTGGTGGTTTAGTCCTCTTTCGCGTTCTACGCGGCATTGTTGCATCGCATATCCTTTTTAGTGATTGCGTAAGATTTGATACCATTGTCTCTGCAGGTCCAAGTGGGTTTTCCAGATCGTCAATAACGTAATTTAGCATGTCATTGTCAATTTTTTTGACGTCCCACTCCCGTCCTAACTAACTTATCCGTTGTCTGCTTATCGCTCACGTCAGTGTAACATTAAAAACAATCAATGCATGGTCATTCATTGTCACATCGTCAAGTACCTCCCACTTCGCCTTCCCTGCTACAGCCCTACTGGCGAAGTTGACGTCAATGTATGATGAGCCTCTGTCGTTGTCAAATGTTGGTTTGAGTCCGTCGTTCAGCTATATCAGGTCGAGCTGACTCATTGCATTAATGACTGCTCTCTAACACACCAAACTGTAAAAAAAAAGTCAAATGTTACAGTTTTGCACTCACAATGGTAGAACTTTGATTTTTAGCTCTAAAGCTCAGTTAACCGTTAAAGTTTATTTGTTTACATTTTACTCGCTGAGCTTTGATATTTTAAAGCCACATGGTAATTGAATTTGTAATGGCTAGTGAAAAAAATAAGATCATTCTTGATTTACTAGAAGCTGGTGAATCTGTCCGAAAAGTGGCCAAAAAATTCGGTGTTAGCCATATGACTGTGCAGCGACTAAAAACACACAGTCTAGGAAACATTCCAATAAATCCAGGAGACCGACCAAGAGTTTTGAGTGAACGTGACACACGCCACTTCACTAACTTGGTAACAGGCAATCCTGATATCACACCAATAAAAGCGGTGTCAATGCTTAATTTGAATGCCAGTGCTTGGACAGTTCGCCGTAGCCTCAACAAATTGGGTCTAAAAGCTAAAGAAATGAAAAAAAAAAAACCATTTCTTACAAAAAGACACATAATGCTGCGTCAAAACTTTGCCGCAACATACACAAATTGGACATTAGCGGATTGGGATACTGCAAGTCATTGCTACCAGTGTCTAAAAAAGCAAACAATTCCAAAATATTTTTGTTTCCAAGGTTATATGGTCGGATGAAACCAAAATTAATCGGTTCGAGTCGGATGGACGCTCCTGGTATTGGACTAGAGATCCTACGATCCAGTCACCAAGGAATGTGCGACAAACCGTCAAGCACGGTGGCGGTTCCATCTTTTTTTGGGGGTGTATTAACTCAAATGGAGTTGGTCCCTTGGTGCTAATCGATGGAATTATGCGAAAGGAGCAATATCTAACAATATTGCAAGAAAATCTTCCGAAAGTTATTGGGAATATGGGTCTTTCTGTCGAAAAATGCGTTTTTCAGCAAGACAACGACCCGAAGCACACGTCCATATTAGTTAAAAATTGGATTTCAAAACAGAAATTTCAATTTATGAAGTGGCCACCACAATCTTCCGATATGAATCCGATTGAAAACTTGTGGAGTCACGTGAAATCGCAGCTGGCGAAGTATACAGTTCCTCCAAGTGGAATGGAGGAGTTGTGGGAACGGACACAGGACGTATGGTATGCTATTCCCCCGGAAATGGTACAACGGTATACCCAAAGTATGCCCGATCGCATAGAAGAGTTGGAAAAGTCCAAGGGGATGTGGACTCATTATTAAAAAATCATTAATAAAAATATTTGTTAAAAAAATAACCAGAGTGCAAAACTGTAACATTTGACTTTTTTTACAGTTTGGTGTGTCATTTTCTTTAACTGATAACAAATGGCTTTAAATTTTTCTTATCGCGCACGTCAGTGTAACATTAAAAACAAGTAAGAAAGCTACAGTCGAGTGTACTCGACTGTGAGATACCCGCTACCCATTTTGAATAAAAGCAATATATTTTGCGGTATATTTCTCAAAATATACCAAATATACTACAAAATACTAAAAAAATATACCAAATGGTATATGTGGTATATCGATATAGTACCGCATTCAAAATATACCATAGACGGCACAATATACCAGATTGTCAGACAAAGTAACTAAGACTAAGTAAGTAGGCTTTTTTGCCCATACAAAAGTATTTCTTTAATAACTTCCACAATTTTTATCTGATCGCAACCAAATTTCCAGGAAACATAACTACTATAGTAGTTATTGTATCTACCGAAATTCGTAGCTCTAGCTTTAAAATTACGCTTGTTATTCGATTTTTTTGATTTACGGGGGCGGAAGGGGGCGTGGCAAAAATTTGAAACAAACTTGATCTGCGTGCAAACATAACAAATGTTGTCGAAAATAAATTATAGCTCTATCTCTTAGAGTCTCTCAGATCTATGTGTTCATACGGACGGACGGACAGACACACAGACACACAGACGGACATGGCTAGATCGTCTCGGCTGTTGACGCTGATGAAGAATATATATACTTTATAGGGTCGGAGATGCCTCCTTCTACCTGTTACATACATTTCCTGCCGGCACAAAGTTATAATACCCTTCTACCCTATGGGTAGCGGGTATAACAATCAATGCATGGTCATTCATTGTCACGTCGTCAAGTACCTCCCACTTCGCCTTCCCTGCTACAACCCTACTGGCGAAGTTGACGTCAATGTATGATGAGCCTCTGTCGTTGTCGTCCAATTTTTAACTAATATGGACGTGTGCTTCGGGTCGTTGTCTTGCTGAAAAACGCATTTTTCGACAGAAAGACTCATATTCCCAATAACTTTCGGAAGATTTTCTTGCAATATTGTTAGATATTGCTCCTTTCGCATAATTCCATCGATTAGCATTAAAATGCGTGCATTAGAAAAAAAGTTACAGACCTTTGAAGTTGCAACAATGAACTCGTGTTACGGTTTTGCTCGTCAGTGTACATTTGAAGATATTTTGAAATTTTGATAAGAATTTTAGTAATTAATAATAAACTTTAATTTTGTTATATGTATATTACCTTTTTATTAACTACAATCAAGCAAAATAAACGCAAATACTTGTATGTATGAGTAAGAAGATTCCAGCTCAATAAGTTATTTAAGGTCCCAACTGCTTGGGACACGATTAACTAAGCAAGCAATGAATATACAATCAATAGCTGTCAAATATTATAAATAAAATGTACATATGTGCGTCAAGATAGCTCCGCAACTTTAGCGTCACATATCGATAATAAAATATCGGCTAAAAAAAACTTAATTTTCGTCGTTTGTTACGTTTTGGATATCGTTTGTGCCAGCAGTGTTGGGGGGTTATCAAAATATCGCGAAGCGATATATCGGAGATAGGGATTGGCAACTCCAAGGGGGGGAAAATTTGAAAATTGCTCCTCCTGTTAAATAGGAGATGAAAAAGGAACGTCAACTTTTTTCACCAGCGGAGCATGTGGATTTTGGCGAGGAGTTGATTCTTGATCGAGGTTGGGGACGGTCCACCGAGGAAGAAAAAATTTGCTTTTCGCTGGACGATTTTTTTGTTCTTGGATTTTGTTGTTTCGATCGCAGTTGTGAATTGTAAAGTGGTATCACGCAACGCCGCGTATTCAAAGTTTGAGTACATACTATGTACATACATACAATCGTGCCGGTCCACTCATAATTCTTTACCCATAACCACCGGCACCGACTTTACCCGAGTGCATAGAATCACCGATCGCAAATTGCCGAGTATGCCTCGGCACTCGCACTCGCGAGTGTAAGGCTCGTGATACACTTATTGCTCATGAGTATAAGGCTCGCGAGTGTGTGTATTTTTGGCCACTCGCACTCGCGAGTGTAAGGCTACCGAAAAGGCACATGAGTAACGGGTGCACCCGTTGAGTGTGTATACCCGTGCCGTTCTCTGTTGGTAATCAAAAGAGGCTATAACTGAAACGCAACTACAACAACGCATCCAACTCATGTCACACACAACACAACTAATAACCAATTTTCTGACACACTACAAACTAATAAAACATTTCAACCTTTAAAACACTTACACAACTCTAAGTTCAACAACGAAACAAACAACAGTTCTCACACTAAAGACTGCCGCAACAAAAATCACTAACAAACTATGTGACGCCAGACAAACACTCCTAACACATCAAGAAAATACATCTTACCTACACACAATTAAATACACAACAATAACTTAATAATTCTTCACAATAAACTCACCTGCCAATCACCAATCAATAACAGCACTGCTCCGCGTCCAACTGGACGCCCTGTTTTTCGTCTGTCTTGCCTGTATTGAATGTTATGCAGTGATGGAACATCTCTCACACCCACTTCAACTGCAGATTGCGGGCAATAAAATAATTTCGAATTTTGTCCGACGGCTGCAGAGAGATAAGGTGCGATCGGGGCACAGTTCCGTCATAGGCCTAAGGAGGTTTTAATGTACATTTAAACACCGGCAAATTGGTATTTTTAGAGCACCCGTCATAAAGACGGCTATCGTAATAACTTTGGCTCGATTGGAAAGCATAAATCATTGGCCAACTGAAATTGAAACAGAAACAGAAACATTTGTTGAAGTGTACAAATCGCCATATGATAACCCATATAAACAACGCCTTTGAAAACGTCAACATGATCCGCAATAATCGTATGATAGTTCTGCAGCGAAAGTCGCGATAATGTTCCATTGTAAACTTTTACTTTTAATACATTTAAGAATCGCATTTGATGATCGAATTTGATTTAGACCAGCTTACTTATCCTGGAGGTTTAATTAAAGTGTTATTCATACATTATCGGTGAGTCAAGACTTTGATTAAAAAATTGAATGAATGAACAAATATTTATTTTTTACACAAAACAAATGTTAGACGGCGATTTCTAAAATTTCAAGTGCCTAAAGGTGGCAAAAGTTCGTTGCTACTTGTGTGATATATTTTGAATTAATATTCCACACTTTTAATTTGTGAGTTCAATTTTAGAAATACAATTAATTTGTATGTTAATTCATTTTTGTTTTTTATTTTGCTTCTTTTGAGGTTCCAAACTTCTGTTTCTTAACGCAAATTTGAGTTTGTAAACCTCACAGACATAGCGTCTAGGACTATTTTTATGGATATGATTACATGTTTGCCAATCTAATCGAAAGGTGTATCGAAAGCTGATTGATGGTCGATTCTATTTTATAAATCAAAGAATATGTTTACTTAAAAGTTGTACAATGTCTGTCATAATAATTTTGAATAATTGCAAATCGAAAAACAAAATAATTCTGATTGATAAGCGAATTTTAAACACTGCTTCCACTTGATATCTTTGTTTTAACAAGTAGTTCAATTTTTAATCAATCGACTGTTTGACTTGCCGGAAGAACTTCACACAGGAGATCTAAACAGTCGATGATAATTAATTATTGTTTTCCGTGAGCGCTTTATGTCTGCTCTAATAATTATTAAACAAAACAAAATTAAATGACTCAGTTTTTATCAGCCGCACTAATTAAATAATTAACATGTTTAATTCAGCATTTATTTAGCATGTTTAACTTGTTTCCTTGCTCGTCTTTTTTTTGTTGCTGTTGTTTTGAGTCTCGTATTCTCTTTGGGGCATATTTGAATTTAAGGCCAGACAGACTTGTTGGCCTGCTGACTTTGCTGACTGGTTTCACCCACGCCTGTGTCAGGGCCCTGATCGATCAGCTGATTTATCAGACTTGGCTTTATAATCAGTCTAATTAAATTACGACTGCCTTGTGACTGACTGACGAAATTGTTTGTTTATAGTTTTAGTTTCCATTGCGAATAGAAAGAAGTTAATAACGGAGCATTAGCGTAGAAATTGATTGCACCAAATACTTTGTGTATTATCTTCGTGTCTTGAGTAGTTTCACCAATGATTGTTGTTGTTCTTGTTCTTGTGAGTGGATCGATGAGGGAAGGTCATATTCAAAGTGTTGTGTACACGTGTCTCAAAAGCCTGGCGACGTTTAACCTGATTTTACGACCGCCACTGGCTTTATGGCTATACCCTAAGAATAATGTGAAGCGGGTATGTTCGCTACACATACTTATAAACATAGGGAAATATTCGTGCGAATATATTTTTTAAGTGATTTGATAATTATTATTGGTTAATTTATGAAATTTGAAATTTTGAATTAATATTCTGTTTACATTCAAAAATTCACGATTCTTCAAAAATTCTTAAAAATAGAATGCACATTTAGAAAAGAAACTTCTTTATTGAGAATAAGAGATGAATTTTAATAACAAAATAATGAAATTCATTCTTCAATGAAAGTTAGATTATTTAAATCTAGCATAACTGCAACTTTTTGTTAGGGTATCTCTTGCGTCGCGCAGCGTCTCAAAGATGTTTTTCCAGTTTGCATGTCTTGGGGCCTTTTGCGCTTGTTCGCCCGACGATTATCATGTGGACATGAGAGTATTATAGGTTTTAATGGTGCAGTTTGCCAGTTTTCATAGCATACAAATGAGTGCTACGTATGCCAGATGGCACCAATAACTTGCATGTGCTACACAAAAGTGGGTCGGAAATAATGTTAAATATACACTGGCAATATATTTAATAGTTTAGCTACTATTGAAGAAGTTTAACTCAGTCGGTTGGGTAATCAACTTAAAACTTCAACAAGAACGAATAAAGCATTTAATGCAATGTTTGCGACAGTTTGACACCATTTACAAAGCAAAGCTTTACAATGGCATTAAGCGTGTGTATTAATGGCATTACCATGAATCTTTTATTTGCACTCGGACTTGAAATCAGACCCTATCGATCCCACACCCGCATCGAGTCACGCATTCAATTTTAATTTGTTCGCTTAGCGAACGCGTTCTAATTGTCACTCAGCAGTTACCCCAGGGATTTGATATATGGTTCTGTGTCTGTGGCTGTGTCATCTGATAATTACCAATTGGTTTTGCCGCTAAACAAATTTCTTTTGATTAATTTGTGTGGCACACATAAGAAATTCGAGGAAAACTTTTCACACACACTCACACATAGAAAGCAAAAGAAATCGCATCATCGACGTCGTCATCATCAAAGGAATTGATTACGTTTTGCCCGCATAGTTTCATAGTCAACGTTTCTCCTAGTGCCAAATGGAATAAACAATCATTTTTAATTGAACAACAACTGGTTCACAACATTCACTCACTATATATTCAATACTCATACGACTCGACTTGTTAACAATACGCCCCGATGACACAGCTGCTCGCTGGATTTTCATATTGATATCGCCGTCTGACGATTTGCGTGCCACGACGCGACGCGATGCGATGCGATTCGATGTGAGTGCTGCTTATCAGTAGAAAGCAATTCTTGCTGCCAAATTGTTAGTCAGAGTGTTTGTTACATAACACAACATTCGAGCAGCCCAAAGCTAGAATGAAAATGAAAATGAATACACTAGAAAGAGGTTTCATCGGATGAGATTTATTAAGTAAACATAATTCAATGTACTAAATTAGAATGTGCCTGTAAATACTGTAAATATAAAATAAGTCTTGGAGTCTTATGCAAATTTATCACACGGTGATAAATTTCTACTTCTTTTTTGCCCTACAACAGGTGCAGAATAATTGTTTCTTTAATAAATTTACACAGTTTTAATTAATTCGTAATTCGTACCTAAAATTGAAATAAATTCGTTTATAAGCAGAAAATAATTGTCGAATGTTTGTTTATTTTTTATTTAGTAATACAACTTTACTATATTTTAGTCTATTTACACGAATTGAATTACTTCATCTTAAATTCTGTGAGCAATTATAATGATTATTAAATTTATGACTCTTTGCTTGCTTAATCATTTCACTTTTAGTTGCTGTATAATTTGCTTCCTCCAGCATATTAAAATTCAGCACTTATTTATACCTTAAACGCTAAATGAATTCAAATTTTTACTCTTCTCCCATAAATTTGTTGAGCAGTTTCAGTATTAATTTCTTCTTCCCACGACGAATATGTAAATGTTCTCTGTTAATTTTGCTATTTCAATTATCCTGCCTTGTTTTCAACTGACTTTCTTAACCATTTGTCTCAACCGAGTAATACTTAAGGGTATTCCTCAATTTGCTGAGCAAATTGTACTTCATTCTTGTCATTTAAAAATACATTATTCGGGTTTCTCTTTGCTTAGCGTGAATATTGTAATTTCTGCACGTTTGCACAGCATTTAAAATTGCCTCATTCATATATATGTATATATTTCCATTTTTTTTGTTTTTACTAATTTTATTTGTATATATTACATATTTAGATTGATGATGAGCTAATATCAAAATGTACTGTTGTAAGGGACTTACTTTAGCGAATAATTGAATGTCAAAATGCGTTAAACTTCATGAGATATTGTTATTAATATAAGCAAACCTGTGATTTGGGGATCTTGTAGATAATTTGTTAATCTTATAGTATATTATAAATTTTCCAGCAAATTGCTCATTTAATTTAGAAATTTTTAAACATTCCCAAATAAGCAGCTGTTTTACATCACATAAAAGTTGTCTTTGTTTATGAATAGTGTTTAAAAAATTGTAACGCAATTTCTATTTGCTTTCTTCTGATATAGTGGTAGAGTAGAGCCTTATACATTTTTTCCTTTATGAAAAGTCGACCATTTTATAAATAATCGTATTACTAATCGATATGACGTTTCTTACTCGTTATTCATTAAATAAATAAATATAGGGAAATTATTAAGAATTGGATCTTTTAAAGCCTTTTGGTTATGTACAGGGATTTCCATAGAATATTTGCATCAATTTATTTTTCTATACAATACGTTTAAAGAAATATCTAGATCTACGTTATGTTCTGTAGATCTTTGTAAAGATGGGTCAATAATATGATTGTTTTGGCTTTTAGTGTTAGTGTTAAAATAAAAGCAACAAAATTAAATAAATATGTCTCCCAATATTGTGCAAAAGTCTAGTTACATAATTAAATTGTATAATCATTGATTAAATATTTCTGTGACATGTTTCTAATGTAGTTACATAAATACATAACATATAAGTATAAGTACACTTTTTAAATCGATTGTACGATTATCTATGTACTAGTTAGCCTATTTGAAAACTTACCTACAAAAATACATACATATATTACTCTTATTATAACCATCATAAGCGTAAGTCTATACGTATCGAGCATGTGTTCCTGAAGTTCTCATATGGTTCATGCTACCAGTAGTAGTATACTGATAGCCATACCACTCACTTTATTCTCGGTGTTAAAATAACAGAAACACATGTGGAAAGTCAACATGTAGTACATTTATGAAAATTATTTGTATTTTACAATTTTTTTTTGATTGATGAAATCTGCGTTTAGAATTAAAAAAAAAAACCAAAGAATACTTGTATAGTATTAGGGATGAACACATCCGTAATATTAAACAGATTTTTTCATTTGAACAATTCAAATTACCAATAAGGAACTTTTTATAAACGGACTATGTATGTGTGTAAGGTAAAATTTTGACAAATTTACATGTATTTTGAAACCAGTTTTGTTCTGTTCTGTTTTATCCGCTCTGTCCCCTTCATATTTTTAACCGTAATAATGTTATTCATATGTTTACTAATAATATTTTAAAAATATAGGACTTGAACGATAACCCCGAAGAGAACACATTTCTGAAGCTAGAAAATGGACCCATTGCAAACTCAAATTCATAAAACAACCTTTCTTTCGCTTTCAAATAATGATTCTAGCGAATTCTGTTAAATACATCAACCGACTTGGAAAAAAATGTTAAGGTATGTCAGAAATATATACATATATTTTTGTTTAAATATTAAAGTACTACTTTTATATTTACAGAAATATATACATATATTTTTGTTTAAATATTAAAGTACTACTTTTATATTTACTTTTATATTTACAGATTACAAACACTCGCGTTCTCCCACAAAAAAATCGTATGTCAATGAACAAAATCAATCAGACTCACAACAGGTTAATGACTCCTCCACAGGAAACATCGGCCGGGGGTAAGTTTAACCAAATGCCGTTTATACAATTTATCTCTGGCACACTTATCAATTATATTTCGCTTTAATCATTCGCAGGAGAGCAACAGCTTGAAGTAGCCTCGAGCAGCACAACCACAAACCCACGTCGTCTTTTCGACGACGAAGGCGGCGGCGGCGACGACTCGCACAATTTGCCACCAGCCGATTATGTGGACAATAATCTCACCTATGAAACATTGGAGCGCCTCAGTCTTAATTTGTCTGCAGTTCTCGGTCTACATCGATCACATTCGCGGCCATCACATGCAGGACATGCGACGCCGATACGAAGTGGCCGATGCCAAAATCGAGCAAACAACGCAAACCGATTTCAATCTAATGCTAATATAAATACATACACATGTATGTACGCTGAACATAGCGTAGATATTATTACTGAGAACCGAGAGATTGTATCAGTCCAGTTGGATTTCTTCATACGTTTATCGAGGCGCGCATTTGCTGTGGTCGCTAGCTCAACTACATGCGCATGGACAGCGAATTATTTAACTACACTTACCAGTAGGTAGAATATGGGAGTTCCAGGACAGTTTTTCTGCTCAAAATGGTGATTCATCAAAAAAATCATGGGGCTTCCGGGGCACTTTTTCAGCTCAAAATCGTGACTCATCAAAAAAAAAAATCAGCCCTCGAAACCGTGACTAATCTGTTATCAGTTCAAGGTTACTACGCCTTCAAGGTTACTACGCCGGTTATGACCATGAGTAATGTTATCAGTTCAAGGTTACTACGTCGGTCATTTCGCCGGTCAAAAGATTGTGAGTAATAGTATAGTAATAGTATAGTAATACTACATTTAAATGAGTAATACTATAGTAATAGTAGTTTTAATCAGTTGATTTTCTAGCAATCACAACGTCATTACGCCGGGCAAGATCATGAGTAATACTATAGTAATATTACATTTAAATGTGTAATACTACTTTTAATCAGTTCATTTTGTGTGTGTGTGTGTGTGTTTAACCCGCAAAGTCGCGAGTGGCGCGTGTGTGGTTAGGTCTGGATTTGACCGGAGGTCTGGGTGGAGGCCTGGATCTGAGCGGAGGTCTGGGTTGCGAACACACAAAAACTTAAGTTGAGGCATATAAATTTGTTTATTTATTTAATCGTATGATATATCAATTATATTACATTTATAAATCTTAAGGCCTTCTTTGGTTGCAATAAATTGAAATTTAGCATCTGGTTCCTCTATTTCAATACCTAAATAGTAAACTGGAACCATTTGTTTAGGTGTAAATACATTGCACGATATTGTGAATGTTCCAATATTGTATGCCCAATCAATTACAGTATTATTGAATACTCCATATTTTTTTACCAACAGATACTCAACTTCATCGCTGAGTATAAGCTTTAGTGTATTTAGCTTCTCAGGTTGAAACATTTCTTCCCAGCAGGAAACAGGATTTGTTTCGATATCAGGTATTATTCCATTCATACGTTCTATGAACCAAACCAAGGATACCATCTTTCTAATATTAACGTCCAACTAAGAGTATTTTAAATAAAATGAAAAATAATGTTTTTTGTTTGTATGTTATATATGTTGTTTTATTATAGAAAAATATATCCGCATTGTTATTGTTTTTCTGTGTTATTGTTCATTCTTGTATTTAAATTGCGATAATGTTGCATTGTATTTAATGTTGCTCTTATGACACTCTCAATGCGATGACAAATGTTGCGAGGGTTGAAACAATTGTTTTGAATACATTGCTCCAACGAATTCCGCGGTGTTTCCATTGTTATTGTTGTTGTTGTTAGAGCTATTGAAACGTGTTCTAACAAATATAGTAATTTTAGCGTAGCATTTATGCTCTTTAAATCCTTTTCAGAAATTACATCCTTAAACTCCTCACAAAATTTATGTATTTGTGTGATTAACATGTCTAGCTGATCAGCGGTTGTACGTGTTGACATGTTTGCTTCCAATTTTATTACTGAACTGTATTGTATATATAAATAAAACAAAATAAGAAATGTTTTTTTTTAATTTTTATTACATATAGATTATATATATATAGATTATAACTATTACAGATTTAAATTAAGGGGTGGTATTCCCCCCTCTTTTAGCTGTACTTGCGAGGACTTTGTCCCATAATAAATTTTAAATATGTGTGTGTGTGTGTGTGTGTATAGTATAATAATATTTTAAATATATATATGTGTATGCATAAAACAATTATAAAAAGTAGTCTCATTGAGAAATACTTTCGTCAGTGTGTTTTCGCTTCCAAACCCCAAGAGCTTCTTAGGTTTGGGAAACGAAGGCACAGTGACGAACGCATTTATCAATGAGTCTACTTTCTATATTTGGGTTATGCATATGTTACATATATATATATATTTAAAATATTTAAATATTATATGTCGTGGCAGTATAAAAATATTGTGTGTGTGTGTGGGTAGTATTATATATGTATGTATAGTATAGTATTTCAATATTGTATATACATATGTGTGTATGCCATAAGGGACCCCCGATGATGTCACAGCTCCGGGAGATCTGGAAGACGCACTAACCAAGAGAAGAAAAAAATTGTTAAGTTTCTTCATATTTTTTTTTTTGTTAAGGGTTCTATTGTTGTTTTTGGGTATTTTTCTCTTATGTCCCTTAACTTTAAATTTATTATGGTTTCATAATAATCACCTCTACACTTTCTACATACTCGATATTCATATTGGCAATTATATTTATTTGCATGCAATGGAATACAGAATTCATAACTATCTAGAGGTAAAATCCACCCCTCTCTTTTAATTTTTTTTTTTACAAGTATTACAAAAAAAATGGCAGTAATTATCATTAATTTGATATTTACAATAATAACAATCATCAATCATGAATTTCAAACAGACTATACCGTCAAAAAAATATACCGGCGGAACAATTCAACAAGTGCTAATTACAAACAGTGGCGGCGGCAGCAACAACCAAAAGCAGCAGCAACAACAACAACATCGACTGCAACAACAAAAGCAGCAACAACTGCAACAAGCAGCGGCAACTGCAACGACAACAACAGAAGCAGCAAAGCAACAACTACATAGGCAGCAGCAACAACCAGAGTAACAACAACAACGTCAACCCCAGCAGAGAGCGACGGCAGCTACATCCAAAGCAATTGCAACAAGCAACGGCAACAAGAACAACCACGACTGCAACAACAACGACAACGACAGCCACAACCAGAGCATCACCGCTGGACAAGCGCGGGCGATCGTCGCCGCGAGAAGGCACACGGCGCTTCAACGACGACGGAGCAGCATCGACGACGTGGGGCAGCGACCGTCAGAAGACGCCGCCTACGGTGAGTCACGACCGCCAATGCGGTGTGTCCCAATCAGAGAACGGCACGGGTATACACACTCAACGGGTGCACCCGTTACTCATGTGCCTTTTCGGTAGCCTTACACTCGCGAGTGTCTGAGCAAAACACTCGAGTGTCAGAGCATTTCGTCAAGAGCATGATACAATTATACAAGGTAGTCCCGTCGTCAAAAAACTGTCCGTAATCGACACCGTACATAAGTGCGAGTGAAACGACTGCGTCTAGTGAGTGCGAAAGAATCGACAGTAGAGCTTTGTGATTAACCCTTCAATGGCGCATAGGGTTTAATTGTTCCACTATATTAAAAAGAGTTGAAATGTTTTTTATAATTTAATTTTTAATAGTTTGGAATTCGATAGTAATCGTTGTTTTTGTTTTTGAATACTTATTTTTTTGTTGAGGTACTTAATTTTAAAATATATACGGATCTTAAAGTAAAATTGTTTTATGTCTAAATTAATATTTATATCGCTAGCAGCTAATAACAATTGTTCCTTTATATTTTTTTTTGAATTAAAATAATTTGAAACTATATTGGAGAAAATAATTTCAAGTTGTTTAATTTGGTTAATGAACTCTTTCGATGGTTTTATAAGTCCTCCATGCGAAACTTCGTCTACATAAGTAAATGATGACTTATCGGTATTCTCATTGGAAAGGCGCATTTTTTTTATAACATAGCCTGCTATATACTCTATGGCATCCTCCGTCAACTCATCTATCTCATCTATAGCAGCTGGTATGCGTTTATCAAAATCTTCAAATTCGTTCTGCACTGTGTCTGAACATTGATCTGATTGCGATTTTAGATCTAAATTCAACCATGTATCGGTGTTGTCTTCATCAACATTTTGATTCTTTGACAACATCTCAGTATTTTTGGCTAAATAGAAATAAAGATTATTAATTAAAAAAAAAACTAAGGATAAGAAGAGAAAGTAATAAAAAGCTAATACAGATAAGAGCTACAAACAATCACGATCCAAACTTTGCTGGAATATAGAGCTAAACATTTAAAGATTAGTATTAATAAGTTATTTTATTTGTATTTTTATTTTATTCAAACTTTGCTGAAACTTAGAGCTAAGCATTAAAAATTAGTATATTATTTAGTTAATTTATTTTTTGTATTATTTTATTTTATCATACCTGTTATATACTTTCTTAATCTATACTTAAACTGTAGTGGTGTCGGGTGATCATATTGTCCACTGTTGATGCGAGCGCATTGCTAAGTGAGAGGCACACCTCCGCTCCGCCGACCGAAAAGCACACAAAGCTTTTTCGCTCACTAGCAATGCGCTCAATGCGTAAGAATGCACTCAAGCTCCAGTGCTCTCAGCTTCTCTCTCCCACAACTCACCACCGCTGAGCCGCGCTCAGAATAGATCGACGAAATGCCGTCGGCATTTTTCTCTAGAGTTAGTACAAAACCACGAATCTATCTCTACGGTTATAAAACACCCCCCACCTTATGCGTTCAATAAACCGAAAGTTCAAATATATTATTAGAAAGAAAACCGCGAGTGTTTTTATTTCGGGAAGGAAAAACTCTTGGAACTTTTCAGCGCCCCCACGAACATTTGGTCCTTCGAGCCGGATCTGCTCATCATCGTATGCTCCTCCAGCAAGCATATCGCAGATAAGTTTTAAATCATTTCTCCTTTCTTTACTCTTTCCTTCCCCACGGTCGTCCGGCCTTTACGTTCTACATTCTTTTTCGTATGGAAATTCACTCATATTTTCCGGACGACCTTTTTCCATACTTTCCAATTGCTGTCTTAAATATCTTTACTCCAAGATATTTACTATTATTGATAATAAAATATTATTATATTTTTGTTCCGCCAATCGCGTACGTATGTATGCATGTATGTTTTTTTTTGTAAGTACAAGTGCAAGTGCAAGTGCAAGTGCATAAGAGTGAAAAGTGAAAACTATTAAAAAGAGAGCTACTAAAGTGCAACATATATTGTATACTTCATACATACATATATAAATATATGCTGAAATAATTCAAATCCAAGCTGTGTGTACAAGCATTTCTTATTTCATTTAATTTTGTCCGTTTTTACATACATATGTACATATGTACATTTGTATGTCGCGATAATCGCCGACATACATACATACACACATACTTTGTGCACTCTCTCTTGTCCGCAAGCGCACCGGCTTGCAGCCGCGCTTGCTCTCGCTCTCTCTTCACACACGCACATACTTTGTGCACTCTCTCTTGTTCGCAAGCGCACCGGCTTGCAGCAGCACTTGCTCTCTCTCTCCGAATACATACATACATACGTGCACTTCGTCTGCTCAAACGTTTGGCAGCGCAGTGCGGACATACATACTTACATACGTACATACTGATTTGCATGCTGTAACAGCGTGCACAAGTACTTCTGCGAGTGAAGTAATAGATTGGCAGGGCAGCGGTAGTCGCACTCGACATACCCTACCCTTTTCATTTTTTCCAAGGGAATATTCTGTGTGTGTACTATAAGAGCAACTCTCAGCTCAATTGTCTGTGTATGGGCTTTACTCCAGCCAGTGTTCAAACATACACAGACATACACACACACACATACATTATCCTATTTCACTACAAAAATAATAAAATTTATTTTTATTTTTTGTTTTTTTCCAATCCAACAGCAATTAAGAAACAATTGTCGTTTTTTTCCACAAAATACCAATATACCATATATATACTTTTTTCTCCTTTCCAGCGTCTTGTTCTCTGGTATTTTTTGTACGATTGTTTTTTTGTTGTTGTTGTTTCTTTTTTTCGACGAACATCCATTGTTGTTGCGGGAAATTTCCCCCGCCCCGTTCTTTTGCTTTCGTCGTCTGTGTCCGCTACAATCCGTACCCATCTACGTGTAAAATACCACAGCACTGCCTTTGGTATTTTTTCAGTATTTTTCGGTATTTTTTATTGTCTGTTTGCTACGCTCTTTCCGTATCCTTTTCACTATCTGGGTCGATTTCAGGCAAAAAAAACCAATTTCTATTTGGTATTTTTTTGGTATATTTTCTTGATTTTTCGCTTCTGAGAAAAATTAGTATACATCCATTCCTTCCGTCCCGATCCACGAATCAAAAACGATGGCACAAAACAAAGTAGACACAGCGTTGACGAAATTCATCGCCGCGACTGATCGTATCAGTCACTTTGCGGCGAGAGTCAACAATCCTTCGGCTGATAGCCCATCACTGTATACGTGCCAAGTCCGAAGGGATCAGATGCGTTCCTTATGGGAAAAGGTCGAGAATGAGTACGAGGCTTGCTCTTGCGTCATGTCTGAGGAGATGACCACAGAAGAGCTCCCTACTGTTCAGGCCAAATACGAGTACTGCTATGCTGTCTACGAGCAGTGTGCAGCTCAGTTAGGTGAGCAAATAGCCAACGCATCCCAGGCGCTCACCCCCCGTACACCCGTACAACCACAAGCCGTGCAATACATGCCCACAGGGTGTCGATTACCTCCGTGCGACACCGAAGTTTTCGGAGGCGATTACACTCGCTGGCCCACTTTCCGAGATTTATTCACGGCTCTCTACATTCAGAACTCGAGACTGTCGGAAGTTGAGAAACTGTTCTATCTCAACTCCAAGACCAGCGGTGAAGCCCATGCCATTGTGTCAAAGTCTCCTTTGACCAATGAAGGGTTTCAGTCGGCGTGGTCCAGCTTGACTGAGCGATTCGAGAACAAACGGTTGCTCGTAAACAGTCAGCTGAGAATTTTGTTCAATTTGCCCGCCATTGGGCAAGAGTCGGGTTCCTCTATTCTGGAGCTGCAGAGCACCATTCAAGGGTGTCTGACAGCCTTAGAGCACTCGAAGATCAACGTAGAGAATTGGGATTGCATCCTGGTTTTCTTGTGTTCTTCGAGGCTCCCCAAGTTGACCCTTTCTCTTTGGGAACAGTCAATCCAAAGCAAGAGCGAGATTCCAACGTGGGTTGACATGAACGCTTTTCTTCTAGAGCGCCATCGCACCCTAGAAGTGATAGCGGAGGTGTCATCCAGCACAAACGCTCCGACGGTTCCAAGAGCCTCACCCAAGAAGGCCCCCGTCTCCAGGCAGGTCAACTCTTTTGTGACCATTAAGACCCAGACCTGCAATTTCTGTTCCCGGGAGAACCATCCGATTCGATTGTGCCCTCGCTTTCTCCAGATGGGTGTCAATGAAAGGGTCAACCATATCAAGCAACAGAAGCTGTGCTTAAATTGTTTCGCACGAGGCCATGTCCAGGCCAAGTGCACAAGTGCGCACAACTGTTTTACGTGCAAGGGTCGTCATCATACACTCTTGCATCGAGTCAACCCGACGCCGACAGTCACTAATCCCACTCCTAATATACAGTCCACTCTTTCCCAGTCAGCTAATGTGCAATCATTCCTGGCAGTTAACACACAAGGTGTTCTGCTGAGTACAGCTGTTGTACACATTTGCCATCACGGCGTTCGGCACACAGCACGGGCTCTGATCGATTCCGGATCAGAGGCTACCTTCATTTCTGAACGATTGTTGAAGCGCTTGAGGATGCCATACACATCCGTTCAAGCCCACGTCTCTGGGCTGAGTCAAGTTGTAGCAGCCCAGCCCCGAAAGCATTGCCAATTCCTAATTGGCTCCCCGTTGCGACCAGATCTGCAGATTGAGGCATCGGCTTTCGTCCTTCCTCAATTAGCAGGCAAACTGCCCTCATGCTCTGTCCCACAAACCATCCTCGACAATCTGCCAAGCATTCCGCTGGCCGACCCCAAGTTCTATGAGAGTTCGCAGATAGACGTGCTCTTAGGCGCAGATATCCTCCCATCCGTTCTTCTCGGCGGCTCTCGTCCGAACGTTTGTGGGACCCTCGTTGGTCAAGAGACCATTTTCGGTTGGATCCTGACCGGCCCAGTGTCGGGATCCACTTCTAACTCCGTCTCGTCCTTTTCGACTCGACTGTCCGTCGATCGAACTCCTACGATTGGTCCTGTGACAGGACCCCCCTCCAAGTCTATTTCAGTTTTTTCGGCTCGACTGTCCGTTGAACGAACCCCTAAGACTGGTCCTGTGACGGGACCCCACTCTGATCCTTCTTCGGTTCGACTGTCCGTCGAACGATCCTCTAAACGCAAGCCTTTGTTAGGCCCCCATTCAAAATCGTTTCCAACACCTTCGGCTCGACTGTCCGTCGACCGAACCTACACGATTGATCCTGTGACAGGACCTCCCTTAGAGCCTCTTTCAGCTCGACTGTCCGTCGAACGATCCCCGACGGAGACGCAGTCTTCCTCTGCACCGATGGCACCGGTCACTCCGCGTGGGGTTTCCGTGCCTCCCGGCACAACCTCGCGCCAGCCCAGGAGCCGACGCGACCACCCGGCACCCTCCAGAGGAAAACCACCAAGGACGTCCCATGTCAACGTTTCCCAGGCCGGCATCCACAGGCCCACTCGCACCAGGCCCATGTCTAGCCCCGCCATAACACTGACGGCACTTTCCAGTGCAAAGGAGTGAGTATACTCCCCACCGCGGCGGTCAGGCTAGACACGGGGACGGCGGCTTTCGAAGCACGAGTGCTTTTAGATCCGTGTTGTCCAGTAAGCCGCATCAGCGAGTCGGTGCCAGGGGTCTTGGGCCTCTCCATCACTCGCATGGGCGCTGAAGGAGTCTGCACTGCGTCGTTGCGCTCCAAGACACACCCACTCTATCTATCCTGATATTGTCCTGCCGGGTATCCTCCCAAATCTGATATTCTTTGCAATCCCAATATTGCAAGGGGGGGGAGAATGTTGATGCGAGCGCTTTGTAGGTGAGTGGCACACTATCCGTTCCGCCGACCAAAAAGCACTCGATGCTTTTCGCTCACCCGCAATGCGCTCATGCTTAAGAAAGCACTCAAGATCCAGTGCACTCAACTTCTCTCTCTCCCACAACTCTCCACCGCTGAGCCGAGCTTTGCAAGGGCTCGGTGCTAGATCTGCAAAATGCCGTCGGCATTTTGCCTCTCCAGTATCGATCTACGTTCCTTCAATAGCGGTCACCCCCAATAACCCCCTCACTATACGTTTTATTGTTAACAACCCGAACGTTTAAATATATATTTAAGAAAATATAAAACGCGAGTGTTGTTATTTAATTTCGGGAAAGGGAAATCTGGAACCTATCTGCCCACCACAACATCCACCTTTCGAACGCATCGCACCAAAGAAATTCTCTACGATATCTTGGTTCAGGCGACTTGTTAAAATATAAAGTATATCGTATTTTGTTGACAAATATTCATACAAGCCGTCTAGGGATGCGTTGTTATATAAAATGCCTTTTTGGAAAGGCAGTTTATGGGTTTTGCCGATTATACTTGTCCGCATGAGCTCTGTCATCTTAGACAAAATTCCTCTTTGGATACCGATATCCTGTCCATAAGGCTTAGTGGTTTCAATTGAATTTGCCGTAGACAATTTCGAATTGAATATATCGAACCAGTCATTTAGGAGTTTGAATAGATCAGCGGTTTCGCATGCATTATCCACATCCTTACCCAACGCATAACATCTTCTAATAGCGCTGGCGGTCGTATTGGAAAATAGTTGTGTGGCGAATTTGACCTTTTGCTTCGCTAATGATCCAACATTAAGGTGGTTATCAGTGATCTTAAATAGTATAGACACATCTGATTTTGAACAGTGGCTAATTGTCTGCTGGACTGTAGCCTTAGTCAATTTTTTCCCGTTCACCACAAGCCCGGAGCCGACATAATGGTTACGAACCAACTTAATAAGGTGTGGTGTATCCGAGAAAACGAATATTTTTAAATTTCCATCAGATGGATGGCTAAACCACGTCTTTGCTACAAATAAAAAAAAGGTTGAATTTCTCTTCTGTATTGTTTTTTATATGCAACTTACTCTCCGATATGCCAAGTTCTGTCCATAATCTTTGATTTCCAGGGCCACAATCACAAACAATAGCCACTACGGGATATCCTCGTTTGTACAGTTTGGTTACAATTGAATGCAAAGTCTGCACGTCCATTCGAGTATTAAAATCGAAAAATACTGGCTGTTTCCATGATTTTTTAAGGCCTCGAACTATGGCCAGTTGCACATAGTTGCTGGGCTCATATATAATATCTGCTGTGCTGTCATATTCAAAAACTTCAGCCACCTTCATTTCGTCAAAGGATAAAACGCATAGCTTATCGACGTCTGACATTTCTTCATTTTCCATGAGGTCTATTACAACATCAAGGGGACCTGTACTAATTTTAACTTCTGCCAACGAGGTCCTGCGGCATGAAGACAAATAGCAGAAGATATGTCTGTTGACTTAAATAAGGCCCTCTTTCCTGTATTCTTCAACATGCTTATTTGTGTCTCGGTAAAAATTTTGCCAAGAGATTTCTCCAGTTCCTTATATTTTTCAAGTTGCTGGCGCAAAGAATCAACTTCCTTCTCCAATATACGAATCAATTTTCGCTGGTTATCGTTCTCCAAATCTAGTGCACGATCTTTATCTTTGTCCCTATATTTTAAATAATTAAGTTTTAGCATATATTTATTTATTTTGACACAGTAAACTTACTCTGTTTGTGTGCCAGACTCCGAGTAGCCTAATTTTAAAATTTTTGGGCTGGGCTCCGTGTCTTTGTGAGGGACAGCATCATTAATTAATCGTCTTCTTTTGTAAATATTTCCTCTGTTTGGTGCCGCCTTCCATTGCGAAGAATCAAAATGTGTTTCGCAAAGCTTGGACTTTTCACCAAGTTTGCAGCCAAGGATATGCTCCCACTGTGTCCTCTTCGTCAAACATCTTGGTGCATTCATAAATTTTACACCGTGCACGTGCTTTCGGCAGAAATTGCAATACGTCATTTTTACCCAAGGGTTAATGTTCACAAAAAAATCGTCCGCACACAACCGTTCACTTCAACAAGCACGAGCGAACTGAGCGATAACATTCTGTAGCCGAACGAAAAAGCGTACGACGGAACTACCTTGTATAATTGTATCATGGTCAAGAGTGTCTAAAATGATCGGTTGCACGAAGAACAACCACCCGCGAGACACAAGTGTGTACAAGCCGAGTGCCTAAAATGATCGGGTGCCGAATAGGCAAGTGCAAGAAAGGCTCGAGTATGACAATGACTCATACTCGCAGCACTCGCATGATTTTGAATAAGAGTGTGTCTCTCACTCGTTTTGCGAGTGCACGAGTAGCACTCGCACTCTTAAAAGTACGGGTGTGAGTCGAGTGTCGAAATTTGCCACCCGTGACGATGTCTGGTCCCAATACTCGCGACTGTCATCCCGCTACGTAAGCGGAAACAGCAATCAATTTGTTCTCTCGAGATTTGCTGCTTGTATTTTTCTGCTGATATGCTCATTTATTAATCATTAAATCGTAAATCTTATAAAGTAAATTAAAATTCCAGAGTAAATGAAAGTAACGTAAATTAAAGTAAAATAAACATTATTTTTGTGTAAAAATGACCGAGTTGGGACGATTAAACACATTACAATACAAACATAATTAATTACAAATTATTCGTAGCGAGATACGTATATATTTAATTTATGAATTTACATGTGTGCATTTTCTCACCTTAACATACCGCCCCTTTACCAATCCCAAGAGCTCTTAGGCAGGTCAAGGTAGATGTTTAAGCGACTTAAATAAAGATATTTATATTAACAAAACAAAAACAACAAACAAAACAGCTGCCGCGCAATTGCAAATTGCGCAAAAACAAAAGGAAATCCAAAACAAACTATTGACGACGGTAAGTAAAGAAAACGACAATAATATACGACTCACTGAACCATTTGTGTTTGAATAGGGCCACAGCTGGACCCCGGCGTACCCACCCTGCCTGAGATGGCCACATCGGCGCCATCTCCCTTTGCGTTGGCCACTATATCAGTGGCTGCTTCTCATCCGGCGTAGCGCTGTCGAATCCCCCTCCCCTCCATGCTGAGAACTCACACAACCATGTACATCGTAAGTACTATTATGTTATTCATGAATTTTCCTTAATTACTAACATTTAATTTATTTACAGGTATAATATTAATAGATATTCGAATTTGATTACAGCTACACGGAACAGGATTCGAAGCAAAACCAAATAACAAAACAAACAAAGCGGAACAACAAAGAAATAATAACGGAGTAGGGACAATTTATAAGGTATGTAAAGAGATCACAGATAGGTATATTTATGTATGTATGTATACGCATATTTGGGTGTTTGTATGCATATAAATGTATGTATGCTTGATTCGCTTAAATGTCTACCTTGACCTGCCTAAGAGCTCTTGAGGTTTGGTGAAGGGGCGATAGGTGATAATATAGTCCATATATGTATATACTTTTTTATAAATACAACTATACATTTGTATCTCCGTAGAGGCAAATGTTGATCTGGATAAATTTTTATCCAACACCTACTCTGCCATTTTACAACAAAATATTGATTTATTTTACTTTAATTTGTACTCTACTTTAATTTATGTTTTTATTTAATTTACTTAAGAATTTTAATTTACTTTACAAGGTTTACGATTTAATGATTAATAAATGAGTACATCAGCAGAAAAATTTAGACAGCAAATCTCAAGAAAACAAATTGATTGCTGTCTCCGTTGGCCCAACGTGACGACAATTGCGAGTATTTGGACGTACCGCACTGGCGGTCGGAAATAGGGCGAGCTCGGAACATGTACTGATTCAGAGCTGCTGCTGCTTCGGTTGTTGTTGTTTTTGTTGGTTGTCCAATCAAGCGCTTAGGCAACTGACCAACGTCAATTTATCAACTGTATTCCGTTAATTAGTATTCTTTTTCCTGCCGCTTCGTCTGCTTGTAACTTGCACTTCTTGTTGAATTGTTCTGCCACGATTTCACAATCTGTTTCCTGCACGTAACCAAACTTCACTTCATCAAAATTCAACTCCGTGTCACAACTCAGACGAGAGAAGACAGTCAAGATCGTCCAGCACGATCTTCCGGCCGACCGTCTCCAACCTCGATCCAAAATCAACTCCTCGACTCAGCAAAAACCCACATGCTCGTCTCCCGAAAAAAATTGACGTTCCTTTTTCATCTCCTATTTAAGAGGAGGAGCAGTTTAAAACTCCCTGCCCTGGAGTTGCCATTTCCTGCCTCCGATACATCGCCTCGCCATATATCGATAACCCCCCCCCCCCCCCACAACATTGCTGGCACAAACGATATCCCAAACGTAACATACATACTTGCAGAAAATAACTAAATGAAACAAATATAACTATAATTTAAAATTACATTTAAATACTCTATTTACATTTGTTATAATTAATGAATATACGCAATTTTTCAATCACGATTTTAGTGCATAAATACTGCATGAAATTTGACGAACATGGATTTAATAGAAAGATAATTTAATTTTCTATTGTTTTGCATTTAAACTTTTTTAATTTAAGACGAAAAAGACGAAAATAAAAAGTTTTTTAACCGCTATTTTTTTATCGATATGTGACGCTAAAGTTGCGGATCTATCTTGACGCACATTCGCATTTTTTAAAAGGGAAACTAACGAATATCGATTATTTTTATTGTTCAGCAACCCTAGCTTTGAAACAGTTAGTCGAAAGCAAGCGTTTTTAACCGCCAAAACCCCACAAGTTAATAATTGTAATTGTAATTGCATGAAATATGGAAGAAGTGTGTTCGTTTTTAATGCCATGCGATGCAAGCGTCTATCGTAGATATCGACCACGTCCGAATATACGGCAACAACTCTTTGATGATGGGATTATGGAGTCGGACGACAACAGCTCCAGAGGTGCCTCTTACACAGAATCTGAGAATGCTTCAACAAACTACGACGATGAGGACTCGTCGACAGAGCACAGTGAAGTGGGGTCCGGGCCACAGGTGTTTCTACGCTTGCGACCCGTGGAGTCTCCATTCAAATTCTTTGTTGTGTCTGGCGATGGAAATGTGCTTATTTCCCGTGAACACATGACTCGCATGGAGAAACATTACAGCTTCTCCAGAATCTTTGATAGCTCGGTGGGTCAACGAAATATCTATGATATGTGTGTGGGACCCAAAATCATAAAGGAGGAATGTTTCACAATAATGTGATATGGAATACATGGTTCTGGAAAATAGCTATCTACGCCATTGAATACCATAGACTAGCAGTAAATAAAGTTCAAGATTGTTATCTGTTCTAAATTTATGTAATACATTTGGTTTACTTAGTATTTGACTGTTAACAAAGAAACGTGCGCTAATAATATAAAATTATGGAATCATCAGCGATGTCTATTGACAATTCGGAAATTGACAGTATTATTATGATGTCTGCATCAAGTTTCAATTCAAAGCACATCACAAATATCATTGGTTTACCTAGTGAATTTTCCGAGCTAAATTTGACAACTTTTCGCGATGTACTTAAATATTATTTTTACGTGAGTGATCGCAATAAACAGCAAGCAAAAAAACAACACTCTTATGCAAGCCTTACTCCGATGATTGCAGACAAAATAATTGAAATTTGGAGAAAGACGAATTTTAAATTAATAAATATAAAAAGCATCATTAGAAAGCTTAATAAATTTATAAAAAAAAAAAATATCAGCGTGAAGTTAAAAACATTACTAGAACTAATTCAATTACTGAATTTGAGAAAAGCTTAAATGATTTGTTGTCGCTAAATGCAGTTGTAAGAAAAGAATGCCATGCTCCTGCGCATTAATTCCTGACCACTTGAAAATGTTCATGATTGACCAACACACCAGCAGAAGGAATACCATTCTCGAAGTCGTGCTAAATATAGTCGATCAACAGTCAAGCCAATTGCATGAAAGCTCTGATCCTTCTTATAGACCCGAATCTGCGCATATGAATATCGAAAGTGAATTTGAGTTTGCAATGCCAGCAGCAAAAGATCTGAGTTTCAACAAACGGGGACCTTACGCTAAGAGATACGATGCATTTAATTTCGCAATGATGTGTGATAAATTTGGCATTTCCTACAGAATTGCCTCCTGTTTGGCTACAGCCTTATTTAAAGACATTGGACTTACTGATGAAAATGGGGAGACAATTATTATGGATAAATCCAAATTGGACGAGAAAAAAAGAAATGCAGGAAGACCGTTCGACGTATGCAGCAAAATGATTCAGCTTTACTAGCTTTTTCTTTTGATGGCAGGAAAAATGACGCTGACACGGAATGAAGTTAATGGAAAATACCATCCGAGAGTACAAAAGGATTCTCATATTGTGATTCTTAAGGAACCGCACGGCAAGCTGTTTGGGCATATACAAGTTAATGCTGAGGATTCTAATACTAAGCAAATCCAATTATGGGAGTTCTTTATGGAAAAAAAATTAACGCTTAGTAACTTGATTGGAGTTTGCTGTGATGGAGAACCCACCAATACTGGAATTGAAAATGGAATAATTCGAAAATTTGAACTTTTATTGAATAAACCATTACATTGGTTTGTTTGTTTGCTGCATTTTAACGAACTTCCATTTCGCCATTTGTTCAATGCCTTGGAAAATGCAACTACAAGTGGACCACGTACAGCTAGTGGGACTTTAATGAAGTTACTTGAGACCTGTGAACAACTTCCGGTAAGAGCCAAGTTTTAATAGAGCATTTTCAAATTAAAACAAACATTTTGTTTTAGGCCATACCTGACTTTGAACCCATTTCATTGGGGAATATGCCTCCTTCAATGGATAATAGAGATGAAAAAAGTCTTTCGACAGACGTTTTATATCTCTATCGAATAGCCAAAGCCGTATCGGAAGGTTTGTGTCCAGAAGATCTTGCCAGCATGAAACCCGGAAAAATGGTTCATTCTCGTTGGTTAACAAAAGCCAGCAGAGTTTTACGTCTTTATGTCGCAAGTAGTTCACCTTCGACAAATTTAAAAATGTTGGCTAATTTCATTATGAAAGTTTATATACCAATGTATTTTAATGTCAAATATTTTAATTCGGTGGTATATGGCAGTAAACTTTTATTTAATTTTATTCAATCAACGCAATTTTTACCACAAAATCTGAGAGAAATTGTAAACAAAGCAATCCAAAACAATGCATTCTTCGCCCATACAGAAAATATTTTGTTAACAATGCTTTTCGCTGAAAGAAAAACATTTCGCGAAAGTGCAATTAATAAAATTATGTATTATCACGAGAAATTATATGACCCAACTAAACTTAGATCTTATAAAAAGAATCGCATTAATTTCGATTGCACCGATTATATGTGTTTGCGTGGGGGCGCTGAAAAGTTTTTTTCTTTCCGAAATAAAAACACTCGCGGTTTTTTCTAATAATATATTTAAACTTTCGGTTTATTAGACGCACAAATTGGTGGGTGTTTTATAACCGTAGAGATAGAATCGTGATTTTTACCTGTTCTTAGAAAAAATGCCGACGGCATTTCGTCGATCTATTGCGCCGAGCCGCGCTCAGCGGTGGTGAGTTGTGGGAGAGAGAAGCTGAGAGCACTGGAGCTTGAGTGCATTCTTACGCGTGAGCGCATTGCTAGTGAGCGAAAAGCTTTGTGTGCTTTTCGGTCGGCGGAGCGGAGGTGTGCCACTCACTTAACAATGCGCTCACATCAAAAATATGCATTTAGTTGACTTGCATAATGACGACATCTTATTTGAACCTCCATTTACTGCAAACATTCCACACGATCACTTGCTGGAATACATAAATTCTCCTGAAAAACCACTGCCAGATCCAGCAATTCCATCGCACATTCAGGGCACCGAACGATGTGTGCAGTTATTAACACATGTCTCACGACGAGTTATGCCACAGAATCGAGATGCTGTTATGTCATTGAGTTTAGAAAGTCGTTCCAAAGTTCCTCAAATCGAGTCAAAGAAAGACTTGAGATTCTAATAATGCCACGCCTACTTTTATTTAGTTGCTTAAAATGCCTTTAGCGGCATTTAATTCAAATTTTCAAATTTAAAAAACCGTTAATATTTTTTCACATATCGATAGCAGATGCTTTGATTAGATTTTTAAAAGCTTTTTAAAAGCTATACGATCAACTGATCATCAGCTGTGAACGGTCAAACACACGATATGATTTTGCAAAGAGCTCTAGAAAATTCTTTCTTTTTTCGCGCATTGATTTCGAGTTCCTCGGAAATTTACAATTTGTAGCGAATTTGTTAGAAGTTTGGTTTTTTATTATATTCAAGGTATGTATTTAAAAAAAATCAATGTTTGTGACCGGTCTATAAATGTGTAGCTCATAAAACGTGGTGGTAATTCAGTGTATTAACAACTCGCCCGGATTAGCGTACACCTGTCTTTCGTGGAGTAGAACTTACCTGATTCAAGTGGATTCAGTCTAACTCTTTTATTAGCCGAAAGTGTGAATCAGTGGCCTCCAAAATGTGTAATATGAACTGCTATTACCTGCTAGCCTTAAAACTATGGTACTTTTTAGACACAGTGTTAGTACCAAAAAGGGATCTTTTTATAGTATTGCACTCAGAAGTCATCCCATTTTTTTCCATCATCCCATCATTTTTTAGATAAAGTTTATTTATAAAATATGTTAATTGAAGTTCAAATAAAATAAAAGTACAACAAAATTTTAAATTTAAAAAAATTTTTATTTTTAAATTAAAAAAAAAATAAAAAAAAAATTTAAAAAAAATTTGTTTAACTTAAAAAATTCTATGATTTTTCTCTGATCAGTGAAAAAAAGCCGACTGAAGACATCTATTTTAGTTTAGAAGTTATTAATTAAATGCCGCTAGCGAGACCAAATCGCCCACTGTGCGATACCCTACTTCGTTTAAAAGTTACAGACACATTGCTCCTACTTTCTTATATGAGGCTCAGTACATGGCTAGTTTGGCTCATTTTGTCGAATTAAATAAAAATTATAAGTTAAATAAATTTAAAAAAAAGTATAAAATTTGTTGTAAAAAATGAATTGACTCCAACATAATTGGAAAATGCGTATGTTTTTTTTTGGAATATATTAAAATGCCTTAAATACCTCGAAATACCTTATGTACCTCATAGTGAAATCTTTAAGCTTCACGGCGCGAGCTAGGAATTCATTTTAGACACATGGTTTCATGGTGAAATTTGATTAGAATTCTTCGTAGATTCCGATTATGGGGGACGATTTTCAGGATTTTTTTGACAGGATTGACCCGCCCTAGCCCATGCTTCCCCAGTCGACTGCCCAAGCGTTGAAGTCGCCTGCGACGAATACCGGTGAATGGTCTCTCACGTCCGCAGCTAATCTGTCCAGTATGTTAGCAAAGTCCGAAATTGGCAAACTGGGGGCTAGGTATACGCTCTACACCCAAACGCTGCCCACTAGCGCCCTGACGAAGCCACCGTCAGCCTGTTGGCCGCCTTGCCGGTGTGGTCGCACGTCCAATCAGCTCCAAAACCAGATCTGAAGGGTTCACTAAGAACACATACATCCACCCCGTTCTCCCTGACCGACTCCAGTAGGAGGTCCTGAGCCGCTGCAAAGTGGTTAAGGTTCAGCTGCATAACCTTCATAGTGAGCGTTTGTTACTTCGCCCATTTGCCGAAGCGCAGAGTCTGCTACCCGCCGCGTGGTTGACCTCACTGATGCCTTTAGTTAAGCAAAGAAAGCATCTCGCTGGTCTGTTGCATGAGGCCGCTTTGTGGTTTTGCTCACCGCATTTGAAGCAGCTATTTGATATGTCCAGCGCGCTTTGGCACTTGCTCGCAATGTGCCCAAAGTCCAAGCATTTAAAACACCGAGTTCTCGGCTCCTGCTCGGCTACTATGCATCGCGTCCAGCCGATTTTCAGCTTGCCCAGCTGTGCAATTTTTTTTTTGGCCCAAATTGGAGGCACCAGGACCGTCGCCGCCTGAGTGTTGGCGTAAGCTGGTCTTATGCTCTTTACCTGGCATGCCAACTTGCACCGCCATCGCTTTCACAATCTCCTCTTTGCTTGCAAGTTCGTCCAGGTCTCTGACAACCAGTTGCGTGAGCTGAGACAGAGTGCGCACCTCTGCACAGTCTCCCAACACTTTCTCGATCTCCTCTCGCAATTTGTCTGTGTTGTCCAGACCTGTTCGTCCAAGTTCGAGCAGCAGATCGCCCTTGGCAGTTCTGCGCGCAGTGGTTACTCTGTCTGAGACATCTTTGAGTCTGCCGTCTCGTAACTAGAGAGAGAACATCGCTGTAACTCATCTCACCTTTCGCGCTCACTACCAGCGCGTCCGGGCGTACTTTGTTGGCCTTTTTCTTGGCAGCGGTGATGATGTTCCTCGGGTCTACGGTTATCCCCACTCGCCGCCTTGTACATGATTGTTTACATTTTTGTTGCGCTTTGGGGGAGGAGTTTTCCTCGGCTCGCTCTCTGTGTCTCGCGGTCGTTTGGGTGTGGCCGCTGCCTTACTCCCAGTTGCCGCCAACTCAACTTCAGTTGGAGCTGCCTGTGCTGGTACTACTACTGCGTTGGTGGAATCTTCAGCTGTCTCGTAGCACAGCTGCTCTGCAGTGTTGCCAGTTTAGCAATTTTATGGCTAGTTCTAGCCATTTTGAAAGGCCGAATGCTAGAAAAATTAAGAAATTGCTACTAGCTATAAATCTAGCTACTTTAAAATAAACTTCAGCTATTTTCGGCAATTTTCTCGAACCCGTGATTTAGGTCTGTGAAAATTACCAGTTACAGCGAAAATACTCCAAGTGACTTGAGTGAAAATACTTATCGAACAGTGATTTCTACTTTTGACCATCACTGCTTTGTGTGTTTCATCTCTAGTTTGTGGTGTACATTAAGTGACGCAAAGAAAGTGATGCAAAAATGCCTAAAGTGCTTTATACGCAAAAGTTTCGCGATGCTTGGATGCAGGCTAGTGAGTTCAAGGCCTGGATCCAGAAGGATGAGACGGATTTGTCAAAAGCTTACTGTAGCTACTGCAAATGCAGTATTAAAGCGAAAATATTCGATTTAAGGGCTCATGCTGAGACGAAGAAGCACATTTCGGCATCGAGTTGCTTCAGTCAAACCAACAAAATTTCGTTCTCTCGGATGCCTACGAAGCAAACAGAGCAGGAAGCAGCGTTGCGCCTATTTATAGCAGAGCACACTGCTATTGCACAAATAGACCACCTCAGCAGATTGTGTGTGCATAATTTTGGCGCGTGTCCTTCTGCTGCAAAAATAAGGCTTGGCCGAACAAAGTGCACAAGCATTATTAACAACGTTTTGGCGCAGCACTTCGATGAAGACTTAACTGCAGACATTGGTGATTCGAATTATAGCCTGCTCCTGGATGAATCTACAGATGTCAGCGTAACAAAGCTAGTTGGTAAGCATGTTAATATATGTATGCTGATTACAAGTATGGGTGACGCTCTGGTCTTCTGTATTAAAATTATTGTGTTCTTTTCTGTTTAATTGTTAATTATTGTATATTTATATGTACATAGGTGTTGCCATAAATTACTTCAGTGTAAAATTTGGCGCAATTGTATCTACTTTTTTAAGCCTTATTCCCATCGAATCCGGAGATGCTGTTTCGATAGCCGAAGGTGTTAGACAGGAGCTCGTTCGATTGAAGATAAATATTAATAAAATGGTTAGAATTGGCACTGACAATGCAAGCGTTATGACTGGAGTAAAGAGAAGCGTTTATACCGAGCTCAAAAAAGATGTTCCATCGCTTATTTTGATCAAATGTGTCTGTCATTCGGTACAGCTGTCAGTCAATCATGCTTGCGCCAAATGTTTGCCAGATCAGTTGGAATTTTTAATCCATGATACTTACTCTTGGTTTTCTAAAAGCTCTATGCGACAAGAACGATTATGAAGTGCCAACGAAAATTTTAAAAATGATGGCCGAAAATGAAAAATATAACAATGAAGACAGTGAAGATGTAGATTTAATAAAATCATTATTGGACATTTAAATTAAAATTCAATTTTTTGGTTATTTTGGGGTAATTTGGTTATTTTTTGGGGTAACAAAATGTTAGCCATTTTTTCAGCCATTTTTACAAACAAATTTGCTATTTTCAGCTAGTTTTTTTCGTTAATCTGGCATTATTTTTTGTTCAAGACCTGGCAACACTGCTGCTCAGCTGCCGCTCGTTGCAGATTCATCAGCCTCATGAGCTTACTCCTCTCATTTTCTCGTTTATGTGCCTCTGTTGCTTCTACGCTGCCGCCACACGGGAACTTCGGCCTACTAACTACTGGTGGTGGTGGTGGTGTGCGCTGCATCGCGCTTTTTCGACCACTTTAGTTAAGTACTGGATTTTATCGTTCTTGGTGGACTCGAACCGTGGATCGCTGGTAATTGAGAAGTGCGCACCTCTATGCACTGCGCCACTGCAGCTGCACTCTTTCAGCGGAGCTTATTGAGTATATTAGTATGTAGCTCCAGAAAGTATGCACCTTCAAGTCACTCACTACGCCCACGGCAAGCTACAGCTTTGCGCTGTGCTTAGGGTCGGCCGTCTGGCAACGCCAGAGCGCCCAGTCTGGCTGAGCAGCTGGTGATAGTGCAACCCTCGTCGTCAGCTGATCGTTGGAGTGCAATTGCCATTGTTTTGCACTAGTTGTGGTCAATTGCACTTGTTCCAACAAAACTTTCCCTCGCAGCCGTCAACTCTGCCAATGTGTCTTCTGGTAACGCGGCTGCCTACGACGTCCGGCAGCAGGTGCCCCGACCGTCCGTAAGTACGCAAGGCTTGGACACAGCTGAAGCTCACTTGTAGTCACTTTTTTTTAAAGTTCCGACTTGGTTTGACGAATTCCAGAGCGATCAAAAGGAGCACCTTCAAAAACGCGACCGGCTTGTGGAAAAACTCAACTCTCTATCGGGTGTGTGTGTGTGTGTTTGTGTGTGTACCAAATACCATTTGCCATATTTTTAGTATTTTCGGTATATTTCGAAAATAATACCTCAATGCTTTGCCTTTATTACAAAAGGGGTAGCGGGTATCTCACAGTCGAGCACACTCGGCTGTAACTTTCTTATTTGTTGTACAATGAAACAGTTGTGTAGTGTTCATTTGTACATTTTGTGTTTACATATTTACATTTATCGTTTATACATATAGTGAAATAATCAACAAATTGTTTTCTGATGTCGAATGCCAATTGAGTTGAGCGTCTTGAAGTGCTATCACTTCCGGAAAATTCGTTCATGTTTCCTTGTTGGGATTTTAATTACTCATAAAAATCATTGTCGCTATTCATTGAAATTCAATAGTTGTGTAATTAGCGGCTCTAACAAGAATTATTGTATTTTGCTTCAATTGGCCTGTAAAATATGCGCCATTTTTGGGCAAGAATTCCAAAAGCATTGTCGACTACTCTTCTTGCCCGGCATAATCTGTAATTAAATATATTTTTTTCCCCTTGTTTTGATTGCCAATACGGAAAAGGTCGAATTAAAAATGGCTTTAGCGTAAATGCCTCATCACTAATAAGAACATGTGGAGAAGGCATATTTTTACCAGGCAAATTGCATGGGTTTGGTACATTCATTTTGTTACTTTTGGATTTCACTCCCATGTTGGAATATCCACACAAAGAAACTTGTAATCTGGTCCTACAAGGGCCATTAAGAATTTATTTAAATGGCACCAGTAAGTCGATCCGGATTTATTTGTTTGGTTGCTTCGCCAACTTCCGTTACAATGCTACCAACTGTAGAAAATCCAATACGATAGCTGTGTCCAATTGTATTAAAATTGTCTCCAGTTGCAACGAATCTGTGAAATGAAAATTCATTATTTCTTATATTTTTAGGTGATGAATTAAAAAAAAAATGGTAACATTAAAGAGACTCCTTTGCAATTCATGAAGACAACAAGCAGTTCATAAAAAAAATGGATTTGGGCCAAACAAATGGAGAGTTATCGTTCATTTATTTCGGCGTCGAATGTGAATGAACCAAGTTAAGGATCTGAACCAGCATTTTCATTGACGGATAACGAGAGCAATCATGGGTTTACACCAAAAGCTACGTCCTCCGTAGAGGATATAAGTAAATATATCAAAACAAAGGAGCCAGACGATATCGATATTTTATTTATGGCGCATGCCCAAACAATACAAAAATATAGTCTGAGGAGCCAGGCGCAAATCAAATTCAAAATAGCAAAACTGATTATGAAGGAAGAAATGGCGATTCTTGAGAACAATTCACCCAGTTACTCCACCAATAGCCTTCCATCACAATTAACATTTGATAACAACACTACTTACTACGCAAATCAAATTCAAAATAGCAAAACTGATTATGGAGGAAAAGATGGCGATTCTTGAGAAAAATTCACCCAGTTACTCCACCAATAGCCTTCCATCACAATTTACATTTGATAACAACACTACTTCAAATTAGAGGTGGGCGCGGGCCTGTATTTTGAGGCCCGGGCCCGCACGAAAACAAACTCTTTTTTGAGAGGCCCGGCCCGGCCGAACACGAAACTTTTTCACTAAGGCCCGGCCCGGCCCAGCCCGGTACGAAACTTATTTATACATATAAGGAAATTCAAAAGACATGTAATTTATATATACATATATATATTTATTAAGGTATTTATTGTTATATATTTATTATTATTATTATTATTATTATGTATTTAATAAAAAACAAATTAATTCATATTTTTATTTAAAAATAAAATTTTTTCTAAATTTTTGCTCTTTAGCCTAGTGCGTTTTTCATTTAAAACATGGCCCGATGTTGAGAAAAGCCTTTCGCTCGTTGACGAACTGGCTGGAATAGCCAGAATGGTCCTAGCTAATTTGGAAAGGTATTTCAAATCCCTTGCATTTTTCCAGAATTCTAAAATATGGGTGCCAGGAGCTACTGGATAGGTCAAATATTTATCAAGCTCTATGTCAATATCGCTTTTTTTCTCAACTTTTCGTTTTTTTACATAACTTAAGTCTTAAAATTCAGCAAAGAGTCCACTTTCAGAATTATTTGGGTTTATGTTATTAGTCATCATGTCATCAAGGCTACTATTTTTATGATCTTCCACAAATTCGGAGAGCATTGCTCTCACCGTAGCTAAGACATTTTCTTTTTTTTCCTCTGAGAGGAAATTCATCTCCCTATAAGGAGGGTTCAAGAAAAGCCCAACCAAATGAGCGATTGCCGGAAGAAACCTGACTTCTAAAGCGCTAAGGGTCATTGTTTTAAGCTCACTTATTATTTGGGAATCAAGTGAGCTAGTTCTGCAAAGTTTACATAGTTTTTCAGACCACAATGCAAATATTTGCATTGTTGGTTCTTTGTCAGAACTAAGTGCTTCAGAGCAGTCCTTAAAAGGTTTTAAGAAACCTAAAACGTTTTCAAGTAATGCAAAATCCAAACTACTAATCCGCTGTAGCTCATCTTTTTTAAGTAAAAGAGTTTTTATTTCCTCTTTTACATTAAATATACTCAAGAGCATAAAAAATGTAGAGTTCCAGCGTGTTTTAACTTGCTGTTTCAGCGTTTTGGAAAGCTTACTGTTAAGCTGAGAATGTTTAAAATATTTAACTAAAGATTTACAACAATCTACTAAGGCCTTCACTTCCGCAATAGGATTTTTCTCAATCACGTCATCCATGACCAGGTTTAGATTGTGACAAGCACAAGATAGGCGCTTGAAGCTTTTAAATGCCGCAACGACATTTGCACCATTGTCCGTAACAAACACAGCTCGATCCATAGTTTCAAGTCTGCTGAAATCATGCAAAATTTCCTGAACATTTTTGAGAATATTTTCTCCAGTTTTCTTCTCGTCCAAGAACACCCTGATACCTGTAAAAGGTACACAAGTAAGTTAAATGCTTCATAAACATTATTAAAGAAATATGTAAGTATGAACATGTACATTATATGTAATCGTACACAAAAATATATTATAAAATTTGATTTATATTAGTACCTAAAAGAGCGACGTTCAGTCGGAAGCTATCATCCACATAGTGAGCAGTCAGCGATATGAAATTTCGCTGCGTATAGTCGTCACTCCACATGTCGGTCGTGTATGCCAGTTGTTGGTCTTTCAAACTTATGATAAGTTGAGTCTTCAACGTTTCGTACTCTTTCTCCATGATGGTAGTGCTTAACACTTTACGGGATATAACCAAATCATCAAAAGATTGCCTTCAAAATTCTGCTCCTATGTTGAGAAGCGCTTGGCTATATTCCCGGAAGCCGCTACCTACCAATTCAGAAAAAAAAGAGGCAATCAATAAGCACGTGTAATGGGAATAGAACTTACCTTCGGTAATATTGAAAGGGTGCAAGTCTTTTGCAACTAAGGCTAGCTGCTTTCGAGCTAAAGAATACCGAAATCGCGTCGAAACAACTTTTTTGGTAAAAATGTCCAATTTGGGCTGTGACTCGTCTTGTTGAGACATGCACTTATGGCGGCTGAGGGTGCCCGTGCCTTGTTTCGAATTATGCACCAGCACAGTCTTACAGCTCCGGCAACACACAAAATCTACATTATTGCCATTATAATTAATGCAATAGAAAAGCTTCCACACTTCACTCCTGCCCTTTTCATTTTGAATAAGCTTTACACATTCACTTTTTTTATTTACAGCGTCCTGAATTGTTTGTCGCGACATATTTTAATTTTCACAGATTTTGTAATTTCACCACAATTGTAATTTCACCGCCAATTTTTAATTAGTGGTGTGCAAACAAGTGAAATATTGTATTAGCAAATCGATAGTAGCATCGATAAGCAATTAAAATGCGATAAATGACGGTTCTAATTCGATCAAATCAAAAATTTTTTCGGGCCTATTTCGGGCTTTTACGGGCCGGGCCTTTTTTCTAAAGCCCGGGCCCGCACGAAGCCCGTACGAATCTTAATTTTAAGGCCCGGGCCCGCCCGAATCCGCTCCGGGCCTGTGTAAGCCCGCGGGCCACGAAAAAAAGCCCGGCCCGTGCCCACCTCTACTTCAAATATAAATTTTAGCTCAGGTAATTTTAATGCCACATATACAATAGAGGTGGAAAAAACATCGATGTTATCGATGTTGCCAAAAATATTTTTAACATCGATTGTTTTCTGGAAACATCGATTATCGTCACTTGCAACCGAGAAACAGAAAGCGTGGTAAGCAGAGAACAAATGCATGCATATGTACATGTACATACGAGTATGTATGTATGTATATGATATGTATTCTTCCTTTTTCACATACGTGTACATATGTTGTTGGCGGGCGAACTAAATTTTCTACTGGGTCTTTGCCAGCGCATTTCCTACTGGGCATTTGTAATCGGTGATTCTCTTTTATGCATTGGAATTTCACCGTTACGTCCGATAGATGTAGCAATGCAGCTGCAAATTTCGGCAGCGTGATTTACTTTGAATTTGTATTTGAGCCCAAGCAGAGGCAAATAATTGTTAACAATAAAATAGGGATTTGAAGGTGTGCGCAGAGCACGAATGTAAAAATATGAAATTATAATGAAATGTACGAAATATAATGAAAATAATAAAGATTTCAGCAAATTTTGATCCACTACAAGTTGTTGTTTTCGAGTAGTGGATTGCTCGAAGTACGAGCAACGGCACACCAACCAAGGCACGGATCCGGTGCCAACATACAGTGGATCGCAGCTTATTTCGTGCAGTTGCAAATTAAAAATTTAAACCACTGCTCCTAAACCATTAAAGATATTTCAAAAATTTAAACGCAATTTTTTAACTTATAGTAATAACATCTTTAATAAACTAAAACAAACTTCATATTTATCAAACTTACAGAATAAAAGAAGAAAAACAAAAATATAAAAACTTTTCACGCCGCAGCTTATTTCGTGCACTTCAAGAATTTTTATCTCTACATTCTAAAAATTAACTTAATATTTTGTGTGGCCTCCCCTCTGCTTTACGACAGCATTCAGACGGTTTTCCATTGAGGCCACCAATTTTTTGGTCGTTTCGACGGGAATTTTTTGCCATTCTTCAACCAAAGCAGATTTTAGATCGTTTTTGTTCGAAATCTGTCGTTTCCGAATAGCGGAGTCCAAAATTTGCCATAGATTTTCTATTACATTTATGTCTGGTGATTGTGTGGACAGTTCCAGATGAGCCAGGTCTTCACAATTCCAGACGTATGCTTCGGGTCGTTGTCCTGGTAGAAGCGAAAACGATCGCGTATGCCCAGTTTCTCGGCACTTTGGAGAAGGTTTTCCTTCAATATTGACAGATATTGATTGGCGTCCATTATGCTGTCAATAAAAACCAGGTTTCCGACTCCAGAGGCCGACATACAGGCCCAAACCATAACGTGACCCCCGCCATGCTTAACCGTTGGTTTTAGGTGTATTGGGTCTAGCTCTGTATTTGGTCTCCGCCAAACATATTGACGCCCATCCGAACCAAAAATGTTAAATTTTGATTCATCTGCAAAGATGACGTCGTCCCAAAAGGAAATCGGATGGAGTAGATGATCCTTAGCGAATTTGAAGCGGTAGTCCCGATTTTTCTGGTTTATAAATGGTTTTTTTTCGAGCTACTCGACCATTAAAGTTGTTTTCGTGGATGTAATGGGCCGCTTGTCGTAGCAGAAATTGACTAAGCCTAAAAGTATGCAACATTTTTTTCTTCTTTTTCTGCACACATTCATATTTCTATCTATTATTTATTATATTATTTATTTATATGTGTACTGTCATATTTAATTTCTATTATTTAATTTGTTTATTTGTATAAAATTAGTTGTGTCGGAGAAAATGGTACTAAATGTCTTGTCATGTGTTGTTCTGAGAAGCGGAGCTTTATTTAGCAATGAGTCTGAAAGCTCCACAAATAGCGCCATCTATTGGTGGACCACGATACTTACAAGCGTGAGCTAGTAGATCAGCTGATCGTGTTAAGTCCACACCAAAATAGACAACGATTACCTTTTTGAGTAGGATTATTTGTCAAAGTTCCGAAATAAGGTTTTTGTTGTTGGTTTTTTTTGGCAAGAAAATGGTTGGCAGGTTATGTGCCGAACCTGAAAAAATGTGTTAAAGTGCATGTGTTTTAAAAAGTATATATCTCAGTGAAGTGGTTGGCGAAGCCTGATGCAGATATCTTACTTGTAAGTATACAATGATACTGCAATGTATAATTGTTATACTGCTACATTAATGGTATTTGTTCTCGCAAAAGTGCACCTTTGCCGTCAACCCAACACATGCAATAGATGGTTGTCCACTGCAGGAGTTTGTCCTCCCATACCAAGTGCCGTTTTCCAGATTAGGGTAAATATTTGTTGAACGTATGTTTAGTTTTTCGTTGTTCTAAGTTTAGTTTTGTCTATTTATTTTTAGATTCGGCACTTAGTCATATTGTATATAAAACCCAGCATTAAGCTGATGACCCAGTCCTAATTTATATAATAACCCAGTTATAAGTTATATAAAACCCAGTCATAATTTATATAAAAATGGTCGAATTTGAAATCCATTTCAATTGGAACTTCACCACACACAAATGACTGGCTAACGGCTAACCACCAAAAGCTCCAAGTCGCAGCTGTGCTGGACACATCAGCTGTCTGGGCAACGCAAACAGATGAGCTGTTGCTAGCTGCAGACGCTCATTGAGCACAGAAGAATTGCTTCCCAGCAGGCTGTGTTTATACTGCGAAACACCTGCGTCCGGCAGCCTTGCGATCTCCGTTGGCTATTTGCTCCCCACTTGTGGTGGCATCGAGGCCGAGTATCTGCGTCACCCAGGAGGAAGGCGAACGGCTGACTAACAGCTTATTTTTTTTATTTATTTATTATTATTGTTAATTTACGTTATGTTGTTCAACTATGCATCTATAAGTGATAGTCCATCAATGTTGTAAGTGTAGTATGATGTGGCGAGAAAGTTGAACCAACAACTTTTCCGGGGCCCTCATAGTACAAGTACCACTGTACTATTGTATAAAATAGAAATGGCAATCATCTAAGAATGCATGTAAGGCAACACCTATAGGCAAAACTTCTTTGTAAAATTGTATTTAGTTATAAAATTTAATGTTTTTGTATTGCCTGAAAAGCATGTAAAACCATACCTGCATACATTTGTATGTATGCATGTTTGTTTTGATCGACGCTACCGGTCATAGCAAGCAGCTTTCATGCAGGCGCAAAAGCTCGCAATTATTATTATTCCCCACAGATACACCACAGACAGGCACCAACACAAGGAAAGATCTTTCTGCGTGGGAGTCTCTAATGTATGTAAGTCTGTTTCACTCTAACTAATTAATAATACATGAGCTAAAGCAAAAGCTTCCGTTTTGCTGGTGGTCCATCTGACCATAGCGCTGCTACAGCTGTCTGCAGTCCCAGCGGTCAATGACCTTGCGAGACTGGCAATAGCAAAACATTTCATTGAGTAACAGCCATCAGCTGATCCTCATTTTTATTTTCATCTAGTGTATGCCTATATTCGGTGTGATGATCTAACATTGCATTCTAAATGAACCAAAACTAGTTCATTTTAGCTAATTTTTTTTTTTCATTCTCTTAAGTTATTCAACATTTAAATGCAAAAATAATTAATTATATTATATTTATGCTAGATCATATTTTATATTTATAGGTTAATTATTTTTAGTTTTTCTTTATTTATTTTTATTCTTTTTGCCTTATTTTAATAATTTCCGCCTCATACACACTTACCATGTTAGTCCGTTAATCTATTTATTTATTTATTTTTCTTGTCATTTCATAATGTTGTTAATATTCAAAGTATTTTTGTTATCTGTTAATAAATTAAGTATGTTCGCTTAAGTGCCTATTTTTATTTGGAACCATGCATCACCAAGCAGGAGTAGGTTAGCCGAACCACTGTCTCTTAGGGATCCTGCCAACTTTTTAGTTTTTGGCAATGAATGCAGGATCATGGTAGGGTGGGCGTCTGCACACAATAACAGCTGTGTTGCATTAGAGAGTGGGTCCGTCTTCTTTGTTAACCTACCCTCCTCTCCTTCCCTTTCTCTTCTCTTTCATTATTGTTTAATGTAACCTTTCCATTACACTCCTTCTTTTCTGTCTTCCCATATGTACGCGAATTTTAAATGTATTATTATTATAAGTGGTGCGTCCTATTAGTTGGCCCTTTCCTTGAACCCCATGCTATCTGAGCAAAGCCCGGAGAAGCCAGCGCGTACGCCACACTAATAAACCTGACACCAGCACCAGACGAATACATCCTTGGTGATTCGTTACAGATATAATTATAATTTAATAATATATTTTGGCGCCCAACGTGGGGCCTGTTTTTGTATAGAATCTAAACATGGCCTTTAAAAATATTATATATGCTCTAGAATCAATAACATCTAGTGATTCAAGTCTTTTGTTTGTCTTTATACATATTTGTGTACTAGGTTAGTCTCTTTGTGTATATTTTATTAGCAAGAAAGTAATACCTCGTAAAATCAAGACAAAAGAACTTAACCAAGACGGTAGTGGTTGACGTTTTCGAACATAATAGCTTCAATTTGGCTTTATACTCAAACGGTCAAACTGTCTACTGTTATTTATATGCTAGCGTAGTTCTTTAGTAGTAGTTCTTACTTTGAAAAAGTTCGTGGACCAGATCTGCCTCTTGCGGTAAGCAAAACACCTAATGAAAACGATGGAAATAAATTAGTACTACAAAATTAAATCAGCAATGGACAACTAAATTCATTGACTGGGGTTGCATAGTTCCGTGGTGGCGCAAGTCAGCTTAATGTGTTTAGTATTGTTTATTGTCCGTCTTCATCAATCATAAAAGTTTACAATGTAATATTACTAATTAGGCGATCTATTATCGACCGAGTATGGTTTGCATGCGCTATTACGCTATACTTGGTTTTGAAATAATTGCTCTTAAAGTTGGTATTATTAACATGAAGGAGCTTTATGAATGCTTATATTTTCCCCAATTTCTTTTCCTTCCTTTTTAGTGGCTGTTAAGGCATTCACATATCAATTAGTGTTTGAAACGGATCGTGGCTCAGAGCTGCTTTCTCGTCATACTAATTGAAGGTATGCTTATCTAGCAACTAGTCCTATCCATTCAGGTGGGTTAATTAGAGTATCTGGAGGCTAACTTACACTATGTGAAGTGTTGCATGGTTCCCAAATATCTTATGCGTCGTGTTTGATTATCAGTTTTGTTGAAATTTGCATTTGTATTATTATTTATTTATCTATTTATTTGTTCATTTATTTTTGTGTGTTATTGTTTGGATTTATCTATTTATTTACTTATTTATTTATTTCATTTTTTTTTTATTATTTATTTAAATCTTTATTTATCTATATATTATTTATTTTCCCATTATTATTATTTATTTATACATTTGTTTGGCGTAGCAGAATTTCTCAGTAAATTCTGACGCGTAGGTTTTATATATCATGCCAGGTCAAATAATTCAGGGTGAAACCATTTGTTGTGTTTGTACTCAGGAGGTCGAACCAGCTCAGTTACTAGCTACGAGGTGTAATCATTATTTTCACCACGCCTGCTTTGAGACTCGCACTGACAATAGGAATTTATGTCCAGTGTGCCGGACTGTGTTAATAAGATCTTCCATGAATCTTGCTAAAGAATTGGAAGCGGCCAGTTCAAGTGCAACTATGATAACTAGAGGGCAAGCGAAAGCCGCGGCGGCGGTCGCATCCGCAAATGCCAATGCAGGAAGTTCTACTGGTAATGGTAGTAGATCCAGCTCGCCAAGGCAGCCGAATCCAATTCCACAAGCACCGCAACCAGTTGTGGCTCAGAGTCCAATAGCTCAGCCAGAGGCAAGTGCTGTTGGCCAAGAAATACAACAGGCAATTGCGGCTGCGATATCAGCAGCATTAGTGCAACAGACGCAGATACTATTGCAGGTGCTGGAGAATGGGTTTCAGAGAGTAGCTCAGCAACAACTAGCTGTACATAATGAACAATTCCAATCCATTCCTAGACCTTCTCCACCAAGTCCACAGCATCAAAGTTTTGAAGAGTTGTTTGGGTTACCAAATCGGCTAGAAACGAATCCGTTGGTAAATCAGAGAGCGCCGCAAGTTGGTGTCAACTCTTCGCCACAGGGTTCACAACTTAGTAATAGTTTGCGACCCGACAGAATTAGCCAGATTATTGCTAATTGGAAGCTGCGATACTCTGGTCATTCGTGTATGTCGATAGAAGATTTTCTTTATCGCGTAGAAGCATTGACTCGGCAAACCCTTGACGGAGACTTTGAGTTGCTAGCCAAATATGCGAGTAACTTGTTTGAGGGTAGAGGAAGTGAATTTTTCTGGAGGTACCACAAAAGTGTGACAGAAGTTCGTTGGGCAGATTTATGCAAGGCATTGAAAAATCAGTTCACGGATGACAGGACCGATTTGGAGATTCGAGCAGCTATTTCGCAACGAAAGCAGAAAGCCAACGAATCGTTCGATCAGTTCTACGAAGCCATTGTGGCATTAGTAGATCGTTTGAACAGCCTAATGAGTGAGCAGTCCATACTGGAGGTCTTGCGAGCCAATTTGCTCTCTGATATTCAGCACGAATTATTATATGTGATAATATTCAGCGTTGAGCAGTTGCGTCACACTGTTCGTACGCGAGAGAGGTTTTTGAAAACCATTTCAATGCCATCAACCGTTCCAAGAGGTTTACCGAGACGGCATGTAAGTGAAGTCACGGTTCAAGCCACAATGGATGAAGAGGATGATGTTGAAGAGCCAGAGAATCTGGAGGTGGATGCTCTAACACTTTCTTGTTGGAATTGTGGGAAGAGTGGACATCGATACCAAGATTGTATAGCAGAACGTAAAGTGTTTTGTTACGGTTGTGGTAAGCGTGACACGTATCGACCCAGTTGCACGAAGTGTGCAATTCCAAAAAACCCGTATGGGCGTGCACCATTGACAAGTGCACGCAAACTAGTCTCGAAGGGTACCAACACGGAGTAAAAGAAGATATAAATGTATCGAAAATAATACCAGAAGTTCAAGTAAACCCGGCTAGATCCAATATTTCAGATTTAGATAATGTTTGTAGTTCTTGTATTCGTAATAAGCAGAGGAAGGGGAACTATATACGAATTAAAAATGAGGAAAAAAGAGCTTTGTTAGCGTCAATAGTAGACATCGCGGATGATCTTCGTCCTTATGCCCAAGTCAATATACTAGGCAAATTGATAACGGGGTTAATGGACACTGGCGCTAGTATTAACTGCATTGGTGGGAAGTTAGCAGAAGAAATATTAACTAATAATACCGAATATACGCGGTTGTCATCAGCTGTAAAAACTTCTGATGGAAATAGGCAACGAATTTGTGGCAAGTTGGTTATTCCTGTCCAGTTTAAGGGCAAGACACATTCACAACGATTTTATATCGTACCGACTTTGTCGCAAGACTTGTATTTAGGTATCGAGTTTTGGAGAGATTTCGAGCTATTGCCAATGTTTTTGATGCACCAGGCTCACACTAACAGCATTGCCTCAATTACATTTAATGATCCGCAGCAACTCGAGTTGACATCTGCGCAAAAAACGGAACTTATCACTGTTATCAACCAGTTCCCTTCATTTGCAGAAAAGGGGTTAGGAAAGACCAATTGGCTAACACATGATATTGAGGTGACGGACTGCAAACCCATAAAGCAGCGGCATTATGCAGTGTCACCAGCGGTGGAAAAGTTGATGTACCATGAACTCGATCGAATGTTAGCGTTAGGAGTAATTGAAGAGTCCGATAGCCCTTGGTCGGCACCCGTGGTGTTGGTTCAAAAACCTGGGAAAGTTCGTCTTTGCTTGGATAGTCGTAAAGTGAATGAGGTGACCATTAAGAACGCTTATCCGATGCCGTTAATAGATGGAATATTAAGTCGATTGTCAAAAGCTGAATTCATATCAAGCATTGACTTGAAAGATGCGTACTGGCAAATTCCATTGTCACCCAATGCACGACAGAAGACGGTGTTTACTGTCCCCGGTAGACCATTATACCAATATACGGTCATGCCCTTCGGCCTTACTAATGCGCCACAAACAATGACCAAACTTATGGACAAAGTCATTCTACCGGAATTGCGAAATGAAATTTTCGTGTATTTGAATGACTTGTTGGTAATTTCCGACACGTTTGAAAAGCATTTAGTGGTCCTTAAACAACTTGCAGATCGTCTAACACTGGCAGGTCTCACCATGAATGTTGAGAAGAGCAAATTTTGCTTGCGAGAGGTGAAGTACTTGGGGCATGTCATAGGTCAAGGTACGATACAGACTGACCCTGACAAGGTAACAGCCATCCAAGAGTATCCCGTGCCGAAATCGATAAAGCAAGTGCGACGATTTTTGGGAACAACAGGCTGGTATCACAAGTTTATCCATAACTATGCTGGTATTGCGGCTCCGATATCGGATACGTTAAAGCAGAAGCCCAAGTTTGTGTGGTCAGATGAAGCGCAGAAGGCATTTGAATTACTTAAAGATCTGATGTGTAAAGCACCAGTTCTGCATAGTCCAGATTTCTCCAAACCTTTTGCAATCCATTGTGATGCAAGTCACACAGGTGTTGGAGGGGTGCTGATGCAAAAAGATAGCGAAGGTAATGATGTACCAATTGCGTTTATGTCACGAAAATTGAATAAGTGCCAACGCAACTATTCGGTTACGGAGAAGGAGTGTTTAGCAGCTGTAATGTGCGTAAAGAAATTTCGTGCGTATGTGGAGGGTCACGAATTTCCTCGATTAAGATCGTGCATAGGAAAGGCAGTCAGAACATTGTACCTGATGCTCTTTCTCGCACTTACACCGAGGACTTATCTTCGCTAAGTGTTGATAAGGTAGTGGATACTACCTCAATCCATTTCAAGTCGGCAGAGTATGTAGAGCTAAAAGAGAAAGTGAAGGCCCAGCTATCTCAAATGCCTGACTTAAAGATAGTAAAAAAAAATCATTTACCGCCGTTCCGAACATGTGTCGGCAGAACAAGTTGCTGATGACTTATGTTGGAAAGTTTGGATTCCAAAAGATCTCATCGCTGATGTGCTAAGAGAATGTCTTACTTCTCCACTCGCCGCACATAATAGAATCACCAAAACCTTAGAACGTGCGAGGCGATTTTACTATTGGCCGAATATGCTAAGTGACATAAAAGCTTTTGTCAACAATTGTGATATCTGCAAAGTCACAAAGCATTCAAATCAGCCATTGCGACCGCCTTTAAGCCATAATGAAGAATTTTTCAAAAACTATATGTGGACTTTTTAGGGCCTTATCCGCGTAGTCGTTCTGGCCATATTGGCATTTTTGTTGTGGTAGATCATCTGTCTAAGTATCCATTTTTGCACCCCGTAAAAAAATTTACAACGGAGGCTGTAGTGCGGTTCTTAGAAGAGAACATATTTCATTGTTTCGGTGTCCCAGAAGTGGTTGTATCTGATAATGGAGTTCAATTCAAGTCGGATAAATTCAATGAATTGCTCCAAAAATACGAGGTACACCATCGTTATACGGCTGTTTACGCGCCGCAAGCGAATGCTTCAGAGCGTGTCAATCGATCAGTGCTTGCTGCTATTAAGGCGTATATTAAGCCTGATCAGACAGATTGGGATGAGTCGCTGAGCTTTATTGCTTGTGCGCTTCGATCCGCGACACATTCGGCCGTGCGATCAAGTCCGTATAGAGTGATCTTTGGGCAACATATGGTTACCAATGGGAAAACTTATGCGCCTCTGAGGAGCTTGGATCAACTGGAAGACAGAACTACTCAATTTAGTAGAGACGACTCAATTGAACTTATTCATGCGGCTGCAAGGAGTGGTATACTACAACAGCAGATACGCAACGAAAAAGTTTATAATACACGTAGTCGAGAGGTCAACTACACTGTAGGGCAGGAAGTGTATAGACGGAACTTCCAACAAAGCAATTTTGTGAAAGGTTTCAGTGCTAAATTAGCTCCAACGTTTGTAAAATCGCGAGTCAGACGCAAGTTAGGTTCCGCATATTATGAGTTGGAGGATTTACAAGGCAAGTTCATAGGCAAATTCCATGCGAAGGACATTAAGCAATAAGCGCTTATCTTCGCATAATGACTATTAAGCTACCTCCAAGCGGGTATCCCACTTTGTCGTTACAACGACTAAATGTGATTTTGCCAGGGGGATATGTAATGGGCCGCTTGTCGTAGCAGAAATTGACTAAGCCTAAAAGTATGCAACATTTTTTTTCTTCTTTTTCTGCACACATTCATATTTCTATCTATTATTTATTATATTATTTATTTATATGTGTACTGTCATATTTAATTTCTATTATTTAATTTGTTTATTTGTATAAAATTAGTTGTGTCGGAGAAAATGGTACTAAATGTCTTGTCATGTGTTGTTCTGAGAAGCGGAGCTTTATTTAGCAATGAGTCTGAAAGCTCCACAAATAGCGCCATCTATTGGTGGACCACGATACTTACAAGCGTGAGCTAGTAGATCAGCTGATCGTGTTAAGTCCACACCAAAATAGACAACGATTACCTTTTTGAGTAGGATTATTTGTCAAAGTTCCGAAAAAAGGTTTTTGTTGTTGGTTTTTTTGGCAAGAAAATGGTTGGCAGGTTATGTGCCGAACCTGAAAAAATGTGTTAAAGTGCATGTGTTTTAAAAAGTATATATCTCAGTGAAGTGGTTGGCGAAGCCTGATGCAGATATCTTACTTGTAAGTATACAATGATACTGCAATGTATAATTGTTATACTGATACATTAATGGTATTTGTTCTCGCAAAAGTGCACCTTTGCCGTCAACCCAACACATGCAATAGATGGTTGTCCACTGCAGGAGTTTGTCCTCCCATACCAAGTGCCGTTTTCCAGATTAGGGTAAATATTTGTTGAACGTACATATGTTTAGTTTTTCGTTGTTCTAAGTTTAGTTTTGTCTATTTATTTTTAGATTCGGCACTTAGTCATATTGTATATAAAACCCAGCATTAAGCTGAATATAATGACCCAGTCCTAATTTATATAATAACCCAGTTATAAGTTATATAAAACCCAGTCATAATTTATATAAAAATGGTCGAATTTGAAATCCATTTCAATTGGAACTTCACCACACACAAATGACTGGCTAACGGCTAACCACCAAAAGCTCCAAGTCGCAGCTGTGCTGGACACATCAGCTGTCTGGGCAACGCAAACAGATGAGCTGTTGCTAACTGCAGACGCTCATTGAGCACAGAAGAATTGCTTCCCAGCAGGCTGTGTTTATACTGCGTCCGGCAGCCTTGCGATCTCCGTTGGCTATTTGCTCCCCACTTGTGGTGGCATCGAGGCCGAGTATCTGCGTCACCCAGGAGGAAGGCGAACGGCTGACTAACAGCTTATTTTTTTTATTTATTTATTATTATTGTTAATTTACGTTATGTTGTTCAACTATGCATCTATAAGTGATAGTCCATCAATGTTGTAAGTGTAGTATGATGTGGCGAGAAAGTTGAACCAACAACTTTTCCGGGGCCCTCATAGTACAAGTACCACTGTACTATTGTATAAAATAGAAATGGCAATCATCTAAGAATGCATGTAAGGCAACACCTATAGGCAAAATTTCTTTGTAAAATTGTATTTAGTTATAAAATTTAATGTTTTTGTATTGCCTGAAAAGCATGTAAAACCATACCTGCATACATTTGTATGTATGCATGTTTGTTTTGATCGACGCTACCGGTCATAGCAAGCAGCTTTCATGCAGGCGCAAAAGCTCGCAATTATTATTATTCCCCACAGATACACCACAGACAGGCACCAACACAAGGAAAGATCTTTCTGCGTGGGAGTCTCTAATGTATGTAAGTCTGTTTCACTCTAACTAATTAATAATACATGAGCTAAAGCAAAAGCTTCCGTTTTGCTGGTGGTCCATCTGACCATAGCGCTGCTACAGCTGTCTGCAGCCCCAGCGGTCAATGACCTTGCGAGACTGGCAGTAGCAAAACATTTCATTGAGTAACAGCCATCAGCTGATCCTCATTTTTATTTTCATCTAGTGTATGCCTATATTCGGTGTGATGATCTACCATTGCATTCTAAATGAACCAAAACTAGTTCATTTTAGCTAATTTTTTTTTTTCATTCTCTTAAGTTATTCAACATTTAAATGCAAAAATAATTAATTATATTATATTTATGCTAGATCATATTTTATATTTATAGGTTAATTATTTTTAGTTTTTCTTTATTTATTTTTATTCTTTTTGCCTTATTTAAATAATTTCCGCCTCATACACACTTACACACATTACACTCCTTCTTTTCTGTCTTCCCATATGTACGCGAATTTTAAATGTATTATTATTATAAGTGGTGCGTCCTATTAGTTGGCCCTTTCCTTGAACCCCATGCTATCTGAGCAAAGCCCGGAGAAGCCAGCGCGTACGCCACACTAATAAACCTGACACCAGCACCAGACGAATACATCCTTGGTGATTCGTTACATGGAGGATTCGGCGCACTGTATCCGGGCTACACTTCTCTCCTCCTTCCCGCTAAAAATTTTATTTGGTGCATTTCGACCTTTATTTTCCACGCGATTTTCACGAACAAAGTGTTGAATTATACATTGTACAGTGCTAGAGCTTAGTTTAACCTTCTCCGCAATAACACGCTGGCTGTTCCCATCTTTAAAATGTTTGAGAACTAATTCTCGTTGTTGAATAGTTGTTCGAGGTGCCATGTTTTGTAATTCCCCGAAATTTTCGTATTTCCATGTGACCAAGTCAAAATTCTCATTAGATATATTAATATAAATACCAATAATACCAAAACTGGCGTTAAAATCTAATATTCTAGTCAAAAAAGTTAAAATTTCGTCTGTATAAAATGACTGCACGAAATAAGCTGCGGCATAACATTTTTTTTTTTTATCTTAATGTTTTACTTTTGTAATTAAGAAATTTTTTCTTTTTAATTTCAAATCTACAAATTCTAGTTTACCAACCTCCATTTAAATTTTTGAAATATCTTTAGTGGTTTAGTAGCAGTGGAGTAAAGTCTAAAAGACTTCGGGAAATACGAGTAATTTAATGCAGCACTTAAATACTGCTCATTTAGAAAGTTTGCAAAACATTCCCAGTTCGCTATCGCCATGTATGGACAAATTCCTGAACAAAAATAAACAATAAGAAAATGGCTCTGCGCGGAAGGCTACAATCGACAAAGCTGTTTTAAAAATGATAGCCAGAGATGTGCAACCATTTAGCATAGTATCGGATCCAGTTTTTATAGACCTGGTATATACCTTGAATCCCATGTATAAGCTGCCAAGCAAAACACATATGCGTAACGTTACCCTTAAAAGCGAGTACGAGGCCTTAAGGGTAAAACTCCAAGTCTTTTAAATCAAGTGGAGCACGTTGGCATTACAACGAATTGCTGGACGTCAAAAGCCAATGAAGGGTATATAACAGTGACTGTTCACTTGATTTCATCAACATTTGATCTCCAATCGGCAGTTTTATCAACGGATAAGTTGATAACTCCAACAAGCCATTTTGCCGATACAATAGCGGCTTCTTTAAAAATCGAGTGGGGTTTACTTAGAAAAGTGACAACTATTGTCACTGATAATGAGAAGAGCATGGAAAAGGCTTGTCGAAATTTAAAGTTAAAGCACTTGTCATGGTACTGTACAGTATGCTCTAGAGGTCAGAAGAAGATAGCACAACATTTTCAGTGTACTCACTTCGAGTGAGTACAGTATATGGTTGTACTCTTCGTGAGTGAGTACTACATTTGTCCTTTTTTAAACACGCTGTACAGCTTGTGTGTTGACTGTGTACAACTGTGCAGATGAGTGCAGTATTTTTTAATAAGTGTATAAACATGGATTATAAGGAGAACGACGCTCGTGCAATGAACTCACAATATAATGTAAGTTGTTGTCATAATGTTTTGTAACAAAGTAGTATGTGTTGTTTTATATGTTTGTGATTGTCTTTTGTATGTTGGATGTTATTTAGTGCCAAAGACCCAGGCAAAAACAGTGATTGTTAAATAACAGGTTGGCTGATAAGTCCCCGGTCTGACACATAGATGGCGTCGTTAGTATTGAATTCATATTATTTTTATATAGTACTAACTTTCAAATGATTCGTGTCAAAATTTGACGTCTGTCAGTCAATTAGTTTGTGAGATAGAGCGTCTTTTATGAAGCAACTTTTGTTATTGTGAAAAAAATGGAAAAAAATGAATTTCGTGTTTTGATAAAATACTGTTTTCTGAAGGGATAAAATACAGTGGAAGCGAAAACTTGGCTTGATAATAAGTTTCCGTAGTCTCCCTTAGGGAAATCAACAATAATTGATTGGTATGCAAAATTCAAGCGTGGTGAAATGAGCACGGAGGACGGTGAACGCAGTGGACGCGCGAAAGAGGTGGTTACCGTCGAAAACATCAAAAAAATCCACAAAATGATTTGAATGACCGTAAAATAAAGTTGATAGAGATAGCAGAGACCTTAAAGATATCAAAGGAACGTGTTGGTCATATCATTCATCAACATTTGGATATGCGGAAGCTCTGTGCAAAATGGGTGCCGCGCGAGCTCACATTTGACCAAAAACCAGCGTGCCACAAGTCATTGAGAACGATGGCAAAAATTCATGAATTGGGCTTCGAATTGCTTCCCCACCCACCGTATTCTCCAGATCTGGCCCCCAGCGACTTTTTCTTGTTCTCAGACCTCAAAAGGATGCTCGCAGTGAAAAAATTTGTCTGCAATGAAGAGGTGATCGCCGAAACTGAGGCCTATTTTGAGGCAAAACCGAAGGAGTACTACCAAAATGGCATCAAAAAATTAGAAGGTCGTTAAAATCGTTATATCGCTCTTGAAGGGAACTATGTTGAATAATAAAAACGAATTTTGACAAAAAAAATGTGTTTTTCTTTGTTAGACCGGGGACTTATCAGCCGACCTGTTATATGTATGTATTTCATGTTCATTTGTAGTATAAATTTTGTACAAAATTATTAAAACAAAATTATTTGCAATCAGACGCTGGACACAACAAATGAATGTTTTAAAGAAAGAGTACGCTGCCACACTAAAATCAAAATTATTAGATGGTGAGCTTAAGCCTACTGATTCCCGTGGTCGGAGCAAAGTGTGGGACACCTTTTCACGACTGGTCAATACAAATGGCATAGTGGCGACTGATGTAGTAGTGTGCAACATATGCAAAAACATTTACAAATTTGAGAAAAGCACATCAAATTTAGTAAAACACAAATGGTACATTATGGCCAATAGCCGAAAGCACGGTCTTCCTGTCGTTGATGTACCCACCGAAACCAAAAAGAAGTGGACCAGTCTGGCAACGGAGTCGACAATAAAGAATGGTTGACCGTTTAATTTAATTTCGGACTCTGGGTTAAAAAACTTGGCACAGTTTTTTATTTTTGTCGGTGCGAAACTGGGGGAAAACGTCAATGTTGACTCTTTTATTGCCGCATCCCACAACTGTATCGCGAAACATCGGTGCGCTCTATGATTTTCATTTCAATGAAGTAAGAAGCGATTAATGAGCAGAAAAAATACGGATATAGCATAACTAAGGATATCTGGAAAGACGATTTCTTTAAGGAATCTTATATTTTACTGACTATGCATTATGTCAAAGAAAACACTCTGTAATAACTGTCCCACCGTTGTTGGGCCAAATTCCAATTTCTTGTAATATCAGCCCCTTGTTGGGTGCCAGAATTACGTGCAGCATGCCGCGCCGCCACACTGTTTTTTTTCTACTTGCGTGTGCGGCTCCTTGATCATCATCACCAGCCGAGCGGGACCCTTTGAACCCTTAGCTCTTCCGGGATGTGGGGGATGTGATGATCGCTATGCTTGCGGTGAATTATTATAGAGTCCCTCAAATATGCATGGAACGATCCTCATGCGAATACAACAAAAGGCATACATGCCTAAAACAAAACCAAGTAAACTATGGCCAATTAAACAAACTAAATTGAAACTGAAAAGAAAACTCACAAGAAAAGTAGTGTACCTAAATGGAGAGGACGAAGATGTTGATGTCACTCTCCTTGTTCGCTACCCACCCAGCCATAGTCTTCTAATGTATTTTAAGTGAAGACCCCAAACGCAGCTTGTTATTTACCCCTTCTTATGCTCCCATGTCATCAGAAAAGAAAACTTAGTATTTCATCATCATTATAAAATTTAATTATTCAAGCAGAAATAACGAAAATTGTAGTATATTCATAATAATGAATAGTTATGTTAACAAAATGTATCCAGATTTGCCAAATAAACTAGAGTATAACTTAGTATTAGAATACGTGTACAAATATAATTATCAGTATGAGTGGCTGTACATATGTATAAAAAAATCGTTCAAATATTCAGAATTTTCAATGTGTTTAGGCTACTGCATGCGAAATAGTATCTAAAATTTTATCCATGTTATACTATTTTATTTTAGTTGTAATAAATTGTTCATTTCATTTTCATATTTCATGTTTCATGGTTTTTGCTCTCAGCAACGAGGTTTGAGAACAATTGAATTTGGTAGAGCAAATACGTATGAGAGCAGTAGGTTTTAGAACAACTTCATTTGGTAGCGCAAGTAAGTATGTATGAGAGCAAGTAGGTTTTAGAACAATTTCATTTGGTAGCGCAAGTAAGTATGTATGAGAGCAAGTAGGTTTTAGAACAATTTCATTCGTACAGTTTTGTATTTATTTTATTTCACTGAGCAGTTTAATATTATTGTGTGGTTTTATTTTTTTAATGTTCACTGACTGTTATATATTTTGTATTTGTTTTGTTGTCATTTAAATACTATTGCAAAATACACTTGACAAAACATTTATTTTTATTTTCTTTCTCCGCGCCGGAAAAAGAACTCGCAATAGCGATACATGGCAATAAACGATACGAATGTTAATGAAAAGGCAATCAGTTAATTCATTTCTGCTTTTTCTTTATTTTTGTCTTTATTAATCTGGACTAGGCAGATGAATTAACTGATGCACTTGTCATCGCAAATCAAGGCAAATACATAACAAGCGATAGAATAATAAATGCAAAGAAAAGTGCGCAAGCCGCCGGCAATCACAGCGCGGCTACACTGGCCAACACAAAAGTGTTACCGATGTGGTAGCTAACGCCTTGCGACTTCCTTTTCTCACTCACCCAATTTTCCTCGATGAAGGCCTTCTCGACGATGTGGTGTTGTTGGTTTTGTTTAAATTTTTTTTTTTATTTTAAATTATTTTACCAATTTACGATCTGCACTTGATTTTTTATGACACTTTGTTTTTGTACGTCATTAGGCACAGAAAAAAAAACAACAAAAAATGTTCTGTCGAGTGTAGTTTTTTTTTAACTTTTTTTTTTTCACTTAATATTTTTTTTTTTTTTACACACACACACAATATATATTGCACTGCTTCAGTGCTTTTTTTTTCTTGTCTTTTGCTCTCGTTGTTCGGTTTTTTAAGCGATTTGCACTCGCTATGCACACACTTGCACTTCTTGTTTTTGTTTTTTTTTTTAATTTGTTATTTAATTTGATATTTAATTTCCTCCCCCGTAATTGTTGTCTGCTCCCTGCTGCTGCTGCCTGTCGTCGCCTTAGCCAGTTGGCTGGTAGCAAAGATTATTATTTTCTTTCGTATATATAAGTGGACACCTGATTTTAAAGAATTTTTTTTTATGAAATTTTCGCAACTAATTATTTTTTTCCTATTTTTATAATATTTACCTTGCCTAAACGGCACTTTGAAATATGAGCGCAATGCCAGCTTTTTGTGCCTAAAGCGGCGGGGATGGACAAAATTATTCCAGATTAAATAATTTTTTTTCTTCTTGGCCACGAGGCCTTAATTCTCTTGATGTTTTGGGTGGATATAGAGAATTGCTAGGGCGTCTGCTTCCTTAGAGATCTTGATAGAAAAAGATCTAACCTTGCTAGGGCAGATCTTAACCAGCCCAAGTGAGAGCGAAATTCACCACATGGTGAATTTACATCTGTCACTTACAACGCTGTAACTCTCCACTGTCACCCACATCTCTACGTACGCCTATGCGCGCCTAACTATTTAAATTCAAATGCTAACGTATTATTTATTTATTTTTGGGGCTATTTTAAGTTTTTAAATTTTATTGTTGTTTTTTATGTATGTATGTACTGTATGGGTCCATTACAACTCTTAAAAACCGCCTGCTAGTAGTGAAATCAATGGGTGGAGCCTCCTGTACCGGTAAGAAGTATAAAATGTTAATGGAATAAATAATATAATATATATGTACGTATATTATAAAATACCAAAATTTCTTAGGTAATGAAATAAAAAACAAAATCGCTCGAATCTTTCGTGACTTTGGATGTGATTTGATGATGGACGATCCAATAATTGTTACCGACCGCGGAGTTAACATGAAAGCAGCATTCGACGGACTGAGCACAATACACTGTGCCAATCACTTGATCCATAATGTGATTGGCATACTTGTAAATGAAGTACCAGAACTCCTGGATCTGGTTAATCGCTGCAGCAAGCTTGTTTTATATTTTAAAAAATCTGGTCAAAACTCGAACTTAACAAGCACCCTAAAAAGCTACTGTCCAACTCGTTGGAATACCGTATTTAACCTTAAGCTAAATTGGATGGAAATTTCGCAGATTTTTGTACATAGATAAAAATGAAATTTCAAGAATTACAGATATTAATTTAAATAACATTAGCGAAATCGTCAACCTTCTTGCACCTTTTGAACGTTGCTCTAAAATGCTGGAGGGTAGCAATTATCCAACATTGCACTTGACGGTTCCACATCTAAATAAGTTAAAAAAAAATATGCTCACCAAATGAAAATAATATTGAAATAGTTAAAAATGCAAACTAACGCTTTTAGAGGACATATATTAAATAGTTATAGAAAATTTAAAAAACTATCACAACATTGCCCTATTTTTGTTTCCACCCACCAATAAATTAGCAAAATTCTCAGAGTCAGAAAAGGAACAAACTTTTAAAGACATTGAAGAAATGATGATTAATATTCATATAAATAGCCAAAATGATGACATTGAAAAATTAATTCAACCTACACATGATATCGATAACATATTTGCAGATTATTCAGAACCTATTCAAAGCCCTAACATTTTATCGTATATTCAGGATGAGCTTCAAACATATAAAAATGTTAATAAAGCGTATAATGAAGATTTTTATGTTTTGCAGTGGTGGTCAATAAATAGAGACCGTTTTCCGCTGCTTTATCAAATTAGCTGCAAGATACTAGCAGCTCCCGCGAGCAGAGCTGCATCGGAAAGGGCATTTTCTGTTGCCAAACATTTAATTCGCGAAAAACGGTCAAAAATTGCCACTACGTAAGACATGGTAAATAAAATAATGATCCTTCATTACAATATAAATAATTTAAATATAGATTCTTTAATAACATAAAATAAATATTATAATTAGTTTTAATTTAAATAATAATTTCTAAATTCTTTTTTTTATAATAAATACATTTAAAACGAAAATACATATTTATTTTTTAATCGGACATACATACTAGTAACAGTCATGAAGTTTCACTCACTGTACAGTAAGTAAACTGCACACCAAAACACTGTACAGTGTGTTGACTGCTGCACACCAATTTTGCTGTACTCATTAACAGCTGTACAACTATGGAATGAGGAAGAACACTGTCAATCAAAACAGACAATACTACCCTACTCACTCACACCCAAATATACTGTGCATAAATAAAAGTGTGCCCACATTTAGAATAAATGATTAATTTGACGTTTTGGATGCATTCATGCATAAGTCTACTTCGCACATACTATTAACCTGCTGGTCCAGGAAGTGCTGAAGCACCCAATGGTGTCTCCGTCCATAACAAAATGTAAGCGTATAGTGGCTTTTTTTATAAGCAGCACGATTACTTATGAAAAGTTTAAGCAGTCTCAAGGTTTTTCTAAAAAAGCATATAGCTTAATCCAAGAGGTTCCCACTTTGCTAACATCTTGGAGCCTTTTGAGCACGCTACTCGGTCTATTTCCCAAGAAAATAACGCTTCAATATCGATATTAATTCCTCTCATATGTGAATTAAACAAAAAGATGGTTGATATTAACCCTCTAATGCCGCTTTCCACAATAACGCAAGAAATTAAATGAAAATATTTTTTCTAAATTGATTTGTGCCTTCTTAACTCAAAAATGCTATTAAAAAGAACGTAGAACCTTTTTTTTACCTGTAAGGTGAGAAAAACTGAATAGGTGCCTCAAGGCACCCTTAGGCACTTGAGAGTAAAAAGAATCAATTTTGTTTTGCCATGTCAAATTTTATTTTTTGGTATGATACTCTAAGAAACAGTTTTTATTAGATGTGCAACATTAATGTAAGTTGCATTTAGTTTGTGATGTTTTGCATAATTTGCAACGACGTTTTCCACTCTCTCGCTCCAACCAATGAGGAAAATGATTTACCTGATCAAAACGCAAGCTTGATATAGGGTGCTTTGATTTTTTTCCTTGTTTAAGGCCAAGCTGTGGTGATCGGTGAGACAGTGGAGACTGTGCTGTTTGCTCTATCCGAGAGGATGGTGAGTTTATAGCTCGCACTAGCTGAGAGCACGGCGATCTATATGTAGATGGACGACCTGGTAAATTTTTGCATTTGTATGTTACCATACCTGCGGCCACCGCTCCTCTAAAATCTGGGAGCTCCAATATTTTTTCCATGTTCGCCTCGTTCGCCATTTGTATACGTCTGTATAATATATAAGAGTTCGTTACTGCCATATCAATTAAATGATAAAAAATTCGAGTTGAGGCATCCCGAGTTTTGGCAACGGCATTATACTCCTTAACAATTTGGGGGCAATCAATTTCAACGTATTTTTTAGATTTTCTGTCGAACCGTGGAATTTTTGATGTTCCTTGACGCAGATCCTTCCTTGCAAATGGTTTAACACCCACATATGATGACAAGAAACGAACGGCTTTGCTGTCTTTCCACAGAACATTTGTTAGTTCAATTCCATATGAGCAACCTACGTACTCAATCATAGAACCTCTTGGCAATTTGTTGATGGTCCCTTCGTTCGGTAACTTACAATTGGGGATACGATTTGCTCGAATCGTGCCAAGACTGTAAATACCTTTCGCACGTAGATACACCATCAGAGGCAGTGAGGTATAAAAATTGTCAAAGTAAATAATATGATTTTTAAAACTTTGAACGCTTTGTGTCAGACGGACAACAATGTTAGCCGAAGCACCAAGATCAAGTACAAATAGTTTGATACCCCACTTGTGTGGCTTATTTGGCATGTATTGGCGCAAGTGGTGCTTCATTTTTGTGCTGCACATTTGTTCATCAACACAAAGGCGGGCTTGTTTGGGCACCGAGTCGAACCGTTGATTCAAGTAATCAACTAGTTTTCGCGTACGAAACAATGGATCGTAGCCTGGTTGACCCTTTTTAATGCGCTGGCTCTCATCACACAGAGAGAAATACTTTTTAATTGTCTCAAATCTGTGTCGGGTCATGCAATTTTGAATGGGTCCGACCGCATTTTGTCCCCAATAACTCCTCAAATTCGGATAGCGGTAAATCGACATGTAAATTAGAATGCCGATGTAATGATGAATGTCATCGATGGTAATTTTGAAATTATTTGAAATGTTGTCAGTTAAAGCTGCACGCATTGTGTCCTCGACAATTATTTTCATAATTTCTCCATCAAAAAAGTAGCAAAATATCTCAAATGGAGTTTCCAGCCCCTTAATTTCATCTGTAAGCGAGGAATCTCCTCGAAAGGCTATACAGTTTACATGCAACTGCATCGATTGCTCCCTCCAGAGAATCTTAGTGGGTTCTTTTGTAATCGATTCAAGACCTACCCATATATAAATTATTAATCACTTATATAAAAAATCTCAGTTATATTTGTTTACCAGCAGCATTAAATCCTCCAGAATTTGGTAAATATTCGCATCCCGAATCTTCTATAGTTGGCAATGGCGATCGAGGACGTTTTGTAGCCTTTCCAGTAGACTTAGGATCCTGGGCACTATTTAAAACATTTTCCTTATTGCCAACTATAAAAGAGACAGAATCGGCTTCCTCTAATGCAGCGTTTAGAGCTTCCACCACATTTAAATCATTGTCTCCGTCGTCACTAGAAATATTTGAGACCTCCTCATCTATCGGGATTGACTTAAATAATTCCATTAACTGATCATCTGTCAAGTCGGATAACTTGAAGCGCTTTCGATTTGCCATATTTTCTAATTTAAGAATGTTTATTAAGAAAAACCTCTTTAAACCACTGCAGATTGCAAATAATTGTGAAATAGCTACTTGGAACAAAAGTTTGCTTACTGCCCCAAAGATGCCTCAAGGCATTTATCACTATTTCAAATATCACACGCGGCGAAACACATGTTCTGTGCAAGTATAAACAAAAAGTACCGTTAAAAGCTTCTGAGAGCTTTCAAAGCTTCTATACATAATTGAGCATCTATTCTTAACGGCGAATATTTAAACGTAGAAATAGCGTTTATTATTTTTAAAATTGTAAATAATGTAATGAGTGCCTCAAGGCACTCTTGGGGCTTAGAGGGTTAAGCCAAAAATTAAGACTGCAAGGGGTAATTTTTCGATTTTCTAACGGCTCGTATGCCAGAGCGTTTCGCCCATTATGAGGTTAGAACAGTCCCAAGAGTGGCAACTATTCTGAATTCAAGGTTCAAAAAAGATGGTTTTCCCTCTCAGTCAAAGGCTGACCAAGCTGCTAAGGCTTTAGAGAATGAATTGTACAACACATTGTCCAAAACACAGCACGATGCGCCAACACCACCAAATCCAGAACCGTAAAAGAAGAAATTTACGTTCCTACAGCAAAAAGCAGCTGTTAAATCTAAGTCGACCAGGACAGACGCTATTATAGCTCTAAGGCAATATTTGGAGGCTCCAAATTACCCGGAGAACGTCGAGCCTCTAGAGTTCTACAAGATTTGAAATTGTTCAATATATTCTTTTAAATCTAATGGTTATTTTTTTTTATAGATATGCCCAGATTCCACGGAAGCTTTGAAAAGCATTGCAAAGCAATACTTTTGCGTTCCAGCATCTTCCACGGCGTCCGAGAGGATCTTCAGCAAAGCTGGCAAAGTCATTAGTGAGCGCAGGAGCTCTCTCAAACCAAAAATAGTAATATGTTGTTATTTTTGAACAAAAACAGCTTCCTTTATGATCTCAATTAAATAAGTTAAATTTATAGCCTATTTCCACTGCACCCAAAACCTCGGTTTTCTTTGGTTTTTTTCCGTTCAGGCCGAATGTTACGTTCGCCAACAGCAGCAGCTAGTAAAACACAAGCGAAGACAATTCCCGACATGTTACTAGCTGGATCTAGAGGGAATCGTCATCATGTGACGGACACCATTGATATGGTCACAGCTGTAAGCAAAACAATTGTCTGTAATGGTCATATAAATAATTATTTTATTTTTATAGGTAAACTTGGATTCCGATGACGAGAATTTGCCGCCACCTCAAATGTTAAGAACATTTAATGTCAATCTCAGCTGGTAAGTCAATCAATTTTACTATTATAATCAATAAATTAATTATAATACATAATTATTTGCAGGCAGGCAGGGCAAATATGACAAATTTTCGGACTCGTTTAAAAAGCAGCAAACACCTCAATATGTCGGCCTCAAAGCTTTCCACATATTAAGTAGGAATAATTTCAAATGTTATACATTTCTTTTCTTATTTCACAATGTTTCTTGATCCAAGGTCGAGCTGAGCCAATCAAATTACAATTGAAAGTCTAGGGAGATTCGTGGAATAGACCTATAATTTTTATGAATAAAACGGAAACATTTAAAGAATTGCACATAAAGGTCGCTGTGGAAATGGATTGCTATGTTGTCGATTTTGAACTATTGTTCTGAACACTTTTCAATTGTGCTACATAATATTATTAACATTTATTATAGTTGTAGATGGGGTATTATTAGATCGGGATGATATGCCAATAAATCAGAAAATGGAAGGCAATGAAATGATTGATTTCCGTAAAAACTAACAGCTAAATAATAAATAAATAAATAATAAAATTGCAAACTAAATTTCGATTGTCTGTGCCTTGCGATGTCAAGATCTTATTGAATGCGAAAATGCTCACTTAAAATAAGAGAACATTACATCCCTTATATTTTGTTTATCTAACGTGTATAGCGTTATATTTTAGTAGTCGCGCACACAAGGAGAGGAAACAAATCCAAATCTTTTTTGTTATGTTATTCGCGTACAGTTTTTTAAATTGTGCGCCAACTTTTGTTTACATTTAAAGAGCTGGCATTTCAGAGCGGCCATATAAAAATTTTACCGTTGCCCATACTTTTCGGTTCGTGCCAATGGAAACCCCGAAACGGGACTTTAAAAAACGTAAAAAAAAAACTGAGTGAAGTGGAACTGGGCTATTAACCGGCAAAAAAAAATATTCGGTTTTTTTTCGATAATCGATTATAATCGATGTTTTCTTCCCAAAACATCGATGTTTTTCCAGCTTTAATATACAATATTACCCAGCCGAAACATATTGTATTACTATAAGAGGAAGAAACAATACAAATTTCCTCCAGCCCACTGCCGGCTGACGGACATTTTAGACAACATACTAGAACCACTTGAGAATTGCAAACAGACGAATAAGTAAAATTTACTATTTACGTTTTTAATTTATGTAAACAAACCTGGAATAATGCCATACAAATTTGTAGTTTGAGAACGAAATATTGCATTCTTTTCAGCTGATCATGCCAATAACATAAACAAGTTAGAAAGCTACAGTCATGATACAATTATACAAGGTAGTCTCGTCGGAAAAAAGCTGTCACCCTGTATATGTTAGCAATGAGTGCGAGTGAAAGAGGCACAGCGTGGTAGTGTGAACGAGACGACAATGAAATGCGCATTAACCCTTAGACGATGATATTAATATTTACATATTTTGAAGCTAATGTTAATGTCTCTTTCACATATTTTTAAAATGTAAATTGTTTATGAACAATATTAATAATATATATGAGAATTCTCTAAATGTTTTAATTCTATCGGTGTCTACGGCATACATGGCAAAAAGTCATTTTGCATAAGGGTTAATTGCGCTAAAAATTTCGTCCGCAGACAACCTCTTGCGTCGAAATACGAATGCGCACTGACGAAAGCTATTTTCCGACGAGACTACCTTGTATAATTGTATCATGGCTACAGTTACTAACCATACAATACATAGATGCTTCAGCCCATACAAATTTTTGTATCATTAAAAACAGTATTATTGCCCCAGTCGGGCCGTGCGCTGCGATTCGAACACCGAGCCTCTTCGGCTCATTCGAAAATTCGAAGTTCTAACGCAGCGCGCAGCGTTGAGTTCAGTCGCAGATCAAATGCGGAGCGATGAGCACGAGCGTGTTTCGTTGCGCTGTGCTTTCGTTTCTATGTATGCGTGTATGTATCGACATGCTCGCTTATATTAGTATGTGTATGCATATGATGTTTTGCAACGTGCAGTTGCCTCACTGACAAGCAGCTAGCGCTCGTCAATTTTGTTTTGCCGCGACGAAAGTCTCGAAGATGAAGTCGAGTGACTGTTCGTGCCAATATACTGGCAATTTACCGCCAGCGAAAATCAAAGTGCGTTGGCTTTACTCGTAATGTGTTGGCGGGTGTGGAAAAGTGCTTGGGTTCAAATCCAGTCTCTTTTATTTATATTTTATTTTCATTTTTTATTTATATTTTCATTTTTTACAAATTAAAAAATTTAACTATTCATTTATAAATTCTTTATTTTTTTTATTAAAACTTTTGATTCAATTTTGTACTAACTAAAATATTACAAAATATAAAAATAAAAATATTTTTTCAGAAAATATATACCAAATTATACTTTTTTTTAATTATTAGCCGATGAAAAACAATTATTATTTATTTCAGAAATATTATCTAATTCTAAATGCCAAACTGTCTAGAATTGGGGTGGGTTGTATGCGTGTGTAGCTTGCCCGTGTGTATGTGTATACACATTGCAAGAGTTGTTGTTGCAACTACAAGTGATTGGCACGCGCCAATTGTTATTTTTGTTTGTCGCCGCTCGAGTTAGTTACCAATTAAGTAAATTTACTTGATCGGTATCCAGGGAACACCACGAGGAGGCCATTGCAAGTGCAATGGGGTCAACAAATGACCTTCAAGTCAACTTGAGATTATTTGTAAATCTCCATGTTCCCCACCTAATCTAATTATTTGTTTTTGTTTACGTTACCCCACAAACTTGGCTTTGACGACTCTGCGATTAATAAGGCTTCTTAGATTTTTATTTTTAAGATTTTGTAATTTCAACTTTTCGGGTGCTTTTCAGCTTCTCACCACATAGCCTTTCCGTTAGCCAAATACTGTTTTTTCGAAGCAGGACGAGTATGAAATAATTTACTATAAATAGTCGGTGCTCATAACAGGTATGCCATTTTAAATACCATTTTGAGTATTTTTCCACGCTTTCCACTTGCGCAATACATTCATTTACGATAGTTTCCTTTATTTTTCGGGCATATGGAACATTTTTAAAAAATTTGTGAAATACCATGTAGTGTAGTTTTAATAATTCGTAGATGTGGGGCTTTTAATTTTAACTTATTAATAGTTTTAAAATTTTTACTAAACAGGAAATGTTCGCTCTGTTCAAAATCCGCAAGTTCGTCCTTTAATAAAATTATTTGGCAAATATCACATTTACATTTCAATTGTGATTTATATATCAAAAATCCAATAAAATATCTTAGTGCATTCTTACTAGCGTAACTGAGAGCTGGTTGTGCATATTCCATTTCGATTTCATTATCCATATCAAATATATAAGTTTCAATGCTTAGCTCTAAATCTTTGCTATCCATCTGATCTTGGTCATTTGCTTTGTCTACCAGTTCTTTCCTTGTTTCTTCTATAACATTTAATAACATATCATCATCTGGCTCACGATTTCATGTTTTTTTTCTTGACGTGATGATTTTCATTGACAACATCTTGGAAATTATTGCATTGAATTCAAACAGCATTGGATTATTATTAGTAGCGCCTCTACTTCGTATTAAATAAAATAAATGTTCCAGTGGATCCTGATTTAGTCTTGACAATATTAAAAAGTATGCATCACGTTCACTCCATACATCTTCTGCCAGCATTAAAATTGAATTTATTGATAGTATCAGTCCATCTATGCAATAAACTTTGTTGGAGTATTGACATTTCATTAAATACTTAGTCTTTCATTTCCATCATATAATTTTCCGTGTCACTATTTTGTTGAACAGCAAACCTATTTGGATTTTTATCATATAAATTGTTGATATTAAGGCAATCAAATAGCTTATTAATCCTTTCAATAAACTTGGCTGTGGAGAGTGCTACATCTTCGCAATCAATGAATGTTCCATTTTTAATTAAAGTATAAATGGCTGATGCTACTGTGTGGCTAAATACCTGTGTGGCATATTTAACTTTCATTTTTTCAAAGGAATTAGGATATACGTGCTTCCTTGATAGCTTAGGGCATAATCGAGCTGAACTGTTGTTTGTGTCAACCTCAAACAATTTAACAACAATTTGCCATGAGACCTGGCCATCTGGGGTCTTAATAGAATTACGCATTAAAATATTCCGAAGGGATTTGAATAAATGGGGGACATTATAAATTGTGTGAATTTTCTGCTCATTAACAAAAAAGTATGGTGTTTCGTCATTCACCCCATATTTGGTTAGGGCTCCTCTGTTATTCGGGCCTTGATCACATACCACTGCTCTGATAGTTAGGCCTATGTTTTGTGCGACAATTATATTTTTGTTAATAAGTTCTTTTAATTTGATGGCTGACAGTCCAGTGGATGTAGTAAAATAGCTTAAAACAAATTTCCAATTGGCATTAAGGCCTCGCTCCATAAAAACGCAAATCTGCTAGCCATCGTCCACAAAACCTTCCACTTCGTCATGGTGGGAATTATATTGTAGCCCTTTCCGTATTGACATCTCATCAAACAATAATACGGCATTCTTACTGTTGTCATCCATTTTTGAAAATATTGCTTTCAATGCATTTATTAAGTGGTCATTGAGACCCGCAGTCATATTTTTGATTGGTGCCCATCTTAGTAACGATGATTTCGATGGGAGATTCAATTCAAGATCATCCCTCATAAATGAATACGCCTTAGTTAAATAACAATTAATGCTTTGAGCTATTAGTCTTTCTTTATCTTGCCACTTTTTTTATTGCCCTTTATCAACATCTTGCAAAATGTGTTTGAATTCTCTGAGAGCCATTTCTTGTCCAGAATTCCAAGTAGATTGCTGTCATTTGTATTATATTTTAAATATTTCAGTTTTCTTACTTTTTCATTTCTTAATTTCATTTGTAGCAGCCTTATTTTTTTCGTATACATATTATTCTTTCTTTTCTCTTTATTCAGTTTTTCAATAGTTGACCAGTATTTGTTCCAATAATGCATTTCGTTTTGCTCTTTTCTTAGGCAATTGTCGCAAAAGTTATTATCATTATTATTAGTTGGTATATCTACATCAACTTTGCTTACGGAGCTTTTGTTTTCATATATTGGGCTCTCTGCCATTTCCACACAATCAATGCTTGTGGGCTCCAGTGGCTTATGTGCACTTTGAAAAATAGAAATTGGTTCTATCTCTTCACAAAATGAAAACACATCAGTGTTCTCTGTGAACAAGCATATATTTAAATTTAGCTTCGGCTCATCTACTAATCGCAGAGTCGGCAAAGCCCCTGCTTTATGTTACATATTACCGCCCTGGCAATATTGACTCCCTTCTGTAATTTACATTTCGAAACCCATTCGCTACGGAGAGTTTCATTTTTCGGGAAGCGGAACAAACGGTCAGGAAAGTGCTCTGAGCTATCACTATAGCTTCGCTGGCATGAATCAATGCTGCAAGTAAGCCCACTTTTCCTGACATCTTTTTTTATTAAATTAGCCATTTTAATATTTTATAAATCAAAAAAACGCAAGCAATTAATCTCTCTAAAAATCGACGCAAGTCTTACCACACGCAGACAAATTAGAAAGAACAAGAAAAGCGCTGTTGAATAATGCAAAGGAAAATAGACAAAAAAAAAAAAAACAAAAAATTTGCGCGTGCCAATCACTTTCCCAGCCAGCAATTGGAAGATCGTTTTTGAATTAATCACCTTGACGAGTCTTCTTCGAGTCGTTGAAATGATTAAAAAAAGATTCCTTTTATGCGCGACTAGAAAATGAATCGAAAATGAGTCGTAAATGATCTTCATATACGATTTATAAAATAGCAAAAACAAAATTGTAAAGCAGTCGAAAATTGGTCATCCAGATGATTGAAATGAGATTATTTGTTGCTTTGCACTAACATTCGGTGAGAGAAGTTGTGGTTAGTCGGTGGAGCTCAGTCGCGCGCTCTCCTTTGGTTTTCTGCTCTCAGCCTTATCCCGTTGATCTTTCTCAAACGGTACTTTTCACCAAATTTTAAGGGTTTGCTGCAATGTTCTGCATTTTTAAACTCAGATTTAGTAACTTTGTGAGTTCAGAGAGATTGGGTAAAATGAAAAGAATATGTCGTCCAAAAATATTAGAAAATTGGCAAAAAAAACAAGCCAAACAATTATTAAGCAAAGACATTGTGTTGTCTGCATTAAAAAAAAGTGAATACATGGCAGATGACACAAATGAAGAACTTGTCGCAGAAAATAACATTGAAAATTATAACGACTCAAGCGCGTCAAGTGGAAAAAGTTCTTTTATGAGTGATTTCAATAGTGAAAATGAAAGTGAAAGTGAAAACGAAAAAATAAGTTTTTGCGAAGAAATGTCAAAATGGGCTACCGAATTTGGAGTAAGCTTTGCTGCACTTAATGCATTGCTCTCAATATTACGAAAGTGCAATATAACAGTGCCAAAAGACACTAGAACCATTTTGAAGACTCCTGGCTCTGTTACTCAGAGAACAGTTGGAGAAGGAACGTACATACACTATGGAGTAAAATGCGGACTAACGGACTTTTTAACTGTACAAGATTGGAAGTTACCGAACTTGGTTTTGGACTTCGGTATTGATGGCCTTCCCTTGTTCAAAAGCAGCTCTAAACAAGTATGGCCAATATTGGCCAGCGTTGCAGACACAACCTACGTTTTCCTTGTTGGCGTGTATGAAGGAAATTCTAAGCCAAGTTGCGCGATGAATTATTTACAAGAATTTATTTCTGAGTTGAAAACTGTTATGCAAGAGGGTTTTTTGTTTTCTAAAATTTTGTACAAAATCTCTGTTCGCTGTTTCGTAATGGATGCACCGGCAAAGTCTTATATTTTGGGAACTAAGGGACATAGTGGATACTATTCATGTGGCAGGTGTACTCAAAAAGGACAAATAGTTAAACATCGTCTTATTTTTCCACCAGAAACTACTAATTCACCTAGAACTAATTATTCCTTTAGATATAGGACTCAGCCAGAACATCACCTAAAGCAATCTCCATTACAAATGTTAAATATTGATATTATATCACAATGTTCTTTAGATTATATGCACGTTATATGTTTAGGTGTGATGCGGACATTGTTGAATGCATGGGTGAAAAAAAGGGTGCAGACTTTTCTTTAACATCGTGGAAAATCGATTCTATTTCAAAAGAGTTGCATTTTAATAGAAACAACATGACAAGGGAATTTAAAAGAACACCTCGAAGTTTAAAAGAACTAGACAGATGGAAGGCATAAGAGCTTAGACAATTTGTTCTTTATACTGGACCTTTTATATTAAAAGAAGTTCTTACTGCAGAAAGATATGCTCATTTTTTAAAATTATCTTTAGCCTTAAGAATTCTTTTAGATAAATATGACTGTAAGCTTAACAATTCATGTGCTGAAAATCTTTTAAAATCTTTTGTGTTTGATACACCAAGGTTTTATGATTTATCCTTCATAACTTATAATTTTCATTCATTATTACATATTCATGAAGATGCCAAGCTTTATGGATCTCTAGAAAGTATAAGCGCATTTAAATTTGAGAACCATTTAAGTAAAATTAAACGAAAGGTTAGGAAAGGAGATAGTGTAGCAGTACAAATTTATAAAAGACATGTAGAAAGTAGCTTTAATTTAGAGAAGGAAGTAGGATATGAATTGCATGCTAGTTTTGGAAAAACTAAAAAGGGAAAAATATTAAATGTAAATGTGAAAGGTGTTATTTTCTCAGTCCGAGAACCAGATAATTTTTGTTTGGTAGGAAATAAAATTGTTAAGATTACAGAAATACAGAACTGTAATAATATGCCAGTTTTTTTTGGAATGGCAGTAAATAACTTGACGCAAGCTTTTCTTCAACCAATTGAGTCGAATAATTTTCAAATGTATTGTGCGGCTGATATAACATTTGATGACAAAATTGAGTTTTCAGTAAACGATATTCATAAAAAAAAGTATTTGTTTATGTAATTCTGCGACCCTTATTTTCTTCTTTACACCCCTTGTGCACAATGTCTGATAACTATTATTCATCAGAAAATTTTCAATACACTCAATTGAACAATTCAACATCATGTAAGTAGAGCATAATTAAATACAATATCTTTCAATAACGATATTATTTTTAGTGCAAAATGATGCCAGATTTGATAAAATTACTGATATATTACTTGAAATAAAAAAGAAAACCGAATTTTAAAGGCTGAAGTTGTGGAGCTAAAGCGTTCTATTACCAAATTGGCAGAGGAAGTGATTACCGTAAAATTAGAAAATAGAAAACTTCACAGCACCAGAGGGCAACACACGGATGATTTGTCAGACTTCAGAAGCCTTCCATTCACCAACATCAATGAAATTACCAACTTTGATAACGACGAACAGCAGGATAATGAAAAATTACAACAATTTGTAAGTATTGTATATATCAATCAATTTTAATTTGTTATAAATAACTAAATTTTTAGAAACAATTTATAGGGAAAACTGGTGGAGAAGGACCAACTTAATTTTTGAGAGCAGCAGTACGAAAAGTATTTTCTGACGAATTGGCTACATTATATAGTTGGAAAGGCACCAGCACAAAGCCAAGCGCTGAAAAGTGCTTCCTTATAGCAATAATTAAAAGTAAGAAAATATTTCTATTATTGGTGAAATAAAATTAATACCTTTCTCCTCCTAGATATTTGCCACCTAAAATACAATTGTACGGATAAGGACATGAACATGGTTTTTCAAAAATTTTTCGTACATGCCAAAGACCGTATTAATAAAAGAAAGCGTGTAAATTAGTTTAGTTCCTATTTGATATACACAATTTGTTAAAATTTAATTATCGTTAATTTACTACATTATTATTACTTTACTATTTTCTTAATTAATTACTACATCTTACATTTCTTAAACAATTTTTTTTGTACATACCAAGGATCGTGCAACAAGAAGAAAGCGCGTGGCATAGTTTAGTTTTTATTGATATTATTTGTTAAATTTAAATTTTTGTTACTACTACATTCTATCTTATATATATATATATAAATATAATATTGTAAAATAATATGAAGTATTTTAAGTAGTAAGAATTAAAAATACAAGAACAAAATAGTATTGAATATTTCACTTATTTTTGATTCTTATATGACTCGAAAAAGATTCGTTTATTTCCCGAAATATGACTTGCAAACGAGCGAATTTCGATTAAAATATGACTCGAAAAAGACTCGCGTCTTGCGAGGAAAATGAGCCGAAAACGACTCTTCCTGAGGAGTCGAACACGACTCTTCTGGAAGTGTCGCGGCTAGGGTTCCATTTTTTCTCGAACAGAGTATCTTTTTCGATCAGAAAACGAGCGCATTTATGCTTATTTTAATCTTCTAGGAGAGTCGAAAATGACTCAAATTCGATCAGAAATCTCATAAAATGCTGGCTGGGTTACTTTCCATATATGTATGTACATATCAGACATCGTCACGGGTGGCAAATTTCGACACTCGACTCACACCCGTACTTTTAAGAGTGCGAGTGCTACTCGTGCACTCGCAAAACGAGTGAGAGACACACTCTTATTCAAAATCATGCGAGTGCTGCGAGTATGAGTCATTGTCATGCTCGAGCCTTTCTTGCACTCGGCTTGTACACACTTGTGTCTCGCGGGTGGTTGTTCTTCGTGCAACCGATCATTTTAGACACTCTTGACGAAATGCTCAGACACTCGCGAGTGTTTGATCAGACACTCGCGAGTGTCTGAGCAAATACTCGGGTGTTTTTCCCCCACCCCTATTGATGCTTGTGTGTCGCGGCTCGCGGGTAGATTTTATGACTTTTGACTTCTTTGAATGATTTTTTTGTGTTTTTTACTTTGACAAATGGTCAAATAAAATATCAGGTGGTTTTTCCTGAAATTTATGGAAATTGCACAAATTTGCAAAATACCCTTTTGTAATTATATAGGCATTTACAATAGTGTTATAAAAAGGTAATAAAATTTCTGATTTTCCGGTTATTGATGAATATAAAAAACCCAAAAAATCATAAATAATTTCTTTTTACAAACCCCGGATTTTCCACATTTCCTATTGAATTATAATATTAATTAGGTATGAATGGGCGTTACATTTTGTCGGGTCAGGTCAGGTTGCATAACAAGAACAATACAAAAAGCCGACGGCATTTCTTGCATCTCAATATACATACACACAAACATACATATGTAATACATACATACAATCGTGCCGGTCCACTCATTATTTTTTACCCATAACCACCGGCACCGGCTTTACCCGAGTGCATAGAATCACCGATCGCAAATTGCCGAGTATGCCTCGGCACTCGCGCTCACGAGTGTAAGGCTCGCGAGTGCGAGTATGCCTCGGCACTCGCACTCGCGAGTGTAAGGCTCGCGAGTGGCGGGTATGCCTCAGCACTCGCACTCGCGAGTGTAAGGCTCGCGAGTGGCGGGTATGCCTCAGCACTCGCACTCGCGAGTGTAAGGCTCGCGATACACTTATTGCTCATGAGTATAAGGCTCGCGAGTGTGTGTATTTTTGGCCACTCGCACTCGCGAGTGTAAGGCTACCGAAAAGGCACATGAGTAACGGGTGCACCCGTTGAGTGTGTATACCCGTGCCGTTCTCTGGTACATATGTACATATTTGCATATGTACATATGCATGTTACACAAGCTTATGGTAAATTAAGAAGAAAAGCGCGGTCAAAATGATAGAAAAGAAAATTTGTCAAATCAAAACAAAACAGATTAAACTGTCGACAAACAACAATAATAATTGGCGCGTGCCAATGACTTGTAGTTGCAACAACAACTCTTGCAATGTGTATTGACATACACACGGGCAAGCTACACACGCATACAACCCACCCCAATTCTAGACAGTTTGGCATTTAGAATTAGATAATATTTCTGAAATAAATAATAATTGTTTTTCATCGGCTAATAATTAAAAAAAAGTATAATTTGGTATATATTTTCTGAAAAAATATTGTTTTTATTTTTATATTTTGTAATATTTTAGTTAGTAAAAAATTGAATCAAATGTTTTAATAAAAAAAAATAAAGAATTTATAAATGAATATTTAAATTTTTTAATTTGTAAAAAATGAAAATATAAATAAAAAATGAAAATAAAATATAAATAAAAAAAGACTGGATTTGAACCCAAGCACTTTTCCACACCCGCCAACACATTACGAGTAAAGCCAACGCACTTTGATTTTCGCTGGCGGTAAATTGCCAGTATATAGGCACGAAGAGTCGAAGGCACGAACAGTCACTCGACTTCATCTTCGAGACTTTCGTCGCGGCAAAACAAAATTGACGAGCGCTAGCTGCTTGTCAGAGAGGCAAGTTGCCTCAGGCATCTGCACGTTGCAAAACTTCATATGCATACACATACTAATATAGGCGAGCATGTAGATACTTACACGCATACATAGAAACGAAAGCAGAACGCAACAAAATACGCCCGTGCTCATATCTCCGCATTTGATCTGCGACTGAACTCAACGCTGCGCGCCGCGTTAGAACTTCGAATTTTCGAATGAGCCGAAGAGGCTCGGTGTTCGAATCGCAGCGCACGACCCGACTGGGGCTGCAATAATACTGTTTTTAATGATACTAAAATTTGTATGGGCTGAAGCATCTATGTATTGTGTGGTTAGTGCTACAGTCGAGTGTACTCGACTGTGCGATACCCGCTACTACAATATACTATATATACTACAAAAATACTAAAATTATACCAAATGGTAACTTTGAGATATTGATATAATACCACATTCAAAATATACCATAGACGGCACAATGTACCGGATTGTACAAAAATATAAAAGTATTTCTTTAACACCTTCCACAATTCTTATCCGATCGCAATCAAATTTTCAGGACTCAAAAATACTAGAGTTATTATTGTATACATCAGCTCTAGATTTAAAATTACGCTTGTTATTCGATTTTTTTGATTTTCGAGGGCGGAAGGGAGCGTGGCAAAAATTTAAAAAAAAAAACTTGATCTGAAAATTATAGCTCTATCTACTCTAGTCTCTGAGATCTAGGTGTTCATTCAGACGAACGGACAGACGGACATGGCTAGATCGTCTCGGCTGTTGACGCTGATCAAGAAAATATATACTTTATAGGGTCGGAGATGCACAGAGTTATAATACCCTTCTACCCTATGGGTAGCGGGTATAAAAACAAACACGCAAAAAATTTGACATCGCCAATGCGGTGCACAACTAATCGAGTACTCGGTTGCAAAACTCATTCTTGCATTGCTTCGCCGTTCGGATACGGTTAATTTTCTACTCATGCCTTTACCACATTTACCACTTTTTACACAATGCACAATGGTCCAAAAGCCCATATTTTTGGCATAAACTCTAAAAATTGACCTAAGATTCTGAAAATTTGCACAAATATCTGGGACAGAAAGATAGAATTTCGAAAAAAAATGTTGTGTCAATTTGACCACGCCTTCCCCACGCGCCCATATAACAGTCCGTATGAAACACTGGATCTCAGAGACTATAAGAGATAGAGCTATAATTTTTTTTTCGGCAGCATTTGTTATGTTTGCACCCAGATCAAGTTTGTTTTTATTTTTGCCACGCCTCCGCAAATCAAAAAAATCGAATAACAAGCGTAATTTTAAAGCTAGAGTTGCGAATTTATGTACAATAATTACTATAGTAGTTATGATTCCTGAAAATTTGGTTGCGATCAGATAAAAATTGTCGAAGTTATTAAAGAAATACTTTGAGCAGCGCTGCATGAGAGAACTCATAAGCAACTGCAACATGTATTGTTATTTCAAAAAGGGGCAAAAACAAGCAAAGAAGACCAACTAAATTTGAATTCCTATATATTTATAAGTAACTTCACCTGGTTAGTTGCTTGCGCCGATATGCGCTGAAAAAGTAACACTCCACAAGACACAACTACTTTTGTTACACATACCTGCTAAATAGACACTTACAAAACATTTGACAACACAGACACAAATATAATGATAACACGAAATAGTTTTATTATTGATTTTTCATAACTCGATCTTTGTTTTCCATATTTAATCTGGTATTTTCACTCAATTTAAGCCAATTGTAACACAATTAAAAGTTGCCTTAAAGTTGCCGCCAATTTCTAAGTTTCAGGGTTGCAGCTGGTTAAATGACCGCGCTAATTTAACAGGGTTGCAATAAAGATCAAAACAATGTCTATATTTATTTGGGATGTCTATTAATCAAAATTTTGTTCATATTCAAAAAATAGTTTAATAATTTTTTCGATTTTATGCCGCACTGGGACCATTGTGCAATGTCTCACTCAGTCAGTCAGAACATTGAGTGAGAATACCAAATGCTGTTTTGACTGTATTCATGCAGACCTCTAACCTAGATCTCAGAGTCTATAAGAGATAGACCTATTTTTTCCGACAGCATTTGTTATGTTTGCAAGCAAGAGATCAAGTTTGTTTCAAATTTTTGCCACGCCCACATCCGCCCCCGAAAATAAAAAAACTAATAACAAGCGTAATTTTAAAGCTAGAGTTGTGAATTTTTGTACATACAATAATTACTATAGCAGTTTTGATTCCTGATCAGTTTTGGTTGCGATCAGATAAAAATTATCGAAGCTATTAAAGAAATACTTTTGTATGGGAAAAAACGCCTACTTACTAGAGGTCTTAGTTGCTTTGGCTGACACTCTGGTATATTGTGCAGTATATGGTATATTTTGAATGCGGTACTATATCGATATACCAAATATACCATTTAGTATATTTTGAGAAAAATACCGCAAAATATATTTATTTTATTTAAAATGGGTAGCGGGTATCTCACAGTCGAGTACACTCGACTGTAGCTTTCTTACTTGTTTTTTACTCTAATTATTTATTTAAAATCTGTCTGTTCGGACAATAATTAAATTTACGGAGGTAGCCTTGTCGATTAGCTTCTTACAAGAGATGGCTATTGGGGTACTAGAGGGCTAATCATCATCCTCCATAGGCAGGTCGAGGGGGTGTTTTCTTCTAAGCCTCCTGACAGTTTGACTGTTGTCCAAGACGTTGATGGCCAGTACGTTTGGGTGGTTATGGAGCCTGATGATGTAATTCGTGCTCACTTTTCGGATTTCATTTATCACCCAGGGAACCCTGAGTACCTCGTGGATGGTGCTGTTGTCGTGATAGGGATGAGCGTTCGAGACCATTCTCAGAGCCCTATTTTCCAGCCTTTGTATGTTTCTGCAGTTTGATTTACTGGCAGTGCCCCAAAACTGGATGTCGTAGTTCGAGATTGGTTTAATAATGGTTTTATAAACGAGCAGTTTACGTTTGCTTCAAAGCTTGGAGTGTCTTCCGATGAGCCATTGGAATTGCTTCAGTCTGCTTTCTCTTCCGTAGGATGGGTGTGCGCCATGTTAACCGCCTGTGGAGCGTTATGCCCAGGTATTTTGGCGTGGAATTTTCGGGAGTGTTATCCCCATTGGGGCTTACAGTTGCCGTTGCGGAGTGCAAATGTAGTTTGTGAGGATTTTTCGGGGTTTACCGAGATGTTCCACCTCCGTAGCTAGGGCTCGATTGTGTTAAGCTGACTCTGTAGTATTTCCGACGCTTCCTCTGGAGTTCGTGCAGTGGCGAGAAAGGAAGTGTCTTCGGCGTATGTGGCAACCGTTAAGTTGTCGTTGAGAATTGTAGGCATATCCGCTGTGTACAGCGTGTACAGGAGAGGGCCTAGAACGCTGCCTTGTGGTACCCCGGCTTGGATCCCTTTCGTGGTGGATCGCGCATTTCCGCATCTAACTTAAAAGCATCTGTTGTCAAGGTAAGATTGAAGGTTGGATGAGAAAGGATGAGAAAGGCTTCTCTTTAGTTTGAGCAGTAGCCCTGGGTGCAAGACTCTGTCGAAGGCTTGCTTCACGTCAAGCATTACGGCGCAGCAGTACTTCTAATTGAATGGGGTCTCCAGCCATTGGCCAAGAACTCTTCGAACGAGCTCTGCCTGAGCTTCAAAAGCTCATCCTTCAGCTGCTTTGCGGCTCTGTTGAATGCTTTTTTGTCTCTTGGATTTCTGGACAGGACGCTTTCTAGGCTTGCAGTCTCGTGCTCCTCTTGATCATCCTTGGATGTGCAGTTTTTGTCAATGCAGGGAAGTTCAAGCGCAGTTCCACTGCGCTTTGATCGGAGAAGAGGTCCGTGTTAGAAGAGCACGAAACTTTGGCACTATCAAAGGAGAGGGCCATGACGGGATGTTTGATCGGATTCGTTGGCCAGTAGGTTGCCTCTGCTGTGGTGTGGCATACGATGCACCTGCGCTGGATGCACCTAAGAAGCTTTGCGTCTCACCATCGGAGCTTTGCATTGAGATCACCCCCAATTAGAAATCTGTTGTCCAGGCTGCTCAGCAGAAAATCAAAGGGCCTTTCGGACACTCTGTGTCTGGAGGGGAGGTAGACCGCGGCGACTGTAAGGTCTCCTTGGCACATTGCACCCAGTCTTTCTGTAAGGTACTTAGCTCGTTGCCCGCCTTAATAATTATTGCCGCTCTGCCGAGATCTCTGCCGCTGGGGTGGTCAGCATGGATGACATCATATCCGTGAAGTCGGAGGTGAGTTTCGGAAATGAGGAGTATGTCAATGTTGTGTGTGTGGATAAAGTGTTCCACTTCTGGTCTTATTTTAATCAGGAAGTTAGCGTGATATTTAATCCAGTTTGCATAGTGATTTGCTTGGTGGGAGTGAATTGGCGTTGGGATGCACATGGCTAGATCGTCTCGGCTGTTGATGCTGATCAAGAATATATTGTCATATATACTTACATGCATACACACCGAAATCCTATATGTATGTACACATGCTGTATAAGTGAGCTTTTACCTCGCAGAACTTCACAGTTTCGAAATCTTAGATTATAAGTTAGTCTTAAGCTGATCACGACTCAGAGCGGAGTTATTTGAAGAATCAATAAAGTTATTAATTATACTAAAACATAAACCCGCGTATAATAATTAACAAACAAAACACAAGTGTCGCGAGAGCATTTGTGTACCAGCCAAGAAAGTTGGCAATCAACACAAAACTATATACTTTATAGGGTCGGAGATACCTCCTTCTACCTTTTACATACATTTCCTGCCGGCACAAGGTTATAATACCCTTCTACCCTATGGTAGCGGGTATAAAAATGTGCTGTCGCCAGATTTCCAGGAACAAAACGGCATTGCTAATTCAAAATTTAGCTTATTGATCGACAGAGTAAGTTTACCATTTATTTTTAATGTATTGGTTTACCGTATATTTATTTAAAAAAAATTGATCTTTGCAGGAGTCGCCATTAATTATTTTAGTATCTAACAGTCGAAAATTGTGTACATTTTTGTGCCTTATTGATCTTGAAGACGCAGATGCTGTATCTATAGCAACAGCGCTAAAAAATAAGTTAAAGGTAATGAACATGAACATAAGTGACCTTACCGGAATAGGTACAGATAATGCGAGCGTTATGATCGGCCCTAAAAGAAGGAAGGAAGTTTATCAGGAGTTAAAGAAAGATGTCCCTTCACTTGTTTTAATTAAATGTGTTTGCCACTCGGTGCAATTGGCTGTAAACCATGCATGTAAATAATCTGATAAATCAGATTATGCATATAATCATGCTCCTAAGCTTACCATTGTCAAATAAGAAAATTCATAAATTTTTTTCTCAGGTATGGATTGCAACGAGCTGAAAAATGCTGTTTTCAGTACGACGTCCCCCATAAGTTCCTTTCACAGATTGGAACAATGGGAAAATATTTGAGTTACGAGGATGTGGAAATTGGGCAAGTTTTAAACAATTTGCTTAATGGAGAAGAATCATATAATAATCAGCACTGAATGTAAAAAAATATAAGATTTTGTTATTGAAAACTAATAGCAACTTTAATTTACTATTTTTTAAGAAATCTAGCTATTTTTGGCTATTTTTTTTTAACCTTCATTGCTATAAACGACCACTAAGAGTTTCGGGGTTCTTTTTATGATCACTCAACAAAAACTTAGAGAGAGCGATTCAACTGAACGCTCGCTCATTGAGGGTCAACAGAAGAGCGAAAAAACGAAAGACTCATCGTAAACGGTCTTTTGTCTTCAGTACCTTTTTAACAACGTTAAGCAACAACTTTAACGTATTTATTAGATCTTATAATGTTTATCATTTGTCGCGTCAATCTCGAAATCACTAAATACTTCAGCAGGTTTTGCAATTAAATGCGACTTTAAATTTGTTACGCGAGAGACTGCTAACTTCACACCGCAAACATTGCACTAGCCTTATTGTCTTCTGCATTAAATTAAAAAAAATTGCACTTTTTTGTTGTGAACCCATCTTAACACAAGAATTAAAACAATCCACAAAAACAAGTATGGTTGCAAAACGGTCAGCGAATGAGCAGACCAAAAAGGAAGCACGAAATTGATTTTTGGTTGAGCACAGACCGTTCGTTCAAGAGACACTGGTGAACGGTTCTTGTCTGACTTTTTGCGCAAAGGGTGCGTAAAAACAGGTTTTTGGTGACTACAAGAAGAAACGGTCAAATGTTATTTGCTAACTCTAGTGTTAAACATACCTTTAAAAGCCTCAGCATTCTTGAAAGCCTCCGTTATTGTCATAATATTTATACCCGCTACCCATAACTTTGTGCCGACAGGAAATGTAAGACAGGTAGAAGAAGGCATCTCCGACCCTATAAAGTATATATATTCTTGATCAGCGTTAACAGCCAAGACGATCTAGCCATGTCTGTCCGTATGAAAACCTAGATCTCAGAGACTATAAGAGATAGAGCTATAATTTTTTTCGATAGCATTTGTTATGTTTGCACGTATGTAGATCAAGTTTGTTTCAAATTTTTGCTACGCCCCCTTCCGACCATGCAAATAAAAAAAATCTAATAACAAGCGTAATTTTGAAGCTAGAGTTGGTATATACAGTAATAACTATAGTAGTTACGATTCCTGAAAATTTGGTTGCGATCAGATAAAAATTGTCGAAGTTATTAAAGAAATACTTTTGTATGGGCAAAAACGCCTACTTACTGGGGGTCTTAGTTTCTTTGGCTGCCAATCTGGTATATTGTGCCGTCTATGGTATATTTTGAATGTGGCACTATATCGATATACCACATAAACCATTTGGAATATTTTCAGTATTTTTACAGTATATTTGGTATATTTTGAGAATAATACCGCAAAATATATTGCTTTTATTCAAAATGGGTAGCGGGTATCTCACAGGCGAGTACACTCGACTGTAGCTTTCTTACTTGTTTCAAAGTTCGTTGACAGCTAAGAATTAAAACTAATATATGGTGTGAACAACGTGTGTGTATGCGTTCGGCGCAAATTTTCAATGGTATGTACGTAAGTTACATGTGCACACATAGACAGAACGAAATCTGGTGATACGCACACATACATACATATCACATATTGTACATACCTTCTTTAGCGCGCATTTTGCGAAAATATCACCATGTTTGTCTTTTAGGTGCGAAGACAGATTTCTTATATTCTACAGATCTGCATGAATACAGTCAAAGCAGCATTTGGTACTCTCACTCGATGTTCTGACTGACTGAGTGAGACATTGAATAAAACGGATTTGGCAAATGTGGTCAAGGCATGAGTAGAAAATTAGCCGTATCCGAATTTCGAAGCAATGTACGAATGAGTTTCGCGACCGAGTACTCGATTAGTTGTGCACCGCATTGGCGACGTCAAATGTATTTGTAAGTAAATCAAATAAACAACCTTAATAAAAATAGAAGTAATTTTGAAGAAGATACAAGATTAAGACAAGCCCCGTTAGTCAAGTCTAAAACAACGAACCCTTTCAAGAAGACAGGTAATATCGAGAAACTTGATGAAAAACATTTTGAAGAAACAAACAGAGGAAGAAAAGTCACCCATTATAAATCAAAATTTAAAAAGAAGAAAGTAATTAATAAAAGCGAATATTACAATTAACCCGCTTAGGTATCTTTAATCCGCAACTACTTAAACATGATTCAATAGATCATATCAATCATGAAAAATTAATTAATATAAAAACTTCAGCACGGTTCAATCCAATCACAAATGAAATTTTTCTGATGTCTCATATACCACTTCGCAATCTCGAAGTTAAAACTTTTCAAATAATTCCATACCTAGACGGAAATGGACAGATCATTAGTGAAAATATTGAAGGGGAAATTTTATTTACATAATAACTTTGTTTCAAATACTATCTCAAAGATGAACATAAATGACCAATGCATGCAAATATAATAAAATATGAAACACCAGTTTGTACTTTCAATAAATATCGCAAACAAGATTTTATACAATGTAACGTGCAACGATATACGCCGCAAGGACGGACGGACGATCTGTGGGTGCGGGGCACGCTTTAGTATCCGTCTCTAGCTCGTCGGCTTTGGGGGTGGTGGTCTTGCTTCCACAAATCTATCCTTTTCGCTGCGCACTATTATTAAGAAGATTAGAATTGAGCGTGCTGCGACATAGAGAAAAGCTAGAACACTAACCGGAAGAGAAGTAATAAAAAAAAAACTAAAGTTTCCATAATCCTGCAGAGAAAGAGAGAAAGAAAGAGAGAGAGAGAGAGGAGAGAGAGAGAGAAGAAGAGACAGAGTACGAGATTTAGGTTACCATCTTGTCACTGGTGTTACGTGACAAGGATCCCCACCCATCCTATGATCACAAGCAACAGAGCCAGGCTCTGGTGATCCCTTTTGGGCCCTACGACGGTGGAGCCTAAGGCCAGGTTCGGCTAATTAAAAGAGAAATTACTCCATGTTCAAATTTGTTTTTTAATTAAGGGTGTAAATATATAAGAAATAATACATTATAAACAAGTATAAAGTAAATTTAAAAAAAAAAAGGTTTAATATAACAAAAGAATATAATATTTAAATCTAATAATTTTTAAATTGTATTTGAGAATATTTCAATTTTTGTGCCGTATTTGCTTTTTCCCTAATTGTTTAATATTTATTAGTTTAATAATATGTATAATTTGTTTATTTTAAATTTGTTTTGTTTTCATCGGCTGTGTTTCATTTCATTTTATTTCTATTTATTAAGAATTAATTTATCTTAGCGCAACTTTTATCTCTTCTATTATTCTTATTTAACTTTAACTATAAACTTGTTTAGTTGCGTGAACTTTTTTTTTTGTGTGCGTAATGTGCAAGAATTAAAATATTTGTACAAGATGTACATTTTTCAGTTTTCTTTAACGAACTTACCCCCAGAACTCCTGCGGCGGTGATCGATCTCCGGCGAAGTGCTGGAACGGGCTAAACGACGAGGTGTTGCATAATAAAAAAAAATAAATTTTTGCACAATAAGCACATCCGCACATTTTTGAATTATACATTATTAATCTATAGCACAACAAATTATTAATTAATTTAAACAAAATTTTACTTATAATTCATGTTCTTTTCTGGACATGACTTTCATATTGTTTTTAATTTTCGATTTGCTTTTGACCAACTATTCATTTTTTTTCATTCTATTCTTTACAATTTTCTAACACTCTTGTTTTAATATTTTCTTTTTTACAATTACATTTTTTCCTAATCGCACTTTTACAATTTGTTTTAATCTTTCATAATTGCGATTGTGTTTATTATTTTTTTAATTTTAACATGTGTTGGCGCTTCGCTTTTAAATCGGTTTAATGGATCTGCACTTTTATTTATTTTTTTGTCATAATTGTTTCAATCAGTATACAAACATAAGCGCTAGCTGTAATTTTACTTTTGTTGTTTCGTAGTGCACCTTTCACATTTTTAACTTATTTATATTTTTTAACGAAACTGCACTTCATTTTCTATTTATTTATTATTTATTCAAATTTTAACTTTGTTTTCGAATTTTGTAAATTTTAGTTTGTTTCGTGCGAAAGCGCTACACTTCTTGAAACATTCTTATAATTTGCAATTTGGACTTTTGTTTGTTTGTTTTATATATTACTTGAATGATTTGATTTAAATCATTTTTTGTTTTGTTTTTCACAACACTTTTAAGTGACGATTAGAGGAGATCAATGATTTCACAAAAACAAATTGATGACGGTGGCAGAGAGTTAAAGTTGGCGCCTAAAGGCGCTTCGCTGGCCAGGCGGTGGCCTGTAGAGGCGCTCCGCTGGCCGAGAGGGCCGGTGCAGGGGTGCTCCGCTGGCCGTGAGGGCCGGAGAGGGTACTCCGCTGGCCGAGAGGGCCGGCGCAGGGGTGCTCCGCTGGCCGAGAGGGCCTGCAGGGGTGCTCCGCTGGACAAGCTGCGGCTTGCGAAGGCACTTGGTCGAAGCAAACTGGCTGTCTGCTTCGAAGCAAAGAACAAGGCCTTGAAGGCAACAAAAACAATCCTGCGAACAAAATTTTAGTCAAACGGAGTCCTCCCATGACATGATAAAACTTTTCTCTTACCAAATATTTGCAATAACAATAAAAAAATCCCCAATAGCGCTCGATGCCTTCCGATTCAAATCTTCTATAATTACGCGTCTATGTACGCAGCCGGTCATTAGAAAAATGACCAAACCGGAACCGGATTTCGCTAAGTTGGCCGCGCTCAAGCTGATGCAGCTGGCGCAAATGTCAAAGCTGAGCTTTCCAGTGCAACCGATGCACTTTAAGCTTATCAGCAGTTTTACAACACTGCTCAGCTTATCAGCTGCTTACAGCGCTGCTTTAAGCTCAGCTTAACAGCAGCTTAAGCTAATTCGACAGACTAACAAATGCATACTTTTAGGAGCTACTTGCAACAACATCAACCTTGGCTTAACTTAGCAGACTTTTAGGCCGAATTCAATGCCTGTTGCTGTAGGCGCCGTTACAAAAACCCCCCTGCTACAATCAGACTAGGGTATTTCTTTCCAATACATACCCTAGACTGATACCGCCGGAAGCGACATCACTGTCGAATGTCCTTGACATGATAATTGCCTAGCAAACGGCCTTGCAACTCCTCGAGCTCGTAATTTGAGTTGCGGAGTTTTCTATGAACTCGCGCCTTTACAAATGCCGGACCAAACTTTGCATTGTATCCAGTCTGGAAACAACTTTGCTTGAAGTTCCGCCGGAACACTTCTTGTCCTGGTGCGAAAGTTATTATCCTTGCCCGCAAATTATATCGTTTCTCGTTTACATCATGCTTTAGTTGCATCAGCTTACATGCATTCTGACGGATCAAATCAAAAGAGTCCTGTCGATTAAATACTAATGATCGATCATCCAGCATGTTTAGCTTTTTAAGTAATGCATATGTTGACCCAGACGTAATCATGTGCTGGCCGAATGAAGAAGTACCGATGCTCGAATGCACGGACGATCTCAAAGCACAGCATATTTTGTTTAAGCTTTCGTCCCAATCCTTCTGATCTGGACGCAAGTAAGCTCTTATTCCCGAAATTACCGAGCGATTAACTCGTTCAGATGCATTCGCTTGAGGGGAATGAACAGCGGTGAACATTTGATTTACTCCATACTGTTTCAAGAGCTTTTGAAACGCCTCAGAGCGAAACTGCGATTCATTGTCAGAGACAATAGTTTCTGGAACGCCGAAAGTCATGAATAGTTCTCCTTCCATATATTTAATTACGAGAGCCGCGTTTATTCTTTTTACTGGCTTAAGGAAAACATATTTTGAAAAATGGTCGAGTACTATAAATATTCCAATATTTCCACTCCTTGATCGGGGATACGGCCAAGAAAGTCAATGAAAAGGCGTTGGAAAAACCGCTGACTTTTAGGGGCTTTACCCAATGGAGGTTTCAGAGCATGATTTGGTGCTTTCGTAGTCTTACAAACTTCACAAGCGTTGATGTAAGCTTTAACATCAGAAACGAGACCAGGCCAGAAATAATATCGCCTCACTCTTTCGATGGCTTTGTGGATACCACCATGTGAGCACAAAGGACTGTCATGCGACTGGAAAAGAATTTCAGGGACCAATTTGGTATCCAGAGTTTCCAGGCATACTCGCCGTGTATCTGCTCTCCTGTCAAATGCTCAGCCTTACGATACACGTATCTACTATCAACTTTTAAATCAGGAACATTTTTACTATAAGCTTTTACGCTATCGAGTAACTCCAAGTACTCTTGAGACTTGAAATGTGGCAAGTCTAAATCCACAAATAAACCCTGTCGTAAGTCTATAGCAGCCACGCCATCTTCATTCAATCTCGACAGAGAATCTGGTACCACATTCATTGAGCCTTTACGATGCTCTATTTTAAACCGATACCTTTGTAACGATAATGCCCAACGAGCTAGACGTGAATTCAAATCATGGTTGGACGTCAGTCATTTTAATGAAGCATGATCAGTCACAATGGTGAACTCGTGACCTTCCACGTAAGCACGAAAATTCTTCAGTGCTACAATCGCTGCTAAACACTCTTGCTCGGTGACAGTTTGTTGAGCTTTTTCGAAATGAAAGCCACTGGACGTTCATCTGCGTTTTCACTCAATTGGACTAATACTGTTCCAACGCCAGATTTACTAGCATAGCAATGTATTGCGAATGGCTTAGTAAAATCAGGGCTGCATAGCACGGGAGCTTCACTAAGGCGTGATTTCAACACGTCGAATGCTGTACATGCTTCCGGTGTCATACTAAATCTTCGTTTAGTGGTCATTAAATCGGTTAAAGGTGAAGTTAACGAGGCAAAATTCGGAACGAACTTGCGATACCAACCGCACAAACCCATGAAACTTCGCAAACCTCGTAATGTTTTCGGAAGTGGAAAATCTTTTATGGCTCTGACTTTCTCTGGGTCAGTCTTAATTCCACCGTCTCCGATGATGTGGCCCAAATAGCGCACACGCCGCATGCACAAATGACTTTTGCCAATGTTGATTGTCAGACCTGCACGCTCAATGTGGAGAGCTATCTCTCTCAACACCTCCAAATGACCATTGAAACTAGATGAGACTATAAGCAAATCGTCTAAATATACAAATACTTCATTTCTAAGATGGGCCGGTACTACCTTGTCCATCAATCTCGACATAGTGCTAGTCGCGTTACACAATCCAAAAGGCATAACTTTAAATTGATATAACGGCCTACCAGGGACAGTGAAAGCCGTTTTATCTCGGGCTTGAACATCGAGAGGCACTTGCCAATACGCATCTTTTAAATCTAAGCTGGTGATGAACTCAGCTTTAGGTAGTCTACTCAAAATGCCGTTAATTTGAGGAAGTGGATACGCATCTTTCTCCGTTAAGCTGTTAGCTTTACGGCAGTCTAAACAGATTCGCACTTTGCCTGGTTTTGTTACCATAACGATTGGAGAAGACCAGGCACTTTCTGACTCTTCTATTACTCCCAGTTCGAGCATCCTGTCTATTTCAGCATACATCGCCTTTTCTACAGCAGGCGAGACTGAGAAATGTCGCTGCTTAATAGGCTTAGCGCCGCCCACATCAGAATGCGAAATTAAATTCGTCTTCCCTAATCCCTTTCGAGCAAATGAAGGAAAACACTCTATCACAAGAGCTAGCTTGGCCCTGTCCCTGCTCGATAATTCATGTTGGTCCTCATCTTAAACTTTGGTGTTAAAATCTTCGACACTGGCTACTTCTAGATTTTTCGGAAGATGATCGTAAAGCTTCCAGAAATCAATACCCAAATACAGGTCTTGTTTCAGGGATGGAACAATATAAACTTCTAAGAGTTTTTCAAGGTTAGCGTACTCTACCTTAACTTTCATCCGCCCTACAACTTGCTGAAGACTTCCATCGGCAGTGGTTGCGCTTTTCTTAATTTCTTTAAATGCGATTTTATTCTCAATAATTTCTTTTGCTAGCGCTCCTCCGCAATAACTTATTGAAGCCCCTGAATCCAGCAGACCGTACACAGTGCGATTGAGAATTCGAACGGACAAAAATGGTCGAGGATCACTAGATCCAGGTGAGAGTGTGCCTATGTGTTCTAACCCAAGCACACACTTTTTGACCTGCTGCCAAAACGATTTAATGGGCTTGGTGCTTCGAGTTTTGGATTTCGTAAAACCAGGTGAAAAATCATTTGTAAGAACGGTTTTCTCTTTCAATATTGGTATTTTTTGATGTAGCAATAAGCTGCCATCGTTCTGTAAGTCCGGTAAAATTTTCACATTTGGTAAAGTGTATGGTGGAAGTTGTGAGACTTCCGTCACTCGTCTGTTATTGTCGCTTGGCTTCGAGAGGCACTCGGAGTCTTCGGTTTGTACGCTGACTTCGATGTGCCGGGCTTGGAGTTTTTTGAGCACTTGCCACAACTCGGTTTGTACGTGTTAGCTGCTCCACAGCCATAAAAAAAAACCCTTCGGTCTGATACGCAATCCTGGTATCGGTGTCCTTCCTTACGGCAATTCCAGCATACCAAAGATAGAGCTTCTATGTCTAACTCGCTTTCCCATTCTGACTCAATACTCTGAGTTTGACAATCTACAAACTCTACGACTTCACGTCTAAATGGTGTCCTTTTTACGTAGCCGTGAGACTTTTGGACATCGTCCAAAAAGGTTTCGCGTCGACGGCATATCTCTCTCAAATCTGACACAGTTTTACATCTACATTTAACAGCTCATGCCGTATTTCAGGCCTTAAATTGTTTTTACTAACCAACGAAAAATGCATATAAATAAAAAAAATAATAAAATTAAAAAAAAAATATAAAAAATGGTACTATTCAAAGGAACCAAAAATAACGTAGAAATATAAAGAAATAATTCATAAATATTTTTAGCCGAACTCGTAACCAGACACACACCTGTCGTAGGGTAGTTTAACTTTTAATAACCAAAAATTCTCGTACAAAGGATAAATAGACAGAGGGATGAGTTTAGAATCTTAGCTGATTTACGGACAACAGAACGATCAGAATCTTCTTATTGTTTTCCAATTAAATCTTCTAAGAACTAAAGCTTCTGAAGTTTTGAAGTGAAGTCTGCCAAAGTCATACGGGGTTGTGACACTTTTTAATTCAAATGTCCACATAATCCACCGTTTGAACTTTGTGCAGATTATCCTGTGTCGATAACGTGTGTATCTTATAACAAGGGCCAGAATATCCACCGGAATTGAATTCTTCTGTAGTTCCTTTTATTAACAGATACCCCATTATTGACCCATTTGATAGAAGAGGAGATAGAATTCTGATGCCAACATTAAATAGTGGCCAAAACCGAAAAATAAAATTTTCTGTTTTGTTTTCCAAAGCTATTAGGAAATTAACGTCGAATTCTTTTAAAGAGTTTGAAATATTAAGAAAGGAAAAAAATCTAAAACTGTGAAACAAAAGGCAAACTTTAGAATTTTCATTGCGAGAGTCTTACTGAGTTATTACTGTACCCAATAAGGCCCTACACGTTGGGCGCCACTTTTCTTATTAATAATAATGAATTATCTCTGTAACGTGCAACGATATACGCCGCAAGGACGGACGGACGATCTGTGGGTGCGGGGCACGCTTTAGTATCCGGCTCTAGCTCGTCGGCTTTGGGGGTGGTGGTCTTGCTTCCACAAATCTATCCTTTTCGCTGCGCACTATTCTTAAGAAGATTAGAATTGAGCGTGCTGCGACATAGAGAAAAGCTAGAACACTAACCGGAAAAGAAGTAATAAAAAAACAAGTAAGAAAGTTACAGTCGAGTGTGCTCGACTGTGAGATACCCGCTACCCTTTTTTAATAAAGGCAAAATATTGCGGTATCATTTTCAAAATATACCGAAAATACTAAAAAAAATATACTAAAAATATACCAAATGGTATATCGATATAGTACCGCATTCAAAATAAACCATAGGCGGCTCAATATACCAGATTATTAGCCAAAGCAACTAAGACCCCTAGTAAGTAGGCGTTTTTGCCCATACAAAAGTATTTCTTCAATAACTTCCACAATTTTTATCTGATCGCAATCAAATCAGGAATCATAACTATTACAGTAGTTATTGCATATACCAAAATTCGTAACTCTAGCTTTAAAATTACGCTTGTTATTCGATTTTTTTGATTTGCGGGGGCGGAAGTGGGCGTGGCAAAAATTTGAAACAAACTTGATCTGCGTGCAAATATAACAAATGCTGTCGAAAAATAATTATAGCTCTATCTCTTATAGTCTCTGAGATCCAGTGTTTCATACGGACAGACGGACAGACACACAGACACACAGACGGACAGACGGACATGGCTATATCGTCTCGGCTGTTGACGCTGATCAAGAATATATATACTTTATAGGGTCGGAGATGCCTCCTTCTACCTGTTACATACATTTCCTGCCGGCACAAAGTTATAATACCCTTCTACCCTATGGGTAGCGGGTATAAAAACTAAAGTTTCCATAATCCTGCAGAGAAAGAGAGAAAGAAAGAGAGAGAGAGAGAGAAGAAGAGACAGAGTACGAGATTTAGGTTACCATCTTGTCACTGGTGTTACGTGACAAGGATCCCCACCCATCCTATGATCACAAGCAACAGAGCCAGGCTCTGGTGATCCCTTTTGGGCCCTACGACGGTGGAGCCTAAGGCCAGGTTCGGCTAATTAAAAGAGAAATTACTCCATGTTCAAATTTGTTTTTTAATTAAGGGTGTAAATATATAAGAAATAATACATTATAAACAAGTATAAAGTAAATTTAAAAAAAAAAGGTTTAATATAACAAAAGAATATAATATTTAAATCTAATAATTTTTAAATTGTATTTGAGAATATTTCAATTTTTGTGCCGTATTTGCTTTTTCCCTAATTGTTTAATATTTATTGGTTTAATAATACGTATAATTTGTTTATTTTAAATTTGTTTTGTTTTCATCGGCTGTGTTTCATTTCATTTTATTTCAATTTATTAAGAATTAATTTATCTTAGCGCAACTTTTATCTCTTCTATTATTCTTATTTAACTTTCTATAAACTTGTTTAGTTGCGTGAACTTTTTTTTTGTGTGCGTAATGTGCAAGAATTAAAATATTTGTACAAGATGTACATTTTTCAGTTTTCTTTAACGAACTTACCCCCAGAACTCCTGCGGCGGTGATCGATCTCCGGCGAAGTGCTGGAACGGGCTAAACGACGAGGTGTTGCATAATAAAAAAAAATAAATTTTTGCACAATAAGCACATCCGCACATTTTTGAATTATACATTATTAATCTATAGCACAACAAATTATTAATTAATTTAAACAAAATTTTACTTATAATTCATGTTCTTTTCTGGACATGACTTTCATATTGTTTTTAATTTTCGATTTGCTTTTGACCAACTATTCATTTTTTTTCATTCTATTCTTTACAATTTTCTAACACTCTTGTTTTAATATTTTCTTTTTTACAATTACATTTTTTCCTAATCGCACTTTTACAATTTGTTTTAATCTTTCATAATTGCGATTGTGTTTATTATTTTTTTAATTTTAACATGTGTTGGCGCTTCGCTTTTAAATCGGTTTAATGGATCTGCACTTTTATTTATTTTTTTGTCATAATTGTTTCAATCAGTATACAAACATAAGCGCTAGCTGTAATTTTACTTTTGTTGTTTCGTAGTGCACCTTTCACATTTTTAACTTATTTATATTTTTTAACGAAACTGCACTTCATTTTCTATTTATTTATTATTTATTCAAATTTTAACTTTGTTTTCGAATTTTGTAAATTTTAGTTTGTTTCGTGCGAAAGCGCTACACTTCTTCAAACATTCTTATAATTTGCAATTTGGACTTTTGTTTGTTTGTTTTATATATTACTTGAATGATTTGATTTAAATCATTTTTTGTTTTGTTTTTCACAACACTTTTAAGTGACGATTAGAGGAGATCAATGATTTCACAAAAACAAATTGATGACGGTGGCAGAGAGTTAAAGTTGGCGCCTAAAGGCGCTTCGCTGGCCAGGCGGTGGCCTGTAGAGGCGCTCCGCTGGCCGAGAGGGCCGGTGCAGGGGTGCTCCGCTGGCCGTGAGGGCCGGAGAGGGTACTCCGCTGGCCGAGAGGGCCGGCGCAGGGGTGCTCCGCTGGCCGAGAGGGCCTGCAGGGGTGCTCCGCTGGACAAGCTGCGGCTTGCGAAGGCACTTGGTCGAAGCAAACTGGCTGTCTGCTTCGAAGCAAAGAACAAGGCCTTGAAGGCAACAAAAACAATCCTGCGAACAAAATTTTAGTCAAACGGAGTCCTCCCATGACATGATAAAACTTTTCTCTTACCAAATATTTGCAATAACAATAAAAAAATCCCCAATAGCGCTCGATGCCTTCCGATTCAAATCTTCTATAATTACGCGTCTATGTACGCAGCCGGTCATTAGAAAAATGACCAAACCGGAACCGGATTTCGCTAAGTTGGCCGCGCTCAAGCTGATGCAGCTGGCGCAAATGTCAAAGCTGAGCTTTCCAGTGCAACCGATGCACTTTAAGCTTATCAGCAGTTTTACAACACTGCTCAGCTTATCAGCTGCTTACAGCGCTGCTTTAAGCTCAGCTTAACAGCAGCTTAAGCTAATTCGACAGACTAACAAATGCATACTTTTAGGAGCTACTTGCAACAACATCAACCTTGGCTTAACTTAGCAGACTTTTAGGCCGAATTCAATGCCTGTTGCTGTAGGCGCCGTTACAACAAATAGTAGAACCAAATATTTTAATAACTTGGAATATAAAACGAATCAAACTAAACCAAAATTGTAACAATTTAGACATTTACATTGAAAAGGATAAAATAATCCAAATATTTAATTGTATAATTGAATTAAAAAATGTAAAATTATCAAATAGAGCCCAACAATTCACAACAATTATATTTACAGAATACAATGTAACTAAAATAGAACCATTATCATACATAGAAACAAAAGAAATGATTTTGTATAACAATACGGAAAATATTATCTACAAATATTCAACAATTACAATTGTATTAATCTTAGTTCATATTGTTATATACTACTTAGCAAGTAAGAAAATCAAAACACCTTTCAACACAATCATACAACAATATGAAAGAAAAAATGAAACGAACACAAAAGCTAATGCTGAAATTGAAATTACAGAAAAACCAGTACCACTTGCATATGTACCCTGAATTAAACGCTTGAGGACAAGCTAATTTCTATAGGTTGGGGGAGTGACATATCCACCACCACCATTCTCGTAATTATTCCCCTATCTCCAAAATATCCTATTGCATTCACATAAAGATTATATTATATTCAAAACATAAACTTGTCACGACAGCACCAATCGTAACAAACAAAAAAGTTCTATTGCATTCAAATAAAGATCATATTCTAAACATAAAACAAGTAAGAAAGTTACAGTCGAGTGTGCTCGACTGTGAGATACCCGCTACCCATTTTTAATAAACGCAAAATATTGCGGTATCATTTCCAAAATATACCAAAAATACTAAAAAAATACTAAAAATAATATATACATATAATGGTATGTTTTGTATATCGATATAGTACACCATTCAAAATATACCATAGACGGCACAATGTGCCAGATTGTCGGCCACAGGCTGTGTTGCCAAAGTTCGTCGAGAAAAAAAAACTGTTTTTGACGGTAAGAACGTTTCAAAAAAGCTGAAAAATTAGAAATAGAAGTTAAAAAAAAGCGGGGTTTTCAATTCATTATATTCTTTATATTTTTCTGATAGGCACAGGTGGAGCACACGAGCACAGTTAAAACATTTTATATAGAATTTGAACAGCAGCTGCTCTGATCTTTACAATATTTTCAAAATTTCGTCAATACTGTCCTCATTCTCCTCATTTTTATTCTCATACGTTAATCCGGTTCCTATAATTTTTAGGAATTTATGAGGCATGTTGGTGCACTTTGTGTAGACGTATGCGACTAGTGCTGTCATCTTCAAAGTATTTAATCCTTAGGTCGATGCATGCTCGGCCACAAAAAGGCATAGCGCTGCTTCTTGTTCCATCGTCTTAACCTGCAAAGTTACAAAATCTATTTTGTTGGTTTGCACAAAGCCGCCCGTAGCACTTTTATGCTTTTTGGTCAAGGCATGGGTTCGCAAATCAGATAGTTTTACGGTGATTGTGCATTTGCAGTAACTGCACAAAACACTTCTTTCATCCGTGTCGTCCCTACGTGCCCATGTCTTAAACTCATCGCTTGTTAGCCAAGCGTCCCGACATTTTTGTTTGTAGTTTTTTGGCATATTTTAAAACAATAAAAACATACTGAACTTCATTCCCTCAATTCATTATTGCCGTTAGTGACGCTACGATCAGAATTGGTTTATCGTTCTTTGAGGTTGCTTTACAACAATATAAATCGATTTGTCACTAAAAGTGTTGGCAAGCATAGTCAAAACAGCTTCGGCTAATATTGTTCCATATTTTTGGGCATGTAGAAAAAAAATCGGAAAAAAGCATTTAAGTAAAAAAAAAAAGCCAGAATTCCCGCTGCCCGCTGTTTGCAATTTTTTCTAGCAAATGGCATTTTAAAAAAGCCAGTTTCGACGGGAAAAAAGCGACTCTGGCAACACTGGCCACAGCAATTACGGCCCCTAGTAAGTAGGCGTTTTTGCCCATACAAAAGTATTTCTTTAATAACTGCCACAATTTTTATCTGATCGCAACCAAATTTTCAGAAATCATAACTACTACAGAAATGATTGTAAATACTAAAATTCGTAGCTCTAGCTTTAAAATTACACTTGTTATTCGATTTTTTTGATTTGCGGAGGCGGAAGTGGGCGTGGCCAAAATTTGAAACAAATTTGATCTGCGTGCAAACATAACAAATGCTGTCGAAAAAAAATTATAGCTCTATCTCTTATAGTCTCTGAGATCTAGGTGTTCATACGGACGGACGGACAGACGGACGGACGGACAGACGGACATGGCTATATCGTCTCGGCTGTTGACGCTGATCAAGAATATATATACTTTATAGGGTCGGAGACGCCTCCTTCTACCTGTTACATACATTTCCTGCCGGCACAAAGTTATAATACCCTTCTACCCTATGGGTAGCGGGTATAAAGATCCACTTCACTCCACTTAAAATTTTTTGGTGCATTATGAGAACTCAGCATTAAAACACTAACACATACGCAAAACATTACATATATGTTAGCTCTAAGTCGCAATAAGAAGTTTCTTGTTCAAACTCAACATATTGTAAAGTCAGTTTTTAAAGACACTTTCCTCAGACAAGATGCGTAGCCCGCTAATCTTGCAATACCAATACAGTTCGTCTACAAGTCAGTGCATACAGTGCGACTGGGCCAGAGTGATTACATGCTAGCAACCATTTCATCCTCGCCGCGTGTCTCGTTTTCTATCGTTCGCGCGCAACACAGTATCTTCCCGTTAGCTGTAGTAGTGTGACCACAAACTACTACTACTGCAACGATACCAGTGTGCTTACCCTCTAACACCCGCGCCGTACAGTGTACACTTCGAGCGACGACGACTCATATTCCGGTGCTATCTTCCACACCTGCCGCTTCAAGTCCTTACAGGCAAATCCCCCGCATCATGCTGACTACAGCACGGCGCAAGAGTTGGACCGAATTTATGACAACGCCCGCCCCGAATACCAGTACTACGCCCGCCGATACGAGGTTACAAGTCTTAACCAACTGATCCAGTTGGCCGTAGATTTCGAATACATCCAAGATCGAATCCAGCCACGAACCTCACTTGCGACGGCGACTGTCATATAGCCTCCGTCACCAGCCCGTCGAGAGGCATACACACCAATCCAGACCCCGCTGACGTGGCACAATCCCTTCCGAAGACCACCAGAGGACAGGCCCCTCCAACCATCTGTTCGTGTCACTCCCGCAGGACAACGTTTGGTGCCGGACTGGCAAGCGAGACATACGAACGATACGTTGCTGTCGGAACAATGCGGCGGAAAACGGCCATCGTCCTCTACCACGGCGGGAGGAGCCGAGGACGACGGCCACCACGACCCGCCAGTAACGCCGACGATGTAGTATTACGCACACAAAAAAAAAAGTTCACGCAACTAAACAAGTTTATAGAAAGTTAAATAAGAATAATAGAAGAGATAAAAGTTGCGCTAAGATAAATTAATTCTTAATAAATAGAAATAAAATGAAATGAAACACAGCCGATGAAAACAAAACAAATTTAAAATAAACAAATTATACGTATTATTAAACCAATAAATATTAAACAATTAGGGAAAAAGCAAATACGGCACAAAAATTGAAATATTCTCAAATAGAATTTAAAAATTATTAGATTTAAATATTATATTCTTTTGTTATATTAAACCATTTTTTTTTAAATTTACTTTATACTTGTTTATAATGTATTATTTCTTATATATTTACACCCTTAATTAAAAAACAAATTTGAACATGGAGTAATTTCTCTTTTAATTAGCCGAACCTGGCCTTAGGCTCCACCGTCGTAGGGCCCAAAAGGGATCAGCAGAGCCTGGCTCTGATGCTTGTGATCATAGGATGGGTGGGGATCCTTGTCACGTAACACCAGTGACAAGATGGTAACCTAAATCTCGTACTCTTTCTCTTCTTCTCTCTCTCTCTCTCCTCTCTCTCTCTCTTTCTTTCTCTCTTTCTCTGCAGGATTATGGAAACTTTAGTTTTTTTTTTATTACTTCTCTTCCGGTTAGTGTTCTAGCTTTTCTCTATGTCGCAGCACGCTCAATTCTAATCTTCTTAATAATAGTGCGCAGCGAAAAGGATAGATTTGTGGAAGCAAGACCACCACCCCCAAAGCCGATGAGCTAGAGCCGGATACTAAAGCGTGCCCCGCACCCACAGAACGTCCGTCCGTCCTTGCACGTTACATTGTATAAAATCTTGTTTGCGATATTTATTGAAAGTACAAACTGGTGTTTCATATTTTATTATATTTGCAATGCATTGGTCATTTATGATCATCTTTGAGATAGTATTTGAAACAAAGTTATTATGTAAATAAAATTTCCCCTTCAATATTTTCACTAATGATCTGTTCATTTCCGTCTAGGTATGGAATTATTTGGAAAGTTTTAACTTCGAGATTGCGAAGTGGTATATGAGACATCAGAAAAATTTCATTTGTAATTGGATTGAACCGTGCTGAAGTTTTTATATTAATTAATTTTTCATGATTGATATGATCTATTGAATCATGTTTAAGTAGTTTCGGATTAAAGATACCTAAGCGGGTTAATTGTAATATTCGCTTTTATTAATTACTTTCTTCTTTTTAAATTTTGATTTATAATGGGTGACTTTTCTTCCTCTGTTTGTTTCTTTAAAATGTTTTTCATCAAGTTTCTCGATATTACCTGTCTTCTTGAAAGGGTTCGTTGTTTTAGACTTTACTAACGGGGCTTGTCTAAATCTTGTATCTTCTTCAAAATTACTTCTATTTGTATTAAGGTTGTTTATTTAATTTACTTACAAATACATTTGACGTCGCCAATGCGGTGCACAACTAATCGAGTACTCGGTCGCGAAACTCATTCGTACATTGCTTCGAAATTCGGATACGGCTAATTTTCTACTCATGCCTTGACCACATTTGCCAAATCCGTTTTATTCAATGTCTCACTCAGTCAGTCAGAACATTGAGTGAGAGTACCAAATGCTGCTTTGACTGTATTCATGCAGATCTGTAGAATATAAGAAATCTGTCTTCGCACCTAAAAGACAAACATGGTGATATTTTCGCAAAATGCGCGCTAAAGAAGGTATGTACAATATGTGATATGTATGTATGTGTGCGTATCACCAGATTTCGTTCTGTCTATGTGTGCACATGTAACTTACGTACATACCATTGAAAATTTGCGCCGAACGCATACACACACGTTGTTCACACCATATATTAGTTTTAATTCTTAGCTGTCAACGAACTTTGAAACAAGTAAGAAAGCTACAGTCGAGTGTACTCGCCTGTGAGATACCCGCTACCCATTTTGAATAAAAGCAATATATTTTGCGGTATTATTCTCAAAATATAACAAAATATACTGTAAAAATACTGAAAATATACCAAATGGTATATGTGGTATATCGATATAGTGCCACATTCAAAATATACCATAGACGGCACAATATACCAGATTGTCAGCCAAAGAAACGAAGACCCCCAGTAAGTAGGCGTTTTTGCCCATACAAAAGTATTTCTTTAATAACTTCGACAATTTTTATCTGATCGCAACCAAATTTTCAGGAATCGTAACTACTATAGTTATTACTGTATATACCAACTCTAGCTTCAAAATTACGCTTGTTATTAGATTTTTTTTATTTGCATGGTCGGAAGGGGGCGTAGCAAAAATTTGAAACAAACTTGATCTACATACAAACGTGCAAACATAACAAATGCTGTCGAAAAAAATTATAGCTCTATCTCTTATAGTCTCTGAGATCTAGGTTTTCATACGGACAGACATGGCTAGATCGTCTTGGCTGTTGACGCTGATCAAGAATATATATACTTTATAGGGTCGGAGATGCCTTCTTCTACCTGTCTTACATTTCCTGTCGGCACAAAGTTATGGGTAGCGGGTATAAATATTATGACAATAACGGAGGCTTTCAAGAATGCTGAGGCTTTTAAAGGTATGTTTAACACTATAGTTAGCAAATAACATTTGACCGTTTCTTCTTGTAGTCACCAAAAACCTGTTTTTTACGCACCCTTTGCGCAAAAAGTCAGACAAGAACCGTTCACCAGTGTCTCTTGAACGAACGGTCTGTGCTCAACCAAAAATCAATTTCGTGCTTCCTTTTTGGTCTGCTCATTCGCTGACCGTTTTGCAACCATACTTGTTTTTGTGGATTGTTTTAATTCTTGTGTTAAGATGGGTTCACAACAAAAAAGTGGAATTTTTTCCAATTTAATGCAGAAGACAATAAGTCTAGTGCAATGTTTGCGGTGTGAAGTTAGCAGTCTCTCGCGTAACAAATTTAAAGTCGCATTTAATTGCAAAACCTGCTGAAGTATTTAGTGATTTCGAGATTGACGCGACAAATGATAAACATTATAAGATCTAATAAATACGTTAAAGTTGTTGCTTAACGTTGTTAAAAAGGTACTGAAGACAAAAGACCGTTTACGATGAGTCTTTCGTTTTTTCGCTCTTCTGTTGACCCTCAATGAGCGAGCGTTCAGTTGAATCGCTCTCTCTAAGTTTTTGTTGAGTGATCATAAAAAGAACCCCGAAACTCTTAGTGGTCGTTTATAGCAATGAAGGTTAAAAAAAAATAGCCAAAAATAGCTAGATTTCTTAAAAAATAGTAAATTAAAGTTGCGATTATTTTTCAATAACAAAATCTTATATTTTTATACATTCAGTGCTGATTATTATATGATTCTTCTCCATTAAGCAAATTGTTTAAAACTTGCCCAATTTCCACCTCCTCGTAACTCAAATATTTTCCCATTGTTCCAATCTGTGAAAGGAACTTATGGGGGACGTCGTACTGAAAACAGCATTTTTCAGCTCGTTGCAATCCATACCTGAGAAAAAAATTTATGAATTTTCTTATTTGACAATGGTAAGCTTAGGAGCATGATTATATGCATAATCTGATTTATCAGATTATTTACATGCATGGTTTACAGCCAATTGCACCGAGTGGCAAACACATTTAATTAAAACAAGTGAAGGGACATCTTTCTTTAACTCCTGATAAACTTCCTTCCTTCTTTTAGGGCCGATCATAACGCTCGCATTATCTGTACCTATTCCGGTAAGGTCACTTATGTTCATGTTCATTACCTTTAACTTATTTTTTAGCGCTGTTGCTATAGATACAGCATCTGCGTCTTCAAGATCAATAAGGCACAAAAATGTACACAATTTTTGACTGTTAGATACTAAAATAATTAATGGCGACTCCTGCAAAGATCAATTTTTTTAAATAAATATACGGTAAACCAATACATTAAAAATAAATGGTAAACTTACTCTGTCGATCAATAAGCTAAATTTTGAATTAGCAATGCCGTTTTGTTCCTGGAAATCTGGCGACAGCACATTTTTATACCCGCTACCATAGGGTAGAAGGGTATTATAACCTTGTGCCGGCAGGAAATGTATGTAAAAGGTAGAAGGAGGTATCTCCGACCCTATAAAGTATATATAGTTTTGTGTTGATTGCCAACTTTCTTGGCTGGTACACAAATGCTCTCGCGACACTTGTGTTTTGTTTGTTAATTATTATACGCGGGTTTATGTTTTAGTATAATTAATAACTTTATTGATTCTTCAAATAACTCCGCTCTGAGTCGTGATCAGCTTAAGACTAACTTATAATCTAAGATTTCGAAACTGTGAAGTTCTGCGAGGTAAAAGCTCACTTATACAGCGTGTGTACATACATATAGGATTTCGGTGTGTATGCATGTAAGTATATATGACAATATATTCTTGATCAGCATCAACAGCCGAGACGATCTAGCCATGTGCATCCCAACGCCAATTCACTCCCACCAAGCAAATCACTATGCAAACTGGATTAAATATCACGATATGGAACGCTAACTTCCTGATTAAAATAAGACCAGAAGTGGAACACTTTATCCACACACACAACATTGACATACTCCTCATTTCCGAAACTCACCTCCGACTTCACGGATATGATGTCATCCATGCTGACCACCCCAGCGGCAGAGATCTCGGCAGAGCGGCAATAATTATTAAGGCGGGCAACGAGCTAAGTACCTTACAGAAAGACTGGGTGCAATGTGCCAAGGAGACCTTACAGTCGCCGCGGTCTACCTCCCCTCCAGACACAGAGTGTCCGAAAGGCCCTTTGATCTTCTGCTGAGCAGCCTGGACAACAGATTTCTAATTGGGGGTGATCTTAATGCAAAGCTCCGATGGTGAGACGCAAAGCTTCTTAGGTGCATCCAGCGCAGGTGCATCGTATGCCACACCACAGCAGAGGCAACCTACTGGCCAACGCATCCGATCAAACATCCCGTCATGGACCTCTCCTTTGATAGTGCCAAAGTTTCGTGCTCTTCTAACGCGGACCTCTTCTCCGATCAGAGCGCAGTGGAACTGCGCTTGAACTTCCCTGCATTGACAAAAACTGCACATCCAAGGATGATCAAGAGGAGCACGAGACTGCAAGCCTAGAAAGCGTCCTGTCCAGAAATCCAAGAGACAAAAAAACATTCAACAGAGCCGCAAAGCAGCTGAAGGATGAGCTTTTGAAGCTCAGGCAGAGCTCGTTCGAAGAGTTCTTGGCCAATGGCTGGAGACCCCATTCAATTAGAAGTACTGCTGCGCCGTAATGCTTGACGTGAAGCAAGCCTTCGACAGAGTCTTGCACCCAGGGCTACTGCTCAAACTAAAGAGAAGCCTTTCTCATCCTTTCTCATCCAACCTTCAATCTTACCTTGACAACAGATGCTTTTAAGTTAGATGCGGAAATGCGCGATCCACCACGAAAGGGATCCAAGCCGGGGTACCACAAGGCAGCGTTCTAGGCCCTCTCCTGTACACGCTGTACACAGCGAATATGCCTACAATTCTCAACGACAACTTAACGGTTGCCACATACGCCGAAGACACTTCCTTTCTCGCCACTGCACGAACTCCAGAGGAAGCGTCGGAAATACTACAGAGTCAGCTTAACACAATCGAGCCCTAGCTACGGAGGTGGAACATCTCGGTAAACCCCGAAAAATCCTCACAAACTACATTTGCACTCCGCAACGGCAACTGTAAGCCCCAATGGGGATAACACTCCCGAAAATTCCACGCCAAAATACCTGGGCATAACGCTCCACAGGCGGTTAACATGGCGCACACCCATCCTACGGAAGAGAAAGCAGACTGAAGCAATTCCAATGGCTCATCGGAAGACACTCCAAGCTTTGAAGCAAACGTAAACTGCTCGTTTATAAAACCATTATTAAACCAATCTCGAACTACGACATCCAGTTTTGGGGCACTGCCAGTAAATCAAACTGCAGAAACATACAAAGGCTGGAAAATAGGGCTCAATGGTCTCGAACGCTCATCCCTATCACGACAACAGCACCATCCACGAGGTACTCAGGGTTCCCTGGGTGATAAATGAAATCCGAAAAGTGAGCACGAATTACATCATCAGGCTCCATAACCACCCAAACGTACTGGCCATCAACGTCTTGGACAACAGTCAAACTGTCAGGAGGCTTAGAAGAAAACACCCCCTCGACCTGCCTATGGAGGATGATGATTAGCCCTCTAGTACCCCAATAGCCATCTCTTGTAAGAAGCTAATCGACAAGGCTACCTCCGTAAATTTAATTATTGTCCGAACAGACAGATTTTAAATAAATAATTAGAGTAAAAAACAAGTAAGAAAGCTACAGTCGAGTGTACTCGACTGTGAGATACCCGCTACCCATTTTGAATAAAATAAATATATTTTGCGGTATTTTTCTCAAAATATACTAAATGGTATATTTGGTATATCGATATAGTACCGCATTCAAAATATACCATATACTGCACAATATACCAGAGTGTCAGCCAAAGCAACTAAGACCCCTAGTAAGTGGGCGTGGCAAAAATTTGAAACAAACTTGATCTCTTGCTTGCAAACATAACAAATGCTGTCGGAAAAAATAGGTCTATCTCTTATAGACTCTGAGATCTAGGTTAGAGGTCTGCATGAATACAGTCAAAACAGCATTTGGTATTCTCACTCAATATTCTGACTGACTGAGTGAGACATTGCACAATGGTCCCAGTGCGGCATAAAATCGAAAAAATTATTAAACTATTTTTTGAATATGAACAAAATTTTGAATAATAGACATCCCAAATAAATATAGACATTTTTTTGATCTTTATTGCAACCCTGTTAAATTAGCGCGGTCATTTAACCAGCTGATTCATTGCAACCCTGAAACTTAGAAATTGGCGGCAACTTTAAGGCAACTTTTAATTGTGTTACAATTGGCTTAAATTGAGTGAAAATACCAGATTAAATATGGAAAAAAAAGATCAAGTTATGAAAAATCAATAATAAAACTATTTCGTGTTATCATTATATTTGTGTCTGTGTTGTCAAATGTTTTGTAAGTGTCTATTTAGCAGGTATGTGTAACAAAAGTAGTTGTGTCTTGTGGAGTGTTACTTTTTCAGCGCATATCGGCGCAAGCAACTAACCAGGTGAAGTTACTTATAAATATATAGGAATTCAAATTTAATTGGTCTTCTTTGCTTGTTTTTGCCCCTTTTTTAAAATAAAACTATACATGTTGCAGTTGCTTATGAGTTCTCTCATGCAGCGCTGCTCAAAGTATTTCTTTAATAACTTCGACAATTTTTATCTGATCGCAACCAAATTTTCAGGAATCATAACTACTATAGTAATTATTGTACATAAATTCGCAACTCTAGCTTTAAAATTACGCTTGTTATTCGATTTTTTTGATTTGCGGGGGCGTGGCAAAAATAAAAACAAACTTGATCTGGGTGCAAACATAACAAATGCTGCCGAAAAAAAAAATTATAGCTCTATCTCTTATAGTCTCTGAGATCCAGTGTTTCATACGGACTGTTATATGGGCGCGTGGGGAAGGCGTGGTCAAATTGACACAACATTTTTTTCGAAATTCTATCTTTCTCTCCCAGATATTTGTGCAAATTTTCAGAATCTTAGGTCCATTTTTAGAGTTTATGCCAAAAATATGGGCTTTTGGACCATTGTGCATTGTGTAAAAAGTGGTAAATGTGGTAAAGGCATGAGTAGAAAATTAACCGTATCCGAACGGCGAAGCAATGCAAGAATGAGTTTTGCAACCGAGTACTCGATTAGTTGTGCACCGCATTGGCGATGTCAAATTTTTTGCGTGTTTGTTTTTATACCCGCTACCCATAGGGTAGAAGGGTATTATAACTCTGTGCATCTCCGACCCTATAAAGTATATATTTTCTTGATCAGCGTCAACAGCCGAGACGATCTAGCCATGTCCGTCTGTCCGTTCGTCTGAATGAACACCTAGATCTCAGAGACTAGAGTAGATAGAGCTATAATTTTCAGATGAAGTTTTTTTTTTAAATTTTTGCCACGCTCCCTTCCGCCCTCGAAAATCAAATAAATCGAATAACAAGCGTAATTTTAAATCTAGAGCTGATGTATACAATAATAACTCTAGTATTTTTGAGTCCTGAAAATTTGATTGCGATCAGATAAGAATTGTGGAAGGTGTTAAAGAAATACTTTTGTATTTTTGTACAATCCGGTACATTGTGCCGTCTATGGTATATTTTGAATGTGGTATTATATCAATATCTCAAAGTTACCATTTCGTATAATTTTAGTATTTTTGTAGTATATATAGTATATTGTAGTAGCGGGTATCGCACAGTCGAGTACACTCGACTGTAGCACTAACCACACAATACATAGATGCTTCAGCCCATACAAATTTTAGTATCATTAAAAACAGTATTATTGCAGCCCCAGTCGGGTCGTGCGCTGCGATTCGAACACCGAGCCTCTTCGGCTCATTCGAAAATTCGAAGTTCTAACGCGGCGCGCAGCGTTGAGTTCAGTCGCAGATCAAATGCGGAGATATGAGCACGGGCGTATTTTGTTGCGTTCTGCTTTCGTTTCTATGTATGCGTGTAAGTATCTACATGCTCGCCTATATTAGTATGTGTATGCATATGAAGTTTTGCAACGTGCAGATGCCTGAGGCAACTTGCCTCTCTGACAAGCAGCTAGCGCTCGTCAATTTTGTTTTGCCGCGACGAAAGTCTCGAAGATGAAGTCGAGTGACTGTTCGTGCCTTCGACTCTTCGTGCCTATATACTGGCAATTTACCGCCAGCGAAAATCAAAGTGCCTTGGCTTTACTCGTAATGTGTTGGCGGGTGTGGAAAAGTGCTTGGGTTCAAATCCAGTCTTTTTTTACTTATATTTTATTTTCATTTTTTATTTATATTTTCATTTTTTACAAATTAAAAAATTTAAATATTCATTTATAAATTCTTTATTTTTTTTTATTAAAACTTTTGATTCAATTTTTTACTAACTAAAATATTACAAAATATAAAAATAAAAACAATATTTTTTCAGAAAATATATACCAAATTATACTTTTTTTAATTATTAGCCGATGAAAAACAATTATTATTTATTTCAGAAATATTATCTAATTCTAAATGCCAAACTGTCTAGAATTGGGGTGGGTTGTATGCGTGTGTAGCTTGCCCGTGTGTATGTCAATACACATTGCAAGAGTTGTTGTTGCAACTACAAGTCATTGGCACGCGCCAATTATTATTGTTGTTTGTCGACAGTTTAATCTGTTTTGTTTTGATTTGACAAATTTTCTTTTCTATCATTTTGACCGCGCTTTTCTTCTTAATTTACCACAAGCTTGTGTAACATGCATATGTACATATACAAATATGTACATATGTACATACATATATGGAAAGTAACCCAGTCAGCATTTTTTGAGATTTCTGATCGAATTTGAGTCATTTTCGACTCTCCTAGAAGATTAAAATAAGCATAAATGCGCTCGTTTTCTGATCGAAAAAGATACTCTGTTCGAGAGAAAATGGAACCCTAGCCGCGACACTTCCTAAAGAGTCGTACTCGACTCCTCAGGAAGAGTCGTTTTCGACTCATTTTCCTCGCAAGACGCGAGTCTTTTTCGAGTCATATTTTAATCGAAATTCGCTCGTTTGCAAGTCATATTTCGGGAAATAAACGAATCTTTTTCGAGTCATATAAGAATCAAAAATAAGTGAAATATTCAATACTATTTTGTTCTTGTATTTTTAATTCTTACTACTTAAAATACTTCATATTATTTTACAATATTATATTTATATATATATATATATAAGATAAAATGTAGTAGTAACAAAAATTTAAATTTAACAAATAATATCAATAAAAACTAAACTATGCCACGCGCTTTCTTCTTGTTGCACGATCCTTGGTATGTACAAAAAAAATTGTTTAAGAAATGTAAGATGTAGTAATTAAGTAAGAAAATAGTAAAGTAATAATAATGTAGTAAATTAACGATAATTAAATTTTAACAAATTGTGTATATCAAATAGGAACTAAACTAATTTACACGCTTTCTTTTATTAATACGGTCTTTGGCATGTACGAAAAATTTTTGAAAAACCATGTTCATGTCCTTATCCGTACAATTGTATTTTAGGTGGCAAATATCTAGGAGGAGAAAGGTATTAATTTTATTTCACCAATAATAGAAATATTTTCTTACTTTTAATTATTGCTATAAGGAAGCACTTTTCAGCGCTTGGCTTTGTGCTGGTGCCTTTCCAACTATATAATGTAGCCAATTCGTCAGAAAATACTTTTCGTACTGCTGCTCTCAAAAATTAAGTTGGTCCTTCTCCACCAGTTTTCCCTATAAATTGTTTCTAAAAATGTAGTTATTTATAACAAATTAAAATTGATTGATATATACAATACTTACAAATTGTTGTAATTTTTCATTATCCTGCTGTACGTCGTTATCAAAGTTGGTAATTTCATTGATGTTGGTGAATGGAAGGCTTCTGAAGTCTGGTAAATCATCCGTGTGTTGCCCTCTGGTGCTGTGAAGTTTTCTATTTTCTAATTTTACGGTAATCACTTCCTCTGCCAATTTGGTAATAGAATGCTTTAGCTCCACAACTTCAGCCTTTAAAATTCGGGTTTCTTTTTGTATTTCAAGTTATATATCAGTAATTTTATCAAATCTGGCATCATTTTGCACTAAAAATAATATCGTTATTGAAAGATATTGTATTTAATTATGCTCTACTTACATGATGTTGAATTGTTCAATTGAGTGTATTGAAAATTTTCCGATGAATAATAGTTATCAGACATTGTGCACAAGGGGTGTAAAAAAGAAACTAAAAGTCGCAGAATTACGTAAACAAATAATTTTTTTTAAGAAAAAAAATAACACCTTTCACATTTACATTTAATATTTTTCCCTTTTTAGTTTTTCCAAAACTAGCATGCAATTCATATCCTACTTCCTTCTCTAAATTATAGCTACTTTCTACATGTCTTTTATAAATTTGTACTGCTACACTATCTCCTTTCCTAACCTTTTTCATTTTACCTAAATGGTTCTCAAATTTAAATGCGCTTATACTTTCTAGAGATCCACAAAGCTTGGCATCTTCATGAATATGTAATAATGAATGAAAATTATAAGTTATGAAGGATAAATCATAAAACCCTGGTGTATCAAACACAAAAGATTTTAAAAGATTTTCAGCACGTGAATTGTTAAGCTTACAGTCATATTTATCTAAAAGAATTCTTAAGGCTAAAGATAATTTAAAAAAATGAGCATATCTTTCTGCAGTAAGAACTTCTTTTAATATAAAAGGTCCAGTATAAAGAACAAATTGTCTAAGCTCTTATGCCTTCCATCTGTCTAGTTCTTTTAAACTTCGAGGTTTTCTTTTAAATTCCCTTGTCATGTTGTTTCTATTAAAATGCAACTCTTTTGAAATAGAATCGATTTTCCACGATGTTAAAGAAAAGTCTGCACCCTTTTTTTTCACCCATGCATTCAACAATGTCCGCATCACACCTAAACATGTAACGGCGCCTGAAGCAGTTATGATTTAAATGCGCCCTAAAAGTATGCAAGTTTAACTTCAACTAAGGGCGTAGCTTTAAGTGCATCAGCTGCGCTGTAAAGCCGAGCTTTAAGTAGTGCGTCAGCTGCACTGAAAAGCTTGCATTTGACGTTTAGCGAGTTGCACTGGAAAGCTCAGCTTTGACGTTTGCGTCACCACGCGCATGCTCAGCAAGCTTAAGCTGGGCTGGTTCCGGTCAAAGCACTTTTTTGGTGACCGGCAGCGTGCATAGACGCATATTGATTGGTGTGGAAAATTTATTCCCCAAGACACAAGAGGTTAGAATTCTCTTAGTGTAATTTATACTTGGTAAGAATAGATAGTAATAGATTCTGGTAGGTGTTCTTTGCTCATTGTTGTTGTTTTCGCAGGTCGTTTTCGAAATTTTTTTGCTTTTGGTTTGGCTCTTTTTGAGCGCGACAGTGCCTGAACTAGCGGCCGGCGGAGCGCTACTAAGCGTCATCTTGGTCGCCGCCCTAACGGCCAGTAAAGCACACCAAAGTGCTCTCATTGCGGCGCACTAGCAGCTAGCTAAGCGCCCTTAGCGCCACCTTTGCCGCCGCATAGCGGCCAGCGGAGCGCCCGTAGCGCCACCTTTGCTGCCGCATAGCGGCCAGCGGAGCGCCCTTAGCGCCACCTTTGCGCGCATAGCGGCCAGCGGAGCGCCAGTGCGCGTCTTCTTGGCTACCGCGTCAGCGGCCAGCGGAGCGCCACTGAGCGCCATCTTGGCTGCCGCACTAGCGGCCAGCAAAGCACCAGCGAGCGCATCTTTCTCGAGCCGCCAGCGCAGCACCCCTGCGCCTCGTCTTCTTGGCCAGCATTTGCGTCTCAACTTTAGTCATCATCTCCAGCATCTTCGCTCTTCTTATCATCATCAACTGTATCATCTCATCATCACCAATTGTATCATCTCATCTTTACTTTCCTGAACATCAGCGACTAGATCGCTTATACAAATAGTGTGTGTGTGTTAAAGTGAATTTATGAGAAATTAAAACCAAATTTGAAAAGTTTAAAATGATGCGCTACATTGTTTAAAACAAAAAAATAGTGAAACAATATGATAGATTAAAAGCTCAACAGTGTAGCGCCGCTCAGCACATGTTAAAATAAAACATGTTGAGAAAAATTTAGTATTGCAAAAATCGCAAAAATTGCACAGAAATATTAAAAATTAAAATAATTAAATTAAATTTAATTTAGTTAAAATTGTTTAAAAAATGAACACGCTAAAAAGTTAAAAGTTGAAAAATTATTAAAAAATTGAAAGTTCATTTGTTCACAAAAATAGTTAAAATTCACATTAATTTTAAAAGCGCTACTGCAATTGCAGATCTTCAAGATTGCACAAAAAATAAAAGTTAAAAGTTAAGTTAAAAAGTTAAAAGAAAAAATGATTTAAAATCAAAAGAAATCAGCGCAGCTGTTTTGTTGATATAAAAAAAATAAAAAGTTAAAATTAGGACATGTATTGTGCCACATTCAATTCAAAATAAAAGCTCTAAAATATTGTAAAACAACAAATTAAAAAAAGGTGAAGCGCTACATGAATTAAACAAAACAAGTACAAATATAAATGAAATAGTTTAAATTAAATAAGAAATTGTAGAGCCATGAGAATTTAGAATTTAAAACAATTGTTGAATGTGATGTGCACAAGTTACAAAAAAATTTAAAATATAAAGCAAAACAGCTAAAAGCTTCGAAGGCTAAATGCCTAAATGAAAATGATTATATTAAATTAAATTAAACGAATAAGTTATGAAAATCAGTGCAAGTTAAGAAATAGCAAAATTAAAACAAAAAAATGAAAACGTATGCAAATTATATTGAATAACTAGTACCAGTTTCGCGTAGGTACAATATGAAGTGTTTTGGTGAAAGTTGTATTTTTTATTTAATTTAGCACTGTTCCAGCAGGAGTTCTGCAGGAGTTCTGTTGGTGAGTTTTTTTTATTGCGAAACACACACTTTATACTTTCACCCTGATTTACATTGTACAAACACGAAATATAAATTTATAGAAAGGCATACGAAAAAAAATTCAAACTTTTAAATATTATAAAAAAAAAAATGTTTGAAGATAAATTACAAAATTAAATCAAAGTTTAAAATTTGGTACATGAAATAATTCAAAGCACTGAAATTAAAATACATTTATATATTTAAAAAGAAACTATAATATTATTGCAACTAGCCTCTTATGTTATTATTATTGATAATTCGGTACTATTTTTGTTCTTAATGCCTTATTGTTTAATATCTCTCATTAATTAAATATTGTATACCATGAAATAATTTACTTTTTATTTAGCCGAAACAAGCCAGCGACACCACTGTCGTAGGGTTAAAAGGGATCACCAGAGCCATGCACTGATGCAGTGATCATAGGTTGGGAGGGGACATTCATCACTGAACAGCTGTGATGACCTACCTCAATTCTCGTTCTCTCTCTCTCTCTCTTATTCTCTCTCCCTTTCTCTCTTTGTTTTTCTTATTTTTTGAGACATTTTTGGATTTCTCTTTCTCTTTCCGGCTAGTTTTCTAGCAATCCCTTCTTCGTCGCAGCACGCTCAATTTCTGATCTTAAATTAATAATAATAAGCAGTGAAGAAAGGGCTATTGGTATAAGCAAGACCACCACCCCCAAAGCCGACGAGCTAGAGCCGGACTCTAAAGCGTGCCCCGCAAATGCCGATAGCCCTGTCGCCTTGTGCTTCTTCTCGTTGCACGTTACAAACATATAACGTGCATATAATCTAAAGAACATTGTGATATAATATCAATATTTAACATTTCTAATGGAGATTGCTTTAGGTGATGTTCTGGCTGAGTCCTATTTCTAAAGGAATAATTAGTTCTAGGCGAATTAGTGGTTTCTGGTGGAAAAATAAGACGATGTTTAACTATTTGTCCTTTTTGAGTACACCTGCCACATGAATAGTATCCACTTTCCCAAAATATAAGACTTTGCCGGTGCATACATTACGAAACAGCGAACAGAGATTTTGTACAAAATTTTAGAAAACAAAAAACCCTCTTGCATAACAATTTTCAACTCAGAAATAAATTCTTGTAAATAATTCATCGCGCAACTTGGCTTAGAATTTCCTTCATACACGCCAACAAGGAAAACGTAGGTTGTGTCTGCAACGCTGGCCAATATTGGCCATACTTGTTTAGAGCTGCTTTTGAACAAGGGAAGGCCATCAATACCGAAGTCCAAAACCAAGTTCGGTAACTTCCAATCTTGTACAGTTAAAAAGTCCGTTAGTCCGCATTTTACTCCATAGTGTATGTACGTTCCTTCTCCAACTGTTCTCTGAGTAACAGAGCCAGGAGTCTTCAAAATGGTTCTAGCGTCTTTTGGCACTGTTATATTGCACTTTCGTAATATTGAGCCCATCTTGACATTTCTTCGCACAAACTTATTTTTTCGTTTTCACTTTCATTTTCATTTTCACTCTCACTATTGAAATCACTTATAAAAGAACTTTTTTCACTTGACGCGCTTGAGTTGTTATCATTTTCAATGTTATTTTCTGCGTCAAGTTCTTCATTTGTGTCATCTGCCATTCATTATTTTTTAATGCAGACAACACAATGTCTTTGCTTAATAATTGTTTGGCTTGTTTTTTCTTGCCAATTTTCTAATATTTTTGGACGACATATTCTTTTCACTTTACCTAATCTCTCTTAGCTCACAAAGTTACTAAAACTGAGTTTAAAAATGCAGAACATTGCAGCAACCCCATAAAATTTGGTGAAAAGTACCGTTTGAAAAAGATCAACGAGATAAAGCAGAGAGCAGAAAACCAAAGGAGAGCGCGCGACTAAGCTCCACCGACTAACCACAACTTCTCTCACCGAATGTTAGTGCAAAGCAACAAATAATCTCATTTCAATCATCTGGATGACCAATTTTCGACTGTTTTACAATTTTGTTTTTGCTATTTTATAAATTGTATATGAAGATCATTTACGACTCATTTTCGAGTCATTATCGATTCATTTTCTAGTCGCGCATAAAAGGAATCTTTTTTTAATAATTTCAACGACTCGAAGAAGACTCGTCAAGGTGATTAATTCAAAAACGATCTTCCAATTGCTGGCTGGGTAGATGGACTATCATGCTGTGGGGGTGTGAATTGCAATTTTCGTTTTCGTTTTTCTTGATACAATTGAGTGGCAAAATTGCTTTGAAAAATGGGAGTTGTGAATGCTAAGAGTGATTTGTCTGGGTCTTGGTCTGTATATAAATTAGAGTTATGTACAATGTTATTCGATGTTAATGGCAGCTCGTGTGGTATCAGTTGTGGATCCTTGGTTAACCAAGATTTAATCAAGTTAGCTTTGATTTGGTTGTTGTCTGTGCTGTCGCAAGTATCGTAAACGCTGTTAACATTAGTATTTCTGTTTCTGTTAATGCTTTTGCAGTTTCATTATTTCTGGTGGATTTCTCTGTGAATTGGTTATGCAGTTGCTGGCTTTTGTTGGTTTGAATAAGCTTGTCATGGTCGTTTACAGTTGTTCTAGTTGTTGCTGTTGTTATTACGGCATCCGTTTTGGTTATGTCTTTCTCTTTGTGCGGGAGAAATTGGCGCGCATACTGTTGTCATCGTTTTAGCTTTTGTTTTGTGACCGTGTGTGTGTGAGTGTGTATGTGAAGGGGAAATTTCCATAGCGTTATGCACAATTGGTCACTCTCGAATTTGTTGTATCCGTATTGGCTGGAGCTGCATTATCCTCCTTTTTTTGCTGGTCCATGAAGTTGTAGAATTCCTTAAGGAAATCGTGTCGACCTTGGAGTCCGACTCCTTGTCAACGGACGACATGATTTTGAACTTGAATTCACTTTTTCGCTTTAGTTTTTAGTTTTTCCTTTTTCCAATTTAATTAGATAAATTGAATTCACTTTATATTTTGTTTTCGCTTTATAGTTTTTCCTTTTACCAATTTAATTAGTTAAATTGAATTCACTTTATATTTTGTTTTCACTTAATAGATTTTTCTTTTTCCCAATTTAATTGATTTATTAATTTTTTTTGTTTAATTTTTATTTACAATCTGTCTTAAGACAATAAGTAAATTTTATGACTAATATTTACATAACAGGAATAGCAGATTTTCAGTGAAACCTGCTATTAAATATAGCTTCTTGTTTACTTAAATTTACCTTTCAGGGAGATCAAGAATGTGAAATCTTTTAAGTCTTCTATAAGTTGAGCTATTGTCTAAAAGACCTAGGGCTAAATTATTTACATGATTGTGAAGTCTGTCTGTATATTTCTTACTATATTTGTTTATCTCTTCTTTTATAGTTGGAATATTAAGATCTCGGTGAATATTTGCATTGGTTACATAAAATTGAGCGTTAACAATTTGTAGCAATGTTTTTGATTGGTAGCGCTGAAGTATTTCAATATTTGAATTGCTAGTTGTTCCCCAGAGCTGAATAGCGTATGTCCAAACAGGCTTAAAAATGGCTTTGTAGAGGAGAATTTTGTTTTCCAAAGTAACCGCTGTTTTTATACTTAGTAACCAGGACATTTTCAGTGTTTTTATTTTGAGTTGTTGACATTTCGCTGTTAATTGCGGATTTCCATGTTAGTCTGCGGTCGAGGTGCATGCCAAGATACTTCACACAGGTATCTTCTGGAATTGCTGAGCCGTAAAGTGTTACATTTGGGCATCTCTCGGGCTTAGTGCAAAAGTTATTTGGACAGACTTCAGGGAAATTGATTTATTTAAATTATTTTAATTTGTAGCAAACCGAAATCACCTTCAGTGCACATAATAATTTTATTTAACTTGAGAATAAGGTTTACGATTTAATTTTTTTTCAAGCGTTCGACTCGCCCTCCAGCACAGTCCCCACAGTGCCGCAATTGTATTAGTAAAGAAGAAGAATGGGCAGTGGCGAATGAGCGTGGACTATCGACAACTCAACGAGCGATCAGCACCTGATGCATACCCTCTCCCAAAGATACATACATCTTGGAACTCTTACGACACGCAAAGTACATAGTACATATAGTTGGACCTTAAGAACGGCTACTGGCAGATACCGATGGCTCCAGGAAGCCGAGAGGCATGACCCAAGAAATCGACGGCTAAGAACGGGTGATATCCTACGTTAGTAGACGGCTCAACAAAGCGGAGGAGAACTACTCCACCACCGAAAAGGAATGTCTCGTAGTGATCTGGGCCATCAGGAAACTTCGTTATTATCTGGAGGGTTACCGATTCGAGGTCGTCACTGACCATCTGGCACTCAAGTGGTTGAATTCACTTGAGTCACCACATGGACGTGTGACACTTTGGGCTATAGAGCTACAGCAATATCAATACGACGTGCGATATCGACCTGGAAAGCAGAACATAGTCGCTGATGCCCTATCCCGACAACCCCTTACCAGGGAGTCCATGTTAAAGGAGGAGTATCAACCTTGTTTTTGATTATCAAGGCGCATGCAACAGGTGAGTAAGGAACTACAGCGCTACCCGGATTATACCATCAGGGACGGCCAACTGTTCCGACACATCGTGCATCGGTCCGATGATTTCGACGACGTTACCTGTAATCTGTGTGTACCTCGGGCCATGCGACCTCACGTTCTCCACGAGTGTCATGACCAACCAGCTGCCGGCCACTTAGGAGTACGTAAGACTATTCTTCGAATCAGTCAGCGGTACTACTGGCCAGGTATGCATCGGGACGTCAAGAAGCACGTCCGACAATGCCTGAGCTGCCAAAAATTCAAGACATCACGGCAGAAGCCTGCCGGACCCATGCATACCCTGGCCCGCAGAAGAACTCTTCGTCGTCATTGGAGCCGATTTCGTCGGCCCACTTCCTCGTTCCAAGCATTTCGGGGTTCCGCGACGTTTCGTGTGCGAGAATGGGACATAGTTCACTAGACGGTCCTTCAAGGATTCCTAAAAACAGCCGGAGTCGACCTGCAACACACTGCCTCCTATTCTCCACGTGAAAACCCAACGGAACGAGCAAACCGGACGGTTAAGACCATGATCTCGCAACTAATTGACGGACAGCAGAAACAATGGGAAGAGTTCCTTCCAGAGATCACATTAGCTATCAATTCCAGCGTCTCCGTGTCCACCGGCTACAGTCCCGCATTCCTAGTACAGGGTAGGGAGCCACGACTTCCCGGAGGATTATATGACGAGGTGACACCAGAAGCCCCCGGCGAACTAGAAGACCCCGGCAATAAGGCAAAAAGACTGCAGGAGATCTTTACAATCGTACGCGGAAACCTGAACTAAGCGAGCCATGACCAGAGTCGGCATTACAACCTACGCCGGAGGCAATGGCGACCTACTTTGGGCGGAAAGGTGCTTTTGCGGCAACACCATCTCTCCAATGCTGCGGTTTCGCAGCAAAACTAGCTCCGAAATTCGACGGTCCGTACGTGGTAATGAAGTTCATAGCAGCAAACATCGTCCGCCTGCAACACACAACGACCAACCAAAGAAGGGTAGCTAACATTGCACATCTCCGAGAGTTCCAGGAGCAGAGGCCTGAGTCCGAGGCCGAAGATTATGAGAGCGACACGTCGAGAGCCGCGATCAAAACCTGATCCTATCCCTCCGACCATAACCTCCCCAGTCGCCCTACCAATAATCTCACTTCTTTTCTTAACCATTCCAGAACATGGAGACGGTCGACCTCTGTGGTTCCTCCCCGCCACGCGACTACGCCGGCGACGAACCCCCGACAGCCAACCTGCGCCGGATGACCCCTGACAAGTCGGAGCCTCATTATTCCCCGTCGCCCGAAGACTAACCCCGGACAGCCAACTTGCGCCGGATGACCCCTGACCAGTCGGAGCCCTATTATTCCTCGTGGCCTGAAGACGACCCTTTCCTCTAAACCGGCTTGCGAGCGATGTACATATAACCCCGTCAGCGAGGGGGAATCGGAGGAGGAATACTCCTACGAGGAGGACGAGGCTTACCGACAGGAAGAGAGCAGCGACCGAGACGGAAGCACAACGGACAGCGACGCGGACGAACCGTTTTTCTTCCACGAGGTGGGCTGTACCGTGACGTACGAGCCGGCCACCCGCCCGTGGGGGATGCGGGTAACCCGCAATGACCGGACCGTGGTCGATGTCATCCTCCCTCCAGGGGCAACCCCCGCCTCGTATTTCGAGATACTCGAGCACTGGAACTATCGTGGGCCAGCCATCGCCGACCGCCCAGTCCCACCACCATACTTCCTACCTGCATTCCTACGCCCCAGAACACCCACCCCACGCCTACTCCAGTAAATGGACATACCGGACCCCGATGAGCCCCCCCCTCCCATGCCCTCCTACGAGAACGCGCCACGGACGCCAGCCGACCCACCTCAGGAAGGTCCACGCTGGGACGACGAGCCGGACGGACCTCGGTTCCGCCGGCAGTACGCCAGGATTCCCCTAGCCAACGAGGATGCCGACCCCCTCTCGGACCTGCTGGAAGTCCTGGCGCAGGACATGGTGCCGTTGGAGGAGGACGGGGACAACGAGTTAATGTCCGAGGTAGCCCCCGGAAGCGAGCTGGTGGAGGCTCCCATAAACTGGACGGTAAAAACGCCCCACCGTCAACTACCCCGGGGCCTAGTCGAGGAGGTCCGCTGCAGCGAGGGACGAGGCACCAGGACCAAATTTGACGCACACGTACCTAGACACCACCCATAAGGTGAATAGGTCAAAAACCGGACGTATCCGGATTTATATACGCCCGGCGGGAAAGGGGGGAGTGTGACGCACCATACTGCGCCCCAAAATAAACGATAGCATAAAAACATACATATATGTTATGTATATACCAGAGCTTTCTTTTCTCTCACATACGGTCACTCACCCAGCTGTGCTGAGTTACAGCGCATGTGCAACGCAAACAGAGCCAAGCGAGTTAACAGCGCATGTGCAAGTTTAGGCAAAAGAAAAACAAAGCGAGTTAGCAGAGCCAAGACCTTGACCTATGTACATAAAAGCGAGAGTAGGAGGACAAACAGTCTCTCCTGATAAGAACCTAGTCATGCGTAGACTTTTGCTCGCGAATATTTTTGTCTTTCTTTTCGCACAACGCACATGATTTTCCCGTTGGCTGTAGAAGTGTGACTACAAACTACTACACGCGACGCTGAAATAGTGTGTACAGCGTGACTGACTCACTCATACTGTGCAACTCGTTTCCGCGCCAACCCAGCAAGCAAAGTTAGGAGGGCTCTAAATTATGTGTCCAAAAAGAGCCGATTTTAAGAGTGTTTTCTGAGTAGGCACATAAATAAGAGCATTTTCTGAGCAAATTTGGGGGTTGTTCCACATAGGCTCAAACATAGCTCATATGTGTGGCCTTTTCGGAGCTACGGTAAGTAAGAACAAAGTAAAAACACAGCTTAAAATAACGGTGTGCAGATCACTTGGGGGTTGTTCCACATAGGCTCAAAAAGAGCTCATATGTGTGAGCATATTCGGAGCTACGGTAAGTAAGAACAAAGTAAAAACACAGCTTAAAATAACGGTGTGCAGATCGCTTATCGCAAAATGTTCGAAAATTGGCAATTTTAGTTAGTTTGAACATTGAAGAAGTGTAAGTCTGACGTGCTCAGAAAAGTGTAACAGAGTGCTTAAATTTAAGTAAAAGAAAGTGTTTCAACTGAAATTTAAAACAAAAAGTGCTTAACAAAAGTGTAACGAAGTGTTTAAAATTTAAAGCCAAAATGAGTGTCCAGAGATCAAGCCGGTCTGAGTGTAGACAAATAATAAATGCCCTGAAGGCAAAGAATCGACGCTGTGAGGAGCCTCTGCCAACAGAGGACGTCATCAATGAACCAATAATGAATTCAGGACCTATTTTGGAGCAAAATTTTATGGAAAATGATGGATACTTCACTGATAGCAGTCACCTGTCTGAACCTTCAAAAGACCTCGAGATAAAATCTCTTCGAGATGAATTGTCGAACTGGGCTGTTGCATTTAATATTTCATGCTCGGCTTTAAATGAGCTTCTTAAAATCTTGCGGCATATATAACCTGATTTGCCGTGGGATTCCAGAACTTGAAAAAAACACCTAATGACAGTTTTTGTGTCCCAATGAATGGCGGCGAATATATTCATTATGGAATGATTGTTTGACCGATTTTTTTGAAAACTTTTCTTTTAATGAAAAGGCATTACATATTAATATAAATATTGATGGATTACCTCTCTTTAAAAGTTCCAACATACAGGCATGGCCGATTTTAATAAATGTTTACAGAACTTCCCCTGTATTGCTAGCAGGCGTCTATTGTGGAGAGAGCAAGCCAAAAGATATTAATGAATACCTTAATTTATTTATTTCTGAACTTTCTTCTCTTATTTCGTCTGGTTTTTTATACAAATCATATCATTTCGAAGTAAAGGTTAGAGACTTTATTTGCGAGTCGCCCTCTAGAGCTTTTGTTCTTGGAAATAAAGGCCATAGCGCCTATTTTGGTTGCCATAAGTGTCATCAACGTGGTGAGAACTTCAAGAAAGTTTACCAAGAACAGACGACCAATTTAGAACATTCTGCTTCCACTTAAAATTGAAGAGCTTCCAATAGACATAGTCCGCCAATTCCCATTCGATTATATGCATACAGTTTGCCTCGGGGTAGTGAAAAGTATGTTGAATGGATGGATAAAAATTAGAGGCCAGAGCTACTCCCTAAATAAAGAAAAAATAGATTATTTAAATAACCTGTTCATGTCTTTAAAGACAGATATATGTAAGGAATTTGCCAGAAAACCCAGAAGTATGTTGGATATGGATAGGTGGAAAGCCGTTGAGTTTAGGCAATTCCTACTATATACAGTAGTTTTAAAAGCAGTTTTAACTGAAAGCAGATATGAACATTTTATGCAAATAAGCATTGCTATAAGAAATCTGCTCAGTGATGAATATTGCTTAAGTAAAAATGTGTGCGATAGAGAATTGATTCCTAGTTTTATAAGCAAATTGCCAGAGCTTTATGATGCAACTTTTCTTAAATATAATTTTCATTGTTTCCAATTTACATTCTTTTAGTGCTTTCAAATACGAAAGTTATTTATTCAATGTAAAGAAAATGGTTAGAAAGGGAACACAAGTTGCTACACAGATATATAATCGTCTTGTAGAGGAGATTATAAATAGCACGTTAAGAAGAGATTTGAAATCAAAAGTTTTAAAAAGATGTGTGGATGGAGATATTTCCTCAATTCAAAACAAAATCATATATATGTCCATAAATGATCCAGACCACGTATACATTGTAGATTCTAGGGTTTTTAAAATTAATAATTTTGTGGAAGAAAACAACGAAGTATTTGTAAAATCAAATGAAATTTTACTTAATGAAGACCTTTTTACGTTACCTCTACAATCAAGCCTTTTAGGCATACAATTATCCCAATCATTAGTAATTAGTGACATACCAATAGTTCACAAAGTAGCAGACGTTACACGAAAAGCTATTATTTTTAATTTTTCGACACCAGCGTGCATAATCGTTATCCCTTTAATGATTTCACTGACCAATTTTTGAGCAATGGCACGCATTCAGCTGTATCAACTTTGGCGAATGCCTATACCCAGCTAACTTCTAGTTATGCGAATCCATCCACATCAAGTAAGTATAGTTATGAAAATCGATCTTTAAAGCAAACTAAATAATTTTGCCCTTTTTAGATATGTTGCAGCAGATTTACGACCAACTGCAAAAATTAAACAAAAATGTGGAAGGTATAGAATAATGACTTTTAAATTTACAGACTAAACCAAAATATATTTTTATAGATCTTAATTAAATTGGAAGCTGATAACACTATCATTCAAACTCGAATTTTAACGGAAGTGATAGCACAACGAAAGCTTGTTCAAGGAAATAAGCCTCGTTTGTTGCTACCACCAAAATCCTTCAATAAAATTGAAGAGATCGAAAAATTTGAAGAGGAATTAAATAATTCAGCAGAATTATGTGAACAGCTAGTAAGAAAAATTAAAAATGCTCTGTAATTTTCAATAAAACGCAGTCGTTTCCTTTTTTTTATATTTCTATTTTTTATAGGATGCTGAAATCAAAAATTACAACATTTCTGATCCTGCCAAATTTTTGCGCACAATGTGGAGAAAATTTTTTCGGATGAGATTGCTCTTAAGTATTCGTGGAAGGGGACTCACACTAAAAAGTGTGTTCTGAGCATGGCGATAACGACAGCCGGTTGAAGTAATAATTGTTGCACTTTAAATATTTGACTTTAATCCATTTTTCCATCCTTTTCCCAAATGAATTTTCTATGTTTTAATACAACGTTTTTTTTACTCTTTTAAGGTGCTTTTAATCAAAAATTTGCCGTGGATGAAAAACAGTTTTCATCAATTTCCAGCAAATGGTTTCAAACTGCAAATGATAGAATTAAATATTATAAAAAAGCTAAAAAAACATTTGACTTAGGAAAATTAATAGTTTATAAATGGCTTAAAATTTAAGATATTGTTTGTAAGATTTCCATATTTTTTATACACATATGCATTGAATTTAAGAATTAGTTTGTAAAATTTCCATATTTGTTATTTAATAATACACATATGGGTAATTCCATGGCGAAATTTTGTCCCGTGCGAGACTTTTACAGTGCACTGCAGTGAAAATAACATAAACTGAAACAATTTTAAAAATAAGTGAATGTTATTCTTAAAGCTCTAGATAAGCACTATATTTAGAGCTAAGATTGATTTTAGGAACTTGATCTGTTTTCCGATAAAATATATAATTTCGTTCACTTTTTGATTTTGAGTACGAATTGGTTAATTTTTGCAATTATCACAACAGAAAACAAAACAGTAAAAAAATTCCAAAACCATTTTTTGCTCTGATTAAAGTACTTATCTAGAGCTATAAAAATAAACTTTTCTTATTTTCAAAATTGTTTCAGTTTATGTTATTTTCAATGCAAAGAGTCTCGCACGGGACAAATTCCGTTTTGGAATTACCCATATATAGAATTTAAGAATTAACATTTAAGATTTTTCCAATTTTCACTATACTTTTTCAGAAAAATAAAATACAAATATAAAATATAAATTTTATTGATTTAAATTACTTCAAAAAAAATGTTTCAATTATGTGTCTGAAATGAACCTTTTTCGAGGAGATTTAAGTGCCTAAAAATTATACTTTTATGAGTATTTTCTGAGCGTTTTAAATGCTTCATTAGGAGGGTGAAAGCACTTATTTCTGTGTCAAAAAAGAGTCATATTAGATTCAGAAATTGCCCTCTTAAAGAGCGACGGTTTTCACGGAAAAAACGCACTTTCCGGACTCTTTTTTGGGCACTTTATGATGTAAAATGCTCATAAAAAACTATCAAAAATCTGTCAGAAAACGCTCAAATTGCTTGCTGGGTACTACAATCAACACCGGAATAGTGTGTACAGTGCAACAAAATCAGTGTGCTTACGCACTGACATCTGTGACATCCACGTCGTACTCCTTGTCAAGTAACTACAGCCAACCCACTGTGTATATATCGGCATAGTGGTAGTGTGTCTATATCCGCCCGCAAAACATTTTAATCGACGTTGCACCTGAGGACAATCCCAGAAGCATAAATACCCATATTTTCGTTGATTTATCCAAAACTAGTGAAACAAGAAAAAAAAAAAGTAAAACTCCAACTACTGTGTATTTTCTTTCCCATCTAGATCTCCGCCCCAATCAGGTATAAGGATTTGTCTCACACCTTGTGATACTCGACTTGTAGGGTTTCACCAAACACAAATTTCTTATTTCGACCCCTGGACAGCGCTAGTTACCCCGGCGTTGTGATGGTTCGTTACAATATATTCTTGATTGCCGTCAATAGCTGAGATGATCTAGCCATGTCCGTCTGTCTGTCTGTCCGTCCGTCCGTATGAACACCTAGATCTCAGAGACTTTTATAAGAGATAGAGCTATAATTTTTTTCGACAGCATTTGTTATGTTTACACGCAGATCAAGTTTGTTTCAAATTTTTGCCACGCCCACTTCCACCCTAATAACAAGCGTAACTTTAGAGCTAGAGCTGCGAATTTGGCATATATACTAACAACTATAGTAATTGTGACTCCTGAAAATTTGGTTGCGATCAGATAAAAATTGTGAAAGTTATTAAATAAATATTTTTGTATGGGCAAAAACACCTACTTACTAGGGGTTTTAGTTGCTTTAGCCGATAATCTGGTATATTATGCCGTCTATGGTATATTTATATTTTTTATTTTTTTTTTTTTTACTATTTCTGGTATATTTTAAAAAATGCAGCAATATTTTGCTTTTATTCAAAATGGGTAGCGGGTATCTGTAACTTTCTTACTTGTTTGGTAATGAAGTTGAGATTCAATCTCTGCACGAAGTGTTATACATTAATTCGTAGCTGGGAAGCTTTTCCAATGCTGCAGCTGTTGTTGCCATTCTACGTGCAACTGCAATTGGTGCAACGCAGCTGATTGTGGTACTCGCAGGGCGTGGCATAGGTTATCGGCTGGCCATTGCGAAGCACACACACTGGACGATAATATCGGGGACAACTGTACTCACATCCTCGACATCACATCCTGGCATCCTCGCCAATGGTTTCGATGTTATTGCCACACTACCTGGAGCTCCTCGCCTTTATCCTCTCCCTGATCACCGTCATCATCAACGCCATCGTAGCCATCAGATTCATCGAACAGCGCCTCGATGCCTTCGGGCTGAAAATAGATATCCTCGCTCCCCGCCGACGCGTAGCTAACAGCCAGCTCTTTTGCCTTGGCTGTCGCAGCCAACGCTATAATGTTCCCTTTATATAAGTAAGGCTCGCTCTCTTATTTCATCTTCAAACAGCTGTGCAAAAAACCCAAATAAAAACAAGTGAGAAAGCTACAGTCGAGTGTACTCGACTATGAGATACCCGCTACCCACTTTGAATAAAAGAAATATATTTTGCGGTATTTTTCTCAAAATATACCGAATATACTAAAAAATACTAAAAATATACCAAATGGTATGTTTGGTATATCGATATAGTACCGCATTCAAAATATACCATAGACAGCACAATATACCAGACTGTCGGCCAAAGCAACTAAGAGCCCTAGTAAGTAGGCGTGTTTGCCCATACAAAAGTATTTCTTTAATAACTTCGACAGTTTTTATCTGATCGCAACCAAATTTTCAGGAATCATAACTACTATAGTAATTATTATCTATACCAAAATTCGCAACTCTAGTTTTGAAATTACGCTTGTCGATTTCGATTTTTTTGATTTGCGGCGGCGGAAGTGGGCGTGGCAAAAAAAAATAAAGCTCTATCTCTTATAGTCTCTGAGATCCAGTGTTTCATACGGACAGACGGACAGACGGACATGGCTAGATCGTCTTAGCTGTTGACGCTGATCAAGAATATATATACTTTATAGGGTCGGAGATGCCTCCTTCTACCTGTTACATACATTTCCTGCCGGCACAAAGTTATAATACCCTTCTACCCTATGGGTAGCGGGTATAAAAAACAGAATCAAAATATCTTGTTTCGTTCGCGAGTTATTAATTTCCATCAAGAAAAGTGGTCGGCTGGACCATAGTGAACTGGCTGGAGTAAAGCCCATACACAGACAATTGAGCTGAGAGTTGCTCTTAAAATACACTGCCAATCTGTTACTTCACTCGCAGAAGTACTTATACACGCTGTTACAGCATGCAAATCAGTATGTACGTATGTATGTATGCCTGCACTACGCTGCCAAACGTCTGAGCAGGCTGCCAAACGTCTGCGCATACGTGCACTTGTATGCGAGTGCACAAAAGTATGTGTGTATGAGACAAGAGAGCAAGAGCAAACGCGTTCAACTCTTGAACTCATTCGCAATCGCATTATTGTGACCTTCGTCGAGGCAAATTCAAATTGACGTGCGCTAGCTGCTTCTCTGAGAAGCAACTGCACGTTGCAAAATTTCACATGCATACACATACCAATATAGGCGAGCATGTCGATACATAGACGCATACATACAAACGAAAGCACACCGCAACGAAATATGTACGTTCATTCTCAGCGTTTCGACTAAACTGAGTGTGTGACGTACGCTGTGAGCTGCGTTAGAACTTCGAATTTCGAAATGAGCCGAAGAAGCTCTGCACAGTGGTCGGGCTTGTATGGAACCGCGGCCATAAATACTTCTAGGTGTGCTATCGCTATGAAACTTTCACCACAAATCTAGAAAAGTATTATAAATATATTATTAAAAAATATACCAGATCGTACCACTATATCCTATAGCATCCATAGGAACGATTGGATCAGTGGTGGCGCATTCATGAGAGAGCAGTCATAAAAGCACTTCTAATGGTCAGATCAGGCTTATATTTCTACTGTAAGTTATTTACAAATATAGAACTTATAATACAAAAATATTGGAGTGATTGCTCAACTCCACTCCCACGCCAACTTCTAAAAAAAGTTATGATAACAAAAAAATAATAATATAGTTAAGTAGAAAGCGAACAATATTACAAAATCATATACATAATTGTTAAATTGTTTCATTTAGTAAAGAAATGGTTGTTTCTAGTATGTAGCTGTGCTTTTGGATAATACGTAATAATCTTTGCTCACTAATAAATGGGTCAGAGCTTAAAAGTAATCTGTTAAATAAATCTGTATTTGAAGCGAATCGTGAAATTTTGCGCGTATGTTGCAATCGAAATTTTTTAGTATCTTTAAATCTCGCCTCAGCGGCTTCTTCAGAAAGCTCTCCAATCGATAATAAAGAATGGTTTATAATATCAGGAGCATGTAGTAAAACTTTATGAACCGATTGGGGGAGATAAAACCAGGGTTAGTTATTAATCAGCTGCTTTGCGGTTTCTAGAGCATAGTCGCCAAATTTTGCTAAATTTATTTTGTAGCCCCAAGATAGCGCTTGCAACAAAGTTGCGGCTCTAATTATTAAATTCTTATCAGATATCTCAGGATTACTGAAGAATTTTCTAGCTGTGTTGCCATGTTCGATGTACCGTTTCCTCCAGTTCTAGGTAGATCTACTAATAGACCCATTTTAGCCCTGAACTTATCTTGAATGCATTTTTTACTCAATGAAATCTTATCTTTAGAGTCTTGGGATCGAAGTTGCCATACTTTTTCGTTCAATCTGTACGATAAATGAAGAAAATATTCAAATATTCGAATATACGCATGAAGTGGCGACAGTCCAAATCCAAATCGCTCCTCATGAACTTCTGTTTTTAAACGAACTTCTATGTAGTTCAATTCTGTTGGCTTGGCATTACATATGTAGCATTTTGTGGATGTTGTTTCACTTAATACATTACAAACTTTACCATGGCAAGTTGAAATGAATGATCGATATTTATTTTTCGATTTTGTATTTCAACTTTGCTAGTTTTAAGGTTATCAATCTTGTATTCGAAATACGCTTCTTCATCTCGGCAAAGCTGAGTCGTCTCCTTTTTAAATTGGAACCGGATTGGTCTGCAATATCGAGTCGATAATGGCCTTGGATTCTTCCAAATAATCTTGGAATGGTTGCGTTGCGTGGTTGCGTTCAGCTGTGTGATTTAATAAACTTTGAAGCTCAACTTCTGCTTGAGAATCGCTGACAGTAATATTATTCGGATAGCTTTTTCTTTTAGCACACAAAACTTGATCATAGCTGGGCAACAATGGAAATGATATTTTTGAGTTAATGAATGTACGTAGCACTAAGTATTGGTGTTTCGTTAGTTGGCATTCTATGAAAACAGCTATAACTTCTTCAATACTTATTTCGGAAATTGATTTATTCCTTTGGAAATCAGACATCCGTAAAAGAGATGCAGCAGACTCATCTCGAATCACAGCCTCTGCTATGCGTCGGCGTTTCGTCCTATTTGAAACCTCAGTGAAATCCTTTTTTGGACGTCCACGATGTAAATTAAAAACTTTTGGTGGCGAACAGCATTTTAAAATAATAATTTCTTTGCAAGCCAATCAGAATATTTTTTAAAAAATATTCCTTGTTTCCGCTGGACGATTTACCTAAATGATGCAAGCTTTTTACAAACATAGTTTACTTGTTTTTGGAATTCTTCCAAATCCGGCTCATATCCCTTATTTTGTATGTCCTTAATTAAGGCATCCAACACATTACTAGATCTTTGGGCAAGTGTACCGCATTCCTTAATTCACTATGACATTGACTATGGGTACCTTGGAAAAGAATTAACTAATTAAACGAAAAAATAATCTTAAAAAATAAAACACAAAGCGAAAAACGAAAACGAAAGTACAAGAAACTAAAATCACAACAACAACAACAACAACATAACAGACACAGAACAAAAACGTGGTTCCCTCCTAGACAGAGCTTCTGAAAAATGAGGTTAGGTTGCATTTTGTAATGGCAAATGCGCATCCGCAGGCATCCGCAGGCTTCCGCAGCTGAGGTAAACATTTTTATAATCTTTAAATATTAGTAAATAACAGCACATATGTATATTTCATTTGGTGGCAACCGGGGGGAAATACTTAAAACCTTACATAAACCTTGTAACGCCCAACATATACGAGCTAAAAAGACGCATTTTTTTAACAAAGACTTACACGAAACACAGTACAAATTGTTTATATATTTATTTGTACAAATAAACTATATACCATTATTTACAATATCCATTCCAATCGTTTTTGGTTTAACACCGTTTTATAATACATATATTTATGAGTTTTTAATTTTGTGTGTGCACTCCACTGCGGACAAATTGAAAGTGCATAAATATGAGTTCGCTTTTGTCATTCTATTTTTAGAAAGTCCCGTTAGAAATGCCAAGCAGACTATTTGGCATCGTAAATTTTGGACAATCAGCTGATAGTAAAACCGGTTTTCGCTAGAATAACTCAAAATCAATTTTTTTTATTTTTGGCCTATGGCAGCGACACTGTGCTCTGGTGTTCGAATCGCAGCGCTCGGCTGAACTGGTGTCGCAATAACACTATTTTTAATGATACGTTTTAGTTGTATGAAGTGACTCATCTATGTATTGTATTGTTAGTGATATAAGGTTGTTTTTGTTCTGGTGCAGAGGTGGTCGAAGATGCACCACGGTCCGGAAGGCCTGTCGTCGAAAATTGCGATAAAATCGCTGAATTAATCGAAAGAGACTGGCATAGTAGCAGCCGTAGCATTGGCCAAGAGCTGGGCATGAGTCATCAAACCGTTATAAACCATTTGAAGAAGCTTGGATTGATTGACCGTATGGATGCATGCGATCCGCTTCTGAATCGTAACAAAATCGACCCGTTTTTAATGGTGATGGCGATGAAAAGTGGGTCACTTACGACAACGTGAAGCGCAAACGGTCGTGGTCGAAAAGCGGTGAAGCTGCCCAGACGGTGGACAAGCCTGGATTGACGGCCAGGAAGCTTCTTCTGTGTGTTTGGTGGGATTGGCAGGGACTCATCCACTATGAGTTGTTCCCCTACGACCAAACGCTAACAACTGGACCGCTTGAATGCAGCACTCATGCAGAAGATGCCATCTTTGATCTACAGGGGTCGAATTGTCTTCCATCAGGACAACCCCAGGCCACACACATCTTTGGTGGTTGGCATCTCGTTGGGAACTCGTTATCGAACAAAATGGCGCATATTTGACTTAAATTGCATTATTATAACCAATTTTATGAACAATTGAAAATTCAATAAAAAAACCGCAAAACTTCTTTGATAACTTTATGTTTACAGGCACTTCATAGTCGACGCAGCATTTTCCCATTCTTCACAATTCCTTTCTGTACATTAATATAAAAATGAATATCTTTTGCTTAAATTAACACTTTACATAATGCTTAGAATGCTGTTAGTCGTGCTGCGGAATATTAAATTTCTTAATTTTGATTTTATTAGGTTAACCTGGCTAAAAACGCTTTCTATCTACGCGTTTTACCAGGGTAAAGACAATATTTCAATGGCCACAGTTGTCAACTACAAAACATCTGCGGTTTCCACCATCTTTAATCTTTAAGGTTTGGCACCTCAAAGTTGTTTATGAAAAATTACAAAAAATTGCTTACCTTTTAATTGTTTAATCAATTCAATTGTGAAATATAAGCAGCGCTCACGAATTTCTATTTCTTTAGTTTAATTTATATTCAGGGACTTTATCTTATTTCAAAATCGTAGGCCTTCTGCAAAGTTGTATCCGCATACCTCTCAATATCGTCAGTTTCGAAAATATCTAATTCAACTCCTGGCAAACTCCAAATCATTTAGCAATTCTGTTGCATTGGCGTTTTTGCTCTGAAATGACTTTTTCACCTTTTGTAAGTCGCAAAGAATTGGCTTTAAGAATAGAAAGTACAGATAATTAACGTCATCACTGAATTGCTGGTGCAGCATTTGCGCTTTAAAGCTAAGCCAAAGTGCAATTTCAGCTCTTCCCACTCGATACTGCCAATTCAATCGACAACCATCTTGTATCACTGACTCTGGGTATTTTCAAAGTAACCTTTTAGAAAAAATTGACATAATTAAAATAGTTGCATATACATATATACATATTACATATATACAATAAGAATGTTATTGAAACAATATTTACATTGTTAAAAACAACATGCAGGACGATTCACACATAACAAATAGTACATCATTGGTACAATAAAGTTAGTAAGCCAAATACTTATGGACACTTAAGAAACCATACATAAATGTTAAGATAATAATTCAAATGTCTGTAACAACAGTTTGAAATACCTTATCATCATTTAAACATTTATATATTTTTTTATATTCTATTTGACGGCATGATCTTTTTGCAAACCAGTTAAACGTTTCATAGATTTAAAATTCCAAATTCTCTGGGAGGTGATGTTTACATACTTGGCTAATAGCCAGCTGCACAGAATGGCACACACATCTTATTAAAATAAGGGTAGGAGTTTCCTTTTTTAATTCTGTGAAAACACTATAGTTTTTGCCTGTCATGACATTGGCATTGTCTATCCCAATACCAATGAGATTCTTAATATCTAATTTAAAGGACGACAATACATTTTTGGCGCTATCTACAATGGCTTCTGCATTTCCACTTTCTAAAGCTACAATTTTGAAAAATGTAGAGACGAATACACTCCGCCGCATCGAAAAATAATTGATAACTACACCTACATAAATATATAAGCATTCACAAAATAAATTTAATAAATATTTAATTCAATAAAAGTAATTTGTATTAAAAATTATGTCAAATACATACCTAGAAATTTTGTAACGCTTATGTCTGTGGACTAGTTGAGGAAGAGGCTGAATTTTGATTCTCCGATATCTTCGCGTAAGTCTTCAGAAAAGTGTACTCCTAATACATTTTTTAAAATGTTTGTGCATTTGGTCCGGTGCAGATTTATATTTGCCTCGTTACACAGTTGACCGAGTGCCTCCGCTAGCGGAATTTTAATAATAACTCCGGTAAATGAATTAATATTTTGTTGAAAATTTTAACTTAATTTTCTTAATGTATTTTTGTTATATTCTCAAAACATGAATATGTGACCTAAAGTAAATCTTATACTTTTCATATAAAAAATATAGTGAATTTTGTAACTTTATAGTTTTCCAAAAAATATATTTTTAAACATTTTAAATTCAATAAACAATTATATGAAAATAATAAAAATAATTAAAAAGATTATACAAATATATATTATGGCTATTCAGAATCCGATGTATCGGAATCGACCAATGAAAAAATTTCTCCGATTCGATTTCAGGTCCACTGGCCAGTACACGAAGAATTACACTGAACTTATATACATATAAGCTCTTCACTGACTCCGGTAATTCTTGATTCCAATGCTGGCAATAGGAATATCTACCAATAAGCCCATTTTCTCTCTAAGTTGCACTTGAATTTTAGATTTTCTTGCCTGTACAACCGGCTTATCATTACCGCGAACTTGCCATTTTGTAATTGGAAGTCGATATGAAATGTGTAAAATACATTCGAAAAATCGAATCCAGACATGAAGGATTGACAGCCCATATTCAAATAAGTCGACATCAACTTCATAACTTAAATTTTCACCAAATCTTAATCATTCATATTTTTGGGTGCAGCTCGACAAAGTCCACATATTTGCGAAGAGGCTTATGCAAGGACACTAAATGTTTCTCCACCCAACATGGTCATGTTAAATTTATGGAAAATTGTATATGAATCGGTTATTTTTGGTTTAATTGCCAATATTTGACTATTTATATTTTCAGTCTCAGCATGAAGTAATTCAGTTGATTCCTTTTGGTGAATTAATGGGCCGACAATATCGAGTTGATGAAGGTCTCTTGTTCTTCCGCAAAATTTTAACTCCAAGCTGCACTTGCAATAGAACAAGACAGACAGAAAATAGGTGCTGATCGACCATACTCATTTCACTATCATTTTGACAATAAGTTGAGTGACCACCGCTGCCATCGCATCCCCATTTATATATGGCAGTTAAAATGGTATTTTTATCATTTAATAATTAAGCTTTGCAATGTCGATTCAGTAGAACAATCCGTAAATTTACGATTTTTTGGGTAGCATAAAATCTTTGCTTAATGCAGCTTTTGATAACTGGGATATACAATTTATTTGTGTTCCTTTCAGGTAGGTACAGGTAGATTCCTTGGTGTTTCCAATGACTGTTTTATGTTTTGTCCAGATTTCTGATCATTATTTAATGAACACACTGTTTTTGTGCGCATACCGGACTTCTAAAAACTGCTTTCGGGCACAGATCACCAAAATTCTTCTTTGGTCTGCCAATATCAATAGTTGACGTTACATTATGTAATATCAGTGACATATCAAGCCATTTCTGATTTTTTTTTTCATAAATGTTTTGTTGTAATGGAAAGTTTTCCATTTTTAACAAAATTTGGCAATATCTTCTTAATTTCTTGATCTTCAGCTTCAGATAAACAGCTGATTTTTGAAATTTGCCCCAACACATATTCGCTAAGCAACAAAAATTTTTTTTCTGCTACACTTATACACCACCTATAAAGAGTAATAGTCTTAAAAATTGGCCGTAGTTGGCTTTCATTTTGAACATTTTGACACCACAGGATCTTACAATTCTCACAAATACTAACATTAGCATGAATACGATTGAATTAGATTAGTTACAGTCCAACGAAGACAGTAAAGCGTTTAAAAATCATTACTTCGAAAGCATATTAATAACAATATATTTTTAGGCTACACATACACATTTTTTACATTTAGTACATATGTACCTTAGTTTGACGAAAACAATGGTTACTTCAAAAAAATCGTCCATTTCGATCGAAATATTAAACACGACTGAAAATCAACCTTAAAAATTTGCATACGCACGCGAAAAAAACATATGATTACTTTGAAAACTCACACTTGACCTTTGAAAAGCTTCAGAATGTTACCATTGGAATAAAACAAAATTTAACCAAATATTGAACAATTTTATTTGTGCGTTGAACCATTTTTGCACAGGCTCTCCAAGTGGTCAATTTGCGACATTGCTGTATGCTGTGCAATAAAAGAGCATAGTGATGCTTTCTTCATTTTCAGATGCTTTTGCAAAGTTGAGCTTCTTCGCCTGTGTAAAGCCACTCATGGCATTTGTATGCTTCTTTGTTGCAGCGTGAGCTCGCAGATCACTTAGTTTAGCTGTAATAGTGGTCTTGCAAAAGTTGCAATAAACCCTCTGCTGCACACTGGTCCCAATGCCCAATATTCTTGCATAAGCTAGAAAAACGAAGATAGAGACTTGCAACTTGGCACAATATGTATATAATTAATACATAAGCAAAGTCTGGACAAAATTTTGTGCCGATCGGGCCACGCCTTTTTATCCGCTCCATAGAAACCACTGCAACTTACAAAATATCCATGAAAATTGGGCCAATATATTCAATAAATTTTAAGTATATAAAAAATAACTTTAGTAAATATCCCCTCAATCCCCTATCCACTCCCGCCATACCAATTTTCAACTTCCAAACTAAATAATACATATTGATATTTACTTAATTAATTTTTAGCCACTTTCAACATCTAAATCAAAGGAATATTCCTCGATACATTCAAATGTATCCAAGACAACTTCATCATCATTACCGTAGTAGGATAACTATTTAGAAAATCGACGTTTGGTGGTGTTAAAACAGAAACAGACGCGACAGATTCTGTAATATATGGACGTTTAGGTCTGTATTTATCTTTTGCACCGATAATATGCTTGTAGCTTGGGTAAATATCACAATTTCTCTTTTTTATTTTCCAGTCTAATGCTCCTGTACTATTTTTTTGGTAAAGCCATTCTCCATGAAAAAATCTAAACCTTCTTCTGCACAGTGGTTCCGCTTGTATGGAAGAGCGGTTAAAATTACTAATAATGGCCGTAACGTGCTGAACTTTATAAAAAATATAGAAAATGTGTATAAACATACACTGCTGGTCTTGGGTTAGACGCACTCAGTTTTCCACACAAATTTGTTTAATATTTTTTATTTTAATGATTATTAAAAAAAAGTTAATATGTAAAAACCTTGGTTATTTAATAATACTTCAATTATAATATTCAAAATATTATAAAAATATAACATAAGTTGTTTGCAAACATCGATACCAAATTAAACAAGAAAGAAATTCGCTCGTGATTTTTCATTGAATTTCATATTTATTTACAATTAATATAACATTAATTTTACTCTCTCAAGTGTGTTTAACTACAGATCGTTGAATCGCAGTGTGCTTTTATGTATTTATTATATTATAATTTTTCTGAAAATATAACATCAAATTGTGTGGTCATACACTGCTTTGCTTTGTTAGCAAAAAACAAGAAAGAAAGTTACAGTCAAGTGTGCTCTACTGTGAGATACCCGCTTCCCATTTAGAATAAAAGCAAAATATTGCGGTATTTTTTCAAAATATACCAATAATACAAATATACTAAAAATATACCAAATGGTATATTTGTTATATCGATATAGTTATTATTGTATACATAATACTATAGTTATATAGCTTGAAAATTACGCTTGTTATTCAAATTTATTGATTTGCGAGGGCGGAGGTGGGCGTTGCAAAAATTTGACACAAACTTGATCTGCGTGCAAACATAACAAACGCTGTCGAAAAAAGATTATAGCTCTATCTCTTATAGTCTCTGAGATCTAAGTGTTCATACGGACAGACGGACAGACAGACGGACATGTCTGATCAAGAATATATACATACATACATTTCATGCCGGCACAAAGTTATAATACCCTTCTACCCTATGGGTAGCGGGTATAAAAATCTGTTTTCGTTCCCGCTGGACTTTGATTTTGTATTTTTGTTTACTTTCGCGCTCTTCTTTTTTCACTTGCTGTTCTTTGCGCTCAACGCTTTTACAATAGTTAACTCTCCCTCTCTTGGTGTTGTTGTTGGCTATCGTTTATCTTGCGTCTCGCTCGACCTGTGCTTACCAGTGCTGCCAGTTTAGCAATTTAGTTGCTAGATCTAGCAACTTCTCAAAATATTTGCAACTTTTTTTTTGAAAATGCTATTAGCTACAAATTTAGCAACTTTTTATTTATTTTTTATTTTTTTTTTAGCAATTTTAGCTATCTTAGCAATTTTTCATTTATACTTTACTTAAAGCCTTTATATTTTGTATTCCCTTTTTGCCATTCACTGCAAAAATTGCGATTAATAGTTCACAATGAAATCGGAACTTGTATTAAACTCAATGGTTCAATTATATGAGCTACTTGAGTTAACAGAATTTCAAAAGTTCTCGGAAACAATTGTTTTGTTATAATTATTTTTGAAATTAAAGCAAAATGCAAAAATATACAAACAACATTTTCGCGATGCTTGGCTTAAAGACGAGGAGTTCAAGCAGTGGATTATAAAGGATTGCACGGATTTAACAAAAGCGTTTTGCTCATACTGCAAATGCACAAAACTTTTTGATATTCGCCACCATGCTCAAAGAAGCACGTAACTGCGATAGGAGCACTGACGCAAAAAAATAAGTTTCCTTTTGTTCAAAAGACAACTAAAACGGAGGAGCAGGAAGCGGCAATATGTCTTCACATTGCTAAAGACTCGGCGATAGCGACATGTGACCATTTGTCCAAGCTATGTGTGCAGCAGTTTTCAGCTTGCCAAGGTGCCGCAAACATAAAACTGGGCGGAACCAAGTGCAGTTACATAATAAAAAATGTCCTTGCGGTGCATTTCATGGAGGACTTACATAAAGACATCGAAAACGCTGCATTTAGCCTTTTATTGGATGAGTCCACTGACATTGGTGTAAAAAAAATTCTTGGCAAGTTTTTGATATTATTTTATTTTGATATTGTCCTATGTACCTATATGTATATGTAAATTTTCTTAAATCTTTAGCTATTTTAGCAAATCCAAAGGGGATGTAGTGTCGACATTTTTAGGCCTCGAACAAGTTGAGACAGCAGATGCAGTTTCGATAACAGATACCATAAAGAAGTTGCTGTTAAGCTAAAATTTAAACATTGGCAATATGATTGGTATCGGCACAGATAACGCTAGTGTTATGACTGGCTCAAAAAAAAATTTGTACACCGAATTGAGAAAATCTGTACCATCTCTCAAGCTCATAAAATGCATATGCCACTCAATTCAACTGGCAGTAACAAAGGCCTGCACGAAGGTATTGCCGGACTGCTTAGAATTTCTTGTGCATGAGACTTACTTATGGTTTTCTAAAAGCTCAAGTCGCCAGTTACAATACAAAAAACTGTATCAATAATTAAATGATGAGCAGGTATATGTACATATGAACACATGTATTAACAACAATAATCGTCTGCTATTAATTTACTAACGATATATATATGTGATGAAGCTTACTTTTTTGGTGTGTACCACTTACATGTTATTTGCAAACATTTTCTGTATAAAATTTAATCAACTGTTTATTTATTATTATTTAGAATCCTTTGAAAATACCAAGAGTGTGCGACACAAGATGGCTGTCCATTAAGAATGCAGTTTCCCGAATCGCGAACCAGTGGACAGAAATAAAACTCCACTTTGAGTTAGCAGCCACTTCTGTGAAGTTTCATAAGGCACATATCCTCAACGGGCTCTATAAAGATTATATAATTTACCTTTATTTATTATTTTTTAAGCCTATATTAAAGGAGATGCAAGCCCTTAATAAAAACTTTCAAAGTAGAAATGGCAATCCAACCCAACTATATTCGGATGTCATAATGGTCATCAACTCTTTGAAAGTGAAAATTATACCTGATTGTGAAATTAATATTTTAAAGGATGACTTTAAAGACAAAGCAGATCCAAACATATATTTAGGGTATGCCTTTGAAAAAAAGATTAAAGAACTTAATTTTCAATCACAAGAGATGGAAATTAGAGCAATTTGTATGGACTTTATAATTGAGTTAATAATCCAACTTCGAGAAAGGTAGTATAATGACTTTGATCTCAGTATTTAAAAAATAACATATTTATTTTTGATTGCCAGAAAACTTTTAAATAATGCAATACGTCAATTTGTTTTCTGTTCAAAATATGCAAAGACCCTCAAAATCTGAAGATATTCTCGATGTATTAGAATATTTTGAATGTCAAGACATTGAGAACATTAAAATCCAAATGGATAACATTAATTTAATTAAATGGGAATGTGTGGATGACAACATCAAATTTTGGACTGAAGTCCTGAATTATAAGGACGCTGGGAACCAAAATCCTTTCAATGAATTAGCAGATTTTGCGCTCAAAATCTTTTCCCTACCATGGTCGAACGCTGAAGTTGAGCGAATATTTTCCCAAATGAATATAGTAAAAAATAAATTGTGCAACCGTATGAGCCTTAAGACATTAAATGCGATATTACATATAAGGCTAGTTTTGAATTTGAATAATTTTTAAATAAATGAAATATTAACTTTAAATATGTATTTAAACAGGTATGGACTACATAGGCATGACAAATGTTACCACAACTATGTACTTCCCTACGAGTACTTAGTTAAAATTTCAGCAAACGAGAAGTACACGGATAATAAGCAAGCATATGAATTGGACAAAATTCTAACTATTTTGTAATGTTAAGAAAAGAAGATAAATAATTATGTTTATTTCATATTTTTTTTTTTAATTTTAATATTTTATTTTCAAATTAATAAAAAAATACCGTTTGAAAAATAACATTTACAAGATTTAGCTATTTTTTTTGGCAATTTTTTAGCAATTTTTTTTCTCAAATCTAGCAACGTTTACTCCGGAGAATCTGGCAGCACTGGTGCTTACTCTCATATTAGTTTGCAATTAACTTACCTATTTTGTTTATATTTCGAATTTTTTACTTCTTGATTGATTTAATTATCATTGTTTTTAGCAATATGTTAGTGTGCTATAACAAAAAATGCCGGGTGCCGGCTGGTGCCAAAATGGGTTTTGTTTGTTGCTGGTTATGTTACAACGTTGCACATGAAAAATGTGCTGGCTTTAACGGCCGTATTGTGGATTTGATTTCGGCCAAGTCTGGATTGAGATGGACTTGTGAACACTGTAGTGACTCTGAACGCGATATTGCTGGGTTTATACGGCAGACGCGAACTGGCTTTAAAGATATATTGGCGGGCTTTAAAAAACTCTCCGATAGCTTTTCTGCTTTGAATTCTGGGTTTAAGAGTATGAAGCTCTTGACCAAGTCTCCAAAGCGTAAAAAGGCCAATACGCGTCTGTCGATTACCCCAATCGAGCTTTCTGTCCCAGTTGATGTTCCAAGTTTATCTGTACCACCTGCTGGCGAATTAATGTCATTTAGTTCTCCGTCCCCTCAACCTTCGGTAGCTCTGGATGTTCCACATCATGACATTACGTCGTTAAGATTGGAATCTCCTGCTCCGGTTTCGATTTTGTTGTCGACTGAGATGGAGACGGTTGATGAAATTCAACCATCTCCATCCTCTGTTGAGATCGTTAGTGCTGTAACGATAGAAGAATCGCCTCCAGCTGTTCGGGCTTATATTAAGTCCAAATCTCAAGCCAGGGTTAAAGTGGATAAATTTAATTTCTCCTACGAACGGGAGATTTCATCTTTTCAAATAAGTGTTCCCGCTGAACAATTTAGCATGATATGCAGTAAAGAGTTTTGGCCGGAACATCTATCAGTCAAAGAATTTGTTGCTAAAAAGAAAAATCGGTCTTCGGTTTCTCTTCCTAGTAGTGGCAAGAATTCTATTTCAAAGCCTTCTTCTATGTCTGTCAGTTCAAAAAACTAACATCTTTACTTCTTGGCTATCAGAATGTAAAAGGTATTTGTAGTAAACTTACTAACTTATATTTAAATAGTATATCTTTCCCTTTCAATGTCATTGCCTTTACTGAAACATGGTTAAAAAATGACATCCTTGATACGGAAATCTTTTCTAGTAGATTTTCCGCATACAGGCGTGACCGCAATGTACGTCGCGATGGTGGGGTTTTAATTGCAGTAGATGCTCAATTAAATTCAGAATTGATTGATCACACTTCTGATATTGAGCTAGTGGCTGTTAGATTATCCTTTGGTAGTTTTAACATTTTTATTTTTTGCACATATATTCCCCCTGCTTCAGATGATGCTTTATATTTAGCTCATTTTTCTATTATTAGTAACATTTCTAATATGCTTTCTGATCGTGATCACTTTATAGTCCTTGGTGATTTTAATATTGCTGGGGTGTCATGACATTTCGCTAAGAATCTAAATGGACTTTCCCCCTCTGTATCCCATGTTTTTATTGATAGTCTCTTCGGAGTATCATTGTCTCAGATTAAAGGTATTTCAAATTGCTTAAACAGGTCTCTAGACCTTATTTTTGTTTTAGACCCAGATTCATGTTCTCTATCGAGAATATCTCCTATATCTTCCCCTGAAGACCCTTACCATCCCACTTTGAAAATTATGTTGGAGCTCCCATTTATTGCGTCAGAGTCGAGTGTACTTTGTGGTGAGCTTTCTCGTTGTTTTCGGAAAACCGATTTTGAGAAACTTGCTCTGCTTATATCTCAAACTGACTGGTCCCAACTTTCTCACATATGTCTGATAAACCCTTATGGATTACTAAGAAATTGTCGAATTTAAAAAATCGTAAGTCGAGACTTTACAAAAAATTCAAAGGAACTGGCTCTTCTTTTGATTTTCTCCGCTATTCTGTTGCTCAAGATGCTTTTCGCACTCATAACAATGAGTGTTATAATAATTATTTGAGTCGGTGCTGAATAAGATTTCAGCGTGATCCAAAGCGATTTTACGACTCCGTTAACTCGAAGCGTAGATCCGCGTCATCACCAGCATTTATGTCTTTGGAAAATATGACAGTATCTAATGGTCATGATGTTGCCGATTTATTTGCGGACTTTTTCCAAACGACATATTCTGTCCCAAGTTCCCAAAATTCCTTTTCTTATCATTTTCAGTTAAAGTCATCTAATTGTATTTTTGGTCCTTTAATTACTGAAAGCTCTGTTTTAACGGAACTATTGGCTATAAAACCTGTTTTTTCGGCTGGTCCGGATGGACTACCTAGTTGTGTGCTAAGGTATTGTGCTGGTAGTATCTTTAAACCGCTTTTTAAATTGTTTGAATTATCCGTTAACTCATGTTCTTTTCCTAAAATCTGGAGAAAATCATACATTATACCTATCCTAAAAAAAGGCAGCAAATCTAAAGTTCAAAATTATTGCGGTATATCTAAATTGTCTGCGATTCCGAAAGCATTTGAAAAAATTATAACTTCTCAACTGCAACATCTGTCTAAATCTATAATTTCACCTTACCAACATGGGTTTGTGAAGTCTAAATCCACTTCAACTAACTTATTGGAGTTCTCTTCTATTGTAATTAAAGGACTCGAGAATAAAATGCAAACGGATGTCGTTTACACCGATTTTAGTAAGGCTTTTGACTCTGTTAATCATCATCTCTTACTGTATAAGCTTAATGTTTTAGGGTTTCCTCATAGCCTAATTGAGTGGATATCCTCATACCTTTCCAACAGAATTAAGAATGTTTATTATAATGGTTTTGTATCTAAATGTGTCCAAGTCACTTCTGGTGTGCCCCAGGGCAGTCATTTGGGTCCTCTATTGTTCACTTTGTTCATAAATGATCTTCCTTCTGTTATTGAGCATTCCCGTGTACTTATGTACGCCGATGACGTTAAGCTTTGCCTGACATTTAATGATAGTCTTGCGAGCTCACTGTTACAATGTGACCTTAATCGTCTAGAACAGGGGTGCTCAAATTCGTCTTATGGCAGTGCGTTTACTAACACAGACACAAGAAAACGTGTACATATGTAGCGGCGCTTTTGTGTTGGGGCGCAGCTGTGCACTGAGAGAAATTACGATTCTAGTTTGTGTTTAAATCCAGAACTACGAAGCATATTTCGCATTATATTCACATTTAAAGTTTTTGGTAAAAAAAATGTTCTCTCCAATTCATCACTCATTTTTCTAACCCACCCAAAAAATTTAACATAACGCTTACGATGGTCGACCACGAAATAAATCAAAACCCAACCCAGACAGAAGAATAAGTTCCAGTGCATGTGTTCGAGAAAAAAACAAAAACAAAATACATTGCGGTCAGCGAAGCGTGACGACGGAAAGAGATGGAATGGAGAAACAAGCAAAATTGTTTTTGTTTCGCATGCAAATCGAAGCCCATATGCACGGTGCGTATGGGCGCACTAGCCATAAGCACAGAGCATCTACAAAAACAAAAGTGCACTCAGTGTATAGGCGTTGAGCATCCCTGGTCTAGAATCTTGGTGCAGAGTAAATATGTTACATCTCAACTGCAATAAATGTAAGTTTATGACCTTTTGTAGGGGTTCTTCCCAGTTAAATAACTATGTGTTATACGATACCCCTCTTGAGCGAATTGAAGGTGTGAATGACTTAGGGGTTCTGATTGATGCAAAACTAAAATTCGATAAACATATTCTGTCTACTGTAAATGGGGCCATGGGTGTTCTGGGATTTATAAAACGCTGGTCGAAAGAGTTCAATGATCCCTACATTACTAAGACTTTATACGTCTCACTGGTTCGTCCTATCCTTGAGTACGGATCTCTTGTCTGGAATCCCCAGTATAGGGTTTATCAAGATAGGATTGAATCGGTGCAGAAACAATTCTTATTATTTGCTCTTCGTAGTTAAAATTGGAATCCTAATATTAGATTACCACCGTATCGCAGTAGACTTTTATTACTAAACCTTCCTTCTCTTTCTGACCGTAGAACTATGCAAGGTGTTGTTTTTATACAGAGACTAATTAATGGTGAAATAGACTCTTTGGAGCTGTTAAGTCAAATTAGTTTTGCAGTTCCTGTTAGGATCACTAGGAATTTTCTTCCTCTTCTCATTTCACGTAGATCTACTAACTTTGCTTGCCATAATCCCTTCCGTATTCTGTGTGTGAACTATAATAATCTCAATAACGTAGTTTGCTCTAGTAAATCTAATCCTTTGCTTAAAACCTTATTATTAGCTTATTTATCGAGTATTTAATTGTTATTTATCTTATTATACATATATTCTAACATTTTTTTAATCTAATTTAATTAGCTGTCCAGCGTCTTTTAATATTTATTCGCGGTTTTCGTTTAATGCATGCGGTTCACAAATTTCTTTTGTTTTGTCCGCGCGTCAACAAGCCAGTGCTTGGTATCGCTGGGCCACTTGAAGGTACTGCCGTTAGTACGTCAACGTTCAAATAAACAAACCTGCAATTATGCCATACAAATTTGTTATTGGAGAACGAAATATTGCATACTTTTAAGCTGATCTGTGGTGTATGCACATATGAGTTCTTATTACACAACATAAATTTGTTACCCGAAGTCACAACACTTTGTTGTTATAACAGGGCATTGCCTTGGTCACTCAGCGACAGCGTGCCAAGTGCCCAAACACATTTCAAGTGCATACGTAATATGATATGCACTAATGGCATTCACCACTTAGAGCCGAGTCAGCATGGTTTCCATGCTGACCGTTTATATACATATGTATATGCATGCATAACTCTCTGCCCGTTTTACATACTGTAACTTTACTTATATATAAAATATATAAAACGGCTGCTCTGCCGCTGCGCCGACAGCTAGCAAGCCTTAGTGTAAGAAACCAAAAGAACATTCTAATGAAGACTCTGAACAAGAACAGTCCAATCTTTTAATTCTACATGGTGACCGTGACTTCGGTACGGAGCCTGAAGTTAAAAAAAAGAACTTATGCAGTGCATATGTAAACAAGTAAGAAAGCTACAGTCGAGTGTACTCGACTGTGAGATACCCGCTACCCATTTTGAATAAAATAAATATATTTTGCGATATTTTCACAAATTATACTATACTGCAAAAATACTAAAAATATACAAAATGGTATATTTGGTATATCGACATAGTACCGTATTCAAAATATACCATTGACGGCACAATATACCAGATTGTTAGTTAAAGCAACTAGGACCCCTAGTAAGTAGTCGTTTTTGCCCATACAAAAGTATTTATTTAATAACTTCCACAATTTTTATCTGATCGCAACCAAATTTTCAGAAATCATAACTATTGTAGTAGTTATTATATATACCAAAATTCGGAACTTTAGCTTTAAAATTACGCTTGTTATTCGATTTTTTTTTATTTGCGGAGGCGGAAGTGGGCGTGGCAAAAATTTGAAACAAACTTGATCTGCGTGCAAACATAACAAATGCTGTCGAAAAAAAATTATAGCTCTATCTCTTATAGTCTCTGAGATCCAGTGTTTCATACGGACAGACGGACAGACACACAGACGGACAGACGGACAGACGGACAGACGGACATGGTTATATCGTCTCGGCTGTTGACGCTGATCAAGAATATATATACTTTATAGGGTCGGAGATGCCTCCTTCTACCTGTTACATACATTTCCTGCCGGCACAAAGTTATAATACCCTTCTACCCTATGGGTAGCGGGTATAAAAATTCAAATGTACGAAAATGCTTAACGGAAACCAGCGAAAGAAACACCTTCTATACAATTGCTCGATGAACAACAGCTGCCATCCAGAACGGCATGAATTTGGTTGTGGTTTCGTTGTAGGTGCCAGGCTGCGGCGCCGAGTCTCTCACTTTCGGCCAATAAACGAGAGAATTGCAACGATCCGAATTACTGCCAAATTCTTTAACATCAGCCTGATATGCGCACATGCCCCAACGGAGGAAAAGGACGATGCCACCAAGGACGCTTTCTATGCGGAGCTCGACCGAGCTTATGGCCGCTGTCCTTCCCATGACATTAAAAATCTCCTCGGGGATTTTAATGCCAAGGTAGGACGAGAAGACATCTTTGGTGCCACCGTCGGGCGATTTAGTCTACATGAGACCACCTCGAGCAATGGTCTCAGATTAATAGGCTTTGCAGCTGCGCATAATATGGTAGTTCGTAGTACCGGATTCCGTCATTTGGACATCCATAAGGCATCTTGACTCTCTCCCGATCGACTGACCAGAAATCAGATCGATCATGTTGTGATCGATGCAAGGCACGCATCTAACATACTCGACGTGCGATCCTGTCGGGGTCCCAACCTCGACTCCGACCACTATCTTGTTGCAGCTAAGATTCGCACACGGCTATGTGTGGCGAAGATTGCACGTCGAAGTGCGTTAAGAAGACTGGACATCGGAAAGCTGCAATCACAACAGGCGAAGAATGCATTCTCCACTCACGTCTCGGGGCTATTAAGCCGAGCACCTTCAATACCTCAAGACATAAGCGATATGTGGGCGCTCATATCTCACTCCCTGCGAGCTTCGGCAGAAGAGGTGCTTGGATTCCAGCGTCCTCTAACAAGGAATCCATGGTACGATCAGGAGTGTCGTGACGCAACAGCTGCAAAGGACGCCGCCTACAGAAGAACACTGCAGGCTGGGGCGACACGAGCTATTGTGGATGTCTACAGGTTGAGAAGAAGATACGAAAAACGCCTTTTCAGACGCAAGAAGAAAGAGCAGGAAAGGAGAGCAGCAGATGCAGAAATGAAGCACGTAACTTCTACCAGAGGGTCAAGCGTCTGACCCAAGGATTTAAGTCTGGTGCAGTGGCGTGCAGGCACGATGATGGAAACCTTGTCACAGAAGCAGAGGTCGTACTGAGGTTATGGAGGGATCACTTTTCGAGTCTGTTATCTGGCTCAAGCACAGACTCTGAAGACTATGATCCACGAACCCCAATCTATGGCACTGATATTGAAGTGCCAATCCCAAGTCATATCGAAGTCAAGGATGCAATCCAACGGCTTAAGAACAACAAGTCTGCAGGTGCTGACGGCCTGCCGGCAGAATTGTTTAAGGCAGCTGGTGATATGTTGGTAGGGAGCATGCACCAACTAATCAGTAAGATATGGCTCACGGAGAGCATGCCCGAAGATTGGAATCTCAGCATGATCTGTCCCATCCTGAAGAAGGGTGATGCCACGGTGCGCACCAACTACCGCGGAATTAGTCTTCTTCCAGTTGCATACAAGGTCCTAACGAGCGTATTGTGTGAAAGACTGAAACCCCATGCTGAAGCACTGATTGGACCTTATCAGTGTGGGTTCAGGCCTGGCAAGTCCACTGTTGACCAGATTTTCACCTTGCGCCAAATCCTGGAGAAGTCTTACGAAAACCAGATCGACACGTACCATCTCTTCGTCGACTACAAAGCCGCATTTGATAGCCCCCGGCGAGATCGCCTATATGCCGCCATGTCTGAGCTGACTAGACTTTGCAGAATGACATTGAGCAACACCATCAGCTCTGTCAAGGTAGGATGTGGCCAATCCGAAACCTTTACTACCAAGTGTGGCCTCAGACAAGGTGACTCGCTGTCTTGTATACTCTTCAATATTTTAATGGAGAGTATTATAAGAAAGGCTGGTGTACATCGGACGGGCACGATATTAACCAACAGATGTGTCCAGCTCCTTGGTCACGCTGATGATATTGATATCATTGGCCGCACCAAGTGTGATGTCACAGGAGCCTTCGGGGCTATTGAAAAGGAATCAGCAAAAGTAGGACTAGCAGTTAATATGGAGAAAACAAAGTTTATGGTGTGCTCTAGCATAGAATCGCGGCGTCTTGATTCTCAGCTGACTGCAGAAAACTATAGCTTTGGGTCCGTCAAGGAGTTTATTTACCTAGGCACTGCTATAACAAGCACAAATAATGTCAGTCTGGAGATTAAGCGGAGAATAACACTTGCCAACAGGTGTTTAATAGTAGAGCTCTCTCTCGACGCACAAAAACCACTCTCTACAAGACGCTCATTCTTCCAGTACTCTTATATGGTGCGGAGTGCTGGACTGTGACGCAGTCAGATGCAGCTGCTCTTGGAGTGTTCGAGAGGAAAATTCTTCGCAAAATCTTTGGTCCAATCTGCGTGGACGATGTTTATCGCATCAGATACAACCACGAGCTGTATGAGCTATACGGCGATGTTGACGTGGCCAGTCGAGTGAAATCTCAAAGACTTCGCTGGCTGGGCCACGTTGCCCGTATGGATGAAGATGCTCCGGCTCGTAAGGTGTTTGATTGTTGGGACACGAAGGAGAGGACGACCCCGAACGCGTTGGCAGGACCAGGTGATGGAAACCCAGTCCACACTTGGTGTTACCAACTGGCGAAGGCGCGCTCAGGACAGAGCCGCGTGGAGGCACATCGCGCTTCAGGCTGAGACCCGATAAAAGGGTTGTCATGGCCATATAATAATATTGTTATTATTTTTATTATTATTAGTTTTATATTTAAATTTTATTTATTGATTGAATTTAATGGAGTGGCCTCTTTTACCGCAGTGGTACCTGACAAAAGCTAAAAGGCACGCTTGCAGTGCTGTGCTGTAATTTATCGATAAATTTAGGGGTTGGCACATAGAGCATAGAGGTGCAGAAACATCGATGTTCGTGTCCATCGTTGTTTTCGATGTTTTCAAAAAAAAAACATCGAGTGAAACATCGATGTTTAACAAAACAAAAAAAGAAAGAAAAGGCAAAACAGTACAAACGATAACAATGAGGTTTATTTGAGATCATTTAAGTGTCTATTTTTGTTGAGGAAAAGAAGTTGATCAACAACTTCAGCCGTAAGTCTTGTTCTACGATCAGATACAATTTGTCCTGCTTTGCTGAACACCCTTTCAGACTCACAGGACGAGGCTTGTACACAGAAATACTTTTTCGCAACCAATTTGAGATCGTTGTCATCAGTCATCTGTAAAAAGTATTTTTTATTTAACATGTTTGTCATAATTATTTGAAAATCATACCTCCCAATACTTTAAGGGGTCGCAAGTGCAAGGAGCGTTTTCCTTTTCCATAAATTGCCTTGTGGTAATAATGGCATCGGCTCGGGTGGACTTCACTTTTGATTTGTTTTGCAAAAATGAAAATCTGAAATTTGGCTCGTTTGACGTTGGCTCTGGTGGTGTTGGTGGACGTCGTGGAGTTGTAGACTTAAACGAGAGCAATTCCAGCTCCAATGCTTTGGCTGCTTGATCTGCATTTGAAGGTCTGAGATAGCCATCTTTTTTGAAGCGAGGATTAACGAGAGTAGCGATGCGAGGAATTGTGCGCGTTTCAAAAGTATCCAGTCTTGTAACAACTGTCCCACCGTTGTTGGGCCAAATTCCAATTTCTTGTAATATCAGCCCCTTGTTGGGTGCCAGAATTACTTGCAGCATGCCGCGCCGCCACACTGCTTTTTTTCCTACTTGCGTGTGCGGCTCCTTGATCATCATCACCAGCCGAGCGGGACCCTTTGAACCCTTAGCTCTTCCGGGATGTGGGGGGGTTGTTGCTGTCACTGATGATCGCTATGCTTGCGGTGAATTATTATAGAGTCCCTCATCAAATATGCATGGAACGATCCTCATGCGAATACAACAAAAAGCATACATGCCTAAAACAAAACCAAGTAAACTATGGCCAATTAAACAAACTAACTTGAAACTGAAAATAAAACTCACAAGAAAAGTAGTGTACCTAAATGGAGAGGACGAAGATGTTGATGTCACTCTCCTTGTTCGCTACCCACCCAGCCATAGCCTTCTAATGTATTTTTAAGGGAAGACCCCAAACGCAGCTTTTTATTTACCCCTTCTTATGCTCCCATGTCATCAGAAAAGAAAACTTAGTATTTCATCATCATTATAAAATTTAATTATTCAAGCAGAAATAACGGAAATTCAACATATGCATAATAATGAATAGTTATTTTAACAAAATGTATCCATTTGCCAAATAAATAGGTTATAACTTAATATTATGCGAGAATGTGTACAAGTATATCGTATAAGTATGAGTGGCCGTAAATATGGATAAGAAAATCATCCAAGAATTTTTAATTTTTAATGTGTTTGGGCTACTGCATTTTCAATGGTGCCTACAATTTTAAATTATACATTTTATAATATTTTATTTTAGTTGTAATTAATTATTCATTTCATTTTCATATTTCATGTTTCATGTTTTAGGTTTTTGCTCTCAGCAACGAGGTTTGAGAACAATTGAATTTGGTAGATCAAGTACGTATGAGAGCAGTAAGTTTTAGAACAACTTCATTTGGTAGCGCAAGAAAGTATGTATGAGAGCAAGTAGGTTTTATAACAACTTCATTTGGTAGCGCAAGAAAGTATGTATGAGAGCAAGTAGGTTTTAGAACAACTTCATTCGTACAGTTTTGTATTATTTTATTTCACTGAGCAGTTTAATATTATTGTGTGGTTTTATTTTTTAATGTTCACTGACTGTTATATATTTTGTATTTTGTTGTCATTTAAATACTATTGCAAAATACACTTGAGAAACATTTATTTTTATTTTCTTTCTCCGCGCCTGAAAAAGAAATCGCAATAGCGATACATGGCAATAAAATACGAATAATTATGAAAAGGCAATCAGTTAACTCATTTCTGCTATTTCTTTGTTTTTGTCTTTATTAATCTGGACTAGGCAGATGAATTAACTGATGCACTTGTCATCGCAAATCAAGGCTACACTGGCCAACACAAAAGTGTTACCGATGTGGTAGCTAACGCCTTGCGACTTCCTTTTCTCACTCACCAAATTTTCCTCGATGAAGGCCTTCTCGACGATGTGGTGTTGTGGGTTTTGTTTAAATTTTTTTTATTTTAAATTATTTTACCAATTTATGATCTGCACTTGATTGTTTTATGACACTTTGTTTTTGTACGTTATTAGGCACAGAAAAAAAACAACAAAAAATGTTCTGTCGAGTGTAGTCTTTTTATTTTTTTTTCACTTAACTTTTTTTTTTTTTTTTACACACACACACAATATATATTTCACTGCTTCAGTTTTTTTTCTGGTCTTTTGCTCACGTGGTTCGCCAACTTTTTTATGCTTTTAATTACTCTTTTTCTCCTATGCTCATATGATTTTGGGCTTTCAGTATCTTAATGATTTTAACTAAGATTCAGCCGCAATGTTGTTCGATTTTTTGTAAGCGATTTGCACTCGCTATGCACACACTTGCACTTCTTGTTTTTTTTTTTTTAATTTGTTATTTAATTATTTATTTATTTAATTTGATATTTAATTTCCTCCCCCGTAATTGTTGTCTGCTCCCTGCTGCTGCTGCCTGTCGTCGCCTTAGCCAGTTGGCTGGTAGCAAAGATTATTATTTTCTTTCGTATATATAAGTGGACACCTGATTTTAAAGAATTTTTTTTTTTTATAAAATTTTTGCAACTAACTATTTTTTTCCTATTTTTATAATATTTACCTTGCCTAAACGGCACTTTGAAGTATGAGCGCAATGCCAGCTTTTTGTGGCAAAAGCGGCGGGGATGGACAAAATTATTCAAGATTAAATAATTTTTTTTCTTCTTGGCCACGAGGCCTTCATTCTCTTGATGTTCTGGGTGGATATAGAGAATTTCTAGGGCGTCTGCTTCCTTAGAGATCTTGATAGAAAAAGATCTAACGTTGCTAGGGCAGATCTTAACCAGCCCAAGTGAGAGCGAAATTCACCACATGGTGAATTTACATCTGTCACTTACAACGCTGTAACTCTCCACTGTCACCCACATCTCTACGTACGCCTATGCGCGCCTAACTATTTAAATTCAAATCCTAACGTATTATTTATTTTTTTGGGGTTATTTTAAGTTTTTAAATTTTATTGTTGTTCTTTATTTACTGTATGGGTCCATTACAAAACCAGATAATCTAACGAGTCTACGAGGCACGATTAGATGGAATTAGCTGCGTAAATCTTTGGCGTGATATGTGCCGATTTCTTTGCCTTGCAATGTTTCCAAGATATAGTATGCAGTACCTACTTTCTTCTTTATTCGACACTTGGTAAACTGCGAACCTAACTTTTTGTTGAAATTGTTCGAGAAATTGCTCAAATAAAAGTTTCTTTTAAACACCTCTTGGCCTTCTTTAAAAGCAACTGGCTTTGCTCGCAAATTGTATTGCGTAGCGTTACGTTCATAAGCAGCACGACTATTTTGTTTAATATCCTCTCGCAACAATTGTATCTGATCCCTTGGATTCAGCAGGGGTGACTCTTCTAATACAGATAATTTTTTCAGTAAATTGTAGTCACCAGCATGGTTGATCATATTAAATCCGAATAAAGCTTTCTACGGCGAACATCCAATCGCTTGATGTAAAGAAGATCGTAGAGCTGAAGAAATATGGGTCAAGTTTGTATCCCACTCTGTCTGATCAGTTCGAAGATACGAGCGAACAGCTGCTAGCAAAGAGCGATTAACCCTCTCGGCAGCATTGCTTTGAGGCGAATATAAAGCAGTGCAAGTATGAATTATTCCAAACTTTGTTAAAAATGATTTAAATTCATTCGATTTGAATTGAGATCCATTGTCACTTACAATGATCTCAGGAACACCAAACTCTGCAAAGATTCGTTTTTCAAGAAATTCGTTAACAGCTGCTGTTGTGAATTTTTTTAACGGACATAGCCAATGATATCGGCTGAAATGATCAAGGACGATGAGCAGCCCAATATGACCCTTCTTGCTTCGTGGATAAGGTCCAAGTATGTCAATATATAACTTTTGAAAAGGTCTACACGATATACTTTGCTGACCCATTGGAGGTCGTAACGTCATATTTGGCGCTTTCATTTCTTTGCAAACATCACATTCACGCACATATTCCCGCACCTGTTTAGATAGACCTGGCCAATACAAGTGCCTTCGCAATCGTTCAATAGTTTTCTGCATTCCACCGTGAGAAGATACTACGCAATCATGCGCTTGCCGAATAGCTGCAACTCGTAATGACTCCGGCACCCATAATTTCCAAACATCCATATCTTGGACTGCGTTTCCCGATGGGTGTTCGGTGCGAATGTAGACATATTTATCTACAGCCTTCAAATCAGGGAATTTCTCAGTATTCGCGTCCACTAAGTCTTTGAGTTCTACGTACTCAGCCTCAAGAAATGCTGGAGAATCTAAATCAATTTCTGGACCTATCCATTCGACGCTATCAATCTCTGCTTCACTAATTCTTGACAATGCATCTGGAACAACGTGATCCTTGCCTTTTCGATGCGAAATGGTAAACTTAAACGCTTGTAAACGAAGTATCCATCTAGCCAATCTGCCAGATACATTTTGCTGTCGAATTAGCCATAAGAGACTCAAATGATCCGTCACTACTTCGAATGGTTGTAGTTCGAGATAGCATCTGAATTTTTCAACGGCTAAAATTACTGCAAGACACTCTCTTTCTGTAACGCTGTAATTTCTTTGAGCTTTCGACAATTTTTTTGACATAAATGCCAGTGGCCGTTCCTCTCCTGTATCTGAAAGTTGCACTAATACAGCACCAATACCATGATCGCTGGCATCGCAATGTAGGAAAAATTTTCGAGAAAAATCTGCATTTTGCAGCACTGGAGCGGTAGTTAACAATGTCTTTAACCTATCCATTGCTTCCTGGGCTTCTAACGACCATTTAAAGCATTTTTTTGTTTTCAACACTTCGGTAATGGGACACGAAATTTCAGCAAAATCTTTAATGAATCTTCGGTACCAACCACAAACTCCGAGGAAACCTCGAACTTGCTTCAAGTTCTTGGGAGTAGGCCAGTTTAGTACACAAGACATTTTCTCTGGATCGGTTGCTACTCCCCCATTACTTATCACATATCCTAAGTAATTAACCTTTGTGACACAAAAGTGACTTTTAGAAACGTTCAACGTAAGGTTTGCCTTTCGAAATTGATCTGCTATGCGAATTAACACAGCAAGGTGAGATGAAAAATCTTCGGAAACGATAACGAGATCATCCAGATATCCGAAAACGCAATGGCGTAAATCGGGCGGGATTAAATCATCCATTAATCTCGACATTGTAGAAGGAGCATTGCAAAGACCAAAGGGCATGACGGTAAATTGGTATAAAGATCGACCTGGAACAGTGAAAGCAGTCAACGGTTTCGCTTCTTCGGTAAGCTCTATCTGCCAATATGCATCTTTGAGATCTAGCTTAGAAATCAAATTAGCCTTTGGAAGTCGAGCGAAGATACCTTCAATGCTTTGCAACGGATAAGCATCCTTTCGGGTGGCCTCATTTAGCTTTCGAGCATCCAAGCATAATCGAACCTTGTTTGGCTTTACAACCATGCGCATTGGAGAGCTCCAAGCACTTTGCGATGGTTCAATTACCCCAAGCTGAAGCATGCGATCAATTTCTACGAACATCAACTTTTCAACTGCAGGACTCACTGGATAGTGACGCTGCTTCACTGGCTTACTATCACCAATTTTAATGTTATGTTTAATTAACGCCGTTCGACCCAATCCCTGTCTTTCAAAATTTGGAAATAACTCCTTTACTGCCTCCAATTGCTGTCGTTCTTGCATGGATAATGGATATCTATCATCGGCTTGATCCTGTTCTATCTCTTCCGACAAAATTGAACTAATTACTCCTAGTGCGAGTTTAAATTCTCGCCAGAAATCTATTCCTAGTATTAATTTCTGAGCTATCGATGGAATAATGTAAAGATCTATCTGTCTTTCCTTGTCTTTATATTTCATTTGTACTTTCAAAATTCCATACACCTGGTGCACTTTAGCATCAGCTGTTCGAACTTGCGACTTTATTGGCTTAAAATTGGGATGATTTGAAAAATCCAACGCAGCCAAAGAATCACCAAGACAACTAATGTTTGCTCCAGTATCCAAGCCAAGTTCGGAAAACTCTAAGAAAGAAACACTTGCATAACTACGACGGTCAATATTATTTTGGAAAATGGTTGACACCATCATAGCTTTCTTGCTTTTAAGAAACTTAAAATATTTTCGTTGACGAATAGTGTGTCGACGACTTTTCTTCCCCTGTCCAGCAAAAATTCTCTCTCTAGCTATATAATAATCTCTTAATCTCTCATGATAAGGCTTAAAACTATTGTGTATTTCAGAACGAGTCAATGGATCTGCTTTTCGCTCTAAAATTCTAACCGTATTACTTTCTATATTCAACTTATCTCCTATTTCTGGGACATCCTTCCTGCATTGGATGCCCCCCATATGTGGCCAGCAGTATTGTAACGAATCACCAAGGATGTATTCGTCTGGTGCTGGTGTCAGGTTTATTAGTGTGGCGTACGCGCTGGCTTCTCCGGGCTTTGCTCAGATAGCATGGGGTTCAAGGAAAGGGCCAACTAATAGGACGCACCACTTATAATAATAATACATTTAAAATTCGCGTACATATGGGAAGACAGAAAAGAAGGAGTGTAATGGAAAGGTTACATTAAACAATAATGAAAGAGAAGAGAAAGGGAAGGAGAGGAGGGTAGGTTAACAAAGAAGACGGACCCACTCTCTAATGCAACACACTAAAAAGTTGGCAGGATCCCTAAGAGACAGTGGTTCGGCTAACCTACTCCTGCTTGGTGATGCATGGTTCCAAATAAAAATAGGCACTTAAGCGAACATACTTAATTTATTAACAGATAACAAAAATACTTTGAATATTAACAACATTATAAAATGACAAGAAAAAAAATGACAAGCAAAATAAATAAATAAATATATTAACGGACTAACATGGTAAGTGTGTATGAGGCGGAAATTATTAAAATAAGGCAAAAAGAATAAAAATAAATAAAGAAAAACTAAAAATAATTAACCTATAAATATAAAATATGATCTAGCATAAATATAATATAAATAATTATTTTTGGGTTTGAAAATTACTAATACTTTAAGAATTTTGAAATTAAAATGACTTCATTGAGAATGATGGAAAGCACAATAAATATAGGCAAACATGATTTATCTTTTAAACAGGAAAGCTCTGCGCAAGCAATTGGATGAGGATCAGCTGATGGCTGTCACTCAATGCAGGGAGGTATATGGCCAGCCTTACAAGGTCAATGACCGCTGGGACTGCAGTAGCAGCTGTAGCAGCGCTATGGTGAGATGCACCAAAAGCTCTAACTCATATGTATCTAATCAATTAGTAAGAGTGAAACAGACTTACATACATTCGGCGACTCCCACGCAGAAAGATCTTTCCTTGTGTTAGTGACTGTCTGTGGTGAAGCTGTGGATAAATAGCAACAAGAAAGCTTTTGCGCATGCGTAAAAGCTGGCTGCTATGATCTGCTAGTGCAATTCCACACAAACATACATATGTACATACAAAGGTATGTCGGTATGAGTGTACCTATTTTGCAGGCAATACAGAAACAAGAAATTTTACAACTAAATATAATTTTAAAAAGATATTTTACCTATATATGGTGCCTTATATGCATTCTTAAATGATTGCAGTTGTTATTTCATACAACAATACCGTGGTACTTGTATTATGAGTGCCCAAGAAAAGTTGTTGTTTCAACTTTCTCGCCACATCATACTACACTTACAACACTAATTGACTCTCACTTATAAATGCATATTGGGACAAAACAATGTAAACTAACAATAATCAATGAACAAAAAAAAAATAAGCTGCTATCCAGCTGTTCGCCTTTCTCCTGGGTGTCGCATATACTCGGCCTCGATGCCACCACAAGTGCGGAGCAACTAGTAAATGAAGAGCTCACGGCTGTCAGTCGCAGGTGTTTTCGGCAGTAGAATCACAGCCTGCAATTCTCCTGATGCTCAATGAGCGTCTGCAGCTAACAACAGCTCATCTGTTTGTGTTGTCCAGACAGCTGATCTGGCCAGCACAGCTGCGACGTGGAGCTTTGGGTGGTTGGCCGTTAATAAAGCATTTGTGTGTGTTGAAGTTTCAGTTTAAATTAATTTTAAATTCTACCACTGGGTGATTATAATTTACACACTGGGTTATTATAGTTTATGACTGGGTTTTATATAAATTATAACTGGGTTTTATATAAAATATGACTAAGTGCCGAATCTAAAAATAAATAGACAAAACTAAACTTAGAACAACGAAAAACTAATCATACGTTCAACAAATATTTACCCTAATCTGGAAAACGGCACTTGGTATGGGAGGACGTGGAAGTGGACAACCATCTATTGCGTAGGTTAAGTGGACGGCATAGGTGCACTTTTGTGAATAAAAACACAATTAACGTATTAGTATATCAATTATACATTGCAGTACCATTGTATACTTACAAATACGATATATGCAACGGACTTCGCCAACCACTTCACTGAGATCTATTTTTTCTGGTTTTAGTCACATGCACTTTTACACATTTTTTCAGGTTCGGCACATAACCTGCCAACCATTTTCTTGCCAACAACAAAAACCTTTTTTCGGAATTTTGACAAATAATCCTACTCAAAAAGGTAATCGTTGTCTCTTTTGGTGTGGACTTAACACGATCAGCTGATCTTGTAACTCACGCTTTTAAGTATCGTGGTCCACCAATAGATGGCGCTATTTTTGGAGCTTTCAGACTTATTGCTAAATAAAGCTCCGCTTCTCAGAACAAAAAATGACAAGACATTTAGTACCATTTTCTCAGACTACAAATAATTTTATACAACTAAACAAATTAAATAATACAAATTAAATATGACAATACACATAATAATAAATAACATAATAAATAATAGCTATAAATATCTATGGGTCAGAAAAAGAAAAAAAATGTTGCATACTTTTAGGCTTAGTCAATTTCAGCTACGACAAGCGGCCCATTACAGTATCGCAATTCCAGCATACTAATGGTGTTTTATGTTGTATGGCTGCTATCTCAACCTGTTTGTCACTCTCAGGATCTTCTTCGGGTTGCTCGTCATCCAGGGCGTATACTCGATATGCACCAGCTTTGACTTGTGGCTGACGTGCTCTACCTATATCCTGCAGAAAATGTTCACGCTTATGTACCAAACGACGAAGCTCGGAAATCGAAGAGATATTTTCAAACAGAAGTCTTTCTTTCATGTCAATCTGTAAGTTTCCCTGAATCATCTCTACCAGTTCGTCTTCTGCAAAACTAACAGATAATCTGTCCATCAGTTTGCAAACACTTTCATAAAACGCGTCGAAGGATTCACCTGGCTTTTGTTTACGTGATCGAATCTGTTCCCGTAATTCAGTTACTGATCTGCTCTCGCGATATTGATTTCTGAACGCTACGCAAAATTCTCGCCAGTTGAAAGTTTGGACACTCTTATGGTATCTCCAAAACCAACTATTTGCCTTTCCTATCAACAGCTGATGGATATTTCGACTTATTATTTCCAAGTCACCCTCAAAATGCTCGCGCGTTAGGATTTGTACTCTGTATAAGAATTCCTCAACAGATAATCCTTCTGCGGTACCATCAAATCGGACACCCCATTTCTGTAGAATGTCTGAGTTTCTATGTGGCCCTAAATTCTGGATAAGATTAGTGGATCGGCTACTTCGTGGAGTAATCGGCGTCTCACGATGAGCTACGTGGCCATTTGGAGCACCTAGACTTCCCGAACCTGACATAGAGGACAAAACGCGAGTAACCGTTTCACGAACAATGGACTCTACATCTATCTGAAAATTGGGTGGCGCTTGAGACTGATTTGATCTTCGTTGTCTTGTTGGACGACCTCTTCTAGCGGGTGCATTCGGATTCCGATTTGCCTGTAATCTCACATTCGCTGGAGTACTACCAGGCGGAGGACAAATCTCGTGAGATGGAACGTCAATAGTGATCAGCGCTTCGGCTCCTTTTGGTGCCTGTAAATTCAAAGATTCCAACTGATGTGCTAACGATCGAGTAACCGGGCGATATCCAGTTGCAACCACTCGTTGCGTTGGATTTGCATCGTCACTTTTGGAGTTTGGAGAATGATTGCCAACAACTACTCTCCATTCTTTTGGTTGAACTGCTACTAAGCAGCTGGGACACTCTTTATGGACTTGCACTCGCGTTTCCAAACAACTTTTATGGAATACGTGGTGACAATTTGTAACAACACAAGGCTGTGTATTCAACATGATTTCCCCGCAAATAATACAGATATTTGCAGCCGTACTATCATGTTGCTGATTTCGGTTGGACTCAAAACTATGTTCAAGTGGCATTTTATTATTTTAAAAAGTTATTTCTGATGACTTTCTTTTGGGAGACATAAGTAAGGGTAAATATTGGCTTTCACTACTTATTCTTGTAACATATCTATCTTGTTATGGGCTATTTCAACTACCAAAGGCTTCCTTTTCAAATGAACAACAACATCAAACTCGGCCAAAAGGACTTTTACGGACAATGAGACACACTTGCATCTAAAAACATTGTATTCTAGTAAAATACCTTTACAGCGAATCTTACGTAATTGTTCACAGAGAAAAACCTTGCTCATGAAAAAAGCTATACAATACGTATTGCTACACAAACTGAATAAATAAATTCAACTATTCTCTTGGTCGATGTATTCAAATGCTCAAATACTCGAGTTCCAAAGAGTAAACAAAATTTAACTTCACCTTGAATGCAATTATAAAGCACAAATTCAATCGAAGACAAAGAGCTAATTAATTAATTTCAATTGTACGTGACCAATAAAATTCACTAAGTTAATGAAGAAATAAAACAAAAACTGAAATATTTTTTTTTTTTTTTTTTTTAATTCTCCACAACCCATGAAATCTTATTATAGTTCTTTGGTCAAGCTATTATCTGTATCACAAAAAAAAAAATTTTATGAAACGGAAAGAGGAAAAAGAATTTGCTACGGTCGAGTTCAATCAGCATGTGCTAATACAGAATCGAATTCCAGTAGATTTCCAAATCCTTCAAGCTTCGTACAACTGCTATTAATCTGGGACCAGTGCTAATACTAGCAAATCAATGCCATAATAGCACCTGCCCCACGTGTTGGGCGCCAAAATTCCTGTAACAACTGTCCCACCGTTGTTGGGCCAAATTCCAATTTCTTGTAATATCAGCCCCTTGTTGGGTGCCAGAATTACTTGCAGCATGCCGCGCCGCCACACTGCTTTTTTTCCTACTTGCGTGTGCGGCTCCTTGATCATCATCACCAGCCGAGCGGGACCCTTTGAACCCTTAGCTCTTCCGGGATGTGGGGGGGTTGTTGCTGTCACTGATGATCGCTATGCTTGCGGTGAATTATTATAGAGTCCCTCATCAAATATGCATGGAACGATCCTCATGCGAATACAACAAAAAGCATACATGCCTAAAACAAAACCAAGTAAACTATGGCCAATTAAACAAACTAACTTGAAACTGAAAATAAAACTCACAAGAAAAGTAGTGTACCTAAATGGAGAGGACGAAGATGTTGATGTCACTCTCCTTGTTCGCTACCCACCCAGCCATAGCCTTCTAATGTATTTTTAAGGGAAGACCCCAAACGCAGCTTTTTATTTACCCCTTCTTATGCTCCCATGTCATCAGAAAAGAAAACTTAGTATTTCATCATCATTATAAAATTTAATTATTCAAGCAGAAATAACGGAAATTCAACATATGCATAATAATGAATAGTTATTTTAACAAAATGTATCCATTTGCCAAATAACTAGGTTATAACTTAATATTATGCGAGAATGTGTACAAGTATATCGTATAAGTATGAGTGGCCGTAAATATGGATAAGAAAATCATTCAAGAATTTTTAATTTTTAATGTGTTTGGGCTACTGCATTTTCAATGGTGCCTACAATTTTAAATTATACATTTTATAATATTTTATTTTAGTTGTAATTAATTATTCATTTCATTTTCATATTTCATGTTTCATGTTTTAGGTTTTTGCTCTCAGCAACGAGGTTTGAGAACAATTGAATTTGGTAGATCAAGTACGTATGAGAGCAGTAAGTTTTAGAACAACTTCATTTGGTAGCGCAAGAAAGTATGTATGAGAGCAAGTAGGTTTTATAACAACTTCATTTGGTAGCGCAAGAAAGTATGTATGAGAGCAAGTAGGTTTTAGAACAACTTCATTCGTACAGTTTTGTATTATTTTATTTGGTTTTATTTGGTTTTATTTTTTAATGTTCACTGACTGTTATATATTTTGTATTTTGTTGTCATTTAAATACTATTGCAAAATACACTTGACAAAACATTTATTTTTATTTTCTTTCTCCGCGCTTGAAAAAGAAATCGCAACAGCGATACATGGCAATAAAATACGAATAATTATGAAAAGGCAATCAGTTAACTCATTTCTGCTATTTCTTTGTTTTTGTCTTTATTAATCTGGACTAGGCAGATGAATTAACTGATGCACTTGTCATCGCAAATCAAGGCTACACTGGCCAACACAAAAGTGTTACCGATGTGGTAGCTAACGCCTTGCGACTTCCTTTTCTCACTCACCAAATTTTCCTCGATGAAGGCCTTCTCGACGATGTGGTGTTGTGGGTTTTGTTTAAATTTTTTTTATTTTAAATTATTTTACCAATTTATGATCTGCACTTGATTGTTTTATGACACTTTGTTTTTGTACGTTATTAGGCACAGAAAAAAAAACAACAAAAAATGTTCTGTCGAGTGTAGTCTTTTTATTTTTTTTTCACTTAACTTTTTTTTTTTTTTTTTACACACACACACAATATATATTTCACTGCTTCAGTTTTTTTTCTGGTCTTTTGCTCACGTGGTTCGCCAACTTTTTTATGCTTTTAATTACTCTTTTTCTCCTATGCTCATATGATTTTGGGCTTTCAGTATCTTAATGATTTTAACTGAGATTCAGCCGCAATGTTGTTCGATTTTTTGTAAGCGATTTGCACTCGCTATGCACACACTTGCACTTCTTGTTTTTTTTTTTTAAATTTGTTATTTAATTATTTATTTATTTAATTTGATATTTAATTTCCTCCCCCGTAATTGTTGTCTGCTCCCTGCTGCTGCTGTCTGTCGTTGCCTTAGCCAGTTGGCTGGTAGCAAAGATTATTATTTTCTTTCGTATATATAAGTGGACACCTGATTTTAAAGAATTTCTTTTTTTTTATGAAATTTTTGCAACTAACTATTTTTTTCCTTATTTTATAATATTTACCTTGCCTAAACGGCACTTTGAAGTATGAGCGCAATGCCAGCTTTTTGTGGCAAAAGCGGCGGGGATGGACAAAATTATTCAAGATTAAATAATTTTTTTTCTTCTTGGCCACGAGGCCTTCATTCTCTTGATGTTCTGGGTGGATATAGAGAATTTCTAGGGCGTCTGCTTCCTTAGAGATCTTGATAGAAAAAGATCTAACCTTGCTAGGGCAGATCTTAACCAGCCCAAGTGAGAGCGAAATTCACCACATGGTGAATTTACATCTGTCACTTACAACGCTGTAACTCTCCACTGTCACCCACATCTCTACGTACGCCTATGCGCGCCTAACTATTTACATTCAAATCCTAACGTATTATTTATTTTTTTGGGGTTATTTTAAGTTTTTAAATTTTATTGTTGTTTTTTATTTACTGTATGGGTCCATTACAGTCTTTCCACTAAGCGTTTCTTAACAATGTCATATATATATCTTTTCCTTCCTGTGTTCGTAACTTTGCATTTAATTGATTCATTTTGTGATGAGTCTCGGCAATGACGGGAATGATAAGGGACACAGAAACTTTTCTTTTAGTCGATACCGAAAGAGTCGCTTCCTGAAAAGGTGACAGCAAGTCCGACAGGTCATCCAAGACCTCGAGTTCTTCAGTTGTGATCGGTGAAGGGCCATTTCGCAATTTTAACAATGTCAATGTAACATATTCGTTTATTTGTAACATTCTTTTGATCATTGCGTGTGCACTGTTCCACCTAGTGCTTACTTCCTGAATTAAGACAAGCGGCTGATTTGTATTCTGGACTTCCTTTAATTTAGCTGTGGCTATTGTGCTTTGCTTGAAGTGAGTTACTATTCCTTTGCATTTTGAGATGATCACATTTACTGCTGCCAGTTTTAAAATGTCCTGAGCAAGTAGATTTATTGTGTGTGCCAAACAGGGTTAATATATTGCACGCTTTTTTCAAGGTAGTATCATTGTCCGTTGTAACGGTGACAACCTTCGACAGAAGACCCCACTTAGCCAACATTGAACTTATTGAGTCTGCGATATTTTGGGCGTTATGATTTGTGGGGGTAATCAATGGTGCTGTCGATAGCAGTGCAAACGTTAATTTAAAGTTTTCTGCTATATAATGACAAGTGATTGTGATGTAGCCTTTGTTAGCTGCAGATGTCCAAAGATCCGTTGTCAACCCAGCATGCTTAACGGTCTCCAAAGCTGCACGCCGCTTAAGGCTTAGCTGTTCATATTCTGTTGGAAGCATCACATCGCGAAAATACGTTCTGCTCGGCACCTTGTAGCGCGGGACCGCTTCTTGCAAATCCTTCGTCATCAACGAAACTAAACGGAAGCACACTTTTGGCAAGCATATTCATCACTTTTTTATCCAGCCTTTTTTTATATTTGAGTCACTGCCATAGAACGGCTCCTTGTTCAAAAAAATTGCCATCGTTTTAGGCATTGGTTCCTTATCAGCGGTCATGCGACTCGGATGCAAACGCTTAAGATGGTCCAGCAAGTTTGATGTATTGCCAGCTGTCTTAAGATGTTTTCCACAGTAATTGCAAATGCCGTACGCTTTGTCGTTGCTCTTTTTGGAGTGGTCCCAAACCACTGATCGCTCCCTTTTACGCTTTTGTCCTGACTCCGTCTCCACTTCCTCTGTCGGTTCCGCTCCTATTACACCAATAAATAAAAAAAGGATGTTACTAAACTGTATGTAATTTAAAATATTCACTAAACTACATAATCAAACTACTACTACTACTACTAGCTACTTTATTTTAAGGCTTGCGCCAAATTTTTGCGGCATTAGTTATTTTTCGCTAATTTATGAATGTATGTGTGTACATACACATACATGCACACATATCTCAGGGAAGCGTGGGCTTGTAAAGAAGATATATAACTTACTTTTCACGTAATTCTCCATCTTGCCTTCGTCATCCATCAACGTCCACCAAACCACCAACTAGAAATCCTAAATATTATCAACAATTTTGTTAGTTGTAAGAAAAAAATTAAGAAATTAATTGACTTACAATTTGTTCGTCCCGAGCGCAGAGTTGTTAGTGAAAACATCGATGTTGTGGCCTTTATATTTAATAGTTGTGTTCTTTGTCTTGCAGATGGTGTTGGAAACGGTGGACCAGAAGGGGCGCAGGTAAGTACGAGTGTGTTGTTATGAAACAATCTAGTTAATATTAATATTTTCCGTTTGCAGATGATATGATGTATAAGCGAGTCAGTGGACGAACCGCAAAAGGCACCGCTACGAACGCAGTGTGAGTATTTGCAATTTTATTTTAAGTTTAAACATGTTTTAATTGTATTATTTATATTTCAGGTTGTTTGGAGGTTTGTGTGAGCGAGGATGGCTATGTACAGGATCGAGCCAGGCCCACCGCCTCCCGTCCGCCCAGTCCCACACTCAGTGCAGAGAGGAGAATCGTGCACTGTGGCCAGATGAAGTGGCAGGTCAATAAATCAGGAGAGCATACAAACTGCAGGTACGTGGTAAGTAAAGTGAATTTTGAATTTGTATTTATTTGTTATATGTTTTGTTCTTTATATGTATTAATTGTGTTCTTATAATTTCAGATGGTGCTTCAGACAAGATAGCCAAATGGAGAGGCAGATCAAACAGCCAGAAGAGCGTGCAATAAGTGCAGGTACATGGTAAGTTACAGTGAGTTGAGATTTAAGATGAAGATGTAGTTATTTATATTAGTAAATTTTAGATTATATTTATATTTATTTTATTGTTATTATTATTATTATGTTTGTATTTATTTATTTATATGTATATTTGTTCTTTATATTTATTGATTGTGTTCTTGCAATTTCAGATGGTGCGTTGGGACAGCCGTCCAGGAGAGGAGCAGGGTAAGTACAAAATATAGTAGCTGTTAGCCAAGATAGCTAATATTAATTATATCGTATTCCAGATAAAACATTGAACGAGCAAACAGCGAATGGATTAAACGAACATTATACACATTGTGAAAGCAACAGCAAAGCGTACAAATAAACGTGAAGGATGGAAAGAAAAATTACAGTTTTGTGTTGGCTGTTTGGAAAAAAGTTGGCTCACAATGGGCCGAAGGGAGGACATCTGCATGTGTGTTGATTCTGTGTCTGCGGTGACAAGTGATGGTGTGATGTTTATATAGTTAAGCTTTGTTTAGTGGTGTAGTTGTGATTTTATTTTGTTTAGTTAAGTGTTGGTGAGGCGTATATTATATTGTGTTCGTAGAGTTAGTTTGTTGTCGCATAGATTGTCAGTAATATTTATGGCGACAGAATTTTATGACTTGTGTTGTGTGTGTAGTGAGTTGGTTGAATAGTTATGGTTAATTTCGGTTATTGCGTTTGTTGTAAGGTGTGAGTTAACTGTACTGGCGTAGTCGCATGTAGCCTCGTTATTATGACCAACAAAATGACTATATTATGTGGTTAAAAAATAGCTTTTAAATTCGTCTGTTTTGTTTTCAATACCGCATGATTTTCAATTAGCTATATTTAATTTGTTGAAGGGGCAGAGTTGCAGTTAAGTACATGGATATTGGTGTGGTATGCACATATATCGAAGTTACACTGTAACCAGAGTAACATTAAATACGGAAGCAGCAAATCTCTGTTGCTGTCCGAAATACATAAATAGTGCATTGACACTTTAATATAAAGAAAATAACAAATGCCCAGCGCAGTTCAAGTGCACTGCAATATGATGTCACCTGAACTGCAGCCGGCACATTAAAAGCCGCGTCAGCATAAACGCCGGCCACTGACCGTTGTCTGTGCATAACACATGCTCCTCCATATAGTACATATACATATAATTATATATTAAATAATACTTATGTATAATAAGCAGCGCTGCCGCCACTTCTTCAACGAAGCAGCGACTTAGCAGCGTCTCAAATAGTTTACTTAAGTATAAGAACAAATGTAACCATTTATTCGGAAAATAAACGTCCACTAGAGCGAACCTTCGCTCGTGGTTTAAAAACACGACTTCACCTGCATTTATTAAATACATTGGAGACTAGTGTGTTTCTTTAGATTTAGAGTGGTTATCGACTGGGCTGCCGTATTTTTCGCGCATGAGTGTCATAAGGACGGAATAGACAGTCTTTGATAAATTATTTACCTTCTCTTCAAGGACCTTCGAGATCTCCACCGATCTCTGGAGGGCCAGAAGAATTTCGCAGGGTGAGGCATTGCTGCTTTGTTGCTGTTGGGTCTGCTCGTCCGCCTGCTGCGTCGATGCTGGAACTGCTGATGCTGAGGATGCTGATGCTGCCGATGTTCAGAAGGCTGCTGAGTATTATTGGCTGGTGTCTTCAATTTGCTAATTGTCTTCTTTTGCAGGTTGTGTTGGGCTGGCTGCTGATGCTTGTTTGTAAGACCAGGTACAGGTGACATGGGCGCAGTCTCGGGTACCGGGCTGCGGAGAACTGCGCTGTACGTTGGCCTGTTGTTGGCTTCTGGAACCGAGGCAGTAGGATGCATTGAGTCTGCTGGGTGCTCCCCTGTGGCTGGAGGCGGAGGCATCTGGAGTCGGCGCGCTGTCTGTTGTTGCTGCTGCATGTGCTGGAGATGGTTTTGGAGATTGATCATTTTGGCCTGGTGCATCTGGCGGGAGTGCAGTAATTTGCTTCTGGCTTTTTTGAAAGATGGGCAGCCTTTGTAGCTGCTGATGTGGTTGCCCTTGCAGTTGGCACACTTGGACGCCTCATCTCTTCTTTTTTGGCATGTGGTCGTTGGATGGCATCCAGCACACTTCATACACACAAAAGGGCGACGGCAGTAGTTCTTGGTGTGACCAAAAACTTGGCATCGGTGGCTTTGTGCAGGATCAGATGGCTTTGCCTGCCTTTCAACTTTTATAACCTGGAGACCCGGAAGCTGAAGCTGCAGGATCTTGAAGTGTGAGTCATCAGTTTTCGGTTCAATTTCCACTTCAAACAGGTTGAATGGTTTGTTTGTAAAGTTGTTTTTAATGGCCTTGATAAATCTAGTTTTGTAGCCAATTTCAGCGAGCTTAGCGGCGATCCATTCAGTAGGAGTGGTGTGGTGCAAATGTCTGATGACGACGCGCAAGCCTCTATCTTTCCTCAATTGGTGTGAGTACAGATGTGTTCCAGCTTCATTTAAGGTGTTGAGAATGGCGTTGTATGTACTTAGGCAGCTGCTGATGATGCGGACACCGTTGTATGCGCACTTGGTCACGAAGCTGCCTATGCCTGGCGTGTTTTTTAATTTTTCCAATAGAGGAAGGATGGCATCAACATTTGGGATGAATAAAGGTGGAATTTCTCCAACATTGCGATCCGACTCCCGTTTGTTTTTGTTCTGGTGGTCATTGAATCTTTGTAGGTGCTGCTGTGTGTTTTGGTGGCTTTCGGTGAGTGATTGGGAGTTTCTTCTAGCTTGCTGAATGGATTTGGCTGCGTCACTTTTAAATGCAGGTGTTTTTATAGACTCAAACAGGCTTATATGGTCGTCGCTGGAGTCAAGTTCTACACGCTTGCGCTTGAATGGTGTCAAGAGATCGTCATCGATAAGAGTGGTGGCTGTAGTTGGCAGTTTAGGAGCCACTGGATCCGTCACTTGTATGTTAGCAATTGTGTGTATCAAGCTGCGCTTTGTAGGATTGCTGGCCTTCGTCGGTGTGTGTGCTGGTGATGGCGCGAGATTTGGCGTCGGTTTTTGTTGTTGTGGTTTTGTAATGGTTGCCTGTTGGTTGTTTTTGTAAGTAACTGGCTTAATGTTGCCAACGGAGGTGTCGATTGGAGACGCCATGTTGCTTGGTTTTTGTTGCTGGTTTACTGTGTTGGCTGTTTGATGTTTGTTGTTGTATGTTGCTAAGTTGCTGTTGCTAGTGGGAGGGTTGGGTACAGTAGCCATGATGGTTGAGTTTTGTTGCTGTTTTTCCTGTGTATAATCGTTTGGTTGTTGTTGAGCTTTAATACTTGTTGTGTTTGTAATGGGTGTCGTTGTATGCTGAATTTTGTTTTTCGTTGCTTCTCTCCTTAGGATTGTCTGGTTTGGTGAGATTACTTTCAAGAAGTATTCGTCGTCGGAGCTGGCCATTTCCATTTCTGGAGAGGAGTGGATCTGTGGGCATGTGGTGCCGTCAGAGTCGTATAAACTAACTACACTCGCGGCGGACGACATTAAGTCAAGATTCACTGTGTTTTCCACATTATTATTGGTGATACTAAGCATTTTTCGAGTTTAAAGTTTTTATTTTTTAGTGGGTAGTGTCCTTTTTTTTTTTTTTTTTTTTTTTTTTTTAAGTGGTAGTGTCCCGCCAGTCAGAAGCAACTGATAAGAAGTATCAAACTTTTTGATCAGACTAAGATCCAATCTAACATCTATTAAAGAAAGGTTCAAACTTCATATTTCAATACCAAATATTCTTAATAATAATAATAATAACAAATGAAGCTGGTGACGAACCAGAGACAAAAGAAGTTATTGACCAACAAGATTTAGAAGAAGATTTAACAAATTTAATAATCCCTACTATTATCACACTGGATTCCAAAGATATTTTATCTGAAAGTGAAGTAAGTACTGATAACAGCCTTATAATGGTTGACACAGCTGCCCAGAGGGCATATATTAGGGAAATTGCACAAGCAGTCCCAGAAATTGACGGAAATAAAAACCGTCATGAAAAATTCTTAACGGCATTAAGACTTGTCAACCTAACAAAGGGAACCTATGAGGAAATTGCCATAGAATTGATTAAATAAAAAATAACTGGTACAACCCTCAACAAAATAAACAAGTAAGAAAGCTACAGTCGAGTGTACTCGACTGTGCGACTCCCGCTACCCATTTTAAATAAAAGAAATATATTTTGCGGTATTTTTCTCCCAAAAAAAAAAACCTAATACGCTGCAAAATACTAAAAATATACCAAATGCTATATTTGGTATATCGATATAGTACCGCATTGAAAATATACCATAGACGGCATAATATACCAGATTGTCGACCAAAGCAACTAAAACCCCTAGTAATTAGGCGTTTTTGTCCATACAAAAGTGTTTCTTTAATAACTTCCAAAATTTTCAGGAATCATAACTATTTTAGTAATAATTGTATATACTAAAATTCGCAACTCTAGCTTTAAAATTACGCTTGTTATTCGATTTTTTTGATTTGCGTGGGCGGAAGGGGGTGTGGCAAAAATTTGAAACAAACTTGATTTGTTTCACCGACAACTACGGCTTTTAGTTTTGTAATGATTCCATCTATTGTGGTTTCATTTGTCGACAGAATTTGTTATGTTTGCACGCAGATCAAGTTTGTTTCAAATGGGAATTGAATGCATAGAATTAAATAAATCACATAATGTACATTTAAAATAAATAGTTGGAATACGTATGTATATTAAATGATAAATGAATAAAATTGCAACAATTTAAAATCTATTCTACGCCATCTTACAGTTAATCAGAAAATAATATATAAAGAGTTAATTAGTTAATTATTTATTATTCTTAAAAAAAACGACTATAAAATTGACAGCTGTTGTTTGAGCTTTCACTGTATGTTCAGATGTTCAGCTCTCATTAATGCACATTTCATACAAACATACACACGTAGTAGAACAATAAAGATTATTCAAAACAATAAATGTAGTTGCAAAATGCAAACAACTTTTTATGGATAATGTTGGTTGCTTAGTGGCGCCATAGGCAACGACGACGTTGCCGCCATTACAGCGAAACATGCATGATGCGCTTAAGATGTGGGACACGAGACAAAGCGGAAGAACAGAAGTGATGTGGAGTATAAAGAGAGAGATACAGTAGAGGAGTGAGGAGCCCTGCACATGGAGAGAGCGATGAAAAACGTTTGCGTATTGAAACATGGCTGCCCGCCCACTCTCTCGCACTCTTTCGCTGACAGGGCTATGAAACATTTTGGCATGTGAAACGAACATTCGCAGCCATAAGCTGCTCTGAGACAGTTGTTGTTGCTCCTCTTGTTAAAGCTTCATTTTTTTCGTAAATTGTGCGAGTATTTTTATTGTGCGCACATTTTGACTTTTGTTTCTTTTGTTTACTTTCATTGTTAGAGCGTCACGTTTGGTTGTTGTTGCTGTGTTTTTATTTGCATGTGACGCTTTAGCTTTGCCTACTTGTGTTCATTTGCTTGTTGCTTTTTTGGCAGGTGCCCAGCCTCGCACACCAACAAAAATATTCACGCACACATATGTATGTATACATAAGTGGCTTACCCGACTGCTCCCCTTAGAAGGCCACTCATTAAGCCGTTGGGCTTTTTGTCGTCATTATAGCTGCTGCTGTGTGCAATGCAAGTGTGGTTGTGTGTAAGTGGGCTTTGCCTTCTCTTTGAGCTTTTTGAGACCCTTACTTTAGAAAAAGTTTAAACAGGGTTTATTGGCTCTGAAGAGAACATTTGTAGAACGCGTAATACATAATCTGAACAAGCGTATGAATAATATGAATAAAGAATTCTTTGTTTTAATGTCCCTATTCAACAATAGACAATTATTGCATTTGTATATCTCACTTTCGGACCCAAAAAAAAAAAAACTATGACAATGTAAACTAATTAACTGTGGTCTTATTTAAGTTAAAATTAAGTGAATTCTTAGCAGAGTTCTGAATAATTTGGTCTTCCACTCTGACAAGTTCATAAATAATAATTTTAAAGAATCTGATTAATTTAAAATAAAGAGAACAACTAGGTTATAACAAGTAGGTTTGAGAGCAACTGATTGTAGAGCAAGTAGGTATGAGAGCAAGTAGGTTTGAGAACAACTTCATTGGTACAGTTTTGTATTTATTTATTTCACTGAGCAGTCTAATATTGTAACGAACCGTCACAACGCCGAGGTAACTAGCGCTGTCCAGGGGTCGAAATAAGAAATTTATGTTTGCTGAAACCCTACAAGCCGAGTATCACAAGGTGTGAGACATTCTTGGTAGCCAAATGGAGATTTCCATGTAAAAGAAAGACACAGTAGTTTTGAATTCTTAATTTTGTTTTCTTTATTTCTTATTTCACTGGTTCCAGATAAGTCAACAATGGTATAGATATTTCCGCTTCTGGGATTGTCCAACGTGTCCAACGTCGATAGGAATGTTATGCGGGTGGTTGTCACAGGGGTCAGTGTGAAGCACACTGACTATGTTGCGCCGTACGCACTGTTCCGGCGTCGACTGTAGTAGTTTGTAGTCACACTACTACAGCTAATGGGAAAAGTTGTGGTTCGTGCGAATAGTATATAATGTGACAGGCGGCGTGGGTGGAATGGTTGTGACTGTGTAATCACACTGGTCCAATCACACTGTACACACTGTTCCAGCGTCGACTTTAGTAGTTTGTAGTCACACTACTACAGCTAACGGGAGAGTTCGGTGTACGAAGAGTCGTAACCGGGATGTACGGTGTAAGTGAGGCGAGTGTTGGTGTGTAATCACACTGGCACAGCCGCACTATACACACTATTCCAGCGTCGACTGTACTACTGGTAGTCTCACTGTTACAGCGAACGGGCACTTTGCTTTGCACGAGCACTACGAAAAACGAGGTACACAGAATGAGTGAGACAAATGCTGGCGTGTAATCACACTGGCACAGTCACACTGTACACACTATTTCAGCGTCGACTGTAGTAGTCTGTAGTCCCACTACTATAGTGAACGGGAAAAAAATATGCGCGTTGTGCGAAAAGAAAAGACGAACGAAAGACGCGGCGAAAAGAACAATGTGTAGCGTATGACGTTAGTGTGGTTGTGTTAGTGCGTTGTCGCACTTGAATGGTGTTATGAAATAACAATGCTTACAGGTTATGCGTAATCGCATATGTTAAACGGGGGAGCAACGGGGAAAAATCAATGAGCAAGTGGGTATCAAGCATCCAGCTTGAACCTACCTGTAGTATACACGTTGGTTCTGCTCAAGACTTTTTATCAAAGGCACTCGCGGGTAAAAGAGTTTCGCACTGGCAACTTCTAATCAGAGAGTAAGTAGGTCAAGGTCTTGTCTCTGCCAACTTTCTTTTTCACTGGCACTCACTTGGCTCTGTTTGCGTTGCACTTGTGCTGTGAACTCGCTTGGCTCTTTTTGCGTTGCACATGCGCTGTCAACTCGCTTGGCTCTGTTTGCGTTGTACATGCGCTGTTAACTCGCTTGGCTCTGTTTGCGTTGCACATGCGCTGTTAACTCGCTTAGCTCTTTTTGCGTTGCACATGCGCTGTTAACTCGCTTGGCTCTGTTTGCGTTGCACATGCGCTGTTAACTCAGCACAGCTGGGTGAGGTACCGTATGTGAGAGAAAAACTCTGGTATATATATATTTTTGGGCTATTGTTTTATTATGGGTCCGCAGTATGATGCGTCACACTCCCTGCTTTCCCGCCGGGCGAATAAAAATCCGGATACGCACAGTGGGCGATTTGGTCCCGCTAGCAGCATTTAATTAATAACTTCTAAACTAAAATAGATATCTGCAGTCTGTTTTTTTTCACTGATCAGAAAAAATCATAGAATTTTTTAAGTTAAAAAAATTTTTTTTTAAATTTTTTTTTTTAATTTAAAAAAAATTTTTTTTTAATTTAAAATTTTGTTGTACTTTTATTTTATTTGAACTTCAATTAACATATTTCATATAAACTTTATCTAAAAAATGATGGGATGATGGAAAAAAAATGGGATGACTTCTGAGTGCAATACTAAAAAAAGATCCCTATTTGGTACTAACACTGTTTCTAAAAAGTACCATAGTTTCAAGGCTAGCAGATAATAGCAGTTGATATTACACATTTTGGACGCCACTGATTCACACTTTCGGCTAATAAAGGAGTTAGGCTGAACTTATTTGAACAAATTAAGTTCTACTCCACGAAAGACAGGTGTACGCTAATCCGGGCTAGTTGTTAATACACTGAATTACCACTACGTTTTATGAGCTACACATTTATAGACCGGTCACAAACATTGATTTTTTTGAAAATACATACCTTGAATATAATAAAAAACCAAACTTCTAACAAATTCACCAACAATTGTAAATTTCCGAGGAACTCAAATTCCATGCGCGCAAAGAGAAAAAATTGTGTAAAGCTCTTTGCGAAATCATATGGCGTGTTTGACCGATCACAGCTGATGATCAGCTGATCGTAGAGCTTTCAAAAAGCTTTTAAAAATCTAATCAAAGCATCTGCTATCGATATGTGAAAAAATATTAACGGATTTTAAAATTGGAAAATTTGAATTAAATGCCGCTAGCGGGACCAAATCGCCCACTGTGATACGTCCGGTTTTGGACCTATTCATCTGATAGGTGGTGTCGAGGTAGATGTGCGTGAACCTGGTCCTGGTTCCTCGCTGCAGCGAACCTCCTCGACTAGGCCCCGGGGTAGTTGGCGTTGGGGCGTTTCCACCGTCCAATTGGTGGGAGCTTCCACCAGCTCGCTTCCGTGGCCTACTTCGCACATTAAATTTTGGTTCCCATCCTCCTCCAACGGCACCAAGTCCTGCCCCAGGACCTCCAGTAGGTCGGAGAGAGGGTCGGTCTCCTCGTTGGCTGGGGAAGTCCTAGCGTACTGCCGGCGGAACCGAGGTCCGACCGGCTCGTCGTCTGACGACGTGGATTCCCAGCGTGGACCTTCCTGAGGTGGGTCGTAGGAGGGCATGGGTGGGGAAAGCTCGTCGGGGTCAGACACGTCCATTTCCTGGAGTAGGCGTAGGATGGGTGTTCTGGGGCGTAGGAATGCAGGTGGAAAGTATGGTGGTGGGACTAGGCGGTCGGTGATGGCTGGCCCACGATCGTTCCAGCGCTCCGGTAGCTCGAAGTACGAAGCGGGGGTTTCCCCTGGAGGAAGGATGACGTCGACCACCGTCCGGTCAATGCGGGTTACCCGCATTCCCCACGGGCGGATGGCCGGCTCGTACGTTACAGAACGGTCTACTTCGTGAACGAAAAACGGCTCGTCCGCGTCACTGTCCTCGGTGGGAGGGGACTGGTAACGTTGCGCCTCCGTCTCGGTCGGCGACAGGGGTCGGCCATACACCCCACGTCCTAGTCGTGGGTCGCGGCGTTGTCCGGGCCGGGGTGACCAAGCGCCTGGTGGGAGCAGGGAAAAGGGCTCTTCCGGACATCTCGGGCTCCTCGTAGGGCCCTTCCTCCTCCGCTCGTAGACTAGGTTGGTACAAAGGATCGTCTTCGGGCCACGGGGAGTAATGCGGTTCCGAACGGTCGGGAGTCATCCGGGGTTCATCTTCGGGTCACGGGGAGTAATGCGGCTCCGAACGGTCAGGAGTCAAACGGCCCAAGTTGGCTGTCCGGGGTTCATCGCCGGCGTAGTCGCGTGGCGGGGAGGAAAGAGTGAGATCGATCGGTTCCATGTTCTGTAATGATTAAGAAAAGTAGTGAGATTATTGGTTGGTATAGATCGCGGCTCTCGACGTGTCGTTCTCGTAATCTTCGACCTCGGACTCAGGTTTCTGCTCCTGGAACTCCCGGAGATCTGCAATGTTAGCTACCCTTCTTTGGTTGGTCGTTGTGTGTTGCAGGCGGACGATGTTTGCTGCTATGAACATCTTTACCACGTACGGACCATCGAATTTGGGAGCTAGTTTTGCTGCGAAACCGTCGGCAGCATTGGAGAGATGGTGTTGCCGCAAAAGCACCTTTCCGCCCAGAGTAGGTCGCCATTGCCTCCGGCGTAGATTGTAATGACGACGAAGGGTTCTTCTGCGATGTCTTGAATTTTTGGCAGCTCAGGCATTGCCGGACGTGCTTCTTGACGTCCCGATGCATACCTGGCCAGTAGTACTGACTGATTCGAAGAATAGTCTTACGTACTCCTAAGTGGCCGGCAGCTGGTTGGTCATGACACTCGTGGAGAACGCGAGGTCGCATGGCCCGGGGTACACACAACTTCCAGGTAACGTCGTCGAAATCATCGGACCGATGCACGATGTGTCGGAACAGTTGTCCGTCCCTGATGGTATAATCCGGGTAGCGTTGTGGTTCCTCACTCACCTGTTGTATGCGCCGGGATAACCAAGAACAAGGTTGGGCCTCCTCCTTTAACATGGCCAGCCTGGTAAGGGGTTGTCGGGAAAGGGCGTCGGCGACTACGTTCTGCTTTCCGGGTCGATATCGCACGTCGTATTGGTATTGTTGCAGCTCTAAAGCCCAACGTGCCACACGTCCATGTGATGACTCAAGTGAATTTAACCACTTGAGTGCCAGATGATCGGTGACGACCTCGAATCGGTAACCCTCCAGATAACAACGAAGTTTCCTGATGGCCCAGATCACTGCGAGACATTCCTTCTCGGTGGCGGAGTAGTTCTCCTCCGCTTTGTTGAGCCGTCGACTAACGTAGGATATCACCCGTTCTTGACCGTCGATTTCTTGGGTCAGGACTGCTCCGATTCCTACGTTACAGCGTCAGTTATAATTTGCGACGAAATGTATTGTTACGGTAATTTATAAAATATGCTTTGGCGTTATCAACTATCCTATTAATACATGGAGAAAGAAGAATAGTTGCAAGATTCTTGAACCATTTTTCTAATTCTAGCACGTTGTCAATCGAATAGGTGTAACCTAAGCAATTTCTTAAATTTCACGGGAATCAGCGTGAAGCACACTGACTATGTTGTACTGTACCCACTTTTTCGGCGTCGACTGTAGTGGTTGTAGTCACCCTACTACAGCTAACGGGAAGAGTTGTGGTTCGTACGAATAATATGAAAGCGGGGCACGCGGTGGGGGTGAAATGGTTGAGAGTGTGTAATCACACTGGCCCAATCACACTGTACACGCTGTTCCGGCGTCGACTGTAGTAGTTTGTAGTCACACTACTACAGCTAACGGGAAGAAATCGGGGCTCGTGCGAATAGTATGAATCGTAGCACGCGGCGTGGGTGAAATGGTTGTGAGTGTGTAATCATACTGGCCCAATCACACTGTACACGCTGTTCCGGCGTCGACTGTAATAGTTTGTAGTCACACTACTACAGCTATCGGGAAGAAATCGGGGCTCGTGCGAATAGTATGAATCGTAGCACGCGGCGTGGGTGAAATGGTTGTGAGTGGTTAATCACACTGGCCCAATCACACTGTTCCGGCGTCGACTGTAATAGTTTGTAGTCAGTGTACTTCGGGAGTTTGGTGTACTTCGCGAAGAATCGTAACCGGGATGTATGGTGTAGATGAGGCGAGTATTGGTGTGTAATCACACTGACACAGCCGCACTATACACACTATTCCAGTGTCGACTGTACTACTGTTACCGCGAACGGGCACTTTGCTTTGCTCAAGCACTACGGAAAAAGACGAGGCACACAGTATGAGTGAGACAAATGCTGGCGTGTGATCACACTGGCACAGTCACACTGTACACACTTTTTCAGCGTCGACTGTAGTAATCTGTAATCACACTACTACGGTGAACGGGGAAAAATATGTGCGTTGTGTGAAAAGGTAAACAACGACGAGCGAAAGACGCGGCGAAAAGAAAACAATGTCCAGCGTACATTCGTTAGTATGGTGGTGTTAGTGCGTTGTCGCACTCGAAGGGGGTTAATACGATAACTATGCTAATGGCTATGCGTAATCGCATGTGTTGAACGGGGAGCAAAGGGGAATAATCAAAGTGTAAATGGGTATCAAGCATTTAGCTTGAACGTACCTTTAAAGTGTTGCGTGATGGAACTTTTCGATGTATACTTTGCACGTGGTTCTAGACTTTTTCTTTATGACACTCGCTGGTAAAAGTGTTACGCACTGGCAAGTTCTTATCAGAGTGAGAGAGCCGCTCCTCCTACTCTCGCCTTTTTATCTAGGTCAAGGTCTTGGCTCTGCCAACTCGCTTTTACTTTATTTTCCTAAATTTTGCGCATGCGCTGTTAACTCGCTTTGCGTTGCACTTGTGCTGTTAACTCGCTTTGCGTTGCACTTGTGCTGTTAACTTTCTTGGCTCATTTTTGCGCTGCGCACGCGCTGTGAACTCTCTTTGCGTTGCACTTGCGCTGTTAACTCAGCACAGCTGGGTGAGTGACAATGTATGAGACTTTTTGGACTATTGTTTATTTTTGTGGCGCAGTATGGTGCGTCACACTCCCCCCTTTCCCGCCGGGCGAATAAAAATCCGGATACGTCCGGTTTTAGTCCGGTTTACCTGGTAGGTGGTGTCAAGGTACGTATGAGTGAACCTTGTCCTGGTTCCTCGTCCCTCGCTGCCGCGGACCTGCTCAACTAGGCCCCGGGGTAGTTTACGTAGGGGCGTTTCCACCTTCCACTCGGTAGGAGCTTCCACCAGCTCGCTTTCGTGGGCTACCTCGGTCATCAGAGGTTTCTCATCCTCCTCCAACGGCACCAAGTCCTGCCCCAAGACCTCCAGTAGGTCGGCGAGAGGGTCGGACTCCTCGTTGGCTGGGGATGTCCTCTCGTACTGCCGGCGGAACCGAGGCCCGTCCGGCTCGTCGACCGACGACGCGGACTCCCAGCGTGGACCTTCTTGCGGTGGGTCGTAGGAAGACATGGGGAGGGGGAACCCGTCGGGGTCGTACACATCCATTTCCTCCAGTTGGCATAGGACGGGTGTCATAGGGCGTCGAAAGGCTGGCGGGAAGTAGGGTGGTGGAACCGGGCGGTCAGCGATCGCTGGCCCCCGATAATTCCAACGCTCCGGCAGCTCAAAGTAGGAGGTGGGGGTTTTCCCTGGAGGGAGGATAACGTCCACCACCGCCCGGTCAATGCGGGTTACTCGCATTCCCCAGGGGCGGATGGCCGGCTCGTAAGTTACCGTACGGTCTACTTCCTCGACGAAAAATGGCTCGTCCGCGTCACTATCCTCAGTGGGAGGAGGCTGGTATCGTTGCGCCTCCGTCTCGGTCGGCGACGGGGGTCGACCATACACCCCACGCTCTAGTCGCGGGTCGCGGCGTTGTCCGGGCCTGGGTGACCAAGCGCCTGGTGGCAGTCGAAAGAAGGGCTCTTCCGTCTCGCTGCTCTCCTCCTGTTTGGATTCATCGTCCTCCTCATATGGCCTCTCCTGCTCCGATTCCCCCTTGCTGGCGGGGTTATACATAACTCGTATGCCAGCACGGTACCCAGGGTCGTCCTCGGCCACGGGGAGTAATGTGGCTCCGTCGGGTGAGGAGTCATCATGGGTTCATCCTCGGGCCACGGGGAATAGTGAGGCTTCGTGGGGTCAAACGTCATCCGGGGTTCATCCTCGGGCCACGGGGAATAGTGGGGCTCCGTGGGGTCAGGAGTCATCCGGGCTTCATCCTCGCCGGCGCAGTCACGTGGCGGGGAGGGAAGCGTAAGATCGATCGGTTCCATGTTCTGTAATAATTAAGAAAAGTAGTGGGATTATTGCTAGGGCGAGTGAGGAAGTTGTGGTCGGAGGGATGGGATCAGGGTTTGATCGCGGCTCCCTACGCGTCGCTCTCGTAGTCGTCGGCCTCGGAGTCAGGCCTCTGCTCCTGGAACTCCCGGAGATCGGCAATGTTGGCTACTCTTCTTTGGTTTGTCGTGGTGTGTTGTAAGCGGACGATGTTTGCTGCAATGAACTTTTTACTACGTACGGGCCATCGAATTTCGGAGCTAGTTTTGCTGCGAAACCGTCGGCAGCGTTGGAGAGATGGTGTTGCCGCAAAAGCACCTTTCCGCCCAAAGTAGGTCGCCATTGCCTCCGGCGTAGGTTGTAATGCCGACTCTGGTCATGGCTCGCTTAGTTCAGGTTTCCGCGTACGATTGTAAAGATCTCCTGCAGTCTTTTTGCCTTATTGCCGGGGTCTTCTAGTTCGCCGGGGGCTTCTGGTGTCACCTCGTCATATAATCCTCCGGGAAGTCGTGGCTCCCTACCCTGCACTAGGAAAGCGGGACTGTAGCCGGTGGACTCGGAGACGCTGGAATTGATAGCCAATGTGATCTCTGGAAGTAATTCATCCCATTGGTTCTGCTGTCCGTCGATTAATTGTGAGATCATGGTCTTAATTGTCCGGTTGGCTCGTTCCGTTGGGTTTTCATGTGGCGAATAGGGAGCAGTGTGTTGTAGGTCGACCCCGGCGGTTTTTAGAAATGCCTTCAAGGACCGACTAGTGAATTGCGTCCCATTGTCGCAGACGAAACGTCGCGGAACCCCGAAATGAGCGAGGATTCGCTCTCGGAACGCACGCTGAAGGCTCGCAGTAGTGGCACTAGTTCTACCCATTTGGAAAACAAGTCAAAGAAAACGAGAAGCATAGTGTTACCTTGCTTGGAACGAGGAAGTGGGCCGACGAAATCGGCTCCAATGACGGCGAAGGGTTCTTCCGCGGGCCGAGTATGCATGGGTCCGGCAGGCTTCTGCTGTGATGCCTTGAATTTTTGGCAACTCAGGCATTGTCGGACGTGCTTCTTGACGTCCCGATGCATACCTGGCCAGTAGTACCGGACCGATGCACGATGTTCCGGAACAGTTGTCCGTTCCTGATGGTATAGTCTGGGTAGCGTTGTGGTTCCTCACTCACCTGTTGAATGCGCCGGGATAACCAAGAACAAGGTTGGCCCTCCTCCTTTAACATAGCCAGCCTGGTGAGAGGTTGTCGGGAAAGGGCGTCGGCGACTACGTTCTGCTTTCCGGGTCGATATCGCACGTCGTATTGATATTGTTGCAGCTCTAACGCCCAACGTGCCACACGTCCATGTGGTGATTCAAGTGAATTTAACCACTTGAGTGCCAGATGGTCGGTGACGACCTCGAATCGATAACCCTCCAGATAACAACGAAGTTTCCTGATGGCCCATATCACTGCGAGACATTCCTTCTCGGTGGCGGAGTAGTTCTCCTCCGCTTTGTTGAGCCGTCGACTAACGTAGGATATCACCCGTTCTTGACCGTCGATTTCTTGGGTCAGGACTGCTCCGATTCCTACGTTACTAGCGTCAGTTATAATTTGCGACGAAATGTATTGTTACGGTAATTTATAAAATATGCTTTGGCGTTATCAACTATCCTATTAATACATGGAGAAAGAAGAATGATTGCAAGATTCTTGAACCATTTTTCTAATTCTAGCACGTTGTCAATCGAATAGGTGTAACCTAAGCAATTTCTTAAATTTCACGGGAATCAGCGTGAAGCACACTGACTATGTTGTACTGTACCCACTTTTTCGGCGTCGACTGTAGTGGTTGTAGTCACCCTACTACAGCTAACGGGAAGAGTTATGGTTCGTACGAATAATATGAAAGCGGGGCACGCGGTGGGGGTGAAATGGTTGAGAGTGTGTAATCACACTGGCCCAATCACACTGTACACGCTGTTCCGGCGTCGACTGTAGTAGTTTGTAGTCACACTACTACAGCTAACGGGAAGAAATCGGGGCTCGTGCGAATAGTATGAATCGTAGCACGCGGCGTGGGTGAAATGGTTGTGAGTGTGTAATCACACTGGCCCAATCACACTGTACACGCTGTTCCGGCGTCGACTGTAATAGTTTGTAGTCACACTATTACGACTAGCGGGAGTTTGGTGTACTTCGCGAAGAATCGTAACCGGGATGTATGGTGTAGATGAGGCGAGTATTGGTGTGTAATCACACTGACACAGCCGCACTATACACACTATTCCAGTGTCGACTGTACTACTGTTACCGCGAACGGGCACTTTGCTTTGCTCAAGCACTACGGAAAAAGACGAGGCACACAGTATGAGTGAGACAAATGCTGGCGTGTGATCACACTGGCACAGTCACACTGTACACACTTTTTCAGCGTCGACTGTAGTAATCTGTAATCACACTACTACGGTGAACGGGGAAAAATATGTGCGTTGTGTGAAAAGGTAAACAACGACGAGCGAAAGACGCGGCGAAAAGAATACAATGTCTAGCGTATATTCGTTAGTGTGGTGGTGTTAGTGCGTGGTCGCACTCGAAGGGGGTTAATACGATAACTATGCTAATGGCTATGCGTAATCGCATGTGTTGAACGGGGAGCAAAGGGGAATAATCAAAGTGTAAATGGGTATCAAGCATTCAGCTTGAACGTACCTTTAAAGTCTTCGTGTGTTGCGTGATGGAACTTTTCGATGTATACTTTGCACGTGGTTCTAGACTTTTTCTTTATGACACTCGCGGGTAAAAGTGTTGCGCACTGGCAAGTTCTTATCAGAGTGAGAGAGCCGCTCCTCCTACTCTCGCCTTTTTATCTAGGTCAAGGTCTTGGCTCTGCCAACTCGCTTTTACTTTATTTTCCTAAATTTTGCGCATGCGCTGTTAACTCGCTTTGCGTTGCACTTGTGCTGTTAACTTGCTTTGCGTTGCACTTGTGCTGTTAACTTGCTTGGCTCATTTTTGCGCTGCGCACGCGCTGTCAACTTGCTTGGCTCATATTTGCGCTGCGCATGCTCTGTGAACTCTCTTTGCGTCGCACATGCGCTGTTAGGTTGCTTGGCTCATATTTGCGTTGCGCATGCTCTGTGAATTCTCTTTGCGTTGCACTTGCGCTGTTAACTCAGCACAGCTGGGTGAGTGACCATGTATGAGAGAAAAACTCTGGTATATACGTTTTTGGACTATTGTTTATTTTTGTGGCGCAGTATCGTGCGTCACACTACCCTCCCGACCATGGTAACTATCGATTTTTTTAAGTTTAAGTTACCCCTACTTTCTTTCCTCTGCTGAGCCCTCCCCGAGGGTGCTGGCTGGGTAGGATCTGTATTACCTCATTGTCAACGGGTAGCAGATCTCTACTATACGTCGATGTTTCAGGTACTGCAGATCCTAGCTGAGGACTCTGCTCCTTAACCGTGGTAATTTCAAACCTTAAATCATTGTATATCTTAGGTAGCATTACTTCTTTGAAAAAGGTTCTGCTCGGGATTTTGTATTTAGGGTCCACGTGCTGCATTAAATCACGGAATCCATCGTCCTCAACCATGGAAAACGGTTAAAAGTCCCGTGCTACGATGCGCATTACATACATGTCCATTGTTTTTTTCTTTTGGGACTCTGGCGGATACTCTATATTTCGTTGCATGAAACTATCTAGACTTGGTGACTGACCATCTATTTCTAAAATACTATAGTTTGGATGTATACGTTTGAGGTGGTCCATTAAGTTAGTTGTGTTTCCTACCATTTTTAACGTTTTTAACATATGTACGCAATCAACTACATTGCTTGTAGTTGGCCATGTACCGCGCAGTTTTTATACCCGCTACCCATAGGGTACCCACCCTTTATGAACTTGGAGGCAACTCTGGAACATAACGAAATAATGATGTATGTTCTGCTAAATTTCTGCACAACAAGTGATTTATAAAGTTAAATGTTTATAAAGTGAGAGTAAAAACAAGTAAGAAAGTTACAGTCGAGTGTGCTCGACTGTGAGATACCCGCTACCCATTTTTAATAAAGGCAAAATATTGCGGTATCATTTTCAAAATATACCGAAGATACTAAAAAAAAAAAAAAAAAAATACCAAATGGTATGTTTGGTATATCGATATAGTACACCATTGAAAATATACCATAGACGGCACAATGTACCAGATTGTCGGCCAAAGCAACTCAGACCCATAAGTAGGCGTTTTTGCCCATACAAAAGTATTTCTTTAATAACTTCCACTTTTCTGATCGCAACAAAATTTTCAGGAATCATAGCTACTATAGCAAATATTGTATATACCAAAATTCGTAACTCTAGCTTTAAAATTACGCTTGTTATTCGATTTTTTTGATTTGCGGGGGCGGAAGTGGGCGTGGCAAAAATTTGAAACAAACTTGATCTGCGTGCAAACATAACAAATGCTGTCGAAAAAAAATTATAGCTCTATCTCTTATAGTCTCTGAGATCCAGTGTTTCATACGGACGGACGGACAGACGGACAGACACACAGACGGACAGACGGACATGGCTATATCGTCTCGGCTGTTGACGCTGATCAAGAATATATATACTTTATAGGGTCGGAGATGCCTCCTTCTACCTGTTACATACATTTCCTGCCGGCACAAAGTTATAATACCCTTCTACCCTATGGGTAGCGGGTATAAATATATTGAAAATGCCACGTAAATTTATGTCCACCAAATCGTATGTATATTACATCTGGTGCGCACTTTAAGTGCAGTAACATACATACATATATGTATATATGTATATGCATGTATATATATGAATATGCAGTGGCGCATTTGTGACAATGCAGCAATGCAATAGAAGCCAATTTGAAATGTTTTCGAAAAAAATGCCACAGTAGAAATGAAAGTTTGAATCGATCGGTCCTCCTAGTTGACCATTTGAATAGCCCACGTGAAATCTTTTCAAAATGCAAGTATGAGGACTGTAAATTTAAGGTAATCGATTTTAAAAATATATATTCTTTATTAACTAACCAGTTCTCTGCCTCACAAAGTATAGAGCACATGATTAGAGAAGCTTACAGCTCTCATAATAATGCGTGTGTTTTATACTTTAAGAAGCTAAGAATTAATAAGTTAAATTTCGTAGCGTATGGTTATTGTAAGGATCCATCTTGCAATAGCTTTTTATTTAAAGGGTCTTTTGATGGGGTGGTTAAAGTTTTAACAAGTAGTCTTAAAATAACACATACTAAGTATTTAAAAAAACAAACGCAGTGCAGGGCTGTAAACAGATTTATGGAAAGAGCCTCCATAAAGAACTGTACTGCGTTTGAATATAGAGTTAAAAAAATTAACAAGTTAAATATGACTAGAGCTTTAGTTGGTAATGACCAGATGACAAATGAGAAACTGCCTTTTTATAGAAATTTAATATCAGAAAACAACGCCAAATTTGATTTCGACAAGGATCCTTTTGTCGATGCTTTCGGTATGATTTCTAAAGTGCATTCTTATTTTATTCAGTATTTATCAACCAAACTCGAAGTCTTTTTATGGGGCAAAGAACATATTAATATGTTATTGACCCATATAAAACAAGGCACTTTACATATGGATGCCACAGAAAATTTAGAAATGGTAGTCTTTGCACTTTGTAAAGAAGAGAATATTTTTGTATTCCATATCGCTAAGCTCCATATTGTATTCCCAGTAGCTCATGCAATACTTTCGGATCATACATCGTATGACATTGGAAGATTTTTGTGCGAGAGTCTTGTTTAAAAAATCGATTCAAATGGCCAATTTGCAGGAGAATAATAACTGATGTTAGTTTCGCTATTATTGGGGCCATTTTAAAAGAGTTTGATAATCTTGACATTGTAAATTATAATAAAATTTGTTTTAATTAATGTATATAATAATAGTTCAATTTTTCCTAATGTTTGTGTTCAGTTTTGCACAAGTCACTATTGCAAAATTATGTGCCGTAATATTGATGAAATAGCTGGCTTGCACAACATTGAATTAAGAACATTTTTAAGAAATTACTTAGGTTACGCCTATTCGATTGGCAACGTGTTAGAATTAGAAAAATGGTTCAAGAATCTTGCAATCATTCATCTTTCTCCATGTATTAATTAGATAGTTGATAACGCCAAAGCATATTTTATAAATTACCGTAACGATACATTTTTTTTAAATTTTAATGAACAATTTGTTGCCCAAACACCATTAAATGATAAAGTAACTGACATAACACTAAATTCAATAACTTTGGCAAGTCCGTTTCGTAAAAAATTTGAAACCATTTACAGTGAAATCATTAATAATTTAAATAAATTTAATACATCTTACGTGAACAATATTTTTTACTGTCCGAAAATGTTAGAATTAATTTTAAAAAAGTATATTGTATACCATAAATAAATTTGGTATGTTCCCTGCTGGGCTAATATTATTGAAATATTTATTTATTCATCTGGAAAAATACCAAGCAATGGGCCAATTGAATTTTTAATTTTTTAAAGTAGTTAAGCATAGTAATATTAAACCGAATAATAAGAAGGGGTTAAAATTGGGCGGCTTTATTCGGAAAATGGAGGAATGCTCTGTTTCCGTCATGAAGCAGCTTCAACTTTCTCTCCCTTCACACGACCAACTAACTAACGTAACTATCATTAGACCAAAAAATAATAAACTTAGAATTAACGAAAGTAAATATTATGATGAAATGGCTGATAAGCGAAAGCTCTCTCGACATATTGAAAGATGGCAAAAGCCAGCTTTGAAGAAGCTTAAAGTGTTTAAAAATGATTTTTCCACTTTGGAAAAATTCCATGACTCTAAAGTCAAAGATTGTCAAAAGGAGGTTGAACAAACTCGAATTCAGCCATTTCTACTAAATTTAATATGGAAGATATCCATAAACAATTAATTATTAGATTAAAATCTCAAACTAACAACCTAAATTTAAATCAACAAATAATAATATTAAACTTTGAGTCTCTTTTCAGGAAAGTTCATGGTGACTTGGATAGTCAACAATTTGTTTTTAAAATTTGTGTGGGCGATTTGTTTTCGTTAATCGATCAGCGCTGGCTAACAAACTTTATCGTTGATGTTAGCCTCACTGTTCTGATATGCGAAAACAAAATCGAAACCATCATAAATTTGCCTTGTCAATTAGGACAATTTTGTTTTAATAATAGTAAATTAATTGGCAAATATATTAGATCTCATAAATTTAAATTACTTATAAGTCCCCATTGCTTTAAAAATCATTTTTTTATTTTGTTTATTAACAAGTCGAGTAAAAAAATAATATTTTTAGATCCCTTCGGGGATTCGGGGAAAACTTCTCTGTTTGAAAATTATTATATAAAATTTGTTAAAACATATAGAGCCTGACGTAACTTATTCCATATTTAAAATACCACATGATACTCAATTTGATAGCTACAATTGTGGCATTTTTATTTTGCAATACGCTAAAAGATTTTTATCAAACACTTCGCTTACTAATTTAAAATCGCATGATTTATTTAGGAGCGAATTGTTTGATAAACTTCTACGGTATGGAGATTCTCTAAATGGTTTTTGTTTACACTGCTGTGCTGAGCAGAAACCACCTTCCGAATCCCAGTGTATTTTTTGTGATCGACCTATATGCAATAATTGCAAACGAGATTATTATGGTGATACACAGATTTATATAACTTGCAAATTGTGTCAAATCTCCGACTGATAAATGTCTTTTAATCTTTATTTTGTCTTCTGATTCTTAATTGCCAAATAGTTTTTCGTTATTATTGTTTTCCTAAAAAACTCAATTTTATATTAATTACTTTAATTTCATTTCAGGTACTTATGAAACCAGCTTCGACTTTCAGTTTTGTCAGCGAGTTTGTGCGGTTCATAAAACATAAAATCAAAGTGTTCTTATTTATCTGGTTGCTTGTGGGGACAATTCTTTTACAGATTTCTATAGGTTATGGGCCCAGACACAATTGCAACGGATTAATAATAGGAATGCTTTGATTGTTTAAAATAAAAAGAAAATAAAAGTGAATAAAAAGTGAAAGCATATTATATGTGAATGTTTGTGTGTATATATGTATGCATTCACATGCATATGAAGTTCATATGCATGTGAATGCATACATATATACACATAGTTCATAGTTCATATTATGAACTACGTTTGCAGTCAGCGTCAAAATATAATTGCTGAAAGTGTTTGATTATTGTGTGATAGAAATTGCACAATATAACTTATTAATTTCACAATATATGACGCTGCGACCAATTCGCCGCATACAATTTTTCCACATATTTCCAGGAAAAAGCCAAGACGAATCGCCGCATAAAGATTCCAAAAGTCACGTGATTTGAATTCGCCATAAGTTCTCTTGCACTTCTTGTGCTGCCGTTTTCGTGTTGCTGAACTGTGTTGCTGGATTTTGTTGCTGAACTGTGCTACTGGACTTTGTTGCTGAACTGTATTGCTGGATTTTGTTCCTGGACTGTGTTGCTAGACTGTGTTGTGTTGCTAACAGTGTTGCCAGTCGCTTTTTTCCCGTCAAAACTGGCTTTTTTCAAATGCCATTTGCTAGAAAAAATTGGAAACAGCGGGCAGCGGGAATTCTGGCTTTTTTTTTTACTCAAATGCTTTTTTCAGATTTTTTTTCTATATGCCCAAAAGTATCGAACAATATTATCCGAAGCTGTTTTGATGATGCTTGCCAACACTTTTAGTGACAAATCGATTGTATAGTGTTGTAAAACAACCTCAAAGAACATCGATAAACCAATTCTGATCGTAGCGTCACTAACGGAAAAAGTGAATTCAGGGAATTACGTTCAGTGTGTTTTTATTGTTTTGAAATATGCCAAAAAACTACAAGCAAAAATGTCGGGACGCTTGGCTAACAAGCGATGAGTTTAAGACATGGGCACGTAGGGACGACACGGATGAAAGAAGAGTTTTGTGCAGTTACTGCAAATGCACAATCACCGCAAAACTATGATTTGCGTGCCCACGCCTTGACCAAAAAGCATAAAAGTGCTACGGGCGGCTTTTTGCAAACCAACAAAATAGATTTTGTTACTTTGCCAGTTAAGACGATGGAACAAGAAGCAGCGCTATGTCTTTTTGTGGCCGAACATGCATCGATGGCTCAGGTGGACCATTTAGGAAACCTACATAGTCATTAAATACTTTGAAGATGACAGCACTAGTCGCATACGTCTACACAGGACAAAGTGCACCAACATCATTAAAAATGTTTTGGGACTGCACTTTTCCGAGAATTTGCAGAGTGATATTGGGGACTCAAAGTTTAGTCTCCAAATAGATGAATCAACGGATATAAGTGTTACTAAACTTCTAGGTATGTACATATATTTCAAATTCAACTATTTGTATTGTATTTTTGTCGTATATAATATTGTCCACATCTTTTTTGTACGTACTTCATTATGCAATTAGGTGTTGTCATCAATTATTTTTCGCATCAACATGAAAAGTTTGTTTCGACATTTTTTAAGTTAATTCACTTAGAGCATGGAAACGCATCGTGCATTGTTGAGGCCCTAAAAAACGAGCTGAAGGAGTCCAAACTCGACATGAAAAATTTAATAGGCATTGGTACCGATAATGCCAACGTGATGACAGGTGTAAATAACAGTGTGTACACTTTGTTAAAAAAGGAAACGCCTTCCTTGATTTTAATAAAGTGCGTCTGTCATTCGGTTCAATTGGCTGTAAGTCATGTTTGTAAAGATTTTATGCCTGCAAGTTTGGAGTTTTTGGTTCACGAAACCTATAACTGGTTTTCGAAAAGTTCGGCTAGACAGCTCGTGTACAAAGATCTATACCAGGCTTTAAACGACGATAAGGTTTGTGTAGGAAAAGATGCTATTTTTTTTTAAAGCGTATTCGTTGTATTTGTTCTAACTCGTTTTTGCTCTAACGTTCTAACTATTCGTTTTAAATGTTTTTAATGTTGTTTGTTTATTTGCATTAATACAAATTTTCTTTAGAAAACTAATCTTTTTAATCTAGTAAACTAAAAAACTTATAACTTTTTGAAATATTCTTCGCCAAGGCTCCACTAAAGATCCCAAAAGTGTGCGGAACTCTTGCATCAAATGTTCATCAAGAACTACGCATATTTACTTTTTTTAAATCCAATATTGTCCGAGATGCAAAGAGTAAATAAGTGTTTCCAGAGCAGCAGCACAAATGGCACGGAATTATTAAATGATTTGACGTTGGCCATTCATTCATTGTGTAACGGCGCCTGAAGCTGATATATATTAAATGCGTCCTAAAAGTATGCAAGAAATTTCAACTAAGGGCGCAGCTTTAAGTGCATCAGCTGCGCTGTAAAGCCGAGCTTTAAGTAGTGCATCAGCTGCACTGAAAAGCTCACATTTGACGTTTAGCGAGTTGCACTGGAAAGCTCAGCTTTGACGTTTGTGTCACCACGCGCATGCGCAGCTAGCTTAAGCTGGGCTGGTTCCGGTCAAAGCACTTTTCTGGTGACCGGCAGCGTGCATAAACGCATATTGGTTGGTGTAAAAATTTATACCACAAGACACAAGAGGTTAGAATTCTCTTAGTGCATTTTGTACTTGGTAAGAATGAATAGTAATAGATTCTGGTAGGTGTTCTTTACTTATTGTTGTCGTTTTCACAGGTCGTTTTCGAAATTTTCTGCTTTTGGTTTGGCTCTTTTTGAGCGTGACAGTGCCTAAGCTAGCGGCCGGCGGAGCGCTACTGAGTGCCATCTTTGTCGCCGTCCTAGCGGCCAGTAAAGCGCGCCAAAGTGCTCCCATTGCGGCACATAGCAGCTAGCTAAGCGTCCTTAGCGCCACCTTTGCGCGCATAGCGGCCAGCGGAGCGCCTTAGCGCTACCTTTGCCGCCGCATAGCGGCCAGCGGAGCGCCCTTAGCGACACCTGCGCGCGCATAGCGGCCAGCGGAGCGCCCTTAGCGCCACCTTTGTCGCCGCATAGCGGCCAGCGGAGCACCCTTAGCGCCGCCGTCGCGTGCATAGCGGCCAGCGGAGCGCCCTTAGCGCCACCTTTGCCGCCGCATAGCGGCCAGCGGAGCACCCTTAGCGCCGCCGTTGCGTGCATAGCGGCCAGCGGAGCGCCTTAGCGCCATCTTTGCCGCCGCACTAGCGGCCAGCGGAGCGCCAGTGCGCGTCTTCTTGGCTACCGCGTCAGCGGCCAGCGGGGCGCCATCTTGGCTGCCGCCCTTGCGGCCAGCGGAGCGCCTTCGAGCGCCAGCTTGGCTATCGCGCTAGCGGCCAGCAAAGCACCAGCGAGCGCATCTTTCTCGGGCATCTTTCGGCCGCAGTGACTTACTGCGCCGGCGAAGCGCCAAGCATCTGCTCGAGCCGCCAGCGCAGCACCCCTGCGACTTCTTGGCCAGCATTTGCGTCGCAACTTTAATCATCATCTCCAGCATCTTCCTGAACATCAGCGACTAGTTCGCGTGCATAAAAATAGTGTGTGTGTGTTAAAAGTGCAGACATATATAAAAGAAAAAAAAAAAAAACAAATTTGAAGAGAGAATGATGCGCTACATTGTTTAAAACAAAGTTAGAAAAATAACGTGAATAATTCTCAACAGTGTAGCGCCGCTCAGCACAAGTTAAAATAAAATATGATAAGAAAATTTTAGTTTGGCAAAAATTGCGAAAAAAGAATTGCACAGAAATATTATAAATAAATAAATAATTTAGTTAAATTCAAATGAGTACAATGAAAAGTTAAAAGTTAAAAGTGGGAAAATTATCTAAAAAATTTAAAAGTTCACTCGTTCACGAAATAGTTAAAAAATTCAAATTTACATTAATACGGTACTACAATGGCAAAAGTGTAAAATCATAATAAAATTAATAATAATTGTAAAGCAACAAATTAAAACAACAAAACAAAAGTATGAATACAAATGAATTAGTTGAAAAGAAATAATGAAATTGTAAAGCCATGCAAATTTAGAATATAAAAACAATGTGTGAATGTGTTGTGCACAAGTTAAAACAAAACAGCTGAAAGCTTCTCAGGCTAAATGCCTGAACGAAAATTATTGTATAAAAAAAAAATAAATTAATTGAATAAGTTATGAAAGTCAGTGCAAGTAAAATTATATAAAAATTTTTTTTTTTTTCTTTTCTCCGCGATTGTGTCAGATGAGATTGTGTTAGTGGAAATTTCATTTGGTTTTATACAGCTATGTTCCAGTACTTCGCCGGAGATCGATCGCCGCCGCGGGAGTTCTGTATGTAAGTTTTCTTATTAAAAATATTTGTATCGCATATTGACAATTCATCCGGCACATACTCGCAACATACGAAAAATGAATGAAAAATTAAATTGAAGTTTTACTTGAAAAAAAAAGAAAAATCATGATATAAATCTAAAACGTACTGTAGAGAAAGTAAATAATAATACAAAGCACTGAGCCAAGAACACCTTTATAGATTTAAAAGAAACTATTATAACTTTGTTACAATTCTCTTATAATATTGTTAGTAACATTTTGTACGATTTATTTTTTTGTCGATTATAATGCACTATTGGTTAACATTTACCTTTAATTAAATTTTATTAATCATGAACTAATTTAATTTTTATTTAGCCGAAGCAAGCCAGCGACACCACTGTCGTAGGGTTAGAAGGGATCACCAGAGCCATGCTCTGAGGCAGTGATCTTAGGTTGGGAGGGGACTTCATCACTTAACAGCGGTGATGGCCTACCTCAATTCTCGCTCTCTCTCTCTTTCTCTCCTTCTCTCTCTCTCTCTCTCTTATTCTCTCTTTGTTTTTTTTATTTTTTTGAGACAATTTTGGATCTTCCTTCTCTTTCCGGCTAGTTTTCTAGCAATCCCTTCTTCGTCGCAGCACGCTCAATTTCTGATCTTCAATTAATAATAATGAGTAGAGAAAAAAAGGCTATCGGTAAAAGCAAGACCACCACCCCCAAAGCCGACGAGCTAGAGCCGGACTCTAAAGCGTGCCCCGCAAATGCCGATAGCCCTGTCGCCTTGTGCTTCTTCTCGTTGCACGTTACAGTTATAATTAATTATTATTAATTAAGAAAAGTGGCGCCCAACGTGTAGGGCCTTAGTGAGTACAGTAAATACTCATTAAGACTCTCGGATAAATTCAAATATCGTACTCTAAAATCTTTTCATCTTCTTTTTATTCATTTTCTTTTTCATTCATTTTCTTTTCAAAAATTCGACGTTGTCTCAAATTTGTTATGGATTACAAGAATACACAATCAGTTCCTTTTTGGCCAAAAGAAAAAGTTGGATTGGAATTTTCCCCTTTTAATTTTTGTATTTGCCAATGATGGAGTATATATTTTTTTGAGGAATACAAAATAAATTCAACTACGGTAGATTATTTTGGCCCATTTAAATTGTTTTTCATCATTGGTGAAGCAGGCCAAAAAGAAAAAAGTTGTGTAGGAATTTTCTCTTGTAATTCTTGTACTTGCCAATAATGGAGTATTTATTTTTATGAGGAAATACAAAATAATTCAACTAAGGTAGATTATTTTGGTTCATTTAAATGGATTTTCAGTATTGGTGAAACAGCACAAATTTTGATGTTCTTCATGTCAGTCGAATGGAATGTGTAAATATTTTTTTTAGAAAATTTTGCAACCTCGAATGACTGAAGAATATCCAAAGTTGAATTCTTCTTCTTTCGAATTTTCGGTTCTAATTATTGAATTTGCCAATAATGCGGAATTTATTTGTATGAGGAAATACAAATAAATTCAACTACGGTTGGTTATTTGGCCCGTTTAATTTATTCCTCATTATTGGTGAAACGGTTCAAATTTTGATGTTCTTTATGTCAGACGGCTTGGAATATGTAGACATTTTAATTGGAAAATGCTACAACCACGAATGACTGAGGAATACCTAAATTTGAAAATTTTCTTCTTAGGAATTAGGCTCCTCTGATTTGCTGGAATACAACAAAAGTATTGTAAACTGCTTTGTTGTCCGTAAATCAGGCCTAATTTTGATGGAAAATACATTTAATACACTATTTCTATTTCTTTTTTTTTTTGAGAATTTTGGTAGTGAATGAAATTACCCTACGATATGTGGTTGTCAGGCTTTGTTATCGGCTAAAAATATTTATGATATCTCTGATTACATATTATTTTTGAATTTTTTTTTTTTTGTCTTTGAGACAATACGATTTTTGAGTTGTGGTTTTTTTGGTCAATTATCCATTTATTTCATTTATTTATTTAATTATATATTTTTTATTTATTTATATATTTATATTTTATATCTTTCGGAGCTGTTATATTAGGTGGGATTGTTGTCTCTGTTCAGTTTTTCATAGTTGGCTCGTTTGTATTGATTTTTTTTTTTTTTTTTTTTTTTTTTTTTTTTTTTAAAATGAGTGTCTCCCGCTCGCCTAATAAAGGCGCTTTAGGAAAGCCCAGCTCTTGTCTGCTTTGCAAAAGTGAGTTCCGATCTGTCGCAGATGTATGTAAAACACCTTGTGACCATGACTTTCACAAAAAGTGCATCGAAGCTTATTTAAAGACAAATGAGAAGTGTCCAGTCTGTCAAGCAGTGTGTAGGCCAGCAGCAAATAAGCCGACAAACAGCCAAGGCTTACAAACTCGCTCTCAGTCCAAAGGTCGCACAATGGAAGAGCAGGGTAGCCAGTCGACATCAAATGATGGCCCTAGTACATCACATGGTGTTGGAATGTCGCAGACCCGAGATTCGGGGAATGCTGAAGCGGCCGATCCATTTCCTTTGCTCTCGATGGAGCAAAGATTGCTCACAACTCTGACGGAGAGAATGGCTGAACTGATACAAAGTTCCGTAGTCGATAGCATGCAAAGACTGATAGCGGCTCCCGTCCAGAGTGAAAATAGGTTCACTCCTACGCAAGCCGCTCCAAGAGTTGAAAGCCGACCAGTTCACGATGGGAGAATTGAGAGTAACCCAGATTTCATGTCGCACCAATCAGCCACACCCATCTCCCACATGTCCGATCTTTTTAACAGGCCCGACAAAGTGGTTCAAATTCTGAATGGGTGGAAAATGAAATTTTCCGGAACTGGAGTGTCCGTAGAGAACTTCATCTATAGAGCGGAAGCGCTGACTCATCAAACTCTGGGAGGAAACTTTGCTGTTCTTTGCAGAAATGCCAGTGTGCTTTTTGAAGGCAAAGCACTAGAGTTTTATTGGCGATACCATAAGTCGACTGACGAAGTTAGATGGGATAGCTTGTGTTCGGCATTGCGGTCGCATTTTCGCCTTGCTAGAGATGATTGTGATATCGAGGAGTTAATACGAAACAGGAAGCAAAAGACCAGCGAGCCTTTTGATAGTTTTTATGAGAGTATATCGATTCTAATCGATCAGTTGGAAGTTCCGTGGTCAGATACTAAAATTGTTCGCATTGTGAGAAATAATCTGAGACCAGAAATTCAACATGAGTTGCTCAATGTTACCATAAGAACAGTCCCAGCTCTTAGGGAAATATGCAGACGTCGTGAAACGTTTTTAGACGACGTGAAGCGGTCTCATGGATACGCTAGACTAGCTCCTTTCAAGCGTGAGGTGTCGGAGTTGGTCCAAGATACAGAAGAGAGTAGCGAGACGGAACCAGCAGAAGATTTGGATGTGGAGGCTATATCCTTGATATGCTGGAATTGCCGAAAAGAGGGGCATAGGTATCAGGATTGTCTGTCCGAAAGAAGGGTCTTTTGCTATGGCTGTGGAGCAGCAAACACTTATAAGCCAAGCTGCTTAAAATGTTCAAAAAACTCCAAGTTCGGCACATCGAAGTCGGCGTTCAGACCGAAGACTCCGAGTGCCGCAAAGAGCCAGGCTACCATGACAGATCAGTAGTGAAAGCACAGAGTCTTTCACTACCTACATTACCAGACTTACAAAAACAAGATGAAAGCTTATTGCTACATCAAAAAATTCCCAGCTTGACAATAAACCCTGAACGAGAATGTTTACCAAAGATTCAGAGCACGAACGCACGAAACTCCAAGCGTATTAAGTCCTTTTGGCAGCACGTCAAAAAGGCAGTAATAGGATTAGAATATGTTTGTTCGAACTCTCCAGGATCATTTGATCCGAGGCCATTTCTGCCAATTCGTATCTTAAACCGCACAGTCTTTGGATTGCTTGACTCTGGGGCATCCATAAGTTGTTGCGGAGGTAGTTTGGCCAAAGAATTATTAGAGGAAAAGGTTGCATTCAAGACCATGCAGAGTAGCGCTACCACTGCTGATGGAAGCACACAGCAAGTAGTAGGTCGAATTAGAGCGGACATCGAATACGGTAACGTGATAAAGTCATTAAATTTATATATAGTTCCATCCTTAAAGCAAGATCTGTACTTGGGCATAGATTTTTGGAAGTTGTATAATCTTCTCCCAAAAAACTTAGAACTTGCAAGCTTAGAGGTTACGACGGAGTCAAATGGTGAGAGTGACGATATTGACCAACATGTACTGTCTAGTGGGGACAAAGTTAAGTTGGCCAACGTCATACGGTGCTTTCCTTCTTTTGCTCAAGAAGGTCTCGGAAAGACCAACTTGATATCGCATGCAATAGATGTGGGCAATGCTAAGCCTGTGAAGCAACGGCATTTTCCTGTCTCGCCTGCAGTGGAGAAGGATACGTACACTGAAATTGACAGGATGTTGCAACTAGGCGTCATAGAGGAGTCGGAGAGTGCATGGTCATCTCCCATAGTTATGGTCACCAAGCCCGGTAAAGTCAGAATTTGTCTTGATTGTCGGAAAGTGAATAGTTTCACTGAAAAAGATGCTTATCCTCTGCCACAAATTCAAGGCATCTTGAGCCGCTTACCAAAGGCCGAATACATAACCAGCTTGGACTTGAAAGATGCATATTGGCAAGTGCCTTTAGAGCCTCAATCTCGAGACAAGACAGCGTTCACAGTCCCTGGTAGACCCCTCTACCAATTTAAAGTCATGCCATTTGGCTTATGTAACGCTACAAGCACAATGTCTCGATTGATGGATAAAGTGGTTCCTGCTCATCTCAGGAACGAGGTATTTGTGTATTTGGATGATCTCTTAGTGGTCTCTTCTAGTTTGGAAAGGCATCTGGAGGTGCTAAGGGAAATAGCTTTACACATCAAGCGGGCAGATCTGACAATAAATATTGGCAAAAGTCATTTCTGCATGCGGCGTGTACGCTATTTGGGCCACATTATAGGTGACGGTGGCATAAGAACAGACCCTGAAAAGGTGAAAGCCATCTTGAATTTCCCTGCGCCGAAAACTTTAAGAGGTTTGAGAAGTTTTATGGGGTTATGTGGCTGGTATCGTAAGTTTGTTCCCAATTTTGCGTCACTTGCGTCTCCATTAACGGATTTGATGACGACTAAGCGACGCTTTAGTTTGACGCCCGAAGCATTGAGAGCATTTGATGAATTGAAGGCTCGTCTTAGCGAAGCCCCGGTATTGTGCAGTCCGGATTTTGCAAAGCCGTTTGCAATACATTGCGACGCAAGCAAAACAGGCATTGGCGCTGTGTTGGTACAGGTAGCGGAAAATGGAGATGAGCGTCCAGTCGCATTTATCTCGAAAAAGTTAAATAAGGCACAGCGTAACTACACAGTAACTGAGCAAGAGTGCTTAGCTGCAGTAGTTGCTCTTAAGCATTTTCGAGCGTATGTGGAAGGACATGAGTTTAAAATAGTGACGGATCACGCTTCGCTAAAATGGCTCATGTCAAATCACGATTTGAGTTCACGCTTAGCTCGTTGGGCATTATCTTTACAGCGTTATCGATTTCAAATTGAGCATCGCAAAGGCTCCTTGCATGTAGTACCAGATTCGTTGTCGCGGGTTAACGAAGATACGATAGCAGCGATAGATCTGCGAGATGGGTTGCTCATCGATTTAAAATCCGAACATTTTCAATCCGCAGACTATTTAGATTTGCTTCATAAGGTGAAGGCAAATGAAGAAAATTTCCCGGATTTGAAAATTAATGATGGATACGTGTATCGTAAGGCGGAACATCTAATAGGTGAACGTAAGCACGATGAGTATGCCTGGAAGCTTTGGATACCGAAAGAGCTGGTTCCGAAGGTCCTGTTTCAAGCACATAACCATCCCTTGTGCTCGCATGGAGGCATCCACAAAACGATCGAAAGAATTAGGCGTTACTATTTTTGGCCAGGTTTGGTGGCTGACGTCAAGGCATATATTAACGCCTGCGAGGTGTGTAAGACCACAAAAGCGCCTAATTATGCACTTCGACCGCCATTAGGGAAAGCGCCTGAAAGTCAGCGGTTCTTCCAACGACTCTACATAGATTTTCTTGGGCCATATCCACGATCGCGAAGCGGACATATTGGAATATTTATTGTTCTTGACCATTTTTCCAAATATGTTTTTCTGAAACCCGTTAAGAAAATAAACGCAGCACTTGTCATAAAATATCTAGAGAACGAATTATTTATGACTTTTGGAGTTCCGGAGACAATTGTTTCCGATAATGGATCCCAGTTTCGCTCAGAAGCCTTTCAAAAGCTGTTGCGTCAGTACGAAGTAAATCACGTGCTGACCGCGGTTCACTCGCCACAAGCAAACGCCTCAGAACGAGTAAATAGGTCGCTTATATCTGGAATTAGAGCTTACTTGCGCCCTGATCAGAAAGATTGGGACGAAGTGTTGTGCAAAATCAGCTGTGCATTAAGGTCCTCTATTCACTCTAGTATAGGAACCTCGCCCTATTACATGGCGTTTGGACAGCATATGATCACTTCTGGGTCAACTTACGGATTGCTAAGGAAGTTAAATTTGCTGGATGATCGCTCTTTAGCGTTTAATCGGCAGGACTCGTTTGACTTAATTCGCGATGAAGCCTCTAAACTCATGTTATTAAAGCACGAGCAAAACGAACGGAAGTATAATCTTCGTTCGAGAGAAGTTTCTTTTACTACCGGGCAAGAAGTGTACAGAAGGAACTTTAAGCAAAGTTGTTTTCAAACCGGGTACAACGCTAAGTTTGGGCCCGCCTTCGTTAAAGCACGAGTGAGGAGGAAGATAGGCAACTCGTATTATGAATTAGAGGATCTGCAGGGCCGGTTGTTGGGAAATTATCATGCTAAGGACATACGGCAGTAAGTTTGCTTCAGGCGGAGTCAGTCTAGGGTACCATTACAATACCCTAGCCTGATTCTAGCGGGGGGGATTTTGTAACGGCGCCTGAAGCTGATATATATTAAATGCGTCCTAAAAGTATGCAAGAAATTTCAACTAAGGGCGCAGCTTTAAGTGCATCAGCTGCGCTGTAAAGCCGAGCTTTAAGTAGTGCATCAGCTGCACTGAAAAGCTCACATTTGACGTTTAGCGAGTTGCACTGGAAAGCTCAGCTTTGACGTTTGTGTCACCACGCGCATGCGCAGCTAGCTTAAGCTGGGCTGGTTCCGGTCAAAGCACTTTTCTGGTGACCGGCAGCGTGCATAAACGCATATTGGTTGGTGTAAAAATTTATACCACAAGACACAAGAGGTTAGAATTCTCTTAGTGCATTTTGTACTTGGTAAGAATGAATAGTAATAGATTCTGGTAGGTGTTCTTTACTTATTGTTGTCGTTTTCACAGGTCGTTTTCGAAATTTTCTGCTTTTGGTTTGGCTCTTTTTGAGCGTGACAGTGCCTAAGCTAGCGGCCGGCGGAGCGCTACTGAGTGCCATCTTTGTCGCCGTCCTAGCGGCCAGTAAAGCGCGCCAAAGTGCTCCCATTGCGGCACATAGCAGCTAGCTAAGCGTCCTTAGCGCCACCTTTGCGCGCATAGCGGCCAGCGGAGCGCCTTAGCGCTACCTTTGCCGCCGCATAGCGGCCAGCGGAGCGCCCTTAGCGACACCTGCGCGCGCATAGCGGCCAGCGGAGCGCCCTTAGCGCCACCTTTGTCGCCGCATAGCGGCCAGCGGAGCACCCTTAGCGCCGCCGTCGCGTGCATAGCGGCCAGCGGAGCGCCCTTAGCGCCACCTTTGCCGCCGCATAGCGGCCAGCGGAGCACCCTTAGCGCCGCCGTTGCGTGCATAGCGGCCAGCGGAGCGCCTTAGCGCCATCTTTGCCGCCGCACTAGCGGCCAGCGGAGCGCCAGTGCGCGTCTTCTTGGCTACCGCGTCAGCGGCCAGCGGGGCGCCATCTTGGCTGCCGCCCTTGCGGCCAGCGGAGCGCCTTCGAGCGCCAGCTTGGCTATCGCGCTAGCGGCCAGCAAAGCACCAGCGAGCGCATCTTTCTCGGGCATCTTTCGGCCGCAGTGACTTACTGCGCCGGCGAAGCGCCAAGCATCTGCTCGAGCCGCCAGCGCAGCACCCCTGCGACTTCTTGGCCAGCATTTGCGTCGCAACTTTAATCATCATCTCCAGCATCTTCCTGAACATCAGCGACTAGTTCGCGTGCATAAAAATAGTGTGTGTGTGTTAAAAGTGCAGACATATATAAAAGAAAAAAAAAAAAAAACCAAATTTGAAAAGAGAATGATGCGCTACATTGTTTAAAACAAAGTTAGAAAAATAACGTGAATAATTCTCAACAGTGTAGCGCCGCTCAGCACAAGTTAAAATAAAATATGATAAGAAAATTTTAGTTTGGCAAAAATTGCGAAAAAAAAAAATTGCACAGAAATATTATAAATAAATAAATAATTTAGTTAAACTCAATTTGGTTAAAATTCAAATGAGTACAATGAAAAGTTAAAAGTTAAAAGTGGGAAAATTATCTAAAAAATTTAAAAGTTCACTCGTTCACGAAATAGTTAAAAAATTCAAATTTACATTAATACGGTACTACAATGGCAAAAGTGTAAAATCATAATAAAATTAATAATAATTGTAAAGCAACAAATTAAAACAACAAAACAAAAGTATGAATACAAATGAATTAGTTGAAAAGAAATAATAAAATTGTTAAGCCATGCAAATTTAGAATATAAAAACAATGTGTGAATGTGTTGTGCACAAGTTAAAACAAAACAGCTGAAAGCTTCTCAGGCTAAATGCCTGAACGAAAATTATTGTATAAAAAAAAAATAAATTAATTGAATAAGTTATGAAAGTCAGTGCAAGTAAAATTATATAAAAATTTTTTTTTTTTTCTTTTCTCCGCGATTGTGTCAGATGAGATTGTGTTAGTGGAAATTTCATTTGGTTTTATACAGCTATGTTCCAGTACTTCGCCGGAGATCGATCGCCGCCGCGGGAGTTCTGTATGTAAGTTTTCTTATTAAAAATATTTGTATCGCATATTGACAATTCATCCGGCACATACTCGCAACATACGAAAAATGAATGAAAAATTAAATTGAAGTTTTACTTGAAAAAAAAAGAAAAATCATGATATAAATCTAAAACGTACTGTAGAGAAAGTAAATAATAATACAAAGCACTGAGCCAAGAACACCTTTATAGATTTAAAAGAAACTATTATAACTTTGTTACAATTCTCTTATAATATTGTTAGTAACATTTTGTACGATTTATTTTTTTGTCGATTATAATGCACTATTGGTTAACATTTACCTTTAATTAAATTTTATTAATCATGAACTAATTTAATTTTTATTTAGCCGAAGCAAGCCAGCGACACCACTGTCGTAGGGTTAGAAGGGATCACCAGAGCCATGCTCTGAGGCAGTGATCTTAGGTTGGGAGGGGACTTCATCACTTAACAGCGGTGATGGCCTACCTCAATTCTCGCTCTCTCTCTCTTTCTCTCCTTCTCTCTCTCTCTCTCTTATTCTCTCTTTGTTTTTTTTATTTTTTTGAGACAATTTTGGATCTTCCTTCTCTTTCCGGCTAGTTTTCTAGCAATCCCTTCTTCGTCGCAGCACGCTCAATTTCTGATCTTCAATTAATAATAATGAGTAGAGAAAAAAAGGCTATCGGTAAAAGCAAGACCACCACCCCCAAAGCCGACGAGCTAGAGCCGGACTCTAAAGCGTGCCCCGCAAATGCCGATAGCCCTGTCGCCTTGTGCTTCTTCTCGTTGCACGTTACAATTGAAAAAGGGCATAGTTCCACCTGATATAGATGTGTTGGAAACGGAGGATGTCGAAAGATATGTCCACGATGATCTAGCGCAAGGATATGAGTTTGAGAAACATGTAAAGTTAATGAAATTGGATCCATTATCCGAAAAAGAGATTCGAGACTGCTGCTCGAAATTTTTAGTTGAGCTTATTAAGCAACTCAAGCAGAGGTAACTAGTTTTCATTTGACACCGTATAATTAAACCAAATATATTATTTTTAATTTAATTTTAGGCTTCCAGAAAACTATAAGATATTGAAGCAGATTGATATTTTTTCTGTGAACAATGTGTTGCGCCATAACAAAAAAGACATTATTCCATTATTGGAAGGACTAAGTTGCCAAAATATAGGGAAAATTGAAAGCCAATACAAAAAAATTCATTTTGTAATTGGCAAAATACGGACAATACAAAAAAATTTTGGATTGAAGTCAATTCCTATATGGATTCTGGAGGCAACAACACATTTGCGGAGTTGGCTCGGGTTGCCATTAATATATTATCGTTGCCTTGGTCTAACGCCGAAGTAGAGCGCATATTTAGCCAAGTCAACCTTGTGAAGTCTAAACTGCGAAATAGACTACATTTGAGTACACTTAACAGTGGTTTAATTGTTTTCTACTTAAAATGAAAATAAATAATATTATAAATTATGCATTTACATATATGGCTTGCGCAGACATGAAAAATGTTGCTATACTTATAAGCTGCCTCATAAATTCCTAAAAATGATAGGAACAGGATTAACGTATGAGCATAAAAATAAGGAAAATGAGGACTGTATTGACGAAATTCTGAAAATATTGTAAAGATCAGAGCAGCTGCTGCTCAAATTCTATATAAAACGTTTTAATAGAAGCGATTTCGTATGCTCCCCCTGTGCCTATCAGAAAAATATAAAGAATATAATGAATTGAAAAACCCGCTTTTTTTATAACTTTTTTTTTCTAATTTTTCAGCTTTTTTGCAACGTTCTTCCCGTCAAAAACAGCTTTTTTTTCTCGACAAACTTTGGCAACACTGGTTGCTAAAAGGTTGTTTGCTAGGAAGCGTTGCTGTGTTGAAAAACGATGGATAAGGGTAAAAGGAACATAAAACCATTAAATGGTGAAAAGTTCTCTATTTGGAAGTTCAGAGTTAGAGCTCTTTTGGAGGAGCATGACCTGTTGAAAGTAATTGATGAGATAAATTTCGAAGTGATCATTGAGTATTTGATCATTGAGTATTTGATCATTGAGTATTTAAGTGATTCTTTTTTAGCTTTTGCTAGCAATGACGATGGAGCCAGACAGATTTTTGCGAATTTAGATGCCATTTACGAAAGAAAGAGCCTAGCATCGCAACTATCACTTCGTAAGAAACTTTGGGGCTTAAGTTAAAAGGTGATACTTCACTCCTTAATCATTTCAATTTCTTCGATGACGAGATGGATAAAGTTTCCCATCTACTCTTCTCTCTTCCACCCAGTTACGATGGAGTTATAACTGCGATTGAGACTTTACCTGAAAGTAACCTAACCTTAGCTTATGTAAAAACACGACTTCTTGATCAGGAGATAAAGCTTCAGAATTTGAGCAAGGATACTAGCCACAAAGTGCTACAGGCAATAGGCAAAAAGGAGTTTAAAGATAAGTCTAACAATAAAGTAGGTGGGAAATTTGGAAAGAAACTAGTCAAACCCTTTGTTAAGCCAAAAACCAAATGCTTTTATTGCGGAAAACCAGGTCATTTCAAGAAGGACTGCTTCCTTTTTAAAAGACAGGGAAATCACAATTCAATTGAAAGTGGTGGAAAGGAAAGGCAGGCTCAAATGGCAACGGCAACAACAGCAGCAACAACAGCAGCAACAACAGCAGCGGCAGCAGTGGTAGCACAGCCGGAGCGTAGTTTCGCTTTTATGATGACAAATGCAACATCAAGCCCGAGCACGGATGAGGTTGAGTTTATCCTAGACTCAGGAGCATCGGATCATCTCATAAATGATGCAGCTTTATTCTCCGACTATGAGCGTTTGCAATCGAATGTGGCTATAGAGATTGCCAAACGCGGAGAATATATTCATGCTACAGCCAAAGGAGTGCTTAATCTTACCAGCTCTGGAAACCAAATCACCCTACAAAACGTACTGTATTGTAAGGATATTCCTCCCAATCTGCTCTCGGTCAAAAAGATGCAGGATGCTGGGATGACCATAGAGTTCAACCCTGAAGACATAAGAGTTTCGAAAAACGGCGTATTGGTTTTTGCTGGATTCTGTGAGTACAATGTACCGATAATAAAATTTAAATTGAACAGTAAGGTATTTATGTCTAGAATCCCAAATAGTGCTGAGTATCGATTGTGGCATGAACGATTGGGCCATATAAGTGTAGGAAAATTTTTGGAATTAAAACGAAAAGGTCTCTTTGAAGATAATAATCTTTTAAACAATGTTGAGTCAAATCATGAATTATGTGAAGCTTGTGTAAGTGGCAAGCAGTCTAGATTAAAATTTGAAAAATTTAAGAACAAAGACAATATCCAACGACCACTATTTGTAATCCACTTTGATGTTTGTGGCCCAATTACACCACAAACTATAGATAATAAAAACTATTATGTAGTTTTTATTGATCAGTATACACATTACTGTGTGACGTATTTGGTAACATATAAGTCGGACGTTTTTTTCTTTTTCAAAGATTTTGTGGCTAAAAGTGAGGCTCATTTTAACTTAAAAGTTGTTAACTTGTATATTGATAATGGTAGGGAATACCTTTCTAATGAAATGCGTGATTTCTGTGTTGAAAAAGGCATCAGCTATCATTTGACGGTTCCTCATACTCCACAATTAAATGGTGTATCAGAACGGATGATTCGGACAATCACCGAGAAGGCTCGCTCTATGATTTCTTGTGCTAAACTTGATAAATGTTTTTGGGGTGAGGCTGTTTTAACGGCAACATACTTAATTAACAGATCCCCAAGCAGAGCGTTGCAGAATATATAAAACACCGTATGAAATGTGGCATAATAAAAAGCCTGTATTAAAGTATCTCAAGATATTTGGTTCGACAGTATATGCACTAAATAAAGTGAGAAAACGAAAGTTTGATGAAAAGTCAATCAAAACTATACTTGTCGGGTATGAACCAAATGGGTATAAATTGTGGAATGAGGAATCAAGGAAATTTATAACAGCTAGAGATGTTGTGGTGGATGAGATTAACATGTTTAAATCTAGAGTTTTATATGGAGAAGAATCTGTGGTTCAAAGTAATAATGTTGAACCAAATATTGACTCTTTAAATAGAGAAAGTGAAGAGTTGGATTTTCCTTTGGAGGAAGAGATTGAATCTGTTGATTCTGGATTAAATTTACAACTCAATGAAAATTCCACAAATCTTGAGAATGCCGATCCAGTTGTAACTGGTGATAAATTAAAAGAAATTGAAAATGATGAAGAAATCAGACGCAGTGAAAGATTTAGAGGTAAACCAAAATTATCATATCGATTCTTAGAGAAATATCTTATGAATACTCAAATATGCTTGAATGATATTCCAGTTAATTTTGACGAAATTAAGTTTCGTGATGACAGATCTCTATGGGAAGAAGCCATAAAAGATGAACTCAACTCCCATTTTGAAAATAATACTTGGTCCTTAGTGCAAAAGCCAAACAATAAAAACATAGTTGATTGTAAGTGGGTATTTAGTATAAAACAAGATGAGTTCGGAAACTTAGTAAAGTACAAAGCAAGGCTTGTAGCGCGGGGTTTTACTCAAGAGTATATGACTGACTATGATGAGACATTTGTACCAGTTGCACGAATCTCAAGTTTCAGATTTCTGTTAGCTCTTTCAAATCAATATGATTTTCTTGTCCATCATATGGACGTTAAAACTGCATTTCTAAATGGAACTCTAAAGGATGAAATCTACATGAATATTCCAAAAGGCTTAAACCAATTTTCAGAGAATAAAGTTTGTAAACTAAATAAAGCTATATATGGTCTTAAGCAAGCCGCTAGATGCTGGTTTGAAGTCTTTGAAAATAATCTAGCAGTTGACCGTTGTATTTACATTTTAAATAAGGGAGATATTTCAAGGAATATATATATATTTTGTTATATGTTGACGATGTGGTAATTGCTACAAAGGAATGTGAAACTATGTCTAATTTTAAATCGTACCTTCAAGATAAATTTAAGATGACTGATTTACGAGAAGTCGACCACTCATGTGGACCACTTGAATGTACTGTGTACATCAACGTCCAAGACCTACATCAAATTTCGTTCAGGACTTCACTTAAACTTACTATGTATATACATATATTTTTATATATTTTTCAATTATAGACAAAAATTTCGAAAACAAAATTTTCATTTGTGTTTTTTTTTTTTTCATAATGGTATTGAGTTAAAGTTGTTATGTATATATATATGTATGTAAATTCAGAAGAGTTGCAGTCATAATATAGCTCTTTAATTATGCTCTAATATATGTTACATATGTTCATATTTTTATAATTATTCAAAATGATTGCCAATATATATTCTGCAGTTCTGGGCGCTAGTTCGTTGCTGGCAGACCACCACTACTTACAAAGTGGCACCTAGCAAAGCGTTCTTTAATTTCCGTTTTTGTATGAAATGTACCCATGTAGTGATCGGCGAAGTAAGCACTTACCCATGGCCAATCAACACCTCCAGTTCTGCAGGGTAGATAGTTATTTTCCAGAGTTGCCACCAAGTTCATAAAGGGTGGCCCAACTTTCGGCCGTAACACGTGTTGCCACCATGGTAATATTAGTTTGGCAATAATCACAAAAATTGAATTTTCCCGAAAACGGCTTTACCGATTTGAATAAAACAAAAAGCAAAATATTTGTCTATTTGATTCGAATAGAATGAAATAGCGCGACATGGTCAATAAGTTGGGGATATATATATGGGTAATAAATATGATAAATAGGTATGTGCATGATCGCCATTTTTTATATTTGGCAACGTTTTGACTACTTTAGGTAACGCGCAAAAATTCAAAAATTTTTACTATTATACTAAAAAGCGATTTTCTCGAAAGCGCATAGCACGATATGAATAAAACAAATTGCAAAGCATTCGAATTTTTTATGTTTATATTATAGCAATGCGCGCCTTCTCCGACAAAGTCTAGGAGAGCGTATAATCGAAAAATGTTGATGTTATTTTGAATTTTTTCGGAAACTATGATAATTTGCTATGTAGTATATATTGGGAAATGATACATATGTTAATTATCTATTTTTTAAAGTATTGAGCAATTATGTACTTAGTCAATGTTGGCGCATTTGAGTAGCATTAGTTAAGAGCATGAAATACCAAATGAAGTTGTTAGAATTAGGGCGAAGCGAGAGTTAATGTAACTTAGCATAGAATTATAAAGACAGTTGAAAACAAGAACTTATCAGCGCGTCATCATTCTCTCCGTTTTCGTTTTCGTCGTCTAACAACAACAATTAGGTCCAGTCTTTGTGTTCGCGAATAAAGCGGAATTAATAATCATAAAAACTCTTATGATTTTTCATGGCGCCCCCGGGTGGACTCTAATTGTTGTTGAACGCGAGTGAATGATCTAAAACAGAAAACAAAACAAATTCGCGCCGGTCGCTAAATAAAATAAAATATAAACAAACAATTGACTTTGTGCCAGTGCTGTGATCCACTTGTGTTTGTGTCATCGGTGGATTCTTCGCATCATCGCTGGAGGATACCCTGCAACTGCAGAAAACACAGAGAGGAAAGTGGCTGGGATCATTAAAGATCGCCAATTCCAGGTACTGTGCGAAAAATTGAAAACTGAAAATTGAAAATTGAACTGAATTGGTTGCCAAGTTGCCAAATTCTAGTGACGCTTTCAATTCTTGGCACATACGTAATAGTAGAGCATTTGATTTTAAATTTTGTATTTTTAAATTAAAAAAGTGAACCGCTTAGGCAGAACATTGTTTTTGTTTTCTAAGTGAAAGTGACTAGGGAAAATTTTTATTTCCATTGCATCGAACTTCTTCTCTTAGTTCGTTGCAATTTAAGCTTTCGTCGCCCCCTTTGTCACCAGATTCGTAGCCGCTGTAAGTTGTGTGCTGTTGCTAAGCGCACATACGTATATACATACATATATACCCGCAAGCCAACACTGCAACGGTGCATTTCAGCTCCGTGTTGTTGTTGCTTGCATTTTCGTTTTCGTTTCGCGCGCTTAGAAACAGCGCACATACACACACACATACATACGTTAGCAAGCCAGCATCTGCACAGTGCATTGCGCTCTGAAGTCTGTGTTGTTGCTTGCACTTTTCGTTGTCGCGCGCTTTGCAGCGCTCAGAACTCGCTCCCCTACATTCGTTGGTTGAGCATATCAGTGCGATATCTCGTTTGCACCCTCGAATTGTGTACTCCCCTATTATTGTCCAAGATAGCTTAGTGGTTGCTAGGACAATTTAAAAATAATAATAATAATAAAAAAAAAAAAAAATAATTCAAAATAATAATTAAAAAAAAAAAAAATAATAAATTTTTTTTTTAATTTTTGTTTTCGTTGTTGTTGTTGGAAACAACAAGATTTATTTTGTATTTTATTTTTATATTTTTTTTGTCGTGTCCTCTAATAACCTAAATAAAAAATGAATTCGAAAGAAACTCTTGAAGTCTCTAAAAAAAACTTGCTATTTGCGTGAAGAGCATTAGCAGAATTAGTGATCAAATTCTCGATGACACTATCGGTCGAGATTTGACAGAGCTAGAGTGCAGGCTTGAGATGTTGTCGTCGCATATTGAAAATGCTCTCAAATATCAAAGCAGAATTGAGACATTTGACGAATATGACGAATACCAGTGTGAGTTAGAAGAGATTTGCATTACTGCAAAGGCAAGGCTGAAGGCGATGGTGAAATCGTTGACCGATACTTCATCCGCCAATATATCGATTCAGCCGATTGCCGCTCCTCGCACCCGTCTGCCTAAACTGTCGTTGCCAAAATTCAGCGGAAAGTATTCCGAATTTAAGAATTTCATAAGTTTGTTTGAGACTCTTGTTGACAATGACCATTCAATTCCGCGCATTGAGAAATTCAATCATCTCACATCTTGTCTCTCTGGTGAGGCTCTTGGAACGGTGAGAGCGTTTCAAGTCACCGAGGACAACTATGAGAAAGCAATGGCGAGTTTGAAAAGAGTATATGACAATGATTGTCTGATATTTAATGAAAATATCATTGCTCTTTTCAATTTGCCAAAGATTTCGCAGCCCTCCGCTTCAGCGTTGCGAAACTTGATTGACACTGTCTCTGCGATATACGGATCTTTGTTGTCGATAGGTGATGATAAGAAGATTGCAAATGCAATCCTTATTCACCTGGTCATGCACAAAGTTGATGCAATGACAAAGAAGAAGTGGGATGAGCAGCTAGATTACACGAAAATTCCATTATGGATTGAGTGTGAAACTGTGCCTAATCGTCGATATCAGCACTTGTCTGCTGAGAATTCGACAAAGTCCGATAGTCAAGCCGTTTCCGCTAAACAGCTTAATAAAAGCTCGTTTTCGTGTACGACGCTCAAAGATAAGATTGATCAAAAGACCCAAATATGCGAATATTGCAATTCCGATGTTCTCGATGTTTGCTGCCTTGGCAGTTAAACAGAGATTCGACTACGCGAAAACAACTGCATTATGCATAAATTGTCACTGTCGCCAAATGTAAGGCAAAAAAGTGTCGTGTGTGCAGCCGTTCACATCATACGTTGCTGCACATATATTCTGCGACTACAAATAGTAGAGCGTTACCACCCCCGAGTCTCTCCGCTGTTGAGCCTGATCGTCCATCCAATTCGCATGCGATGCACGCGACCGTGTCGGATAAAGTGATCCTGGCCACAGCAGTCATCAAAATAAAGACGAATTCAGGCGATTTCGTCTTAGCCCGAGCTTTGCTGGACTCTGGGTCACAAATTAATTTTGTTACTGAGGAACTAGCTCAGCGGCTGCATTTGCGTAGAGAAGACTCGTGCATCAGCTTGATTGGCATTGGTGAATCCAATTCTCAAGTAAAGAAAAAGATACACACTATGGTGAAGTCGCGAGTTGGCTGCAATGAATACGCGATCGATTTATGGATCCTCAAATCGATCTCAGGTTATCAGCCAGATCACACTGTAAATGTCAGTGGCTGGAAGATACCTGACAATATTCAGCTAGCGGATCCCTATTTCTACAAACCGCAGAAAATTGATCTTCTTATCGGCGCTGAAACATTCTTTGATCTATTGTCCGTTGGCCAAATCAAGCAAGGTCCAGAGGGTCCAATCCTCCAAAAGACAAGCCTTGGGTGGATTGTCTCGGGGCGGTACACTCCTGGTGAAAAATCTCACCAAAAGATGACTGTCAATCTGAGCTATCAGGAAGAAAAATTGAGCTCGATTGACAAGACCTTGCTGTAGTTTTGGACTTTCGAAGATGTGCGCTCTCCCTCCAAAGTCCTTTCCGCTGAACAACAAAGTTGTGAAGATCATTTCACAAATAATGTGAGAAGATTGCCGTCTGGTCGTTTCGAAGTAAGACTGCCGTTTAAATCAGATTCGCGCCAGCTTGGGTGCTCATTTGAAGTTGCTAAACGGCGGTTTTTGTCGCTTGAAAAACGCTTAACTCGAGCTCCCGAGTTAAAGCGAATGTACTTGGAATTTATGGAAGAATATGTAGAGATGGGCCACATGTCCGAAGTGAGTCACATCCTTCCAAGTACACCACACTATGTTATTCCGCACCAATGTGTATTACGGCCCTAAAGCACTTCGACAAAGCTGAGGGTCGTATTTGATGCTTCGTGTCGCACTTCGACACATAAGGCGTTAAATGACATTCTTATGGTCGGGCCGACCATTCAAGAAGAGCTGTTTTCGACTCTGCTTCGTTTTCGATTGCATAAATACGCATTAACGGCCGACATCAAAAAGATGTACCGCCAAGTTATGGTGCACGAGGCAGATCGAAACTATCAGCTCATAGTGTGGAGAAAAGATCCATCAGACTCGTTGAGATTATTCAGATTAAATACTGTAACATATGGCACTGCGCCAGCGCCATTCTTGGCCATACGGTGTTTGATCCAGCTGAGCGAGATTGCGAAATCCTCGCACCCCATGGCAGCTGAGGTTATCACTGGTGCCGCATGCGTCGAGGACCTGAAGACCATTAAGTCTGAAGTGTCGCAGATACTGCTAGGAGCAGGTTTAGAACTTGCGAAGTGGTTCTCGAATGCTCCTGGGTTCTCCGCATCAGACAGTACACCAAAGCCGATAACGATCTCCGAGACTGACGCAACCAAGACTCTAGGTGTGATTTGGTTGCCAAATAAAGACGTGTTCCAATTCCGGATAGACGATTCATTCATGGGTCTTAAAGCGACAAAACGGAATATTCTCTCGGTGACATCGCGGTTATTCGATCCGCTTGGCCTATTGAGTCCCTTAATTATAAAAGCAAAGATACTGCTTCAAGAGCTCTGGCTTCAAAAGTTGGAGTGGGACGAATCCATACCATTAAGTTTGGATACATCGTGGCAGCAATTGAAGTCAAATTTGACACAATTGCAAAACATAAAAGAGCCTACGTCACCGATAGAGATACATGGCTTCGCCGACGCCTCAATAAGAGCGTATGGGGCGTGTATTTAGGTTCGTACGCATACTGCAGAAGGTTGTAAAGTATCATTACTAACCTCAAAGTCAAAAGTAGCTCCCCTCAAGACTAAGACTCTTCCTAGACTTGAGTTGTGTGCAGCTCACCTTCTTGCAGAACTCTGCCACCGCATCCGAAGGCTGATCCGATCACCAATTGAACGGACGGTTCTTTGGTCAGATTCGGAAGTCACTCTTCATTGGATCCGGTCACATCCTTCCACTCTCGCGACATTCGTGTCGAATCGAGTGGCCGAGATTCAAGAGTGGTCAGAGAGCGTGGAATGGCGTCATGTTCCAACTAAGCAGAACCCCGCAGACATTGTATCGAGAGGTTGCGATGTGACTGAACTGTGCGCGTCAATGTGGTTTAGTGGTCCGTCATTCTTGATGGAACCACACGACGCATGGCCAGTTAACCACCATTTCGTCTCTGAAGAGACGCGCAATTTGGAAGTGCGCAAAACAGCTGTTGGACTGACAGCTATAGTGGTAAAGTCAGATCTAGTGGACTCGATCGAAAGTTTTTCGTCGCACACAAGTCTGTTGAGAGTGCTCGCTTATGTGTTCCGCTTCATTCGAAGATGCAAAGACAAAACAGTTCAATTTGAACTGGTTCCAACGGCATCAGAACTAAAAGAAGCATTCAGCAAAATAGTAGAAGTGATGCAGGATTTCGAATTCAGAGACGATATAGAAAGGGTTCGTAAGAGTACACGTGTGAGCTCGAGTCTACAACGACTCAATCCTTTCATACATGAGTATGAAGGATCTTGGGGTTTCGTTTTCGTTGTTGCGAGTCGGGGGGCGACTGGTAAATGCTCCTATTTCGTATGATGCTAAGTTTCCACTCCTCTTGTCGAAGCGCTCACAATTTGCTCGCAGCTATGTGAGGTACCTTAACTTGACCAACTGTCACGCTGGCCCAAGAGCGCTCGTGAGCATTCTCAGAGAACGACTTTGGTTAGTTAATGCTCAAGAGCTTTGTCGTCAGACAGTACGATCATGCATCCGTTGCTTTAAATGCAAACCTCGGTTGCTTACGCAAATAATGGGAAATTTGCCTGCTGATCGACTCCGAGCGCTCCGCCCATTTTCAATTTGTGGCGTAGATTTTTGTGGACCTTTTGAGACAACCTATAGGATTCGCGGAAAGCCGCCGTATAAGTCGTACATAGCTTTGTTCGTCTGTTTTGCGTCAAAAGCGGTTCACTTAGAAATTGTATCCGATCTGTCAACTAATGCATTTCTAATGGCTTTCCAAAGGTTTGTTGGTCGAAAAGGATGCCCGAGCCGAGTCCATTGCGACAACGCGACGAACTTCGTCGGAGCAAGTCGCCATCTGGAGGAGCTAAGGAGGCGAGTCGAGGCCGAGGAGAACGCAGTTCGCGACTTCGCATCAAGAAGCGGATGCGAATTTGCGTTCATACCGCCGAGGGCTCCTCACTTCGGAGGACTATGGGAGGCAGGTATGAAGTCTGCAAAGCGCCTACTCCTACGGACGGTGGGCAACGCCCTGCTCACGGCCGAGGAGCTGCAGACAGTGGTCGTGGCGGTCGAGGCGGTGCTCAACTCCCGCCCGCTAGGAGCCGTAAGCCATGACCCCAACGACGGCGAGGCGCTAACCCCAGGGCATCTACTGGTGGGCGGACCACTGGTGGCACCGGCAGCATCGCGGACCCCGGACCAGGAGGGTCTGAGTTGCTTAAGGCGATGGCGAGCTGTCTCGTCGCTCAAGCGAGCGTTCTGGCAGCGATGGTCCCGGGAGTATGTGCTGGGCCTGCAGGCACCGGCCAAGTGGGACCAGTTGCAGCCGAATCTGCAAGTCGAAGAGCTCGTCGTCGTCGCAGAAGACAACCAGCCGCCGATGCAGTGGATGGTGGGTCGAGTCGAGGCGGTGTAGACGTCGCAGACGTGCGAACTAGCTCAGGAGGGCTGTATAAACGGCCAATACACAAATTGGCGCCTCTGCCAATCTTATGAAGGCACAGCCGTTCATCGGGGCCGGTGTTGGCGCATTTGAGTAACATTAGTTAAGAGCATGAAATACCAAATGAAGTTGTTAGAATTAGGGCGAAGCGAGAGCGAATAAAGCTTTCGTTTGTTGCTCTCTTAGCGAATTCGTCTCGCTTCGCCGCTCTAGTTAAGTTAGGCTTAATGTAACCTAGCATAGAATTATAAAGACAGTTGAAAACACGAACTTATCACCGCGTCATCATTCTCTCCGTTTTCGTTTTCGTCGTCTAACAACAACAATTAGGTCCAGTCTTTGTGTTCGCGAATAAAGCGGAATTAATAATCATAAAAACTCTTGTGAGTTTTCAGTCAAAATGTTGAAAAATCTGCAAAACAAAAATTCGACGCTGACTTTGTACTAGCTTCGCATATGTTAAGCGTTGCCATGCCAAATTGAAATTTATTTGTACTTTTCGCAATAATCACAAATTGAATTGAAAAATTGAATTTTCTCGAAAACGGCTTAACCGATTTGAATAAAACAAAAAGCAAAATATTTGTCTATTTAATTCGAATAGAATGAAATAGCGCGACATGGCCTGAAGAATAATTTGATGATAGCGTTAACATTGCGTTTTGCCGCTAATAGTGGTCAAGTGAACTGCAAATGTTTGCATGTTAAATGTAATTTTAAATTATAGTAATATTTGTTTCATTTAGTTATTTTCTGCAAGTATTTGAAGTCCCGCCAAAGTCCAAATGGTGTTATTTAACACTGACTGGTTCCACGCTGGTTCCAGTGATTTGATGCACCTGCGAAATGAACTTGTTTTTGCGGGTTAGGAAAAGGTCAATTTTCTTAAAAACAGCTAGTAGGATTTCAACAAAAATTGCTATGTATCTTCCTAATAGTTGTATCTACGAAAGTATAATGTGCGCTATGGCCGACAAGAAAGTCAAAAAAAAGTTAGGTCATTAATCGGCAACATTGATTTTTTGTGCTCATTTTGTATGGGGCTGGAGCTGAGGTTATCGTACTTTTCCTGAAATATCTCAAAAACGAATAGGGATAAAATTATGAATTTTTGAGGGTATATTTATCGGTTATAATTTTCATTTTCATATTTCTGTGTTCTTTTCTTTACTAATACAAATTCTTTTTTTTTGACATAGCTCATTTTTACATTATTATTAACCATTTAGTTTTTAGATTATATTATCTAATGCGCCACACGCCATGATCAAAACAATTGTTTTGCACTTGTGCTTACATTATTATTACAAATTTCATTATTAGCCTTTATGGCACCTGTACTGTCTCTTGCAACAGTTTCTCTTTACATGATTTCTTTACTGTCTCTTGCAACAGTTTCTTTTTCATTACTGTCTCTTTGAACAGTTTCTTTTTCATTACTTAAATCCTTATTACAACTTTCAAATTCAACTGGTATTTGTCCATCTGGCATTTTTCTTATGTCATCATGAGCATATTTATATTTTCTTTTATTTGTCAAAGACCTGACCATATATCTATCCCCCTCTAACAATTCAGTTATTTGAAAAGGCCCCCTAAACTTTGGACTCAACTTTGTTTGATGCCTCTCTTCATTTTTTAAGAATACAAAATCTCCAACCTTGCATCCAACAACTTTAGCCTTGTTTTTATCAAATTGCTTCTTGTTATATGTTGCTGCAGCTAAAATATTTTGACCTGCTCGTGCTCTCACTTCTGACAAATCGAGCTCTTCCAGCATATCGCAGGGAGGAAGCAATCCCAACGGGCGGGCAACTTTACCGATAAACAATTCTAAAGGGCTTGCCTTTGTCACTCGACTAACCGTACAGTTCAAAGCTAATTGAACTTCTCCTAAGGCATCTTGCCTAGATCGATTGCTAGTTTCAACGGCAGTTAATAAGTTTTTTAAGGTGCTCATAACGCGTTCGACTTGTCCATTCGCTCTACTCGCACCTGTCGCAATCAAATGCAATTTAATTTTTTGTTGTGAACAAAACTCACTAAATCTTGTGCTGGCAAAACATCTGCCTTGATCCGCTATTATGCGGTTTGGTACTCCAAACAGAGAAATAGCCGACGTGACAGCATTTATGCAATTTTCAGCATCAATCTGTAGTGGTCGCTTGGACCGCCAACATTTATTTGTTGGGCCTTAAAGTAGGCAAAGTTTTTTTTGATATTGGAAAACGTCAGCGCCAAGGCTCTATTTGTAGAAAAAGTAGTTAATGTAGTATATTTATTAAAGTTAGTAGGTAGAATATGGGAGTTCCAGGACAGTTTTTCTGCTCAAAATGGTGATTCATCAAAAAAATCATGGGGCTTCCGGGGCACTTTTTCAGCTCAAAATCGTTACTCATCAAAAAAAAAAAAATCAGCCCTCGAAACCGTGACTAATCTGTTATCAGTTCAAGGTTACTACGCCTTCAAGGTTACTACGCCGGTTATGACCATGAGTAATGTTATCAGTTCAAGGTTACTACGTCGGTCATTTCGCCGGTCAAGAGATTGTGAGTAATAGTATAGTAATACTACATTTAAATGAGTAATACTATAGTAATAGTAGTTTTAATCAGTTGATTTTCTAGCAATCACAACGTCATTACGCCGGGCAAGATCATGAGTAATACTATAGTAATATTACATTTAAATGTGTAATACTACTTTTAATCAGTTCATTTTGTGTGTGTGTGTGTGTGTTTAACCCGCAAAGTCGCGAGTGGCGCGTGTGTGGTTAGGTCTGGATTTGACCGGAGGTCTGGGTGGAGGCCTGGATCTGAGCGGAGGTCTGGGTTGCGAACACACAAAAACTTAAGTTGAGGCATATAAATTTGTTTATTTATTTAATCGTATGATATATCAATTATATTACATTTATAAATCTTAAGGCCTTCTTTGGTTGCAATAAATTGAAATTTAGAAAATAATGTTTTTTGTTTGTATGTTATATATGTTGTTTTATTATAGAAAAATATATCCGCATTGTTATTGTTTTTCTGTGTTATTGTTCATTCTTGTATTTAAATTGCGATAATGTTGCATTGTATTTAATGTTGCTCTTATGACACTCTCAATGCGATGACAAATGTTGCGAGGGTTGAAACAATTGTTTTGAATACATTGCTCCAACGAATTCCGCGGTGTTTCCATTGTTATTGTTGTTGTTGTTAGAGCTATTGAAACGTGTTCTAACAAATATAGTAATTTTAGCGTAGCATTTATGCTCTTTAAATCCTTTTCAGAAATTACATCCTTAAACTCCTCACAAAATTTATGTATTTGTGTGATTAACATGTCTAGCTGATCAGCGGTTGTACGTGTTGACATGTTTGCTTCCAATTTTATTACTGAACTTTATTGTATATATAAATAAAACAAAATAAGAAATGTTTTTTTTAATTTTTATTGCATATAGATTATATATATATAGATTATAACTATTACAGATTTAAATTAAGGTGTGGTATTCCCCCCTCTTTTAGCTGTACTTGCGAGGACTTTGTCCCATAATATCTATATTTGGGTTATGCATACATATATGTATATATATTTAAAATATCTAAATATTATATGTCGTGGCAGTATAAAAATATTGTGTGTGTGTGTGTGTGTTAAGTTTAAACATGTTTAGTTGCAGTGTCGCAGTGATTTAAAGTTTTTTTTTAGAATTGAAGTTTAGGTATTAATGTTAATATTGTATTGTGTTCTTTGTTTATTCATTGTAATCTTTTATTTGCAGGTGGTGTGTTGGAGCGATGGGCCGGAAGAAGCGTAAGGAAGGTACGCAAGTGTTGTAGTTATGTGGCGAGTTAATTTAATTAATTTAATTTAATTTTAATTTGTTTTGTTTTGCAGATAACATGCTGAGACAAGACGAGTGGACAGAACACCGTAGTAATTGGCGGCCGGCGCGTGGGCCTGCTGATGCAAATTGATAGTACTTGTTAATTGTTTAAGCAAATAAATGAATGACTAGGAATTGACAAGTTGTGATCACTTAGGGAACGAGGGAGGGTGCAGTAGGTGCAGACACAGAGTAAGTAAATGAGTTGTTAGCATTTAATTATTAATTTAAATACATAAGATGTTAATATTTGCTCTTATGTTTTGCAGGTAGTTGAAACAGCGGTTCTGTGAAGGCGTTGGGGATTAGTTTTGGTTTTCAGGTGTGAGTGCAGTATGCAGTGGCAATTTGTACGGGATCCAAGCGGACGCACCACTCCCCGTCCCATCACTGCATAACATTCAATACAGGCAAGACAGACGAAAAACAGGGCGTCCAGTAGGACGCGGAGCAGTGCTGTTATTGATTGGAGATTGGCAGGTGAGTTTATTGTGAAGAATTATTAAGTTATTGTTGTGTATTTAATTGTGTGTAGGTAAGACGTATTTTCTTGATGTGTTAGGAGTGTTTGTCTGGCGTCACATAGTTTGTTAGTGATTTTTGTTGCGGCAGTCTTTAGTGTGAGAACTGTTGTTTGTTTCGTTGTTGAACTTAGAGTTGTGTAAGTGTTTTAAAGGTTGAGATGTTTTATTAGTTTGTAGTGTGTCAGAAAATTGTGTATTAGTTGTGTTGTGTGTGATATGAGTTGGATGCGTTGTTGTAGTTGCGTTTCAGTTATAGCCTCTTTTGATTACCAACGTAAAGTCTATATCGTGCTAATTATACGACTTTTAAGTGACTGTTTGTTTTAATGCCAATGTAATTTAATGTGCTATGTTTGATTGTTGAAAGAGGCAGAGTTGCGGTTAGTAAGTGGCGTGTTTCTAATTTTATTATTTATAGAGGATGTTCTAATCATTCAAGTCAGTATCATATTTTATGGGGCTGCCGTGTTTTTCTCGCATTAGAGTCATAAGGACAGAGTAAACAGTCGGTAATGTCCCGCCAGTCAAGAGGGACTGACTGCGGGGGATGACTTAACTATTATATTACAGTTTTAAAATGATGAGTATTGGCTGTTTCTTATTTTAGGTTTGAATCAGACATCGTCACGGGTGGCAAATTTCGACACTCGACTCACACCCGTACTTTTAAGAGTGCGAGTGCTACTCGTGCACTCGCAAACCGAGTTAGAGATACACACTTATTCAAAATCATGCGAGTGCTGCGAGTATGAGTCATTGTCATACTCGAGCCTTTCTTGCACTTGCCTATTCGGCACCCGATCATTTTAGGCACTCGGCTTGTACACACTTGTGTCTCGCGGGTGGTTGTTCTTCGTGCAACCGATCATTTTAGACACTCTTGACGAAATGCTCTGACACTCGAGTGTTTTGCTCAGACACTCGCGAGTGTTTGATCAGACACTCGCGAGTGTCTGAGCAAATACTCGGGTGTTTTTCCCCCACCCCTATTGATGCTTGTGTGTCGCGGCTCGCGGGTAGATTTTATGACTTTTGACTTCTTTGAATGATTTTTGGGTGTTTTTTTACTTACAAATGGTTTAATAAAATATCAGGTGGTTTTTCCTGAAATTTATGGAAATTGCACAAATTTGCAAAATACCCTTTTGTAATTATATAGGCATTTACAATACCGGTTATTGATGAATATAAAAAACCCAAAAACTCATAAAACAGGTAAAATTTCACTTTACAAACCCCGGATTTTCCACATTTCCTATTGAATTATAATATTAATTAGGTATGAGTGGGCGTTACATTTTGTAGGGTCAGGTCAGGTTGGTAAATTTAGTTGTTAAACCTTTTGGAATTTTTTGAAATTCTTTACCTAAAAAACAATAAAATCATAAAAATATATGCATAACAAGAACAATACAAAAAACCGACGGCATTTCTTGCATCTCAATATACATACACACAAACGTACATATGTATGTACATACATACAATCGTGCCGGTCCACTCATAATTTTTTACCCATAACCACCGGCACCGGCTTTACCCGAGTGCATAGAATCACCGATCGCAAATTGCCGAGTATGCCTCGGCACTCGCACTCGCGAGTGTAAGGCTCGCGATACACTTATTGCTCATGAGTATAAGGCTCGCGAGTGTGTGTATTTTTGGCCACTCGCACTCGCGAGTGTAAGGCTACCGAAAAGGCACATGAGTAACGGGTGCACCCGTTGAGTGTGTATACCCGTGCCGTTCTCTGATGCGCATTCACAATATTGTTGGTCTGGGGACAGCACGGTGAAAGCAGCTCGCGAAGCTTGTACCTCATTGAGCGCTGAGGAAAACTATGAAAATGGTACTGTTGTTGTCCTTAGCGATGCCAATCTCGCCCGCTATGGTATTGCACCCAAGGATCTGGCAAAGGCTCTTCGAAGCGGTGAGCCTAAGGTTAAAGGCTACGTCATCTTTATTGGCAGTCTTGCTGAAGAGGCCGAAGAGTACGTATTTTGAATTATAATTTGAACTCCTTTTCTTCCAGAATCATAACTGAAATGCCAGCCGGTCAAAGCTTTGTATGCATGGATGTTACAAAGCTGCCGCAGATTCTAAAACAAATATTTACCTCATCGCTTCTGTGAGCGATATTCTAATGTACATATATATTCTTAAGCTTATACTCGTATGTGTTATATGTTTATTCATTGATTGTTGACAATAATTATTGTTTGTGTAGTTAAATGAATTAGATTTATGAAAGATGCCACAAAGTATCGTTTACTGTCTATATCGCAGAACCGTCATTGGCGGCAGCTGCATTGCATCTAAGTTAGAAATATGCCGAAGCGATAACGCAATAAAACATTCTGATATACCTCTGAGTTAATCTATGTTTCACACTTTTACGATAAAAATCATAATAATCAGTGTTCAGAACAGCTTTTTACGAGCCAAGGGACGTTGCTACTTCACGTTATCATCCGAACATCTTCGCCCAGAACCGCGTGGCTTAGTTTACGGTTAAGTTCTGCTTTATCACAATAGGTTCGTTCCACGATTAATTTAGCCAGACCTATTACGTTCACGTTCAGTATATTGCCTAGCTGATATCCACAAACGATTATAGGATTTTCGTCAGCCATGTGAAAATTAATTTCGGGAATAATGCTCATTAGAAACATGTATTTATTGCATTAAATAATAATTTTTTCAATTTATGCTAAAACAAAATTAAAGGACTGAGACCAAGTTTTTTTGTTGTACAATGTGCAATACAGTTTAAGCTAGAAGTTTCGTTACGAACGAAATCTTCAACAAATGAACATCGTTTTGAAACAAAAATTGTTAGAAACAGATACACTTTATAATGACAACACTGACTAATTTTGCGATATAATTTACATAATTTATTCAATATCTTAACTATGCCAGCTCTTCATTCATGTCATCACCATCTTGCGGTTTAAACATATTGTAATTACTTTCATTGACGCCTTGGTTGGTATTGTATAATTCGTCAAGATCCTGGCTTCGTCGGTAGCTGCATAAAAATGCATATATATAAATAAATACTCAAATAGAATGACACTATAAACTTACGTGCTGATTGGCCTGCTATAAGATGGACTGCCTGGATTATTACTATTGGTACTGTTTGTGTCATTATCGCGCTCGTTAATGTTGGAGCTATTGTAAAGGTCGCAATTATTTAGGTACTCGGATCGCAAATACGTGTCCAAATCATTATCATTATCGTTATTTTCCAAAAAGTCCTGCTCTGTTTCACGATCCTGTTGCGACTCCACCATGCAGAGCCATTGTGAGTTATGATTACGGAATTTTTCCAGCTGCATATGCAAGAATTATAAAGATAAATACGTAAATAAATCATAATGAAAAATCTAAATTAATATGAATATACTCACTTTAATTCGCTTAGCCCATTCACTATTGCTGATGGCTATAATATCCAGACAATAATCGCATACATTTCGGATTGCTTCGTTCTTGTCGTGCATGAGATCGATTAGATAGGCCGGCGACTCAGTCTCCTTAATCATATACTCGCAAGTGCATTCATGTTGAAGTATCTGTTGAAATACGAAAATGATCTGCAACACAATCTCATCATCCTCCTGCTTGGCTTTTAGCAGCTCTATTAGCGATAGAACGACCTTAGCTCGACAGAATAATAGCGCACAAAGCTCGTCGCAAGCACAAGTGCCCAGATAAACAATGGTATCGAGCACCAGATCATCCATTCTGGCACGTATCCATGGAATTAATTGAAAGTTTTGTAGGATTTGCGAATAATCGAGGTCAGTAAGCGCAAGATTTCCCAGTATTCCCAAGCACTCGACAATAAAAGATTCATTGTCACATATGGTTAAAATCCGGGCTAAATCTCCCACGTAATCGATGTACAGCAGTTGCAGCGACTCGTGTTGCGAAAGAGTTCGCAACCATTTCATGAGAAGAGCATCTTGATACTTAAAGGCACGATCCATGAGACTGTGTAGTCGTTTACCTTCGACCATAATCTGCGCGTTGCGATGGTTGAGTGACAAATTAATGCACAGCGCTATAAGATCGGGATCCACCTTTACGTTGAGATTCAGTATGATGGCATCAGTGGCCATTTGTACACACTCCGTGTGGGTAAACATTGATTTCACTTTGTCATCGAGACTCATATGATAAAGTATTTTGACTGCAGTTGCGTGATGCTTCTCATCGTTGATGAACTTGATAAGCATGGGCATATAACCAGCTGCAATCATTTGCCTGCGAATCCCACCATCAAATGACAGATTGAAGACTAGCTTGAGTGTGACCTGAACGAGATCCGTATGCGCATTTTGAAAGAGGCGAGGTAGCTTGGCGACAATGTTTAAATTGGACATCTCATCTTTGTTATCGCCCACAATACACAATTTCTTGAGAAATGTGCTGGCGAGCATAAGCAGATCAATATTCTGGCGATCCAGTGCTTTCACAAGCATTTTAACAATATGTTTAGCAGCAGATAGAATGCAACGCGCAGCAATTGTTCTTGTTTCTTGGCAAACATTTTCAGTTGCTTGTTGAGTCGATCGAATTCCTCCTTTTTGACTTTAGGATCGCTATGATCTAGGGCAGGGATGCTCAACGCCTATACACTGAGTGCACTTTTGTTTTTGTAGATGCTCTGTGCTTATGGCTAGTGCGCCCATACGCACCGTGCATATGGGCTTCGATTTGCATGCGAAACAAAAACAATTTTGCTTGTTTCTCCATTCCATCTCTTTCCGTCGTCACGCTTCGCTGACCGCAATGTATTTTGTTTTTGTTTTTTTCTCGAACACATGCACTGGAACTTATTCTTCTGTCTGGGTTGGGTTTTGATTTATTTCGTGGTCGACCATCGTAAGCGTTATGTTAAATTTTTTGGGTGGGTTAGAAAAATGAGTGATGAATTGGAGAGCACTTTTTTTACCAAAAACTTTAAATGTGAATATAATGCGAAATATGCTTCGTAGTTCTGGATTTAAACACAAACTAGAATCGTAATTTCTTTCAGTGCACAGCTGCGCCCCAACACAAAAGCGCCGCTACATATGTACACGTTTTCTTGTGTCTGTGTTAGTAAACGCACTGCCATAAGACGAATTTGAGCACCCCTGATCTAGGGGCTCGTTGCTCTGCGCTTTTGAATCAGCCGAATATGCTGAATCCATCGCACTCGAATTGGCATTGCAAGAAGTTCCAGTTCCCGCGGACAATGCCTCATGGTAACAGCTGTTAAGCACTTGACTTTTAATTAAAGAGGAAGACATTGTTCCGTGAAAGCTACTCCAATTGCCAGACTTCGGACGCTGTTTTAACTCTGGTATGCGTCGTCGTGGAGGTTCCATCTACAAAAGATCAAAAGTATGTGAGAAAGTGACTCCTTACAACTAAATTGCAAAAACAAATGTGCCAGCAACAATGCCTGAATATTTCCCAATTTATGCAGTATTGTACGTACGTCTTTGGGTTTCTCTTCGTTCATAATATCCAAAAAGTTGTCAGTGCTGCGATTAAGTTTCTCTTTACTAGCCTTAGCAGAAAGCGGAGTGGAATCATAAGGCTGAGCATTCTCAGAGAACGACTTTGGTTAGTTAATGCTCAAGAGCTTTGTCGTCAGACAGTACGATCATGCATCCGTTGCTTTAAATGCAAACCTCGGTTGCTTACGCAAATAATGGGAAATTTGCCTGCTGATCGACTCCGAGCGCTCCGCCCATTTTCAATTTGTGGCGTAGATTTTTGTGGACCTTTTGAGACAACCTATAGGATTCGCGGAAAGCCGCCGTATAAGTCGTACATAGCTTTGTTCGTCTGTTTTGCGTCAAAAGCGGTTCACTTAGAAATTGTATCCGATCTGTCAACTAATGCATTTCTAATGGCTTTCCAAAGGTTTGTTGGTCGAAAAGGATGCCCGAGCCGAGTCCATTGCGACAACGCGACGAACTTCGTCGGAGCAAGTCGCCATCTGGAGGAGCTAAGGAGGCGAGTCGAGGCCGAGGAGAACGCAGTTCGCGACTTCGCATCAAGAAGCGGATGCGAATTTGCGTTCATACCGCCGAGGGCTCCTCACTTCGGAGGACTATGGGAGGCAGGTATGAAGTCTGCAAAGCGCCTACTCCTACGGACGGTGGGCAACGCCCTGCTCACGGCCGAGGAGCTGCAGACAGTGGTCGTGGCGGTCGAGGCGGTGCTCAACTCCCGCCCGCTAGGAGCCGTAAGCCATGACCCCAACGACGGCGAGGCGCTAACCCCAGGGCATCTACTGGTGGGCGGACCACTGGTGGCACCGGCAGCATCGCGGACCCCGGACCAGGAGGGTCTGAGTTGCTTAAGGCGATGGCGAGCTGTCTCGTCGCTCAAGCGAGCGTTCTGGCAGCGATGGTCCCGGGAGTATGTGCTGGGCCTGCAGGCACCGGCCAAGTGGGACCAGTTGCAGCCGAATCTGCAAGTCGAAGAGCTCGTCGTCGTCGCAGAAGACAACCAGCCGCCGATGCAGTGGATGGTGGGTCGAGTCGAGGCGGTGTAGACGTCGCAGACGTGCGAACTAGCTCAGGAGGGCTGTATAAACGGCCAATACACAAATTGGCGCCTCTGCCAATCTTATGAAGGCACAGCCGTTCATCGGGGCCGGTGTTGGCGCATTTGAGTAACATTAGTTAAGAGCATGAAATACCAAATGAAGTTGTTAGAATTAGGGCGAAGCGAGAGCGAATAAAGCTTTCGTTTGTTGCTCTCTTAGCGAATTCGTCTCGCTTCGCCGCTCTAGTTAAGTTAGGCTTAATGTAACCTAGCATAGAATTATAAAGACAGTTGAAAACACGAACTTATCACCGCGTCATCATTCTCTCCGTTTTCGTTTTCGTCGTCTAACAACAACAATTAGGTCCAGTCTTTGTGTTCGCGAATAAAGCGGAATTAATAATCATAAAAACTCTTGTGAGTTTTCAGTCAAAATGTTGAAAAATCTGCAAAACAAAAATTCGACGCTGACTTTGTACTAGCTTCGCATATGTTAAGCGTTGCCATGCCAAATTGAAATTTATTTGTACTTTTCGCAATAATCACAAATTGAATTGAAAAATTGAATTTTCTCGAAAACGGCTTAACCGATTTGAATAAAACAAAAAGCAAAATATTTGTCTATTTAATTCGAATAGAATGAAATAGCGCGACATGGCCTGAAGAATAATTTGATGATAGCGTTAACATTGCGTTTTGCCGCTAATAGTGGTCAAGTGAACTGCAAATGTTTGCATGTTAAATGTAATTTTAAATTATAGTAATATTTGTTTCATTTAGTTATTTTCTGCAAGTATTTGAAGTCCCGCCAAAGTCCAAATGGTGTTATTTAACACTGACTGGTTCCACGCTGGTTCCAGTGATTTGATGCACCTGCGAAATGAACTTGTTTTTGCGGGTTAGGAAAAGGTCAATTTTCTTAAAAACAGCTAGTAGGATTTCAACAAAAATTGCTATGTATCTTCCTAATAGTTGTATCTACGAAAGTATAATGTGCGCTATGGCCGACAAGAAAGTCAAAAAAAAGTTAGGTCATTAATCGGCAACATTGATTTTTTGTGCTCATTTTGTATGGGGCTGGAGCTGAGGTTATCGTACTTTTCCTGAAATATCTCAAAAACGAATAGGGATAAAATTATGAATTTTTGAGGGTATATTTATCGGTTATAATTTTCATTTTCATATTTCTGTGTTCTTTTCTTTACTAATACAAATTCTTTTTTTTTGACATAGCTCATTTTTACATTATTATTAACCATTTAGTTTTTAGATTATATTATCTAATGCGCCACACGCCATGATCAAAACAATTGTTTTGCACTTGTGCTTACATTATTATTACAAATTTCATTATTAGCCTTTATGGCACCTGTACTGTCTCTTGCAACAGTTTCTCTTTACATGATTTCTTTACTGTCTCTTGCAACAGTTTCTTTTTCATTACTGTCTCTTTGAACAGTTTCTTTTTCATTACTTAAATCCTTATTACAACTTTCAAATTCAACTGGTATTTGTCCATCTGGCATTTTTCTTATGTCATCATGAGCATATTTATATTTTCTTTTATTTGTCAAAGACCTGACCATATATCTATCCCCCTCTAACAATTCAGTTATTTGAAAAGGCCCCCTAAACTTTGGACTCAACTTTGTTTGATGCCTCTCTTCATTTTTTAAGAATACAAAATCTCCAACCTTGCATCCAACAACTTTAGCCTTGTTTTTATCAAATTGCTTCTTGTTATATGTTGCTGCAGCTAAAATATTTTGACCTGCTCGTGCTCTCACTTCTGACAAATCGAGCTCTTCCAGCATATCGCAGGGAGGAAGCAATCCCAACGGGCGGGCAACTTTACCGATAAACAATTCTAAAGGGCTTGCCTTTGTCACTCGACTAACCGTACAGTTCAAAGCTAATTGAACTTCTCCTAAGGCATCTTGCCTAGATCGATTGCTAGTTTCAACGGCAGTTAATAAGTTTTTTAAGGTGCTCATAACGCGTTCGACTTGTCCATTCGCTCTACTCGCACCTGTCGCAATCAAATGCAATTTAATTTTTTGTTGTGAACAAAACTCACTAAATCTTGTGCTGGCAAAACATCTGCCTTGATCCGCTATTATGCGGTTTGGTACTCCAAACAGAGAAATAGCCGACGTGACAGCATTTATGCAATTTTCAGCATCAATCTGTAGTGGTCGCTTGGACCGCCAACATTTATTTGTTGGGCCTTAAAGTAGGCAAAGTTTTTTTTGATATTGGAAAACGTCAGCGCCAAGGCTCTATTTGTAGAAAAAGTAGTTAATGTAGTATATTTATTAAAGTTAGTAGGTAGAATATGGGAGTTCCAGGACAGTTTTTCTGCTCAAAATGGTGATTCATCAAAAAAATCATGGGGCTTCCGGGGCACTTTTTCAGCTCAAAATCGTTACTCATCAAAAAAAAAAAATCAGCCCTCGAAACCGTGACTAATCTGTTATCAGTTCAAGGTTACTACGCCTTCAAGGTTACTACGCCGGTTATGACCATGAGTAATGTTATCAGTTCAAGGTTACTACGTCGGTCATTTCGCCGGTCAAGAGATTGTGAGTAATAGTATAGTAATACTACATTTAAATGAGTAATACTATAGTAATAGTAGTTTTAATCAGTTGATTTTCTAGCAATCACAACGTCATTACGCCGGGCAAGATCATGAGTAATACTATAGTAATATTACATTTAAATGTGTAATACTACTTTTAATCAGTTCATTTGTGTGTGTGTGTGTGTGTTTAACCCGCAAAGTCGCGAGTGGCGCGTGTGTGGTTAGGTCTGGATTTGACCGGAGGTCTGGGTGGAGGCCTGGATCTGAGCGGAGGTCTGGGTTGCGAACACACAAAAACTTAAGTTGAGGCATATAAATTTGTTTATTTATTTAATCGTATGATATATCAATTATATTACATTTATAAATCTTAAGGCCTTCTTTGGTTGCAATAAATTGAAATTTAGAAAATAATGTTTTTTGTTTGTATGTTATATATGTTGTTTTATTATAGAAAAATATATCCGCATTGTTATTGTTTTTCTGTGTTATTGTTCATTCTTGTATTTAAATTGCGATAATGTTGCATTGTATTTAATGTTGCTCTTATGACACTCTCAATGCGATGACAAATGTTGCGAGGGTTGAAACAATTGTTTTGAATACATTGCTCCAACGAATTCCGCGGTGTTTCCATTGTTATTGTTGTTGTTGTTAGAGCTATTGAAACGTGTTCTAACAAATATAGTAATTTTAGCGTAGCATTTATGCTCTTTAAATCCTTTTCAGAAATTACATCCTTAAACTCCTCACAAAATTTATGTATTTGTGTGATTAACATGTCTAGCTGATCAGCGGTTTTATGTGTTGACATGTTTGCTTCCAATTTTATTACTGAACTTTATTGTATATATAAATAAAACAAAATAAGAAATGTTTTTTTTAATTTTTATTGCATATAGATTATATATATATAGATTATAACTATTACAGATTTAAATTAAGGTGTGGTATTCCCCCCTCTTTTAGCTGTACTTGCGAGGACTTTGTCCCATAATATCTATATTTGGGTTATGCATACATATATGTATATATATTTAAAATATCTAAATATTATATGTCGTGGCAGTATAAAAATATTGTGTGTGTGTGTGTGTGTTAAGTTTAAACATGTTTAGTTGCAGTGTCGCAGTGATTTAAAGTTTTTTTTTAGAATTGAAGTTTAGGTATTAATGTTAATATTGTATTGTGTTCTTTGTTTATTCATTGTAATCTTTTATTTGCAGGTGGTGTGTTGGAGCGATGGGCCGGAAGAAGCGTAAGGAAGGTACGCAAGTGTTGTAGTTATGTGGCGAGTTAATTTAATTAATTTAATTTAATTTTAATTTGTTTTGTTTTGCAGATAACATGCTGAGACAAGACGAGTGGACAGAACACCGTAGTAATTGGCGGCCGGCGCGTGGGCCTGCTGATGCAAATTGATAGTACTTGTTAATTGTTTAAGCAAATAAATGAATGACTAGGAATTGACAAGTTGTGATCACTTAGGGAACGAGGGAGGGTGCAGTAGGTGCAGACACAGAGTAAGTAAATGAGTTGTTAGCATTTAATTATTAATTTAAATACATAAGATGTTAATATTTGCTCTTATGTTTTGCAGGTAGTTGAAACAGCGGTTCTGTGAAGGCGTTGGGGATTAGTTTTGGTTTTCAGGTGTGAGTGCAGTATGCAGTGGCAATTTGTACGGGATCCAAGCGGACGCACCACTCCCCGTCCCATCACTGCATAACATTCAATACAGGCAAGACAGACGAAAAACAGGGCGTCCAGTAGGACGCGGAGCAGTGCTGTTATTGATTGGAGATTGGCAGGTGAGTTTATTGTGAAGAATTATTAAGTTATTGTTGTGTATTTAATTGTGTGTAGGTAAGACGTATTTTCTTGATGTGTTAGGAGTGTTTGTCTGGCGTCACATAGTTTGTTAGTGATTTTTGTTGCGGCAGTCTTTAGTGTGAGAACTGTTGTTTGTTTCGTTGTTGAACTTAGAGTTGTGTAAGTGTTTTAAAGGTTGAGATGTTTTATTAGTTTGTAGTGTGTCAGAAAATTGTGTATTAGTTGTGTTGTGTGTGATATGAGTTGGATGCGTTGTTGTAGTTGCGTTTCAGTTATAGCCTCTTTTGATTACCAACGTAAAGTCTATATCGTGCTAATTATACGACTTTTAAGTGACTGTTTGTTTTAATGCCAATGTAATTTAATGTGCTATGTTTGATTGTTGAAAGAGGCAGAGTTGCGGTTAGTAAGTGGCGTGTTTCTAATTTTATTATTTATAGAGGATGTTCTAATCATTCAAGTCAGTATCATATTTTATGGGGCTGCCGTGTTTTTCTCGCATTAGAGTCATAAGGACAGAGTAAACAGTCGGTAATGTCCCGCCAGTCAAGAGGGACTGACTGCGGGGGATGACTTAACTATTATATTACAGTTTTAAAATGATGAGTATTGGCTGTTTCTTATTTTAGGTTTGAATCAGACATCGTCACGGGTGGCAAATTTCGACACTCGACTCACACCCGTACTTTTAAGAGTGCGAGTGCTACTCGTGCACTCGCAAACCGAGTTAGAGATACACACTTATTCAAAATCATGCGAGTGCTGCGAGTATGAGTCATTGTCATACTCGAGCCTTTCTTGCACTTGCCTATTCGGCACCCGATCATTTTAGGCACTCGGCTTGTACACACTTGTGTCTCGCGGGTGGTTGTTCTTCGTGCAACCGATCATTTTAGACACTCTTGACGAAATGCTCTGACACTCGAGTGTTTTGCTCAGACACTCGCGAGTGTTTGATCAGACACTCGCGAGTGTCTGAGCAAATACTCGGGTGTTTTTCCCCCACCCCTATTGATGCTTGTGTGTCGCGGCTCGCGGGTAGATTTTATGACTTTTGACTTCTTTGAATGATTTTTGGGTGTTTTTTTACTTACAAATGGTTTAATAAAATATCAGGTGGTTTTTCCTGAAATTTATGGAAATTGCACAAATTTGCAAAATACCCTTTTGTAATTATATAGGCATTTACAATACCGGTTATTGATGAATATAAAAAACCCAAAAACTCATAAAACAGGTAAAATTTCACTTTACAAACCCCGGATTTTCCACATTTCCTATTGAATTATAATATTAATTAGGTATGAGTGGGCGTTACATTTTGTAGGGTCAGGTCAGGTTGGTAAATTTAGTTGTTAAACCTTTTGGAATTTTTTGAAATTCTTTACCTAAAAAACAATAAAATCATAAAAATATATGCATAACAAGAACAATACAAAAAACCGACGGCATTTCTTGCATCTCAATATACATACACACAAACGTACATATGTATGTACATACATACAATCGTGCCGGTCCACTCATAATTTTTTACCCATAACCACCGGCACCGGCTTTACCCGAGTGCATAGAATCACCGATCGCAAATTGCCGAGTATGCCTCGGCACTCGCACTCGCGAGTGTAAGGCTCGCGATACACTTATTGCTCATGAGTATAAGGCTCGCGAGTGTGTGTATTTTTGGCCACTCGCACTCGCGAGTGTAAGGCTACCGAAAAGGCACATGAGTAACGGGTGCACCCGTTGAGTGTGTATACCCGTGCCGTTCTCTGATGCGCATTCACAATATTGTTGGTCTGGGGACAGCACGGTGAAAGCAGCTCGCGAAGCTTGTACCTCATTGAGCGCTGAGGAAAACTATGAAAATGGTACTGTTGTTGTCCTTAGCGATGCCAATCTCGCCCGCTATGGTATTGCACCCAAGGATCTGGCAAAGGCTCTTCGAAGCGGTGAGCCTAAGGTTAAAGGCTACGTCATCTTTATTGGCAGTCTTGCTGAAGAGGCCGAAGAGTACGTATTTTGAATTATAATTTGAACTCCTTTTCTTCCAGAATCATAACTGAAATGCCAGCCGGTCAAAGCTTTGTATGCATGGATGTTACAAAGCTGCCGCAGATTCTAAAACAAATATTTACCTCATCGCTTCTGTGAGCGATATTCTAATGTACATATATATTCTTAAGCTTATACTCGTATGTGTTATATGTTTATTCATTGATTGTTGACAATAATTATTGTTTGTGTAGTTAAATGAATTAGATTTATGAAAGATGCCACAAAGTATCGTTTACTGTCTATATCGCAGAACCGTCATTGGCGGCAGCTGCATTGCATCTAAGTTAGAAATATGCCGAAGCGATAACGCAATAAAACATTCTGATATACCTCTGAGTTAATCTATGTTTCACACTTTTACGATAAAAATCATAATAATCAGTGTTCAGAACAGCTTTTTACGAGCCAAGGGACGTTGCTACTTCACGTTATCATCCGAACATCTTCGCCCAGAACCGCGTGGCTTAGTTTACGGTTAAGTTCTGCTTTATCACAATAGGTTCGTTCCACGATTAATTTAGCCAGACCTATTACGTTCACGTTCAGTATATTGCCTAGCTGATATCCACAAACGATTATAGGATTTTCGTCAGCCATGTGAAAATTAATTTCGGGAATAATGCTCATTAGAAACATGTATTTATTGCATTAAATAATAATTTTTTCAATTTATGCTAAAACAAAATTAAAGGACTGAGACCAAGTTTTTTTGTTGTACAATGTGCAATACAGTTTAAGCTAGAAGTTTCGTTACGAACGAAATCTTCAACAAATGAACATCGTTTTGAAACAAAAATTGTTAGAAACAGATACACTTTATAATGACAACACTGACTAATTTTGCGATATAATTTACATAATTTATTCAATATCTTAACTATGCCAGCTCTTCATTCATGTCATCACCATCTTGCGGTTTAAACATATTGTAATTACTTTCATTGACGCCTTGGTTGGTATTGTATAATTCGTCAAGATCCTGGCTTCGTCGGTAGCTGCATAAAAATGCATATATATAAATAAATACTCAAATAGAATGACACTATAAACTTACGTGCTGATTGGCCTGCTATAAGATGGACTGCCTGGATTATTACTATTGGTACTGTTTGTGTCATTATCGCGCTCGTTAATGTTGGAGCTATTGTAAAGGTCGCAATTATTTAGGTACTCGGATCGCAAATACGTGTCCAAATCATTATCATTATCGTTATTTTCCAAAAAGTCCTGCTCTGTTTCACGATCCTGTTGCGACTCCACCATGCAGAGCCATTGTGAGTTATGATTACGGAATTTTTCCAGCTGCATATGCAAGAATTATAAAGATAAATACGTAAATAAATCATAATGAAAAATCTAAATTAATATGAATATACTCACTTTAATTCGCTTAGCCCATTCACTATTGCTGATGGCTATAATATCCAGACAATAATCGCATACATTTCGGATTGCTTCGTTCTTGTCGTGCATGAGATCGATTAGATAGGCCGGCGACTCAGTCTCCTTAATCATATACTCGCAAGTGCATTCATGTTGAAGTATCTGTTGAAATACGAAAATGATCTGCAACACAATCTCATCATCCTCCTGCTTGGCTTTTAGCAGCTCTATTAGCGATAGAACGACCTTAGCTCGACAGAATAATAGCGCACAAAGCTCGTCGCAAGCACAAGTGCCCAGATAAACAATGGTATCGAGCACCAGATCATCCATTCTGGCACGTATCCATGGAATTAATTGAAAGTTTTGTAGGATTTGCGAATAATCGAGGTCAGTAAGCGCAAGATTTCCCAGTATTCCCAAGCACTCGACAATAAAAGATTAATTGTCACATATGGTTAAAATCCGGGCTAAATCTCCCACGTAATCGATGTACAGCAGTTGCAGCGACTCGTGTTGCGAAAGAGTTCGCAACCATTTCATGAGAAGAGCATCTTGATACTTAAAGGCACGATCCATGAGACTGTGTAGTCGTTTACCTTCGACCATAATCTGCGCGTTGCGATGGTTGAGTGACAAATTAATGCACAGCGCTATAAGATCGGGATCCACCTTTACGTTGAGATTCAGTATGATGGCATCAGTGGCCATTTGTACACACTCCGTGTGGGTAAACATTGATTTCACTTTGTCATCGAGACTCATATGATAAAGTATTTTGACTGCAGTTGCGTGATGCTTCTCATCGTTGATGAACTTGATAAGCATGGGCATATAACCAGCTGCAATCATTTGCCTGCGAATCCCACCATCAAATGACAGATTGAAGACTAGCTTGAGTGTGACCTGAACGAGATCCGTATGCGCATTTTGAAAGAGGCGAGGTAGCTTGGCGACAATGTTTAAATTGGACATCTCATCTTTGTTATCGCCCACAATACACAATTTCTTGAGAAATGTGCTGGCGAGCATAAGCAGATCAATATTCTGGCGATCCAGTGCTTTCACAAGCATTTTAACAATATGTTTAGCAGCAGATAGAATGCAACGCGCAGCAATTGTTCTTGTTTCTTGGCAAACATTTTCAGTTGCTTGTTGAGTCGATCGAATTCCTCCTTTTTGACTTTAGGATCGCTATGATCTAGGGCAGGGATGCTCAACGCCTATACACTGAGTGCACTTTTGTTTTTGTAGATGCTCTGTGCTTATGGCTAGTGCGCCCATACGCACCGTGCATATGGGCTTCGATTTGCATGCGAAACAAAAACAATTTTGCTTGTTTCTCCATTCCATCTCTTTCCGTCGTCACGCTTCGCTGACCGCAATGTATTTTGTTTTTGTTTTTTTCTCGAACACATGCACTGGAACTTATTCTTCTGTCTGGGTTGGGTTTTGATTTATTTCGTGGTCGACCATCGTAAGCGTTATGTTAAATTTTTTGGGTGGGTTAGAAAAATGAGTGATGAATTGGAGAGCACTTTTTTTACCAAAAACTTTAAATGTGAATATAATGCGAAATATGCTTCGTAGTTCTGGATTTAAACACAAACTAGAATCGTAATTTCTTTCAGTGCACAGCTGCGCCCCAACACAAAAGCGCCGCTACATATGTACACGTTTTCTTGTGTCTGTGTTAGTAAACGCACTGCCATAAGACGAATTTGAGCACCCCTGATCTAGGGGCTCGTTGCTCTGCGCTTTTGAATCAGCCGAATATGCTGAATCCATCGCACTCGAATTGGCATTGCAAGAAGTTCCAGTTCCCGCGGACAATGCCTCATGGTAACAGCTGTTAAGCACTTGACTTTTAATTAAAGAGGAAGACATTGTTCCGTGAAAGCTACTCCAATTGCCAGACTTCGGACGCTGTTTTAACTCTGGTATGCGTCGTCGTGGAGGTTCCATCTACAAAAGATCAAAAGTATGTGAGAAAGTGACTCCTTACAACTAAATTGCAAAAACAAATGTGCCAGCAACAATGCCTGAATATTTCCCAATTTATGCAGTATTGTACGTACGTCTTTGGGTTTCTCTTCGTTCATAATATCCAAAAAGTTGTCAGTGCTGCGATTAAGTTTCTCTTTACTAGCCTTAGCAGAAAGCGGAGTGGAATCATAAGGCTGCTTACGCACGTCCAACTCATTGCGCATGGTCTCGTATCGGCGCAGTTCATAGTCGATGACATCCATGCAGAGTGATTATTAAAACATGCACTTAACATAAAATAAAACACTAAATACAAGCTACAATGTACCACTGAAATTACTTAAGATAAACCCCTTAACACAAAACTAAAGATAATAAATATGTTCAATTAAACAAACTAAAATCCAATACTACCTAAACCCTAATTTAAACATACTCAAGACTATTAAACTGTAATCAATTGTATTCAAACCTAAAATAAGAAACAGCCAATACTCATCATTTTAAAACTGTAATATAATAGTTAAGTCATCCCCCGCAGTCAGTCCCTCTTGACTGGCGGGACATTACCGACTGTTTACTCTGTCCTTATGACTCTAATGCGAGAAAAACACGGCAGCCCCATAAAATATGATACTGACTTGAATGATTAGAACATCCTCTATAAATAATAAAATTAGAAACACGCCACTTACTAACCGCAACTCTGCCTCTTTCAACAATCAAACATAGCACATTAAATTACATTGGCATTAAAACAGTCACTTAAAAGTCATATAATTAGCACGATATAGACTTTACGTTGGTAATCAAAAGAGGCTATAACTGAAACGCAACTACAACAACGCATCCAACTCATGTCACACACAACACAACTAATAACCAATTTTCTGACACACTACAAACTAATAAAACATCTCAACCTTTAAAACACTTACACAACTCTAAGTTCAACAACGAAACAAACAACAGTTCTCACACTAAAGACTGCCGCAACAAAAATCACTAACAAACTAACAAACTATGTGACGCCAGACAAACACTCCTAACACATCAAGAAAATACGTCTTACCTACACACAATTAAATACACAACAATAACTTAATAATTCTTCACAATAAACTCACCTGCCAATCACCAATCAATAACAGCACTGCTCCGCGTCCAACTGGACGCCCTGTTTTTCGTCTGTCTTGCCTGTATTGAATGTTATGCAGTGATGGGACGGGCGGGGAGTGGTGCGTCCGCTTGGATCCCGTACAAATTGCCACTGCATACTGCACTCACACCTGAAAACCAAAACTAATCCCCAACGCCTTCACAGAACCGCTGTTTCAACTACCTGCAAAACATAAGAGCAAATATTAACATCTTATGTATTTAAATTAATAATTAAATGTGTGACGCACCATACTGCGCCACAAAAATAAACAGTAGTTTCGAAAACATATGTACCAGTGTTTTCTCTTATACATGGTCACTCACCCAGCTGTGCTGAGTTAACAGCGCAACGCATAGAGAGTTCACAGAGCATGCGCAACGCAAAAATGAGCCAAGCAAGTTAACAGCACAAGTGCAACGCAAAGCGAGTTAACAGCACAAGTGCAACGCAAAGCGAGTTAACAGCGCATGCGCAAATTTAGGACAAGAAAGTACAAAGCGAGTTGGCAGAGCCAAGACCTTGACCTAGATAAAAAGGCGAGAGTAGGAGGAGCGGCTCTCACTCTCTGATAAGAACTTGTAGTGCGTTACACGTAAACCCGCGAGTGACAAAAATCTAAGAACCACGTGCCAAGTACACGCCAAACAGTAAAAACACGCAACACACGAGGATATTAAAAGGTACATTCAAGCTAAATGCTTTAATTACTCCCTTTGCTCCCCGTTCAACACATGCGATTACGCATAGCCTGTAGCATAGTCATTTGTATTAACCCCCTTCGAGTGCGACAACGCACAAGCACCACCACACTAACGATACATATTGTTTTTCTTTTCGCCGCGTCTTTCGCTCGTCGTTGTCTACCTTTTTCACACAAACGCACACATTTTTCCCCGTTTGCCGTAGTAGTGTGATTACAGATTACTACAGTCGACGCTGAAAAAGGGTGTATAGTGTGACTGTGCCAGTGTGATCACACGCCAGCATTTGTCTCACTAATACTGTGTGCCTCGTTTTCTCCCGTAGTGCTTGTGTAAAGCAAAGTGCCCGTTCGCGGGAACAGTATTACAGTCGACGCTGTAATAGTGTGTATGGTGCGACCGTGTCAGTGTGATTACACACCAATACTCGCCTCACCTACCCCGTACATCTCGGTTACGATTCTCCGCGAGGTATACCTAGCTCCCGCTAGCCGTAATAGTGTGACTACAACTATTACAGTCGGCGCCGGAATAGTGTGTACGGTGTGAATTTGGCCAGTGTGATTACACACTCTCAACCACTTCACCCACGCCGCGTGCTACGATTCATACAATCCGACCGAACCCCCGTTTCTTCCCGGTTAGCTGTAGAAGTGTGACTACAAATTACTACAGTCGACGCCGGAACAGCGTGTACAGTGTAAGTGGGCCAGTGTGATTACACACTCGCAACCAGTTCACCCACGCCGCGTGTCCCGTTTTCCGTATTCTTCGCACGAACCACAACTCTTCCCGTTTAGCTGTAGTAGGGTGACTACAACCACTACAGTCGACGCCGAAAAGTGTGTACAGTGCTGCATAGTCGGTGTGCTTCACACTGACTTCCGTGACAACTTCCCCGTGTAACAATCCTATCGACGTTGGACCCGAGAACAACCCCAGAAGCAGAAATATTCACATCATTGTTAACAAATCTGTTGCCAGAGAAATAACAAATAAAAATAAACAACGTTGCAAATTGAAAACTCCTGTTTTTTCCTTACGGCTTTGATCTCCCTTCGCCCACGAAGACCGTCTCACACCTTGATATACTCGATTTGTAGGGTTTCAGCAAACATAAATTTCTTATTTCGATCCCTGGACAGCGCTAGATACCTCGGCGTTGTGACGGTTCGTTACAAATGCTAACAACTCATTTACTTACTCTATGTCTACACCTACTGCACCCTCCCTCGTTCCCTAAGTGATCACAACTTGTCAATTCCTAGACATTCATTTATTTGCTTAAACAATTAACAAGTACTATCAATTTGCATCAGCAGGCCGACGCGCCGGCCGCCAATTACTACGGTGTTCTGTCCACTCGTCTTGTCTCAGCATGTTATCAGCAAAACAAAACAAATTAAAATTAAATTAAATTAATTAAATTAACTCGCCACATAACTACAACACTTGCGTACCTTCCTTACGCTTCTTCCGGCCCATCGCTCCAACACACCACCTGCAAATAAAAGATTACAATGAATAAGAAGAACACAATACAATATTAACATTAATACCTAAACTTCAATTCTAAAAAAAAACTTTAAATCACTGCGACACTGCAACTAAACATGTTTAAACTTAACACACACACACACACACACAATATTTTTATACTGCCACGACATATAATATTTAGATATTTTAAATATATATATATGTATGCATAACCCAAATATAGAAAGTAGACTCATTGATATTATGGGACAAAGTCCTCGCAAGTACAGCTAAAAGAGGGGGGAATACCACCCCTTAATTTAAATATGTAATAGTTATAATCTATATATATATAATCTATATGCAATAAAAATTAAAAAAAACATTTCTTATTTTGTTTTATTTATATATACAATACAGTTCAGTAATAAAATTGGAAGCAAACATGTCAACACATAAAACCGCTGATCAGCTAGACATGTTAATCACACAAATACATAAATTTTGTGAGGAGTTTAAGGATGTAATTTCTGAAAAGGATTTAAAGAGCATAAATGCTACGCTAAAATTACTATATTTGTTAGAACACGTTTCAATAGCTCTAACAACAACAACAATAACAATGGAAACACCGCGGAATTCGTTGGAGCAATGTATTCAAAACAATTGTTTCAACCCTCGCAACATTTGTCATCGCATTGAGAGTGTCATAAGAGCAACATTAAATACAATGCAACATTATCGCAATTTAAATACAAGAATGAACAATAACACAGAAAAACAATAACAATGCGGATATATTTTTCTATAATAAAACAACGTATATAACATACAAACAAAAAACATTATTTTTCATTTTATTTAAAATACTCTTAGTTGGACGTTAATATTAGAAATATGGTATCCTTGGTTTGGTTCATAGAACGTATGAATGGAATAATACCTGATATCGAAACAAATCCTGTTTCCTGATGGGAAGAAATGTTTCAACCTGAGAAGCTAAATACACTAAAGCTTATACTCAGCGATGAAGTTGAGTATCTGTTGGTAAAAAAATATGGAGTATTCAATAATACTGTAATTGATTGGGCATACAATATTGGAACATTCACAATATCGTGCAATGTATTTACACCTAAACAAATGGTTCCAGTTTACTATTTAGGTATTGAAATAGAGGAACCAGATGCTAAATTTCAATTTATTGCAACCAAAGAAGGCCTTAAGATTTATAAATGTAATATAATTGATATATCATACGATTAAATAAATAAACAAATTTATATGCCTCAACTTAAGTTTTTGTGTGTTCGCAACCCAGACCTTCGCTCAGATCCAGGCCTCCACCCAGACCTCCGGTCAAATCCAGACCTAACCACACACGCGCCACTCGCGACTTTGCGGGTTAAACACACACACACACACACACACACACACAAAATGAACTGATTAAAAGTAGTATTACACATTTAAATGTAATATTACTATAGTATTACTCATGATCTTGCCCGGCGTAATGACGTTGTGATTGCTAGAAAATCAACTGATTAAAACTACTATTACTATAGTATTACTCATTTAAATGTAGTATTACTATACTATTACTATACTATTACTCACAATCTTTTGACCGGCGAAATGACCGACGTAGTAACCTTGAACTGATAACATTACTCATGGTCATAACCGGCGTAGTAACCTTGAAGGCGTAGTAACCTTGAACTGATAACAGATTAGTCACGGTTTCGAGGGCTGATTTTTTTTTTGATGAGTCACGATTTTGAGCTGAAAAAGTGCCCCGGAAGCCCCATGATTTTTTTGATGAATCACCATTTTGAGCAGAAAAACTGTCCTGGAACTCCCATATTCTACCTACTAAAGTTATGTATATATATGTTAATAATCCAATTTTTGTTAGTTAAATGTTAAATGTATAATAATTGTTTAATGTTAGTATGAACTTTTAGGATAATTGTATTTTGTTGGCACAAATTTATTAGCGCCATCTGTGTGTGGGGCTTGGTAACATCGCAAAAAGATTTTCGCGATAGATGCATCTTGAGGCAGTGAATGTCAAAGAATGGGACGATAAGAATGCATCAAAGTTTAACGCCCTATTGACTAGCCAGTTTTTTTCTCAGTCGCGCTGGTCATGCAATCTCGCAAAGTCATTTTCTGAATTGGTCGTGACAAGTCGCATCAGGAAAAAAAATACATATACAAATTGAGAATTAAGTGCGACGGACGTTAACGTAACGACCCAACATAAATATTCAGTTAAATAAAAAGTGCATAGTGCGAATAAAGAAATTGTGTGAAAAACACCCATTTTTCGGTCAGCAGGCGATAGCCAACAGGCGGAGACAAAATTTGGAGTTTTTATGGTGTCGTCCAAAAAGGCAGGGTAACTATTGCACACGGCAGATATAAAGTTTACATGTATTCATGATCTGATTTTTCTTTCAAAATCAGACGGCACGTAGTTTCATATTGTTCTTTTGGATGTTGTTGGTTCTTACGGAGTTAAGCCACCAAGCAAAGCTCATCCACTCCGCTTCGACAGTCGGCAGAACAAAGCTTGTACTAAAGCTTTGAAAGCTTCTGCACGACCGCTGCGAAAGCTGCAGCAGATCAGCTGATAGCTGCAAGCGGGAGTCAGCACTGCAATCTGGCACAAATTAGGAGAAGCGATTTGCAGCGCTACCTCACCGCCGCCACCTCAAATTGCATTGGGAGTTGTCCCTAAGAGGGAAAGCAAGGAGAACGCCAACATTACCCCAGATGTGGTATATGTGCAAGTGACCGTGCGACCACCTGAAGAAATGTCACCGAAGCTGATGACCGTGCCATAGATGATTGTGTTGTTTAGTATATGTATCTCGACATTGTTAATTTTGGGTCTTCTGCCACTTAATTAGTGCTTCTTTGTATTCTATTTTGTTCATGTAAAGTCTTGTTTGCGTTCATATATGTATATATGTTGAATGGAAGAAAAACTATGATGTAAATTTACATATGATTTCGTGGTATAATATACCAGGTATCAGATGTAAATAAACTTCATTAGTCATTTGGTCGTCCTACATATGTATATCTTGTTCGTAAATACTTTTGTTTTCTGTCAAGAATTTGCAATTTTAAAATTACATTTATAATTGTTTACAAAGTAAACAATGGAACATCTGACATAAAAGCTCAGATCACCATTTGAGTAGAAAGCTTTTGGTTAGGGCTTTAAATTTTTGCTCCACAGCTGCAACCACAACAACATAACAACACCCACACACATATCACCGGCTGTGATAGATCTTTCGTCGCTGGAGAATGATGTAAGTAAGCTTTTTGTTTATACCTATGTAGTTTTTCTAATATTGTTCGCTACAGAGCTTTTTATACCCGCTACCCATAGGGTAGAAGGGTATTATAACTTTGTGCCGGCAGGAAATGTATGTATCTCAGAGACTATAAGAGATAGAGCTATAATTTTTTTTCGACAGCATTTGTTATATTTGCACGCAGATCAAGTTTTAGCACAGGCAGCAGGAACAGCAACAGCACAAGCAGCACCAGAAATGGCAACAACAGCAAAAGCAGCAACAGCAGCAGCAAAATCAGCGTCAACAGCTCCAGAAACAGAAACTACAGCAACAGCAACAACAGCAGCAGGAACAGCGTCATCAGCAGCAGGATCAGCAGAAACAGCAACTACAGCAGCAGCAACAACAGCAGCAGCAAATTCACCAGCAGATCATGGCCTAAAATATGTCAATGTTTAAAAAGTTAAACGACAGAATTGACTCGTTGTTTAATGTGTTTAATGCGTTCCTGCATATGCAAGGAAAAGAATCAATTAAAAACAATCTACAAAAAATCAACTCAAACCTTGACTTGCAAAGCCATCTAGATTTCATTATGGACGTTGAGTGCGCGTCAGCAAATGAGCAAATTTATAATGCTTAATTCCATTGACGATGCTGCAAATTATCCCCATCCAAATCTGGACTCTGGCCCAAGCCCTATTCCAAGAGTGCTGGCAGATCCAGATAGCCATGGCACACTCAAGATCGCCTTTTGGAATGCCTGTGGTGTGAAAAATAAAATAAATGAACTTGAATTATACATCAGGCAGAAAGCAATAGATATAATGATACTAACCGAAATACGAGCACCAATTAATGACAGCGTGTTCGAATTGCCGGGATTTGTAACATACTTCGCCGTCAATCCGAACACACACCGCAAAGGAGGTGCTGCCCTCATGGTACGTTGTGGCATCAGGCATTCGGCACTACAGCCAATAAATGAAGACTCGATCCAATGCGCACCAATACTGTTGAAAGCTGCAAACAAAATAGATTCAATTATTATAGCTGCAACATATTGCCCACCGGCGTTTAAATGGAGTAAAGAACACTTTACAAAACTCTTTAAACATTTTGAAAATTTACCTGGCGATACAGCGGCCCGCTTCCTCTTATGCGGCGACTGGAATGCTAAGCATTCATGGTGGGGAAATCCACGTGCTTGCCAGAGGGGTAGGGCATTGTGCGAGGCTATCCATGCAAGCCGCAGGTACAATGTCCTGGCCACCGGTGGTGCCACTCACTACCCACATGATCGCAGGAAGCGTCCATCGGCCATTGACTTTGCCATCACCAGTGGCATTAATGGCAACGTCATAAACATCTCGTCCAGCACTGAACTGAGCTCTGACCATTTGCCGCTTATGATTGAACTCTGTGATAATGTAAATGCAAATTTGCGCTGTCACAGAGTAAATTCCAGGCTACTGGTCAGAGGCGCTGATATCAGATGCTTTCAGTTGTCTCTTGAGAACTCCATACATCTGACAACTGAGATCAACGTGGCCACCGACATTGACGATGCTGTGAGTATATTATTGCGAAATATACAAACAGCTGCAGATGCCGCGTCGACTCGAGCAAGACCATCAACGGACAGCGAAACAGCCAGAGACAGCGACAAGACCAAAACCTGGAATTAGATGACGACGTTAGAGCACTATTGAATGACAAGAAACGATGCAAACGCTACTTACTCTTGACTCACACTCCTGAGGCTAGACAATGCTACCGGGCTGCACAGAATCGCCTGAAAAAAGCGCTGGAAAAAAGGAAAAACAAAAACATTAACAAACTATTTGAGAGCATAAATACTCAGGATCCATATGCAATACAGAAATTATGGAAACTGACAAATAAGATCAAAAAACAGCCGCAAACAAATCACCCATTAAAATACTATACAAGCACTATTGACGCGGCCGGCAATGTTACTGACAAAACTATATGGACGAAAACTACGGATGAGAAAGCTGAGGTATTTGTCTCCCAGCTGGAAGACAGATTTACACCAGCTCTCTCAAACACGGAGGATGAACGCATGGCCATTAGAGATGACTGGTGTAAGCGACACCAGCAACTGCAACAAAGCCAAGAACTGAACTTCAAGCCAGTAACATTGACGGAAATAAAGATGGAAATTGACGCACTACAGCCGGCCAAAGCACCTGGATATGACAAAATTGAAAACAAATTAATAAAATTGCTACCGCAGAAGGCGCTGCTATATTTGATACTTATTTATAATTCAATTTTGCGCATAGGATACTTCACCAAACTGTGGAAATATGCCGAGATCACGATGTGTCTCAAGCCTGGCAAATCCCCAGAAGATGTGGCATCCTACAGACCAATCAGCCTCATATCCGGTCTCGCAAAGCTCTTTGAAAAACTTCTGCTCAAACGGCTGTTTGAGCACAAAGACTTTGCCACTGCAGTGCCCAGCCACCAATTTGGCTTTCGACGCGAGCACGGCACAGAACATCAGCTGGCCAGAGTGACGCAGAACATACTTAGAACATACGAAGAACGTCAATACTGCTCGGCCATATATATCGACATATCGGAGGCGTTCGATAGAGTGTGGCATGAGGGCCTGTTGAGTAAAATCATTAAAATTCTGCCAATAAATTTATATAAAATCATTGAAAGTTACCTGACTGATCGTACTTTTGCAGTCAAATGCAATGACGGAGTAACAACCAGAGTCGGTAGCATATCAGCTGGTGTCCCACAGGGTAGCGTCTTGGGCCCAATTTTATAAACAATTTACTCCTCTGATATGCCGCTGCCACTACTCACGCAAAATCGTCGCCATTTGGGGCCGAATGAAAGGTCGATGCTGCTGTCTACATATGCGGATGACACAGTCATCATGTGCTCCGCTGTTCATCCGGCCATCGCGATAAATGAGACACAGCAGTACCTGCACCAATTTGTAAAATGGTCTAAAAAATGGTGCTTCAAGATCAACGCGACAAAGACAGCGCATGTCATATACACGCTGCGTGACCTAAACGAACGAGATAGGACAAGAATGATTACTATAAACGGACATGAAATTCAAATTAAATCCAAACACACTTACCTGGGCGTCACACTTGACCGTAAATTAACTCTGGCCACACACGTGACAAGACTGTGCGTTAAAACCAGAGCAAGAGCCATGAAGTTGGGCTGGCTCCTTGGGCGAAACAGCAAATTGGCAAAGGACTGCAAAATGCTACTGGTTAAGCAGCTCATCATGCCAATTTGGCAATACGCTCTATCCATCTGGGACGCGCTCACCTCAAACTGCCAGATAAATCGCTTGCAGCGGCTGCAAAATAAAATAATTCGTAAGTCACTAAATGTATCTTGGGCAATAAGAAACGAGTGCATTAGAAATACATACCAGCTGTGCACAATTGATGGCGCGTTTCACGTGGCCAGTGAACGCATGGCGAAATCACTGGCGGCACACCCTAATCCTGAGGCTACAAAGCTGATTAGGGAGCCATTGATTGTGCAACGCCTGCAAAGGCCCAGATACATGGAGCAGTTCGAAAAATATATTAGGCCACTGAGCACAGTTCTAAATGCAAGTATAACTAATGCAACACACTTGCAAATGCAAGGCGAACATCTGCGCATAGAACTAAACCAGACGTATGACCAGCAAATTTTGCGAAGGCAGATTCGGCCGCTGTTACCGACGCTGATTCGTATCCAGGAGGAGTACGATGAAGCCAAAGCGAACGAGCAACGTGAACGCGAACAGGCACAGCGGCAGCAACAAACTGGCAAACAGACAGCTGCGAGATTAAAGGAAAGAGAAATAAATCAACTGAGACGGAAATTTGCACAAGGAATACTCACCAGAGAAGCGATTATGGAGCACATATGTGGCCAGCCAATACAAATCCAAAAATTAGTACTGCCGGATATCACAGCAGAAGAGCAGCAAAAGCTACGCATAAAGCCGCCAGAACGTTTCTGCGAGTCAACTATAAATACGCTCCGCAAACGTTTTAGAGATGGTCTTCTTACCAGATACGACGCGCTGGAGATCACGAGAGGGCAGCCACCTGGCTAACGGTAGCATCAAGATTTTTTTCAGAATTTCAAAATAAAAACAAGTAAGAAAGTTACCGTGAAATAGCCGCTACCCATTTTGAATAAAAGCAAAATATTGCGGTATTTTTTTTATATATACCAAAAATGTAAAAATACTAAAAATATACCAAATGGTATTTTTGTTATATCGATATAGTACCACATTCAAAATATACCATAGACGGCATAATATACCAGATTGTCGGCCAAATCAACTAAGACCCCTAGTAAGTATGCGTTTTTGCCCATACAAAAGTATTTCTTTAATAACTTCCACAATTATTATCTGATCGCAGCCAAATTCTCAGGAATCGTAACCACTATAGTTGTTATTGTATATAAGAGATAGAGCTATAATTTTTCGACAGCATTTGTTATATTTGCACGCAGATCAAGTTTGTTTCAAATTTTTGCCACGCCCACTTCCGCCCCCGCAAATCAAAAAAATCGAATAACAAGCGTAATTTTAAAGCTAGAGTTACGAATTTTGGTATATGCAATAATTACTGTAATAGTTATGATTCCTGAAAATTTGATTGCGATCAGATAAAAATTGTGGAAGTTATTGAAGAAAAACTTTTGTATGGGCAAAAACGCCTACTTACTAGGGGTCTTAGTTGCTTTGGCTGATAATCTGGTATATTGAGCCGCCTATGGTTTATTTTGAATGCGGTACTATATCGATATACCACATATACCATTTGGTATATTTTTTAGTATTTTTTTTTAGTATTTTCGGTATATTTTGAAAATGATACCGCAATATTTTGCCTTTATTAAAAATGGGTAGCGGGTATCTCACAGTCGAGCACACTCGACTGTAACTTTCTTACTTGTTTTTTATTTGTTTTGCTGGCAGCGTCATTTCGCTGCGCTTGAGGAACTTTAAGTTTCTTAGGGCTGGGCATTTGCCGATGGTCCATTGCCATATAATGATATGGATTCTTAATTAAATAGTTTTATAGTGCATAAAAACTATCTTTTAATTAGCGATCCATAAAAAAATTGCAATATGAAATATTGGCTGTCTATTTCTATTAATCATAATTATTCTATTTATCTATTTATTTAGTTTTTAAGTATTTATGAAATAGATTTAATTTAGCTTTAGTATTTCAACGTCGTTATTTCATATTCCGTCCATGTTTTCTTTTGTTGCCTTATTTACCTTTTCTTTATGTTTCTTAATTTAAATAAATTTGTTATAATGTTTAGTATGTGCGAGTAATTGTTAAAATTTGGAACCATGCAGTGTTTGTATGAGGAGGGTTGAGTAACGAGGAGCTTCTCTAAGGGATCCTGTCATTTAAATTGATTTTTACATTGGCTTTGCAGGATCATGGTAAGGTGGGCGTCTGCACCAATGAGTGCACCGTAAAGGAGAAGTGCTCCAAGTCGAAGGTAGATCCCTAACTTGTCTTTCCTCCAGTCTTCTTCTAACTCTTTACCTCTTTTGTTTACTGTCCTTGTATGTCCCTTCCCCATTTTCCCCCTTCCTTAAGTACACGATAATAGTATAGTTAATCCATGGAAGCACGTAGCGGAAAGGATATTTTTCTTGCCCACACCCATCCGACCAGACAACAGCCGTAGCGATCGCGTACGCCTTTCGTATCGTTACAAGTCCACCAGCTTCTTAAACGAACAAGCTTCGTTACACGTTACAGTTTAATTATATTATTTGGCGCCCAAACGTGAGGCCAGGTTAGCTTTATTGTTTTATTGTACTGTTGTATGTTAGCTAGCCTGTCTTCGAAAAAAGCAATATTTGAAATACCTTTACATCTATCCTTTTTCACTCATTCCTATTCCTTTTCCTTGTTGTGAATATCTTGAGCTTGGATGCCTGATGGTTGCAATCAAACGTTAGGCAAAGTGTGCAGAATGTTCATGACGAAAGCTGCAGTGTAACTTGTCTTTCGAGAGAAATACTAGCTTCAAACGAGCTGTATGGCGAAAACAAGAGAGAAAACATTGTCAGCGAACCAAAGTGTATTGGTGCTTATGTGGAGTCTTAGCTGGAGCCAAGTCTTCTTGCGGATAAAACTGCAACTTGCCGCTGGACAGAAACATAGCAATCAATGCAAAGTAAACAATGGAGTTCTTCCGCTTTTTGATTTTGTGTTGATCACTACACACGAACATGGTCGCTATCTTTTGCGTGGATACGAGTGTAAGTGGTAGTGATGCAACCAAAATCTATCGGTGGTTGGACATTGTTTCTAAATATTTGCTTGGAACGAGTAAGTGGTTCCGAACTACTTAACTTGCCGCTATATCTGGAGCAATTTTTCAGATTCCCTATTTTCTTTGTTTTCAGTATCTACTTTCGACTATTAGTTAGCAACTCTTCAGTGTGATTACACACTCTCAACCATTCCGCCCACGCCGCGTGCTACGATTCATACAATTCGTCCGAACCCCCGTTTCTTCCCGTTAGCTGTAGTAGTGTGACTACAAATTACTACAGTCGAAGCCGGAACAGCGTGTACAGTGTAAGTGGGCCAGTGTGATTACACACTCGCAACCAGTTCACCAACGCCGCGTGTCCCGTTTTCCGTATTCTTCGCACGAACCACAACTCTTCCCGTTTAGCTGTAGTAGGGTGACTACAACCACTACAGTCGACGCCGAAAAGTGTGTACAGTGCTGCATAGTCGGTGTGCTTCACACTGACTTCCGTGACAACTTCCCCGTGTAACAATCCTATCGACGTTGGACCCGAGAACAACCCCAGAAGCAGAAATATTCACATCATTGTTAACAAATCTGTTGCCAGAGAAATAACAAATAAAAATAAACAACGTTGCAAATTGAAAACTCCTGTCTTTTCTTTACGACTTTGATCTCCCTTCGCCCACGAAGACCGTCTCACACCTTGAGATACTCGATTTGTAGGGTTTCAGCAAACATAAATTTCTTATTTCGATCCCTGGACAGCGCTAGCTACCTCGGCGTTGTGACGGTTCGTTACAAGTGGCGCCCGAGCAGGGACCCTACAAGTCAAGTGGAACTTAGTTTCCGAGTGGCATAAAAACCCACTAGCAAGGTGTGATTTTGTAGTTTTAAGTCGTTAAATTCCCGCGAGTGCTTCGAAGGAAAAAAATAAATAATGAGTGATCACGAGAGCGACAGCGACGCATGCTCACAGGAGATACCCAACCCTGGAGTTGGCGTGAAATGGATCTACTACCGTCGGCGCGATGAGCTAGAAGCATTGGCGCAAGAATTTAAGTTCTCAGTCGAAGGCAAGGTCGAGGACATGCGGAAGGCGTTCGCATCACTAATTGCCAAAAGTAGGCTTGGAAGGAAAGTCTGGGCTCGACTTGCCGAATTGGAAATGATATACACGCGACCACGCACTCCACAACCCGACGCGCAAGCCACCACCTCGGGCTTGAGCCAACAGTTTTTACACGCCCCGCCGGTTACCATACCCAAGACGGAAGCACGTACGACGTCTCACGTCCCGGTGCTGTCCTCTACCCCCGCCACGTCAAGCCTACACAGGCCAATTCCCCCGGCACTCGTCAGCGAAACCCAGCCGAACCCGATCACCGCCAACCCAAGCCCTTGGCCATACGGTACTCACCTGGATCGAATTAGGAAATGGGGAATCCAATTCGACGGCCAGGGTGATCCGTTGGCTTTCGTCGAGGCATTGGAGGAACGGGCTCAGGCATACGGGATCTCGGTCGATGCATTGCCAAGGAGTATGGCCAAAGGCTTGGTGGATCGTGCCGCGCGTTGGTTCCGAACCAGTGGGCTGAGCGCAGTCCCTTGGTCGGAGTTCCGTAAGGAATTTCTCGCGTTTTTCTTACCCACGCGGTATTTTGAACGGTTAGAAGATACCATCCGTGAGCGTAAACAGCGAGAAAACGAATCCTTCAAGGATTTCGTAACGGAAATTCGGTTCCTCATGGACCGAATCTATGACAACGCCCGCCCCGAATACCAGTACTACGCCCGCCGACACGAGATCACAAGTCTGCCCCAACTGATCCAGTTGGCCACGGAGTTCGAATACATACAGGATCGAATCCAGCCACGGACCTCACTGGCGACGGCGACTGCCATTTCACCCCCGGCACCGGCCCGCCGCGAGGCATACCCGCCAACACAGACTCCACCGACGTGGCATAACCCGTTCCGAGGACCACCCGAGGACAGGCCCCGCCAACCACCAGTTCGGAACACTCCCACAGGACACCCTTCAGTGCCGGATGTAGCCCGGGTTTGCCGACGATGCGCGCAACCAGGACATGTACAGGCAGCATGTCAGAATCCTGCCGTGATGTTCTGTTGGGACTGCGGCAAACGAGACATACGCACGATCCATTGCTATCGGAACAACGGGACGGGAAACGGTCATCGCCCTCTACCCCGGCGGGAGGAGTAGAGGACGATAGACACCACGACCCGCCAGTAATCCCCACGATGCATCTAACCGGTGGGAGAATCGTGGCCAAGATCCAGATCGAAGGCATGCCCACCGAACTGTGGATACCGGTGCCACCACGAGTTTCATCAACGAAGAATTGGCCGCACGACTTAGCACCCCCGAGAACACATTGGCTAGGGATTCGCGAATTCGTCTCGCTGACGGCTCCGTTCGGGAGGTCACGAAGACGCTCACAGCGCGTGTCCGCCTGGAGAATCGAGAAGTTCGCGTAGCCTTCTTAGTCCTGCCACATATCCTTGAGCCCGTGATACTGGGCCTGGATTTCCTCTGTTCCATAGAGACAACGATTTGCTGCGGCACAGCCCAGATTCGTTTAGAGACCTCGTTAGCACCGATGAAAACACCTTCGTGCCATCAAGCTTCGCACTCCGGGCCTACCCTGGTGACACCCCCTTCTCCAGTTCCACGGAAACGAACATGCGTAGAAGCAGATCCAATGCCCCGACCGACTCCTAGACCCCATCCCCGGCTTACTAGGCACAACCCTGCTGCCCCAATTCCGCTCCCGGTCACCTTGTCCAGTGTAATTCCTGCCGTCCCAGACACAAGGGGACCGAGTGTCTATGACACGACTCATCATCCGGACTGTCGACTTCAAACGTCCTCTCCAGTCCTCGAGATGAGATCCATCCCGGACACTAGCATTCATGACACGACTTATCATCCGGACTGTCGACTTCAAACGTCCTCTCCAGTCCTCGAGATGAGATCCATCCCGAACACAAGCATTCATGACACGATTTATCATCCGGACTGTCGACTTCAAACGTCCTCTCCAGTCCTCGAGATGAGATCCAACCCGGACCAACCTTGTTCTTGGTTATCACGGCGCATACAACAGGTGAGTGAGGAACCACAGCGCTACCCGGATTATACCATCAGGGACGGACAACTGTTCCGACACATCGTGCATCACTGTTCCGATGATTTCGACGACGTTATCTGGAAGCAGTGTGTACCTCGGGCCATGCGACCTCGCGTTCTCCACGAGTGTCATGACCAACCAGCTGCCGGCCACTTAGGAGTACGTAAGACTATTCTTCGAATCAGTCAGCGGTACTACTGGCCAGGTATGCATCGGGACGTCAAGAAGCACGTCCGGCAATGCCTGAGCTGCCAAAAATTCAAGACGTTACAACAGAAGCCTGCCGGACCCACGCATACCCGACCCGCAGAAGAACCCTTCGTCGTCATTGGAGCCGATTTCGTCGGCCCACTTCACCGTGCCAAGCAAGAACATGAAAGCGAGCTGGTGGAAGCTCCTGCAGAGTGGAAGGTAGAAACGCCCCAACGCCAACTACCCCGGGGCCTAGTCGAGGAAGTCCGCTGCAGCGAGGGACGAGGAACTAGGACAAGGTTCACGCATACCTTCCTCGACACCACCTACCAGGTGAACCGAACCAAAACCGGATTTTCATTCGCCCTGCGGGAAAGGGGGGAGTGTGACGCACCATACTGCGCCACAAAAATAAACAATAGTTTCGAAAACATATGTACCAGTGTTTTCTCTTATACATGGTCACTCACCCAGCTGTGCTGAGTTAACAGCGCAACGCAAAGAGAGTTCACAGAGCATGCGCAACGCAAAAATGAGCCAAGCAAGTTAACAGCACAAGTGCAACGCAAAGCGAGTTAACAGCACAAGTGCAACGCAAAGCGAGTTAACAGCGCATGCGCAAATTTAGGATAAGAAAGTACAAAGCGAGTTGGCAGAGCCAAGACCTTGACCTAGATAAAAAGGCGAGAGTAGGAGGAGCGGCTCTCACTCTCTGATAAGAACTTGTAGTGCGTTACACGTAAACCCGCGAGTGACAAAAATCTAAGAACCACGTGCCAAGTACACGCCAAACAGTAAAAACACGCAACACACGAGGATATTAAAAGGTACATTCAAGCTAAATGCTTTAATTACTCCCTTTGCTCCCCGTTCAACACATGCGATTACGCATAGCCTGTAGCATAGTCATTTGTATTAACCCCCTTCGAGTGCGACAACGCACAAGCACCACCACACTAACGATACATATTGTTTTTCTTTTCGCCGCGTCTTTCGCTCGTCGTTGTCTACCTTTTTCACGCAAACGCACACATTTTTCCCCGTTTGCCGTAGTAGTGTGATTACAGATTACTACAGTCGACGCTGAAAAAGGGTGTATAGTGTGACTGTGCCAGTGTGATCACACGCCAGCATTTGTCTCACTAATACTGTGTGCCTCGTTTTCTCCCGTAGTGCTTGTGTAAAGCAAAGTGCCCGTTCGCGGGAACAGTATTACAGTCGACGCTGTAATAGTGTGTATGGTGCGATCGTGTCAGTGTGATTACACACCAATACTCGCCTCACCTACCCCGTACATCTCGGTTACGATTCTCCGCGAGGTATACCTAGCTCCCGCTAGCCGTAATAGTGTGACTACAACTATTACAGTCGGCGCCGGAATAGTGTGTACGGTGTGAATTTGGCCAGTGTGATTACACACTCTCAACCACTTCACCCACGCCGCGTGCTACGATTCATACAATCCGACCGAACCCCCGTTTCTTCCCGGTTAGCTGTAGAAGTGTGACTACAAACTACTACAGTCGACGCCGGAACAGCGTGTACAGTGTAATTGGGCCAGTGTGATTACACACTCTCAACCACTCCGCCCACGCCGCGTGCTACGATTCATACAATTCGTCCGAACCCCCGTTTCTTCCCGTTAGCTGTAGTAGTGTGACTACAAATTACTACAGTCGACGCCGGAACAGCGTGTACAGTGTAAGTGGGCCAGTGTGATTACACACTCGCAACCAGTTCACCCACGCCGCGTGTCCCGTTTTCCGTATTCTTCGCACGAACCACAACTCTTCCCGTTTAGCTGTAGTAGGGTGACTACAACCACTACAGTCGACGCCGAAAAGTGTGTACAGTGCTGCATAGTCGGTGTGCTTCACACTGACTTCCGTGACAACTTCCCCGTGTAACAATCCTATCGACGTTGGACCCGAGAACAACCCCAGAAGCAGAAATATTCACATCATTGTTAACAAATCTGTTGCCAGAGAAATAACAAATAAAAACAAGTAAGAAAGCTACAGTCGAGAGTGCTCGACTGTGAGATACCCGCTACCCATTTTGAATAAAAGCAATATATTTTGCGGTATTATTCTCAAAACATACCAATTACAAACATACTAAAAATATATTTTGGGGTATTATAAAAAATATAGCAAATATACTAAAAATACTAAAAAATATACCACATGGTATATTTGGTATATCGATATAGTACCGCATTCAAAATATACCATAGACGGCACAATATACCAGATTGTCGGCCAAAGCAAATTAGACCCCTAGTAAGTAAGCGTTTTTGCCCATACAAAAGTATTTCTTTAATAACTTCGACAATTTTTATCTGATCGCAACCAAATTTTCAGGGATCATAAATACTATAGTTATTATTGTTTATACCAAAATCCGCAACTCTAGCTTTTAAATTACGCTTGTTATTCGATTTTTTTGATTTACGGGGGCGGAAGAGGGCGTGGCAAAAATTTGAAACAAACTTGATCTGCGTGCAAACATAACAAATGCTGTCGAAAAAAAATTATAGCTCTATCTCTTATAGTCTCTGAGATCTAGGTGTTCATACGGACGGACGGACAGACGGACAGACGGACAGACACACAGACACACAGACGGACAGACGGACATGGCTAGATCGTCTCGGCTGTTGACGCTGATCATGAATATATATACATTATAGGGTCGGAGATGCCTCGTTCTACCTGTTACATACATTTCCTGCCGGCACAAAGTTATAATACCCTTCTACCCTATGGGTAGCGGGTATAATAAACAACGTTACAAATTGAAAACTCCTGTTTTTTCCTTACGGCTTTGATCTCCCTTCGCCCACGAAGACCGTCTCACACCTTGATATACTCGATTTGTAGGGTTTCAGCAAACATAAATTTCTTATTTCGATCCCTGGACAGCGCTAGCTACCTCGGCGTTGTGACGGTTCGTTACAAATGCTAACAACTCATTTACTTACTCTATGTCTACACCTACTGCACCCTCCCTCGTTCCCTAAGTGATCACAACTTGTCAATTCCTAGACATTCATTTATTTGCTTAAACAATTAACAAGTACTATCAATTTGCATCAGCAGGCCGACGCGCCGGCCGCCAATTACTACGGTGTTCTGTCCACTCGTCTTGTCTCAGCATGTTATCAGCAAAACAAAACAAATTAAAATTAAATTAAATTAATTAAATTAACTCGCCACATAACTACAACACTTGCGTACCTTCCTTACGCTTCTTCCGGCCCATCGCTCCAACACACCACCTGCAAATAAAAGATTACAATGAATAAGAAGAACACAATACAATATTAACATTAATACCTAAACTTCAATTCTAAAAAAAAACTTTAAATCACTGCGACACTGCAACTAAACATGTTTAAACTTAACACACACACACACACACAATATTTTTATACTGCCACGACATATAATATTTAGATATTTTAAATATATATATATGTATGCATAACCCAAATATAGAAAGTAGACTCATTGATATTATGGGACAAAGTCCTCGCAAGTACAGCTAAAAGAGGGGGGAATACCACCCCTTAATTTAAATATGTAATAGTTATAATCTATATATATATAATCTATATGCAATAAAAATTAAAAAAAACATTTCTTATTTTGTTTTATTTATATATACAATACAGTTCAGTAATAAAATTGGAAGCAAACATGTCAACACATAAAAACGCTGATCAGCTAGACATGTTAATCACACAAATACATAAATTTTGTGAGGAGTTTAAGGATGTAATTTCTGAAAAGGATTTAAAGAGCATAAATGCTACGCTAAAATTACTATATTTGTTAGAACACGTTTCAATAGCTCTAACAACAACAACAATAACAATGGAAACACCGCGGAATTCGTTGGAGCAATGTATTCAAAACAATTGTTTCAACCCTCGCAACATTTGTCATCGCATTGAGAGTGTCATAAGAGCAACATTAAATACAATGCAACATTATCGCAATTTAAATACAAGAATGAACAATAACACAGAAAAACAATAACAATGCGGATATATTTTTCTATAATAAAACAACGTATATAACATACAAACAAAAAACATTATTTTTCATTTTATTTAAAATACTCTTAGTTGGACGTTAATATTAGAAATATGGTATCCTTGGTTTGGTTCATAGAACGTATGAATGGAATAATACCTGATATCGAAACAAATCCTGTTTCCTGATGGGAAGAAATGTTTCAACCTGAGAAGCTAAATACACTAAAGCTTATACTCAGCGATGAAGTTGAGTATGTGTTGGTAAAAAAATATGGAGTATTCAATAATACTGTAATTGATTGGGCATACAATATTGGAACATTCACAATATCATGCAATGTATTTACACCTAAACAAATGGTTCCAGTTTACTATTTAGGTATTGAAATAGAGGAACCAGATGCTAAATTTCAATTTATTGCAACCAAAGAAGGCCTTAAGATTTATAAATGTAATATAATTGATATATCATACGATTAAATAAATAAACAAATTTATATGCCTCAACTTAAGTTTTTGTGTGTTCGCAACCCAGACCTTCGCTCAGATCCAGGCCTCCACCCAGACCTCCGGTCAAATCCAGACCTAACCACACACGCGCCACTCGCGACTTTGCGGGTTAAACACACACACACACACACACACACAAAATGAACTGATTAAAAGTAGTATTACACATTTAAATGTAATATTACTATAGTATTACTCATGATCTTGCCCGGCGTAATGACGTTGTGATTGCTAGAAAATCAACTGATTAAAACTACTATTACTATAGTATTACTCATTTAAATGTAGTATTACTATACTATTACTATACTATTACTCACAATCTTTTGACCGGCGAAATGACCGACGTAGTAACCTTGAACTGATAACATTACTCATGGTCATAACCGGCGTAGTAACCTTGAAGGCGTAGTAACCTTGAACTGATAACAGATTAGTCACGGTTTCGAGGGCTGATTTTTTTTTTGATGAGTCACGATTTTGAGCTGAAAAAGTGCCCCGGAAGCCCCATGATTTTTTTGATGAATCACCATTTTGAGCAGAAAAACTGTCCTGGAACTCCCATATTCTACCTACTAAAGTTATGTATATATATGTTAATAATCCAATTTTTGTTAGTTAAATGTTAAATGTATAATAATTGTTTAATGTTAGTATGAACTTTTAGGATAATTGTATTTTGTTGGCACAAATTTATTAGCGCCATCTGTGTGTGGGGCTTGGTAACATCGCAAAAAGATTTTCGCGATAGATGCATCTTGAGGCAGTGAATGTCAAAGAATGGGACGATAAGAATGCATCAAAGTTTAACGCCCTATTGACTAGCCAGTTTTTTTCTCAGTCGCGCTGGTCATGCAATCTCGCAAAGTCATTTTCTGAATTGGTCGTGACAAGTCGCATCAGGAAAAAAAATACATATACAAATTGAGAATTAAGTGCGACGGACGTTAACGTAACGACCCAACATAAATATTCAGTTAAATAAAAAGTGCATAGTGCGAATAAAGAAATTGTGTGAAAAACACCCATTTTTCGGTCAGCAGGCGATAGCCAACAGGCGGAGACAAAATTTGGAGTTTTTATGGTGTCGTCCAAAAAGGCAGGGTAACTATTGCACACGGCAGATATAAAGTTTACATGTATTCATGATCTGATTTTTCTTTCAAAATCAGACGGCACGTAGTTTCATATTGTTCTTTTGGATGTTGTTGGTTCTTACGGAGTTAAGCCACCAAGCAAAGCTCATCCACTCCGCTTCGACAGTCGGCAGAACAAAGCTTGTACTAAAGCTTTGAAAACTTCTGCACGACCGCTGCGAAAGCTGCAGCAGATCAGCTGATAGCTGCAAGCGGGAGTCAGCACTGCAATCTGGCACAAATTAGGAGAAGCGATTTGCAGCGCTACCTCACCGCCGCCACCTCAAATTGCATTGGGAGTTGTCCCTAAGAGGGAAAGCAAGGAGAACGCCAACATTACCCCAGATGTGGTATATGTGCAAGTGACCGTGCGACCACCTGAAGAAATGTCACCGAAGCTGATGACCGTGCCATAGATGATTGTGTTGTTTAGTATATGTATCTCGACATTGTTAATTTTGGGTCTTCTGCCACTTAATTAGTGCTTCTTTGTATTCTATTTTGTTCATGTAAAGTCTTGTTTGCGTTCATATATGTATATATGTTGAATGGAAGAAAAACTATGATGTAAATTTACATATGATTTCGTGGTATAATATACCAGGTATCAGATGTAAATAAACTTCATTAGTCATTTGGTCGTCCTACATATGTATATCTTGTTCGTAAATACTTTTGTTTTCTGTCAAGAATTTGCAATTTTAAAATTACATTTATAATTGTTTACAAAGTAAACAATGGAACATCTGGCATAAAAGCTCAGATCACCATTTGAGTAGAAAGCTTTTGGTTAGGGCTTTAAATTTTTGCTCCACAGCTGCAACCACAACAACATAACAACACCCACACACATATCACCGGCTGTGAAAGATCTTTCGTCGCTGGAGAATGATGTAAGTAAGCTTTTTGTTTATACCTATGTAGTTTTTCTAATATTGTTCGCTACAGAGCTTTTTATACCCGCTACCCATAGGGTAGAAGGGTATTATAACTTTGTGCCGGCAGGAAATGTATGTAACAGGCAGAACGAGGCATCTCCGACCCTATAAAGTAGGTCTGTCCGTATGAAACACTGGATCTCAGAGACTATAAGAGATAGAGCTATAATTTTTTTTCGACAGCATTTGTTATATTTGCACGCAGATCAAGTTTTAGCACAGGCAGCAGGAACAGCAACAGCACAAGCAGCACCAGAAATGCAACAACAGCAAAAGCAGCAACAGCAGCAGCAAAATCAGCGTCAACAGCTCCAGAAACAGAAACTACAGCAACAGCAACAACAGCAGCAGGAACAGCGTCATCAGCAGCAGGATCAGCAGAAACAGCAACTACAGCAGCAGCAACAACAGCAGCAGCAAATTCACCAGCAGATCATGGCCTAAAATATGTCAATGTTTAAAAAGTTAAACGACAGAATTGACTCGTTGTTTAATGTGTTTAATGCGTTCCTGCATATGCAAGGAAAAGAATCAATTAAAAACAATCTACAAAAAATCAACTCAAACCTTGACTTGCAAAGCCATCTAGATTTCATTATGGACGTTGAGTGCGCGTCAGCAAATGAGCAAATTTATAATGCTTAATTCCATTGACGATGCTGCAAATTATCCCCATCCAAATCTGGACTCTGGCCCAAGCCCTATTCCAAGAGTGCTGGCAGATCCAGATAGCCATGGCACACTCAAGATCGCCTTTTGGAATGCCTGTGGTGTGAAAAATAAAATAAATGAACTTGAATTATACATCAGGCAGAAAGCAATAGATATAATGATACTAACCGAAATACGAGCACCAATTAATGACAGCGTGTTCGAATTGCCGGGATTTGTAACATACTTCGCCGTCAATCCGAACACACACCGCAAAGGAGGTGCTGCCCTCATGGTACGTTGTGGCATCAGGCATTCGGCACTACAGCCAATAAATGAAGACTCGATCCAATGCGCACCAATACTGTTGAAAGCTGCAAACAAAATAGATTCAATTATTATAGCTGCAACATATTGCCCACCGGCGTTTAAATGGAGTAAAGAACACTTTACAAAACTCTTTAAACATTTTGAAAATTTACCTGGCGATACAGCGGCCCGCTTCCTCTTATGCGGCGACTGGAATGCTAAGCATTCATGGTGGGGAAATCCACGTGCTTGCCAGAGGGGTAGGGCATTGTACGAGGCTATCCATGCAAGCCGCAGGTACAATGTCCTGGCCACCGGTGGTGCCACTCACTACCCGCATGATCGCAGGAAGCGTCCATCGGCCATTGACTTTGCCATCACCAGTGGCATTAATGGCAACGTCATAAACATCTCGTCCAGCACTGAACTGAGCTCTGACCATTTGCCGCTTATGATTGAACTCTGTGATAATGTAAATGCAAATTTGCGCTGTCACAGAGTAAATTCCAGGCTACTGGTCAGAGGCGCTGATATCAGATGCTTTCAGATGTCTCTTGAGAACTCCATACATCTGACAACTGAGATCAACGTGGCCACCGACATTGACGATGCTGTGAGTATATTATTGCGAAATATACAAACAGCTGCAGATGCCGCGTCGACTCGAGCAAGACCATCAACGGACAGCGAAACAGCCAGAGACAGCGACAAGACCAAAACCTGGAATTAGATGACGACGTTAGAGCACTATTGAATGACAAGAAACGATGCAAACGCTACTTACTCTTGACTCACACTCCTGAGGCTAGACAATGCTACCGGGCTGCACAGAATCGCCTGAAAAAAGCGCTGGAAAAAAGGAAAAACAAAAACATTAACAAACTATTTGAGAGCATAAATACTCAGGATCCATATGCAATACAGAAATTATGGAAACTGACAAATAAGATCAAAAAACAGCCGCAAACAAATCACCCATTAAAATACTATACAAGCACTATTGACGCGGCCGGCAATGTTACTGACAAAACTACTTGTATATGGACGAAAACTACGGATGAGAAAGCTGAGGTATTTGTCTCCCAGCTGGAAGACAGATTTACACCAGCTCTCTCAAACACGGAGGATGAACGCATGGCCATTAGAGATGACTGGTGTAAGCGACACCAGCAACTGCAACAAAGCCAAGAACTGAACTTCAAGCCAGTAACATTGACGGAAATAAAGATGGAAATTGACGCACTACAGCCGGCCAAAGCACCTGGATATGACAAAATTGAAAACAAATTAATAAAATTGCTACCGCAGAAGGCGCTGCTATATTTGATACTTATTTATAATTCAATTTTGCGCATAGGATACTTCACCAAACTGTGGAAATATGCCGAGATCACGATGTGTCTCAAGCCTGGCAAATCCCCAGAAGATGTGGCATCCTACAGACCAATCAGCCTCATATCCGGTCTCGCAAAGCTCTTTGAAAAACTTCTGCTCAAACGGCTGTTTGAGCACAAAGACTTTGCCACTGCAGTGCCCAGCCACCAATTTGGCTTTCGACGCGAGCACGGCACAGAACATCAGCTGGCCAGAGTGACGCAGAACATACTTAGAACATACGAAGAACGTCAATACTGCTCGGCCATATATATCGACATATCGGAGGCGTTCGATAGAGTGTGGCATGAGGGCCTGTTGAGTAAAATCATTAAAATTCTGCCAATAAATTTATATAAAATCATTGAAAGTTACCTGACTGATCGTACTTTTGCAGTCAAATGCAATGACGGAGTAACAACCAGAGTCGGTAGCATATCAGCTGGTGTCCCACAGGGTAGCGTCTTGGGCCCAATTTTATAAACAATTTACTCCTCTGATATGCCGCTGCCACTACTCACGCAAAATCGTCGCCATTTGGGGCCGAATGAAAGGTCGATGCTGCTGTCTACATATGCGGATGACACAGTCATCATGTGCTCCGCTGTTCATCCGGCCATCGCGATAAATGAGACACAGCAGTACCTGCACCAATTTGTAAAATGGTCTAAAAAATGGTGCTTCAAGATCAACGCGACAAAGACAGCGCATGTCATATACACGCTGCGTGACCTAAACGAACGAGATAGGACAAGAATGATTACTATAAACGGACATGAAATTCAAATTAAATCCAAACACACTTACCTGGGCGTCACACTTGACCGTAAATTAACTCTGGCCACACACGTGACAAGACTGTGCGTTAAAACCAGAGCAAGAGCCATGAAGTTGGGCTGGCTCCTTGGGCGAAACAGCAAATTGGCAAAGGACTGCAAAATGCTACTGGTTAAGCAGCTCATCATGCCAATTTGGCAATACGCTCTATCCATCTGGGACGCGCTCACCTCAAACTGCCAGATAAATCGCTTGCAGCGGCTGCAAAATAAAATAATTCGTAAGTCACTAAATGTATCTTGGGCAATAAGAAACGAGTGCATTAGAAATACATACCAGCTGTGCACAATTGATGGCGCGTTTCACGTGGCCAGTGAACGCATGGCGAAATCACTGGCGGCACACCCTAATCCTGAGGCTACAAAGCTGATTAGGGAGCCATTGATTGTGCAACGCCTGCAAAGGCCCAGATACATGGAGCAGTTCGAAAAATATATTAGGCCACTGAGCACAGTTCTAAATGCAAGTATAACTAATGCAACACACTTGCAAATGCAAGGCGAACATCTGCGCATAGAACTAAACCAGACGTATGACCAGCAAATTTTGCGAAGGCAGATTCGGCCGCTGTTACCGACGCTGATTCGTATCCAGGAGGAGTACGATGAAGCCAAAGCGAACGAGCAACGTGAACGCGAACAGGCACAGCGGCAGCAACAAACTGGCAAACAGACAGCTGCGAGATTAAAGGAAAGAGAAATAAATCAACTGAGACGGAAATTTGCACAAGGAATACTCACCAGAGAAGCGATTATGGAGCACATATGTGGCCAGCCAATACAAATCCAAAAATTAGTACTGCCGGATATCACAGCAGAAGAGCAGCAAAAGCTACGCATAAAGCCGCCAGAACGTTTCTGCGAGTCAACTATAAATACGCTCCGCAAACGTTTTAGAGATGGTCTTCTTACCAGATACGACGCGCTGGAGATCACGAGAGGGCAGCCACCTGGCTAACGGTAGCATCAAGATTTTTTTCAGAATTTCAAAATAAAAACAAGTAAGAAAGTTACCGTGAAATAGCCGCTACCCATTTTGAATAAAAGCAAAATATTGCGGTATTTTTTTTATATATACCAAAAATGTAAAAATACTAAAAATATACCAAATGGTATTTTTGTTATATCGATATAGTACCACATTCAAAATATACCATAGACGGCATAATATACCAGATTGTCGGCCAAATCAACTAAGACCCCTAGTAAGTATGCGTTTTTGCCTATACAAAAGTATTTCTTTAATAACTTCCACAATTATTATCTGATCGCAGCCAAATTCTCAGGAATCGTAACCACTATAGTTGTTATTGTATATAAGAGATAGAGCTATAATTTTTCGACAGCATTTGTTATATTTGCACGCAGATCAAGTTTGTTTCAAATTTTTGCCACGCCCACTTCCGCCCCCGCAAATCAAAAAAATCGAATAACAAGCGTAATTTTAAAGCTAGAGTTACGAATTTTGGTATATGCAATAATTACTGTAATAGTTATGATTCCTGAAAATTTGATTGCGATCAGATAAAAATTGTGGAAGTTATTGTATGGGCAAAAACGCCTAATTACTAGGGGTCTTAGTTGCTTTGGCTGATAATCTGGTATATTGAGCCGCCTATGGTTTATTTTGAATGCGGTACTATATCGATATACCACATATACCATTTGGTATATTTTTTAGTATTTTTTAGTATTTTCGGTATATTTTAAAAATGATACCGCAATATTTTGCCTTTATTAAAAATGGGTAGCGGGTATCTCACAGTCGAGCACACTCGACTGTAACTTTCTTACTTGTTTTTTATTTGTTTTGCTGGCAGCGTCATTTCGCTGCGCTTGAGGAACTTTAAGTTTCTTAGGGCTGGGCATTTGCCGATGGTCCATTGCCATATAATGATATGGATTCTTAATTAAATAGTTTTATAGTGCATAAAAACTATCTTTTAATTAGCGATCCATAAAAAAATTGCAATATGAAATATTGGCTGTCTATTTCTATTAATCATAATTATTCTATTTATCTATTTATTTAGTTTTTAAGTATTTATGAAATAGATTTAATTTAGCTTTAGTATTTCAACGTCGTTATTTCATATTCCGTCCATGTTTTCTTTTGTTGCCTTATTTACCTTTTCTTTATGTTTCTTAATTTAAATAAATTTGTTATAATGTTTAGTATGTGCGAGTAATTGTTAAAATTTGGAACCATGCAGTGTTTGTATGAGGAGGGTTGAGTAACGAGGAGCTTCTCTAAGGGATCCTGTCATTTAAATTGATTTTTACATTGGCTTTGCAGGATCATGGTAAGGTGGGCGTCTGCACCAATGAGTGCACCGTAAAGGAGAAGTGCTCCAAGTCGAAGGTAGATCCCTAACTTGTCTTTCCTCCAGTCTTCTTCTAACTCTTTACCTCTTTTGTTTACTGTCCTTGTATGTCCCTTCCCCATTTTCCCCCTTCCTTAAGTACACGATAATAGTATAGTTAATCCATGGAAGCACGTAGCGGAAAGGATATTTTTCTTGCCCACACCCATCCGACCAGACAACAGCCGTAGCGATCGCGTACGCCTTTCGTATCGTTACAAGTCCACCAGCTTCTTAAACGAACAAGCTTCGTTACACGTTACAGTTTAATTATATTATTTGGCGCCCAAACGTGAGGCCAGGTTAGCTTTATTGTTTTATTGTACTGTTGTATGTTAGCTAGCCTGTCTTCGAAAAAAGCAATATTTGAAATACCTTTACATCTATCCTTTTTCACTCATTCCTATTCCTTTTCCTTGTTGTGAATATCTTGAGCTTGGATGCCTGATGGTTGCAATCAAACGTTAGGCAAAGTGTGCAGAATGTTCATGACGAAAGCTGCAGTGTAACTTGTCTTTCGAGAGAAATACTAGCTTCAAACGAGCTGTATGTCGAAAACAAGAGAGAAAACATTGTCAGCGAACCAAAGTGTATTGGTGCTTATGTGGAGTCTTAGCTGGAGCCAAGTCTTCTTGCGGATAAAACTGTAACTTGCCGCTGGACAGAAACATAGCAATCAATGCAAAGTAAACAATGGAGTTCTTCCGCTTTTTGATTTTGTGTTGATCACTACACACGAACATGGTCGCTATCTTTTGCGTGGATACGAGTGTAAGTGGTAGTGATGCAACCAAAATCTATCGGTGGTTGGACATTGTTTCTAAATATTTGCTTGGAACGAGTAAGTGGTTCCGAACTACTTAACTTGCCGCTATATCTGGAGCAATTTTTCAGATTCCCTATTTTCTTTGTTTTCAGTATCTACTTTCGACTATTAGTTAGCAACTCTTCCTTCGATAAGTGTTGCATGGTTCCAAATTTATTCATGTTATATTGGTTTATATTTTTGAGTTTGATTTCAATTACTGTTTACTTATTATTATTATTATTATTATTATTATTATTATTATTATTATTATTATTATTATTATTATTATTATTATTATTATTATTATTATTATTATTATTATTATTATTATTATTATTATTATTACTGTCACTATTGTTTTGTGTTTTATAAGTTTTTGTTTAGTTAGCAATTTATAAACATTCAATACGGCCAGACCCGTTAGTGGAAATTCTAACCCGCTATATCAAAGAATGGCGGGAGAAACTTTCTGTTGTGTATGCTCAAAAGAAGTGGAGTATCCAGCTCAACTTCTAACAACCGGATTGAATCACTATTTCCATCATGTGTGCTTCAGTAAGTACTGCGACTGGAAATAGTAAAGTGTGCCCAATTTGTAAGACGGCGTTAAGCAAATCAACTTTGAGTCTGGCAGAAGAACTAAGTGCAGCTCAGAGTTCAGGCATACAAACACGATCAAAGTCCAAGAGCAGGACAGTAGCGCAAGATCTGTTAGTCGCAGGTTCTATCAATAGTATACAGACAGGTATACCAGACCCAGTACAGCAAAATTCGAATGATAATCCAGCATTGGTTGCCGGACCAGCTCCAGTTGTGCAACTAATGTTTAGCTTGCAGCAAAGTATTGCTGAGGCGGTGGCAGCCGCTCTGACGCTGCAAACGCATGTGTTGTCGAAAGCGATCGAAGATGGCTTCCACAGGTTGTCATTTAATTCAGTGGCTCAAGGTGGAAATGATCGAGTTCACTCTGCTCCTAGGCAATCGTCTCCAGCCAGGCAACAGCAGCATCAATCATTTGAGCAGCTGTTTGGAATCTCTAACAGAGATGGGGTGGATAGACGATATCCAGTGCCCGAGATGATGGCGCTTCATGCAGAGTTTCAAGAGATGCACAACTTACGGCCTGATAGAATTAGTCAGACCATTTATAATTGGAAGGTAAGTTTTTCAGGTCATTCGTCCATGACTCTAGAGGACTTTCTTTATCGCGTCGAAGCGCTAACGAATCAGACACTAGGTGGTGATTTTGAAATGCTAGCTCGGTATGCAAGCAATCTTTTTGAAGGTAGTGCAAGCGAGTGGTTTTGGAGGTATCACCGTAACGCGTGAAACGCGTGTGCGGTGGATTGATTTGAGTATAGCGCTCAGAACGCAGTTTTCAGACGGACGAACGGACCTGGATATTAGAACTGCCAAATGAAACATTTGACCATTTTTATGAGGCGATTGTTAATCTGGCTGATAGGCTCGAACAGCCCATGTCTGAACAGTCATTGTTAGAGGTGCTGCGAGCCAATCTTTTAATCGAAGTCCAGTACGAGTTATTGTATGTCCCAATCAATAATGTAGTGCAATTGCGGCAATTCGTACGGAAGCGAGAGAGATTCTTGCTGAGTACGACAAGATCAATACTAGCTACACGACGTTTTGGTCCACGCCCGCAGATTAATGAAGTCTCAGTGCAGGCGGAATTGGCTACTGGTTCTGACAGGGAAGAGGATGAATCATTTGCTGTTGAGGCGGTGATGATTATATCCTGCTGGAATTGTCAAAAGCTAGGTCACCACTACCAAGACTGCAAAGCCGAGCGCACTGTGTTTTGCTATGGGTGTGGTGATGCTGATACGTACAGGCCATCTTGCAGAAAATGTATAAGTTCTGCGTCAAAAACGGGTGGTCTCGTGCACCATTGACAGGTGCACGCAAACTAATATCGAAAGCGACCAATACGGAGTAGTTGATCGTGTAACGACTCCTGAAAATATCCCGGACTTTCTCCACATCCCAGCGATTCCCTTACACAAACGTGAGCAGCAGACTTTGTCGAAATTTCACGAACATGTAAAAGCACGGCCACGCGACCAAAAACATAAAAAGACCTTCAGTAAGTTAAATAAAGATACTCGCAGAGCACTATTGGCATCTGTGGTAAATAGTTGTAAGGATTTGCGGCCATATGCTGATGTCATCATATTTGACAGAACCATGAGTGGTTTGATGGACACTGGTGCCTCTATAAGCTGCATTGGTGACAGATTTGCGCAAGAATTGGCAGAAACGCACATTGGTTTTAAACCGATACGTGCAGCTGTACGAACTGCAGATGGCCAAAACCAAAATATAATAGGTCGAATTAACACGTCTATCTGTCTTCGTGGTGAATCAAAGAGAATATGGGTGTATATCGTACCGTCATTGACTCAAGAGTTATATTTAGGCATCGATTTTTGGCGAAGTTTTAATCTCTTGCCATTGTTTTTAATGAATAAAGCAAGTGCACACAGGTTAGCAGCGTTAAATTTCGATGACCCATTACAAATACCTTTGACTGATTTGCAGCAAAGGGATTAGTATCCACTATTAAGGTATTTCCGTCATTTGCTGAAAAAGGTTTAGGCAAGACGAACTGGCTTATGCACGACATAGAGGTGACCGAGTCGAAACCAATTAAACAAAGCCATTATGCAGTGTCACCGGCCATCGAAAAACTAATGTATGATGAGCTTGACAGAATGTTAGCACTTGGTGTGATTGAGGAATCCGAAAGTCCTTGGTCCTCTCCAGTTGTTATTGTACGCAAGCCAGGCTAGGTTCGCCTTTGTTTAGATAGTCGCAAGGTGAATGACATAACAGTCAAAAATGCGTATCCCATGCCTCTCATTGACGGCATCTTAAGTAGGTTGCCAAAGGCGAAATTTATCTCAAGTATCGACTTGAAGGATGCGTATTGGCAGATTCCGCTAACTCTAAGAGCGCGCGAGAAAACCGCATTTACAGTGCCGGGAAGACCACTGTATCATTTTACGGTTATGCCGTTTGGGCTATCCAATGCTCCACAGACGATGTCGAAATTGATGGACAAAGTTATTCCACCAGATCTGAGAAATGAAATATTCATTTATCTAGACGATTTGCTGGTAATTTCGGAGTCATTTGACAAAAACGTCTCAGTGTTGAGAGCTTTAGCCGATAGGTTAACTCAAGCCGGACTCACCATAAATGTGGAGAAAAGCAAATTCTGCCTGAAAGAGGTTAAATATTTAGGACACGTTATTGGTCATGGTACAATCCAAACGGATCCCGATAAAGTGGCAGCCATTCGTGAGTTTCCTGTTCCGCGATCGTGCAAGCAGGTGCGAAGATTTTTAGAAACCACTGGGTGGTACCACAAGTTCATAAAAAATTATGCAGAAATTGCTGCTCCAATTCCAGATATCCTTAAGCAGCGAAAATCATTTACTTGGTCCGACGAAGCGCAAAAGGCTTTTGAGAATTTGAAAGAGCATCTATGTATGGCACCTGTACTCCATAGTCCTGATTTTTCTTCACCATTTGAGATACATTGTGATGCCAGTCACTCAGATGTTGGTGGAGTATTGATGCAGAAAGATAAGGATGGTAATGACGTTCCAATCGCATTTATGTCTCGTAAATTGAATCGATGTCAGAGAAATTATTCAGTCACTGAGAAGGAGTGTTTGGCAGCGATCATGTGCGTAAAAAAATTTCGAGCATATGTTGAAGGGCATGAATTTGCCATTCATACCGATCATGCTTCATTGAAGTGGCTCATGTCTCAAACAGACTTAAGCTCCAGATTGGCTCGCTGGGCACTCAAGCTGCAAGGTTTTGCTTTTAAGATCGTTCATCGCAAAGGCAGCCAGAACATTGTTCCCGACGCTTTATCACGTGTGCACACTGAAGATTTGTCATCATTAGGTGTGGATACCTTGATAGATTTACAGTCTGAGCAGTTCGAGTCAAAAGAGTACCAAGAGCTTAAAGACAAAATAAAAACAAGTAAGAAAGCTACAGTCGAGTGTGCTCGACTGTGAGATACCCGCTACCCATTTTTAATAAAGGCAAAATATTGCGGTATCATTTTCAAAATATACCGAATATACTGCAAAAATACTAAAAATATATCAAATGGTATATTTGGTATATCGATATAGTACACCATTCAAAATATACCATAAAGCAACTCAGACCCTAGTAAGTAGGCGCTTTTGCCCATACAAAAGTATTTCTTTAATAACTTCCACAATTTTTATCTGATCGTAACCAAATTTTCAGGAGTCATAAATATTTTAGTAATTATTGTGTACACTCTAGCTTTAAAATTACACTTGTTATTTGATTTTTTTTGATTTGCGGGGGCGGAAGTGGGCGTGGCAAAAATTTGAAACAAACTTGATCTGCGTGCAAACATAACAAATGCTGTCAAAAAAAATTATATCTCTTATAGTCTCTGAGATCCAGTGTTTCATACGGACAGACGGACAGACACACAGACGGACAGACGGACATGGCTATATCGTCTCGGCTGTTGACGCTGATCAAGAATATATATACTTTATAGGGTCGGAGATGACTCCTTCTGCCTGTTACATACATTTCCTGCCGGCACAAAGTTATAATACCCTTCTACCCTATGGGTAGCGGGTATAACAAACCCGACTCAGCTACCTGACGTTAAAGTCATCGATAAATATATTTATCGTCGTGCAGAGCACGCGTCCGGCGATCAAGTCGCTGATGATTTGCACTGGAAGTTGTGGGTTCCAAAATCTCTTGTGATAGAGGTATTAAAACAAAGTCATGAGCCTCCTTTAGCGTCTCATTGTGGAATCAATAAAATGTTGGAAAAAATTATTATATTATTATTGGCCAAATTTAGTGTGTGATGTCAAGTCATTTGTAAACGGTTGTGTGGTGTGCAAATGTAGCAAACATCCCAATCGTTCGTTACGTTCACCATTAGCTCCAGTAAAGGAAACGCAGCGAGTATTTTAAAAGATTTTTATTGATTTCTTGGGACCCTATCCTCGAAGTAAGTCCGGAAATGTTGGTATATTCGTAGTGTTAGACCATTTGTCCAAATACCCATTTTTAAAACCTGTAAAAAAATTCACCACTGATGCTATTCATTGCTTCATGGAAGAGGATATATTTCATTGTTTTGGTGTACCTGAAACCATTGCATCAGATAACGGTGTCCAATTTAAGTCACATAAATTCAAGGCTTTGCTCACCAAATATAATGTGCACCATTTTTATACGGCTGTACACGCTCTGCAAGCTAATGCGTCAGAGCGCGTAAATCGATCAGTAATTGCTGCAATCAAGGCTTACGTTAGACCCGATCAAACAAATTGGGATGAGTAACTTAGCCATATCAGTTGCGCATTACGGTCCAGCAGACATTCAGCAATTAATGACAGTCCCTATCGTGTTGCTTTTGGACAACACACGATAGTTAATGGTAATACCTATCCTCTTCTACGAAATTTAGAACTTCTAGAAGACCGTACAGTTAGTTTTGATCGAGAAGATTCCTTTGATATAATAAGGAAAACTGCACAACAGAGTATACATCGGCAGCACGAACAAAACGAAAAGCAGTACATTCTTAGAAGTCGAGAAGTAGATTTTAGAGTTGGTCAAGAAGTTTATAGGCGTAATTTTCAGCAAAGTAATTTTGCAAAAGGCTTTAATGCAAAACTGGCCCCAACTTTTGTAAAATCTCGTATTAAGCGTAAGCTTGGCAATAGTTATTACGAGTTAGAAGATACCCAAGGGCGATTCACTGGAAAATATCATGCTAAAGATATAAAACAATAAATCGGGTAGCCAGGAAATTCGTCCAAGCGAGTATCACTCTTTGGAGTGATGACCCCAAAGTGTGATTTTGGCAGGGGGGGATTGTAGTGGTCGATAGGACCGCCAACATTTATTTGTTGGGCCTAAAAGTAGGCAAAGTTTTTTTGCTATTGGAAAACGTCAGCGCCACGGCTCTATTTGTAGAAAAAATAGTTAATGTAGTATATTTATTAAAGTTATGTATATATGTATATGTTAATAATCCAATTTTTGTTAGTTAAATGTTAAATGTATAATAATTGTTTAATGTTAGTATGAACTTTTAGGATAATTGTATTTTGTTGGAACAAATTTATTAGCGCCATCTGTGTGTGGGGCTTGATAACATCGCAAAAAGATTTTCGCGATAGATGCATCTTGAGGCAGTGAATGTCAAAGAATGGGACGATAAGAATTGTAATAGGCCGCTTGTCGTAGCTGAAATTGACTAAGCCTAAAAGTATGCAAAATTTTTTTTTCCTTCTTTTTCTGTACACATACATATTTATACCTATTATTTATTATATTATTTATTTATATGTTTATTGTCCTAGTTAATTTGTATCATTTAATTTGTTTAGTTGTATAAAATTATTTGTAGTCTGAGAAAATGGTACTAAATGTCTTGTCATGTTTTGTTCTGAGAAGCGGAGCTTTATTTACCAATGAGTCTGAAAGCTCCAAAAATAGCGCCATCTATTGGTGGACCACGATACATGCAAGCATGAATTGCTAGATCAGCTGATCGTGTTAAGTCCAGACCAAAATAGACAAGCGATTACCTTTTTGAGTAGGATTAATTGTCAAATTTCCGAAAAAAAAGGTTTTTGTTGTTGGTTTTGGTTGGAAGAAATGGTTAGCAGGTTATGTGCAGACCCTGATTAAAAAAAAAAAATAGTGGAAAAGTGCATGTGCTTTAATAGAAAAAAAAAAGTACATCAGTGAAGTGGCTGGTGTAGTCAGATGCATAAAACGTACTTGTGAGTATACAAAGATACTTCATTGTATAATTGTTATACTGAGTCGTTTATCTTGTCATCTTCTTTTCTTTTACAAAAGTGCACCTTGCCGTCCACTTGTAGCTGTTTGTCCACTATAGGAATTTGCCAACTGGCGTAAATAAACCAAGTGCCGTTTTCCAGATTAGGGTAAATATTTGTTATACGTATATTTAGTTTTTTGTTGTTCTAAGTTTAGTTTTGTCTATTTATTTTTAGATTCGGCACCCAGTTACAATTTATATAAAACCCGGTATTAAGCTGAATATAATGACCCAGTTATAATTTATATGAAACCCGGTATTAAACTTAATCTAATGACCCGGTCATAAATTATAATAACCCAGCCACAATTAATATAAACGAAGTAATAATTCATATGAACGCCTTATTAAGTTATATAAAACGCCGTAATAACTTATAATAAACCAACATCCAAATTTGAATGTGGTCGAATTTTAAATTCGTTATACTGAAAATTCACCACACACAAAGGAGGGATTAACGGCCATCCACCCAAAGCTCGCCGTCACAGCTTTGCTGGCCACATCAGCTGTTGGTACGCCACGAGCAGATGATCTGCTGTTGGTTGCAGACTCTCATGGAGCAAAACCAAGCAGACTGAGTTTCGGATGAAGGAAAACATCTGCGGCCGACGGCCTCAAGGCGAATATCAGCGTCACCCAGTAGGAAGGCGAACAGCTGAATAGCAGCTAATGTTTTTTTTTGTTGTATTATTGTTAGCTTATTTTTCTTGTTATCTTATTGTTCGTTATATTATTGTTAGTTTAGATTGTTTAGTGTGCATTTTTAAGTGAATGTTTGTAAGTGATGTAAGTGTATTATGATGTAACGAGAAAATTGAAAACAACTTTTCTTTGGCCCGCCTAGTACAAATACCACTGTTTAATTGTACAAGATCACAATGGCAAACACTTAAGAGTGCATATAAGGCAACAGAAATAGGCAAGATTTCATTGTATAATTGTATTTACTTATAAAATTTAATGATTTTGTATTGCCGCCAAGCAGATACAACCATACCTACATACGTGTGTATGTATGTATGTTTGTGTTGATCGTCTTACATAGCAAGTAGCTTGCATGCATGCGCAAAAGCTCGGAAATTATTATTTCTCCACAGCTACACCACAGATAAGCACCAACACAAGGAAAGATCTTTCTGCGTGGGAGTCGCGACTGTATGTAAGTCTGATTCATTCTAACTAATTGATTTCTTATGAGCTAGAGCTAAAGCTTTCGTTTGCTTGTGGTCTGACCATAGCGCTGCTACAGCTGTTTGCAGTCCCAGCGGTCACTGACCTTGCGAGACTGGCAATAGCAAGTCATTTATTTGAGTGACAGCCATCAGCTGATCCACATTTAATTTCAATATAATGTTTGCCTATATTCTGAATGCTAGCCATGCATTCTAAATGAACCAAAATTAGTTAATTTTAACTATCATTTTAGTTTCAATTCATTTTATTTCCATTTAATACTTCCAAAATAATTATTTATATTATAATTATGCTAGAACATATTTTATATTTATAGGTTAATTATTTTTAGTATTTATTTATTTATTTTTTCCTTTTTGGCCTTATTTAAATAATTTCTGCCTCATACACACTTACTATGTTTGTCTGTTAATTTATTTATTTATTTATTTTTCTTGTCATTTCGTTTGTAATGTTGAAATTCAAATCACTTTTCTTGTATGTTAATAAATTAAGTATGTCCACTTAATTGCCTATTTTTATTTGGAACCATGCCTAACCAAGCAGGAGTAGGTTAGCCGAACCACTGTCTTTTAGGGATCCTGCCAACTTTTAGTTTTTGGCAATGAATGCAGGATCATGGTAGGGTGGGCGTCTGCACACAATAACAGCTGTGTTGCATGAGAGAGTGGTCCGTCTTCTTTGTTAACCTACCCTCCTCTCCTTCCCTTTCTCTTCTCTTTCATTATTGTTTAATGTAACCTTTCCATTACACTCCTTCTTTTCTGTCTTCCCATATGTACGCGAATTTTAAATGTATTATTATTATAAGTGGTGCGTCCTATTAGTTGGCCCTTTCCTTGAACCCCATGCTATCTGAGCAAAGCCCGGAGAAGCCAGCGCGTACGCCACACTAATTAAGCTGACACCAGCACCAGACGAATACATCCTTGGTGATTCGTTACAGATATAATTATAATTTAATAATATATTTTGGCGCCCAATCGTGTGGCCTGTTTTTGGTAGAATCTAAACATGGCCTATAAAAAAATTATGCTCTAGAATCAATACCAGCTAGTGATTCAAGTCTCTTTGTTTGTCTTTATGCATATTTGTGTACTAGGTTAGTCTCTTTGTGTCTGTGTTATTAGTGAGAAAGTAATACCTCATCAGATCAGGACCAAAGGACTTAACCAAGTCGGTAGTGGTTGACGTTTTCGAAAATAATAGCTTCAAAATGGCTTCATACTCAAACGGTCAAACTGTCTTCTGTCGTTTGAGCTCAGAGCTGCTTTCTCGTCATACTAATTGAAGGTATGCTTATCTAGCAACTAGTCCTATCCATTCAGGTGGGTTAATTAGAGTATCTGGAGGCTAACTTACACTCTGTGAAGTGTTGCATGGTTCCCAAATATCTTATGCGTCGTGTTTGATTATCAGTTTTGTTGAAATTTGCATTTGTATTATTATTTATTTATCTATTTATTTGTTCAGTTATTTTTGTGTGTTATTGTTGGTATTTATCTATTTATTTACTTATTTATTTATTTCATTTTTTTTCTTATTTGTTTAAATCTTTATTTATCTATATATTATTTATTTTCCCATTATTATTATTTATTTATACATTTGTTTGGCGTAGCAGAATTTCTCAGTAAATTCTGACGGGTAAGTCTTATATATCATGCCAGGTCAGATAATTCAAGGTGAAACCATTTGTTGTGTTTGTACTCAGGAGGTCGAATATCCTGCTCAATTGTTAGCTACGAGGTGTAATCATTATTTTCACCACGCCTGCTTTGAGAGCCGTACTGACAATAGGAATTTATGTCCAGTGTGCCGAACTGTGTTAATAAGATCTTCCATGAATCTTGCTGAAGAATTGGAAGCGGCCAGTTCAAGTACAACTATGATAACTAGAGGGCAAGCGAAAGCCGCGGCGGCGGTCGCATCCGCAAATGCCAATGCAGGAAGTTCTACTGGTAATGGTAGTAGATCCAGCTCGCCAAGGCAGCCGAATCCAATTCCACAAGCACCGCAACCAGTTGTGGCTCAGAGTCCAATAGCTCAGCCAGAGGCAAGTGCTGTTGGCCAAGAAATACAACAGGCAATTGCGGCTGCGATATCAGCAGCATTAGTGCAGCAGACGCAGATACTATCGCAGGTGCTGGAGAATGGGTTTCAGAGAGTAGCTCAGCAACAACTAGCTGTACATAATGAACAATTTCAATCCATTCCTAGACCTTCTCCACCAAGTCCACAGCATCAAAGTTTTGAAGAGTTGTTTGGCTTACCAAATCGGCTAGAAACGAATCCGTTGGTAAATCAGAGCGCCGCAAGTTGGTGTCAACTTTTCGCCACAGGGTTCACAACTTAGTAATAGTTTGCGACCCGACAGAATTAGCCAGATTATTGCTAATTGGAAGCTGAGATACTCTGGTCATTCGTCTATGACGATAGAAGATTTTCTTTATCGCGTAGAAGCATTGACTCGGCAAACACTTGACGGAGACTTTGAGTTTATTTGGACGTTGACGTACTAACGGCAGTACCATCAAGTGGCCCAGCGATACCAAGCACGGGCTTGTTGACGCGCGGACAAAACAAAATAAATTTGTGAACAGCATGCATTAAACGAAAGCCGCGAATAAATATTAAAAGACGCTGGACAGCTAATTAAATTAAATTAAAAATATGTTAGAATATATGTAAAATAAGATAAATAACAATTAAATAATCGATAAATAAGCTAATAATAAGGTTTTAAGCATAGGAATAGATTTACTAGAGCAAACTACGTTATTGAGATTATTATAGTTCACACACAGAATACAGAAGGGATTATGGCAAGCAAAGTTAGTAGATCTACGTGAAATGAGAAGAGGAAGAAAATTCCTAGTGATCCTGACAGGAACTGCAAAACTAATTTGACTTAACAGCTCCAAGGAGTCTATTTCACCATTAATTAGTCTCTGTATAAAAACAGCACCTTGCATAGTTCTGCGGTCAGAAAGAGAAGGAAGGTTTAGTAATAAAAGTCTACTGCGATATGGTGGTAATCTAATATTAGGATTCCAATTTAAACTACGAAGAGCAAATAATAAGAATTGTTTCTGCACCGATTCAATCCTATCTTGATAAACCCTATACTGGGGATTCCAGACAAGAGATCCGTACTCAAGGATAGGACGAACCAGTGAGACGTATAAAGTCTTAGTGATGTAGGGATCATTAAACTCTTTCGAAAAGCGTTTTATAAATCCCAGAACACCCATGGCCCTATTTACAGCAGACAGAATATGTTTATTAAATTTTAGTTTTGCATCAAGCAGAACCCCTAAGTCATTCACACCTTCAATTCGCTCAAGAGGAGTATCATATAACACATAGTTATTTAACTGGGAAGAACCCCTACAAAAGGTCATAAATTTACACTTATTGCAGTTGAGATGTAACATATTTACTCTGCACCAAGATTCTAAACGATTAAGATCACATTGTAACAGTGAGCTCGCAAGACTATCATTAAATGTCAGGCAAAGCTTAACGTCATCGGCGTACATAAGTACACGGGAATGCTCAATAACAGAAGGAAGATCATTTATGAACAAAGTGAACAATAGAGGACCCAAATGACTGCCCTGGGGCACACCAGAAGTGACTTGAACACATTTAGATACAAAACCATTATAATAAACATTCTGAATTCTGTTGGAAAGGTATGAGGATATCCACTCAATGAGCTTATGAGGAAACCCTAAAACATTAAGCTTATACAGTAAGAGGTGATGATTAACAGAGTCAAAAGCCTTACTAAAGTCGGTGTAAATAACATCCGTTTGCATTTTATTCTCGAATCCTTTAATTACAATAGAAGAGAACTCCAATAAGTTAGTAGAAGTGGATCTAGACTTCACAAACCCATGTTGGTAAGGTGAAATTATAGATTTACACAGATGTTGCGGTTGAGAAGTTATAATTTTTTCAAATGCTTTCGGAATCGCAGACAATTTAGATATACCGCGATAATTTTGAACTTTAGATTTGCTCCCTTTTTTTAGGATAGGTATAATGTATGATTTTTTCCAGATTTTAGGAAAAGAACATAAGTTAACGGATAATTCAAACAATTTAAAAAGCGGTTTACAGATACTACCAGCACAATACCTTAGCACACAACTAGGTACTCCATCCGGACCAGCCGAAAAAACAGGTTTTATAGCCAATAGTTCCGTTAAAATAGAGCTTTCAGTAATTAAAGGACCGAAAATACAATTAGATGAATTTAACTGATAAGGATAAGAGAAGGAATTTTGAGAACTTGGGACAGAATATGTCGTTTGGAAAAAGTCCGCAAATAAATCGGCAACATCATGACCATTAGATACTGTCATATTTTCCAACGACATAAATGCTGGTGATGACGCGGATCTACGCTTCGAGTTAACGATGTCGTAAAATCGCTTTGGATCACGCTGAAATCTTATTCTGCACCTACTCAAATAATTATTATAGCACTCATTGTTATGAGTGCGAAAAGCAGCTTGAGCAACAGAATAACGGAAAAAATCAAAAGAAGAGCCAGTTCCTTTGAATTTTTTGTAAAGTCTCGACTTACGATTTTTTAAATTCGATAGTTTCTTAGTAAACCATAAGGGTTTATCAGACAAATGTGGAATACTTGATGGAACACAAGCATCAAATAGCGAGTTTAAAGTAGAATAGAAAAATTCAACCGCTATATCCAAGTTTGTAGACAAAGAAAGTTGGGACCAGTCAGTCTGAGATATAAGCAGAGCAAGTTTCTCAAAATCGGTTTTACGAAAACAACGAGAAAGCTCACCACAACGTACACTCGACTCTGACGCAATAAATGGGAGCTCCAACATAATTTCTAAAGTGGGATGGTAAGGGTCTTCAGGGGAAGATATAGGAGATATTCTCGATAGAGAACATGACTCTGGGTCTAAAACAAAAATAAAAATAAGGTCTAGAGACCTGTTTAAGCAATTTGGAATACCGCTAATCTGAGACAATGATACCCCGAATAGACTATCAATAAAAACATGGGATACAGAGGGGCAAAGTCCATTTAGATTCTCGGCGGAATGCCATGACACCCCAGCAATATTAAAATCACCAAGGACTATAAAGTGATCACGATTAGAAAGCATATTAGAAATATTATTAATAATAGAAAAATGAGCTAAATATAAAGCATCATCTGAAGCAGGGGGGATATATGAGCAAGAAATAAAAATGTTAAAACTACCAAAGGATAATCTAACAGCCACTAGCTCAATATCAGAAGTGTGCTCAATCAACTCTGAATTTAATTGAGCATCTACTGCAATTAAGACCCCACCACCGCGACGTACCTTGCGGTCACGTCTGTATACGGAAAATCTACTAGAAAAGATTTCCGTATCAAGGATGTCATTTTTTAACCAAGTTTCAGTAAAGGTAATGACATTAAAAGGGAAAGATACACTATTTAAATATAAGTCAGTAAGTTTACTACAAATACCTCTTACATTCTGATAGCCAAGAAGTAAAGAGGATGTTAGTTTTTTGAACTGACAGACATAGAAGAAGGCTTTGAGATCGGTTTCTTGCCACTAATAGGAAGAGAAACCGGAGAACGATTTTTCTTTTTAGCAACAAATTCTTTAACTAATAGGTGTTCCGGCCAAAACTCTTTACTGCACATCATGCTAAATTGTTCAGCCGGAACACTTATTTTAAAAGACGAAATCTCCCGTTCATACGAGAAATTAAATTTATCTACTTTAACCCTGGCTTGGGATTTAGACTTAATATAAGCCCGAACATCATCAGATGTCGTCTCAGGGGAAAGCCTTGAAACGAAAATCTGCTTAAGAGGAGGCACCGCAACTAAAGTGTTGCGGACAACTGAGGTAGGAGCTGGAGGCGAGTCTTCTATCGTTACAGCACTAACAATCTCAACAGTGGATGGTGATGGTTGAATTTCTTCAACTGTCTCCATCTCAGTCGACAACAAAATCGAAGCCGGAGCAGGAGACTCCAATCTTAATGACGTAATGTCATGATCTGGAACATCCAGGGCTACCGAAGGTTGAGGGGACGGAGAACTAAACGACATTAATTCCCCAGCAGGTGGTACAGATAAGCTAGGAACATCAACTGGGACAGAAAGCTCGATTGGGGTAATAGACAGACGCGTATTGGCCTTTTTACGCTTCGGAGACTCGGACAAGAGCTTCATACTCTTAAACCCAGAATCCAAAGCAGAAAAGCTATCGGAGAGTTTTTTAAAGCCCGCCAATATATCTTTAAAACCAGTACGCGTCTGCCGTATAAACCCAGCAATATCGCGTTCAGAGTCCCTACAATGTTCACAAGTCCATCTCAATCCAGACTTGGCCGAAATCAAATCCACTATACGGCCGTTAAAGCCAGCACATTTTTCATGTGCAACGTTGTCGCATAACCAGCAACAAACAAAACCCATTTTGGCACCAACTGGCACCCGGCATTTCTTGTTATAGCAGGCTAACATATTGCTAAAACAAAGATTATTAAACCAATTAAAAAATTAAAAAACAAAAAAAAAAAAAAAAAAAAGAAATAAATCAAAATAAGTAAATTATTTGCAAACTAATAAGATCAGTACTTACGAAGAGCACAAAACACAGAGGGTATGCACAGGTCGAGCAAGACGCAAGATAGAACGATAGGCAACTACAACACCAAGAGAGGGAGAGTTACTATTCTAAAGAGCGTTGAGAGCACAAAGCACAAGCACTGAGAGTTAAGCGCGGGTCGAGCGAGACGCAAGATAGACGATAGCTAACAACAACACCAAGAGAGGGAGAGTTAACTATTGTAACAGCGTTGAGCGCAAAGAATAGCAAGTGAAAAAAGAAGAGCGCGAAAGTAAACAAAAATACAAAAACAAAGTGCAGCGGCAACGAAAACAGATTTGTTTTGGTAACAAAGCAAAGCAAAGTTTGACCACACAATTTGTTGTTATATTTTCAGAAAAATGATAATAATATACTAAATACAAGAAAGCACACAGCGATTTAACGATCTGTAGTTAAACACAAGTGAGAGAGTAAAATTAATGTTATATTAATTATAAATAAATATGAAATTTAATGAAAAATCACAAAGTTTAATAGGGAAGAAAAAAAACACGTCCGACTGCGACTGCGAGAGCGAGCGAGTTGCTAGCCAAATATGCGAGTAACTTGTTTGAGGGTAGAGGGAGTGAATTTTTCTGGAGGTACCACAAAAGTGTGACAGAAGTTCGTTGGGCAGACTTATGCAAGGCATTGAAAAATCAGTTTACGGATGGCAGAACCGATTTGGAGATTCGAACAGCTATTTCGCAACGAAAGCAGAAAGCCAACGAATCGTTCGATCAGTTCTACGAAGCCATTGTGGCATTAGTAGATCGTTTGAACAGCCCAATGAGTGAGCAGTCCATACTAGAGGTTTTGCGAGCCAATTTGCTCACTGATATTCAGCACGAATTATTATATGTGCCAATATTCAGCGTTGAGCAGTTGCGTCACACTGTTCGTACGCGAGAGAGGTTTTTGAAAACCATTTCAATGCCATCAACCGTTCCAAGAGGTTTACCGAGACGGCATGTAAGTGAAGTCACGGTTCAAGCCACAATGGATGAAGAGGATGATGTTGAAGAGCCAGAGAATCTGGAGGTGGATGCTCTAACACTTTCTTGTTGGAATTGTGGGAAGAGTGGACATCGATACCAAGATTGCGTAGCAGAACGTAAAGTGTTCTATTACGGTTGTGGTAAGCGTGACACGTATCGACCCAGTTGCACGAAGTGTGAAATTCAAAAAAACCCGTATGGGCGTGCACCGTTGACAAGTGCACGCAAACTAGTCTCGAAGGGTACCAACACGGAGTAAAAGAAGATATAAATGTATCGAAAATAATACCAGAAGTTCAAGTAAACCCGGCTAGATCCATTATTTCAGATTTAGATAATGTTTGTAGTTCTTGTATTCGTAATAAGCAGAGGAAGGGGAACTATATACGAAATAAAAATGAGGAAAAAAGAGCTTTGTTAGCGTCAATAGTAGACATCGCGGGTGATCTTCGTCCTTATGCCCAAGTCCATATACTAGGCAAATTGATAACGAGGTTAATGGGCGCTAGTATTAACTGCATTGGTGGGAAGTTAGCAGAAGAAATATTAACTAATAATACTAATAACTTGAAAAATATTTGGCCTATCCAGCAGCTCCTGGCACACATATTTTAGAATTCTATAATAATTGTAAGGAAGTTAAAATACCTTTCCAAATTAGCTCGGACCATTCTGGCTATTTCCATCAGTTCGTCTACTAGCGAAAGGCTTTTTATACACGTTACCCATAGGGTAGAAGGGTATTATTACTTTGTGCCGGCAGGATATGCATGTAACAGGTAGAAGGAGGCATCTCCGACCCTATAAATTATATATATATTATTGATCAGCATCAACAGGCGAGACGATATAGCCATGTCCGTCTGTGTGTCTGTCCGTATGAAACACTGAATCTAAGAGACTATATGAGATAGAGCCTAATTATTTTTCGACAGCATTTGTTATCTTTGCACGCAGATCAAGTTATTTTCAAATTTTTGCCCCGCCCGCTTCCGCCCCCCGCAAATAAAAAAAAAACAGAAGAACAAGCGTAACTTTAAACCTAGAGGTGCGAATTTTGGTATACACAATAATGCGATCAGATAAAAATTATGGAAGTTATTAAATAAATACTTTGGTTGCTTTGGCCGACAATCTGGTATATTGTGCCGTCTATGGTATATTTTGGAATGGTTCTATATCGATATACCAAATATACAATTTGGCATATTTTTAGTATTCGTGTAGTATTTTCGGTATATTTTGAAAATAATACCGCAATATTTTGCTTTTATTCAAAATGGGTAGCGGGTATCTCACAGTCGAGCACACTCGACTTTAGCTTTCTAACTTGTTAGTATTCTTGTAGTATTTTCAGTATATTTTGAAAATAGTACCGCATTTTTTTGCTTTTACTCAAAATGGGTAGCGGGTATCTCACAGTCGAGCACACTCGACTGTAGATTTCTTATTTGTTCAACATTACTGTCTGCAACAAATGAAAGTACACTTATTGTTTATAAAAGCTAAAAGTACTTTTTTTGGAGTTCCAATCACAAAGGCGTAAAAATAAACGTCCCTGATCAAATGGCTCAAAAATACCAGTTAAAATGACTCGTGTTAGTATAAATAGGTATACAAATTTCTCGGTAGTGTTAAGCGTGATGTGACTGAGTTGCACCAAAGCACAGATGAGGAGCTAGCAGAAGACAGGGTTGCAGTTGTTCGTACTGCCAACATTAGTAATTGGTATATCCACCACCAAATGCATTTCTTCCCTCAGCTTCTATTGAATAATTATTTTGTTTTCTTCAACAACAGTCTTGTCAACACCACAAGCTTTCCACTTTTGTATCGGAATTCTATATGCAATGTGCAAAACACAAACCTAATCCAGACGTGAAGACTTAATAAGCCATATTCAAAGAGGTTTTCAGTAATAGAAAAGCTCTTCACCAAATAGATCGCTCATATTCCTTGGAAGATTCCGATATGATACTGAACGGCTTACCATCAACCATGGTCATATGAAATTGGTGATCAATTCTAAAGCCACTCACTAATGTTGGTAAAATATTTGATATTTGGCTTTTAATATTTTCACCTTCTCCGCGAATTAAGTCTGCCGATTCTTTCTCGCAAAGTATCAGAATGGGTCGACAAAATCGAGTGGAAGAAGGTTTATTGTTTTTCCATAAAACTATCGGTCCGTTCTGCACTGTTAATGGCACCGTACAAATTGAAAATAAATATTAATATATCATGTTTCCTTCAAATTCATCAAATTTTTGCCTGTACGTTTAATGGCCGCTGCTGCCATCACAGCTCCATTTGTATGTATCAGTTAATTGGGTGTTATTATTTTCAATATGGGTTGGAAAACATTCTGGGTGTGCTTTAATAATCCTAGCCATGATACAATAATACAAGGTAGTCCCGTCGGCAAAAGCTGGTACCCTAGTAATCTTGACAATGAGTGCGAGTGAAAGGGTGGCAGCGTAAGAGTGTGAGCGAAACGACAATGAATTTGTGCACTAACCCTTAGACGATGCAAAGGGGTTAAAATTGCCAGTTATAAAAAGATTTCGATTTGTTTTACAATTTAATTTTTCATAATTTTGAATTGGAAATTAGACGTTGCTTTTGTTTTTGGACAAATAATCCTTTGTTTAGGTTCTTAAATAATTTTTAATTTTAAAATAAAATTCTTTTATGTTTAAATTAATATTTACATTTTTTTAAGCTACTATTAATGTCTCCTTGACATTTTTTGTAAATGAAAATTGTTCATTAATATATCTTAGAAATATATGTTCTAATTGTATTAGTTTTTGAGTGAATTGGACAGATGGTTTTTTGAGCCCTCCGTGAGAAACTTCATCCACATTCGTAAAAGTTTCATTTCCAGCCAACTTATCAGAAATGTTTAATTTCTTTATTATGTAGCCCGTTATATATTCTATCGCGTCATCTGTGAGCTCGTCTAAGTTTTGATTTTCTTGTCTGTTATAAATATCTATAACAAAGTCTTCAGGCTCATTTTCTTTGTCATGGTAATTTTTTTTTTGGAAAAATCAATGTTCAGCCAATTATCCGTATCTGTATCTTCTTCTACGTTACCATTTCCAGACAACAATTCAGTGTTTTTGGCTAGTTAAGAAATAAAAATATTAGTAAATAATAATAAGGAAGCCATACAATAAAAAAAAACATTGTTGAGCCCTTTTTTATTATATGGCTGCTTAATAAAGTAGAAACATAAAACACAAAAGACAAGACAAACCTAAAACAATCACGAGCTAAACATTGGATTAATATTAGTTATTATTATTAGTTATTTTTTCAGTGCCATACCTATTATATATTTTCTTAATCTATACTTAAATTGAAGAGCAGTGGGATGGTCAAACTGACTACCTCTTGCTCGCATAGCTCCAAAAAAGTTTTCTAACATAAAATGTCTTGGTAAAGCCGACTTGTTAAAATATACTTCATATCATATTTGCTGGTCAAATAAGAAAGTAAACCATCCAGCGAAGCATTATTGAGCAAAATCCATTTTTGAAATGGCAGCATATGTCCTTTGCCAACAATATCCCTGCACATAATATTACTCATTTCCGTCAAATCGGCTCTTTGCATCTCGATGTGTTTCCTATATGGCTGAGTCGATTCGATGGTGTTTGATGTTGATAATTTAGAGATAAAAATATCAGACCAATCGTTCATAACTTTAAACAAATCCGAGGTATCACATGCATTCCAACTCGTAGCATCGACTAATGGAATTCACTGTCGTGTTGGAAAACAATTGAGTTGCAAACTTCACTTTTTGTAATCTTAAATAAGATGGACAGATCAGACTTAGAGCTGTGACTAAGTGCCTGTTGAACTGTCCCCTTTGTTAATTGTTTTCCGTTAATAGCCAATCCGGTGTCGATGTAATGGTTACGAACCAACTTTATTAAGTGTGGTGTATCCGAACATACATGTACTTTCAACTGATCATCCGCTGGATGACTAAACCAGGTTTTTCTAAAACAAAAATTTTTTGCATTTACACTTGTGTTAAATATTTATTTCAAACTCACTTTCCGATATACCCAGTTGTCTCCATAACTTTTGGTTTCCAGGTCCCAAATCAGACACAATGGCTACTACTGGATAACCTCTTCTGTGGAGTTTCCTTACAATGTCATTTAGGGTATCCGCATCCATCTGAGTATCAAAGTCAAAGAAAACTGGGTGTTTCCATGACTTCCACGAACTATAGCCAATTTTATGTAATTACTTGGTTTAAAGACCACATCGGCTGAGCTGTCATATCCGAAACTAGCAGCAATCTTCATCTCGTCGAATGATAAAACGCATAGCTTATGCTCTTCAATAATATCTTCGTCGTCCATAGGGGCTGCCCAGGGGTCGAAATAAGAAATTTATGTTTGCTGAAACCCTACAAGCCGAGCATTACAAGGTGTGAGACAATCTTGGTAGCCGAATGGAGATCTCGATGCGAAAGAAAGACACAGTAGTTTTGAGTATTTATTTTTCTTTATTTCTTGTTTCACTGGTTCTGGATAAATCAACAAAGATATAGATATTTACGCTTCTGGGATTGTCCTCAGGTCCAACGTCGATAGAAATGTTATGCGGGTGGGTGTCACGGGTGTCAGTGTGAAGCATACTGATTATGTTGCGCTGTACGCACTATTCCGGTGTCGACTGTAGTGGTTGTAGTCACCCTACTACAGCTAACGGGAAGATGTTGTGGTTCGTGCGAATGGTGTAAACCGAGACACGCGGCGTGGATGGAATGGTGGTGAGTGTGTAATCACACTGTCTCAATCATACTGTACACACTATTCCAGCGTCGACTGTAATAATGGTAGTCTCACTGCTACAGCGAACGGGCACTTTGCTTTGCACGAGCACTACGAAAACGAGGTACACAGTATGGGTGAGACAAATGCTGGCGTGTAATCACACTGGCACAGTCAAACTGTACACACTATTTCAGCGTCGACTGTAGTAGTTTGTAGTCACACTACTGTAGAATACGCCTTGGATGCGTGGTGAACTTGTCGTTAGTACGTACACACGTTGTTTTTGTACAAGACTTTGATATCAGAAGCACTCGCGGGTAAAGAGCTACGCACCACTAAGTTCTAATCAGAGAGTGCGAGTTGCTTCTCCTACTCTCGCTTTTATCTAGCTCAAGGTCTTGGCCCTGCTAACTTGCTTTGTTTTCTTTTGCCTAAATTTGCGCATGCGCTGTTAGCTCACTTGCCTCTGTTTGCGTTGCACATGCGCTTTAAACTCGCTTGGCTCTATTTGCGTTGCACATGCGCTGTTAACTCGATTGGCTCTGTTTGCGTTGCACATGCGCTGTTAACTCGATTGGCTCTGCATACATACGTTGGTCATGCACTGTTAACTCGGCACAGCTAGCTCTATCTGAGTGACCGTATGTTTTCGAGTGACTGAGTGAAAAAGCTCTGGTATATATTATTTATATATTTATTGAAACGCAATATGGTGCGTCAAAGTACAAACACTGAACTTGAATTGATAAAGCAATTTAATTACCAATTTCTTCCAGCTCCAATCCAATTTCCTCCCATATCTTGTCCTTTTTTCTAATTTTATCGTTCTTGGCGCCAAGTGAAAAAAACGCTGCATGTGCGGTTGTGAAAAAAGCCCTACAAATTCGCCGTCAAAACGAATTCGCTCCGCTTTGGTGTGCATACGCTCTGGTTTGAGAGATGCTTAATACAATCACGCGGAAAGTAGTATAATAAGTGTAAGTGTGTGCTACAACATTCTCGCTCTATCGCGTAATTCCCTTCCGTTAAATGTAGCAGTGTGACTACAACTACTACAGTTGACGGTGGAATAGTGTCTACAGTGAAATAGTGCTAGTGGGACTCACGACCGTTTCACTTGCGCCTTACGCCTCGTCCCTTGTGGTAGTATGATTATCCCTTTTATGCACTAAACAACCCAACCATTCCCCCTGCCATACTCAGACAGACGACGCTGGACCCCGAAGACAATCAATTGAACATAAGTTGAACGTCAGGCACCTTCAAGAGACCTGATAAACTCGGATTAAAGTAAATAAAACAATTGAACCACAACAACTGCGATTTCCTTTGCCCCGAAATCTCCAAAACGATTCTGTACGTAGATTATTCCCAAATATTGTAAGACTTAGGGTTTCAGCAAAACCATAAATTTCTTAATATTTCGACCCCTGGACAGCGCTAGTTCCAACGCCACGAACTGAAAATTATGGGCTACGGCAAATTTCTCAATATGGCCACTCTAAAATTCCAATTATTGAAATATTTTGATGAGGATTTAAACGAAGAGGAGGAAGAATTAATGCAAGATAGGCCGTTAACAATAGTAAAGAAATCGCCCTAAGTTTGTAAGTAAAATTGCTGGTAACGATGTGATGTTTACATAATTACATTTACTTTTAACAACGACATAAGTGTTTTTGGGATCGTGATATTCTTGAAAGTGGTTAATCTTTCTTTAAAATCAGTTTTAGAGTTATTATGGAGGAGTTTGGCAACCTTGTGGAGCGCCTTTGTGGATTGGCCGAAAAAGACACAGCATTTAGAAAGGCCATTCCTCTCGAAAAGCGGGTTCTGGCACCCGATTACCTCTCGCAGAACTTTTTTCCACAAATTGGAGGAATGTGTAATTCAAATAAAATAAAAAAAAAAAAAAATATTGTGTGATGCGGATTTTTTAATTTGTTTATTAATCTTAAATGTATTTTTAGATACAGATTTCTTTATGTAAACGTCAGAGCCACAGGAAGCTGCCACGACTCACAAAATTTAAGCGAAGTCGGCTAAGAAAATTATCAGAAGAGTCGATACTTTTAAGAAATAACGACCGAGGATAAAACCAAGAGGGCCTTAAATTACACTCTTACACAAAAAGATTTTGTGGATTGTTGCAAAAAAAACGAAAATCAACAAATTGTCAGACCTAACTGAAGATGTCCCATCAGGTGCATTGTTGGTAGCTGCAAGCTGTAGCTTGTATAAAGCTGGAAAACGCAGTGCTTCATGGTTGGTTTCAATGGTAAACGCCGACGAAGGGTTAACGGTAATATAATGAAAACTATGACTACCTCACAGAGTCTACCGTCAAAAGTTTCTGATGAAAAAGCACTGGCCGAATTTGTAGATGTTAGACATACCAAGTACACATGGAATTTGTCAAAGACAGCCGTCAAAGGACAAAGCGCTGATATATATCCATGCTACGCTAAACTGCGTTGTGCACACCCAGAAAGTTTTCCAACCCATATTAAAAATAATAATAACACCCAATTAACTGCTACATGCAAATGCAGCTGTGATAGCAGCAGCGGCCATTAAACGTACAGGCAAAAATTTGGTGAATTTGATGGAAACATGATAGATAAATATTTATTTTCAATTTGTATGGTACCATTAACAGTGCAGAATGGTCCGATAGTTTATGGAATAACAGTAGATCTTCCTCCACTCGATATTGTCGATCCATTATGAAACTTTGCGATAAAGAAGACTTAGTTCGCAGAGAAAGTGAAAATATTAAAAGCCAAATATCAAATAGAATTGCTTTAGAATTGATCACCAATTTCATATGACCATGTTTGATGGCAAACCGTTCAGTATCATATCGGAATCTTCTTCGCAAGCATGAGTAATCTGTAACGGAACTCCAAGAAATATAAACGATCTAAATTTGGTGAAGAGCTTGTCTATTAATGAAAACCTCTTTGAATATGAGTTATCAAGTCTTTACTCCTGGATTAGGTTTTTCGAGTGTGTTTTGCACATTGCATATAGAATTCCGATACAAAAGTGGCAAGCTCGTGGTTTGACAAGAATGTTGTTGAAGAAAATAAAAGAATTATTCAGCCGAAACTGACGGAAGAAATGCACTTGCTGGTAGATACACCAATTACTAATGTTGGCAGTACCAACAACTGAAACACTGCAAGTAGGTTTTTCGAAATCCAAATTTGAGTGCTCGTATAACATGAGTAAGCTATAATTTAATACATCGATTCAGTGTAGACTTACAAGCAGTGGCATGTTGTCACGAAATAAATTCGGAGGCATTCCGGTAATAATTTATGATTTCGCTCGCTCTCGCAGTCGCAGTCGCAGTCGGACGTGTTTTTTTTCTTCCCTATTAAACTTTGTGATTTTTCATTAAATTTCATATTTATTTATAATTAATATAACATTAATTTTACTCTCTCACTTGTGATTAACTACAGATCGTTAAATCGCTGTGTGCTTTCTTGTATTTAGTATATTATTATCATTTTTCTGAAAATATAACAACAAATTGTGTGGTCAAACTTTGCTTTGCTTTGTTAGCAAAACAAATCTGTTTTCGTTGCCGCTGCACTTTGTTTTTGTATTTTTGTTTACTTTCGCGCTCTTCTTTTTTCACTTGCTATTCTTTGCGCTCAACGCTGTTACAATAGTTAACTCTCCCTCTCTTGGTGTTGTTGTTGGCTATCGTCTATCTTGCGTCTCGCTCGACCCGCGCTTAACTCTCAGTGCTTGTGCTTTGTGCTCTCAACGCTCTTTAGAATAGTAACTCTCCCTCTCTTGGTGTTGTAGTTGCCTATCGTTCTATCTTGCGTCTTGCTCGACCTGTGCATACCCTCTGTGTTTTGTGCTCTTCGTAAGTACTGATCTTATTAGTTTGCAAATAATTTACTTATTTTGATTTATTTCTTTTTTTTTTTTTTTTTTTTGTTTTTTAATTTTTTAATTGGTTTAATAATCTTTGTTTTAGCAATATGTTAGCCTGCTATAACAAGAAATGCCGGGTGCCAGTTGGTGCCAAAATGGGTTTTGTTTGTTGCTGGTTATGCGACAACGTTGCACATGAAAAATGTGCTGGCTTTAACGGCCGTATAGTGGATTTGATTTCGGCCAAGTCTGGATTGAGATGGACTTGTGAACATTGTAGGGACTCTGAACGCGATATTGCTGGGTTTATACGGCAGACGCGTACTGGTTTTAAAGATATATTGGCGGGCTTTAAAAAACTCTCCGATAGCTTTTCTGCTTTGGATTCTGGGTTTAAGAGTATGAAGCTCTTGTCCGAGTCTCCGAAGCGTAAAAAGGCCAATACGCGTCTGTCTATTACCCCAATCGAGCTTTCTGTCCCAGTTGATGTTCCTAGCTTATCTGTACCACCTGCTGGGGAATTAATGTCGTTTAGTTCTCCGTCCCCTCAACCTTCGGTAGCCCTGGATGTTCCAGATCATGACATTACGTCATTAAGATTGGAGTCTCCTGCTCCGGCTTCGATTTTGTTGTCGACTGAGATGGAGACGGTTGAAGAAATTCAACCATCACCATCCACTGTTGAGATTGTTAGTGCTGTAACGATAGAAGACTCGCCTCCAGCTCCTACCTCAGTTGTCCGCAACACTTTAGTTGCGGTGCCTCCTCTTAAGCAGATTTTCGTTTCAAGGCTTTCCCCTGATACGACATCTGATGATGTTCGGGCTTATATTATGTCTAAATCCCAAGCCAGGGTTAAAGTAGATAAATTTAATTTCTCGTATGAACGGGAGATTTCGTCTTTTAAAATAAGTGTTCCGGCTGAACAATTTAGCATGATGTGCAGTAAAGAGTTTTGGCCGGAACACCTATTAGTTAAAGAATTTGTTGCTAAAAAGAAAAATCGTTCTCCGGTTTCTCTTCCTATTAGTGGCAAGAAACCGATTTCAAAGCCTTCTTCTATGTCTGTCAGTTCAAAAAACTAACATCCTCTTTACTTCTTGGCTATCAGAATGTAAGAGGTATTTGTAGTAAACTTACTGACTTATATTTAAATAGTGTATCTTTCCCTTTTAATGTCATTGCATTTACTGAAACTTGGTTAAAAAATGACATCCTTGATACGGAAATCTTTTCTAGTAGATTTTCCGTATACAGACGTGACCGCAAGGTACGTCGCGGTGGTGGGGTCTTAATTGCAGTAGATGCTCAATTAAATTCAGAGTTGATTGAGCACACTTCTGATATTGAGCTAGTGGCTATTAGATTATCCTTTGGTAGTTTTAACATTTTTATTTCTTGCTCATATATCCCCCTGCTTCAGATGATGCTTTATATTTAGCTCATTTTTCTATTATTAATAATATTTCTAATATGCTTTCTAATCGTGATCACTTTATAGTCCTTGGTGATTTTAATATTGCTGGGGTGTCATGGCATTCCGCCGAGAATCTAAATGGACTTTGCCCCTCTGTATCCCATGTTTTTATTGATAGTCTATTCGGGGTATCATTGTCTCAAATTAACGGTATTCCAAATTGCTTAAACAGGTCTCTAGACCTTATTTTTATTTTTGTTTTAGACCCAGAGTCATGTTCTCTATCGAGAATATCTCCTATATCTTCCCCTGAAGACCCTTACCATCCCACTTTAGAAATTATGTTGGAGCTCCCATTTATTGCGTCAGAGTCGAGTGTACGTTGTGGTGAGCTTTCTCGTTGTTTTCGTAAAACCGATTTTGAGAAACTTGCTCTGCTTATATCTCAGACTGACTGGTCCCAACTTTCTTTGTCTACCAACTTGGATATAGCGGTTGAATTTTTCTATTCTACTTTAAACTCGCTATTTGATGCTTGTGTTCCATCAAGTATTCCACATTTGTCTGATAAACCCTTATGGTTTACTAAGAAACTATCGAATTTAAAAAATCGTAAGTCGAGACTTTACAAAAAATTCAAAGGAACTGGCTCTTCTTTTGATTTTTTCCGTTATTCTGTTGCTCAAGCTGCTTTTCGCACTCATAACAATGAGTGCTATAATAATTATTTGAGTAGGTGCAGAATAAGATTTCAGCGTGATCCAAAGCGATTTTACGACTTCGTTAACTCGAAGCGTAGATCCGCGTCATCACCAGCATTTATGTCGTTGGAAAATATGACAGTATCTAATGGTCATGATGTTGCCGTTTTATTTGCGGACTTTTTCCAAACGACATATTCTGTCCCAAGTTCTCAAAATTCCTTTTCTTATCCTTATCAGTTAAATTCATCTAATTGTATTTTTGGTCCTTTAATTACTGAAAGCTCTATTTTAACGGAACTATTGGCTATAAAACCTGTTTTTTCGGCTGGTCCGGATGGAGTACCTAGTTGTGTGCTAAGGTATTGTGCTGGTAGTATCTGTAAACCGCTTTTTAAATTGTTTGAATTATCCGTTAACTCATGTTCTTTTCCTAAAATCTGGAAAAAATCATACATTATACCTATCCTGAAAAAAGGGAGCAAATCTAAAGTTCAAAATTATCGCGGTATATCTAAATTGTCTGCGATTCCGAAAGCATTTGAATAAATTATAACTTCTCAACTGCAACATCTGTGTAAATCTATAATTTCACCTTACCAACATGGGTTTGTGAAGTCTAGATCCACTTCTACTAACTTATTGGAGTTCTCTTCTATTGTAATTAAAGGATTCGAGAATAAAATGCAAACGGATGTTATTTACACTGACTTTAGTAAGGCTTTTGACTCTGTTAATCATCACCTCTTACTGTATAAGCTTAATGTTTTAGGGTTTCCTCATAACCTGATTGAGTGGATATCCTCATACCTTTCCAACAGAATTCAGAATGTTTATTATAATGGTTTTGTATCTAAATGTGTTCAAGTCACTTCTGGTGTGCCCCAGGGCAGTCATTTGGGTCCTCTATTGTTCACTTTGTTCATAAATGATCTTCCTTCTGTTATTGAGCATTCCCGTGTACTTATGTACGCCGATGACGTTAAGCTTTGCCTGACATTTAATGATAGTCTTGCGAGCTCACTGTTACAATGTGATCTTAATCGTTTAGAATCTTGGTGCAGAGTAAATATGTTACATCTCAACTGCAATAAGTGTAAATTTATGACCTTTTGTAGGGGTTCTTCCCAGTTAAATAACTATGTGTTATATGATACTCCTCTTGAGCGAATTGAAGGTGTGAATGACTTAGGGGTTCTGCTTGATACAAAACTAAAATTCGATAAACATATTCTGTCTGCTGTAAATAGGGCCATGGGCGTTCTGGGATTTATAAAACGCTGGTCGAAAGAGTTTAATGATCCCTATATCACTAAGACTTTATACGTCTCACTGGTTCGTCCTATCCTTGAGTACGGATCTCTTGTCTGGAATCCCCAGTATAGGGTTTATCAAGATAGGATTGAATCGGTGCAGAAACAATTCTTATTATTTGCTCTTCGTAGTTTAAATTGGAATCCTAATATTAGATTACCACCATATCGCAGTAGACTTTTATTACTAAACCTTCCTTCTCTTTCTGATCGTAGAACTATGCAAGGTGCTGTTTTTATACAGAGACTAATTAATGGTGAAATAGACTCTTTGGAGCTGTTAAGTCAAATTAGTTTTGCAGTTCCTGTCAGGATCACTAGGAATTTTCTTCCTCTTCTCATTTCACGTAGATCTACTAACTTTGCTTGCCATAATCCCTTCCGTATTCTGTGTGTGAACTATAATAATGTCAATAACGTAGTTTGCTCTAGTAAATCTATTCCTATGCTTAAAACCTTATTATTAGCTTATTTATCGAGTATTTAATTGTTATTTATCTTATTTTACATATATTCTAACATATTTTTAATTTAATTTAATTAGCTGTCCAGCGTCTTTTAATATTTATTCGCGGCTTTCGTTTAATGCATGCTGTTCACAAATTTATTTTGTTTTGTCCGCGCGTCAACAAGCCCGTGCTTGGTATCGCTGGGCCACTTGATGGTACTGCCGTTAGTACGTCAACGTCCAAATAAATAAATCATATCCCTGGTTTTATAAGCCATCGTCTGTTCACAGAATTTTAATTCATGGAGCAGACATTATAAGCCATTTTTGCCTTTCAATTGGTATGATGTCCGAGGAAACTCTTGAAGCCGATATACAAAAACTCGTATCTCTAGCTTTAAAATTACGCTTGTTATTCGATTTTTTTGATTTGCGGGGGCGAAAGTGGAAACAAACTAGATCTGCGTGCAAACATAACAAATGCTGTCTCTGAGATCCATTGTGTTATACGGACAGACGGACATATCTAGATCGACTGTTGATGCTGATCAAGAATATACTTTATAGGGTCGGAGATGCCTCCTTCTGCCTGTTTCATATATTTCCTGCCAGAGAATTTTGGAGTATAGAATAATAACAATAGTGGTTATGATTCCTGAAAATTATGGTTGCGATCTGATAAAAAATTGTGGAAGTTATTAAAGAAATACTTTTATTGCTTTGGCCCACAATCTGGTACATTGTGCCGTCTTTGGTATATTTTGAATGCGGTACTTTATCAATATACCAAATATACCATTTGATGCATTTTTAGTATTTTTGCAGTACATTTGGTATATTTTGAGAATAATACCGCAAAATATATTTCGTTTGTTCAAAATGGGTAGTCGACTGTAGCTTTCTTACTTGTTTAGTCAAATGGTCTTATAATAATTCTGCAGGACTGGACGAGGTGGTAAGCTGCTTACCTCGCCGATCACTATATGGGTACTTTCTAGAGTGAGGTCGAACCACCTAGTTGATAAATGTATGCGCATTAAGTCATAAGTGCAAAATAACTGCAAGCATCGCTTTTGTTGTTTGTTTGTACACAAAATTAAAGAGAACACTTCGGTTATGCTTTCCATCGCTATTTATTTACGCGTCTTCGGTACACCGCTTACAAAAACAATTGTCCCGAAAGAACCGTTTGTTTTATTTTGTGCTGCTCTGTTGCTCAAACGCAGCTGTGTTTGCTGGTTGACGAAATTTTTGCAAGCATTTCAGTTTAGAACTGGAAAGCGGAACTAATAGAACTAATAGGTTAGTGACTTCAAAAATATTATACTATATGTGTTATATATTTTATGTGTAAATATTAAATCAACTGTTAATAAAACTACGACAAGCAGTTAGCAGTGCATAATCTATAGTGAACGTCATTCAAGAAGGCTAAAGCAGCAGCAAAAATAAAAATATAAAGAATAGTTAAGTTCCACAGTGGAAAGCGAAAATGTGCCTAAAGCAAAAATAGAAATTATGAAAGAAATCTACATTATGGAAATAATGACAGTGAAGTGCATTTTTTGGAGAAAATAATTTATAAAGATAATATTGACAATGAACTAAAGACGAAAAGAAAGGACATTAACAATAACTTAAATGACGATCTAAAAAAATGGTTTCTAAAGCATAGACCAAAACGTGTAATTAATTTAGTTCAAATACTAAAAAAAATAGGTACGATGCCGGTCCATTTTACAAATACAGTGCTTCAAAAAAGCTAAAATAATGCAAATGAGTGGTGGTTATTTGCGCATTGGAATTAAAACTCAGATTGATAAGCTTTTAAATTTAATTAATTTTACTGACGACATATCTATTGACGTAAACATTAATGGAATTCCTCATTTCAAAAGTTGGCTGGCAAAAATTCTGTACTGAATCCTTCCCGAGGGTGCTGGCTGGGTAGGATCTGTATTACCTCATTGTCAACGGGTAGCAGATCTCTACTATACGTCGATGTTTCAGGTACTGCAGATCCTAGCTGAGGACTCTGCTCCTTATCTTTCGGGCATCTATCTGGAGATAAGTAGCAGAATCCATGGTACGAGGTGTCTGGCGGTCAGACTGAAAACGCTATGGGGGTTCCCATGAATAAAATTAGTCAAATTATGAAGGAGAAGGCCAAAAATAAGGCGGCGATCCGTATTCCCGCAAGTCCCAGTGGCGTCGCAAACCTGTCCGTCAAGGATCAGGAGAGGCCTGCCTGGGCCAACTCGTAGATGCGGGAAAACCAAATTAGCCCCCTTCCAAAAGACATTAAAGTGCAGACCGGTTCTACGGCCCCGCCAACAAGAAGGTGGAGTCCATGGCAAGCAAGCGCCAACGGTCCGCTGAGAGTCCCAGGCAAGGGGCCCGTGCCACATGCAGTGGCTGCAAGCGACCGTACCCAAACTGGACGGACTGTGGGAGGGGGCCAAGCTGGACGTGGTGGACAGGAATAATATTCCGTCCATGCCGAAGGCGAAAGTCCTTTTCCCTATAGTTGTGCAGGGCGAGCGGCCGCTTCAGCTGCTTAAAAAGCAGAACCCGGCCATACCGACGAGTGATTGGTCCGTGCTGAAGGTTGATTAACCTTTACCCAGTGGTGGGCAGCACGTGATCATTCAGATCAATAAGGAGGCCGAGGATCTGCTATATAAGCGCAATGGGAAGATGGTGTGGGGCTTAGGGAGCGTGTACCTTCACCTCAAAAAACGTCATCCCAACGACCAGGACACACACATGCTGAGGTCAGGGGAGGTTGAGCCAGATCTCGGTCTTGAGAGCGTGACCGACGCCATCTCAGCTTGACTGATGAGACGGAGGAGGTGGGGGAGGAACTGTCCATGCAGAGAGGCCCCCGCGAGTTTTCTAACCTCAAATGAGTGTGCTGCAACTCAACCTTCATAAGTGTAAAACGGCTTCGGCGGAGCTACTCCTTGTCCTGGAGAAAGTGTCCACTTACGCGGCTTTGGTCCAAGAACCGTGGATAGCGTCGGGCAATACGGTTGCTGGGCTGAAGTCGCCTAACTACGATTTATACGCCCCGACAATGGTAAGTAGATCGAGAACTTCCATCCTTGTAAAAAAGGGGCAAAAGCTCATCTACTACCTAATTACAGCAATGACGATCCAACCGTGGTGGTGCTGGAGAGCCGTGAAGGATGTTTGCTGCTGGCATCCTACTATATGGCCCACGACATGCCGGCTCCACCTGACGAGCTGCGGAGGCTGGTGGACATGGTCTGCTCCTCCAACAAACACCTTATAATGGGAACGGACGCCAAAGCCCACCATAGCGTCTGGGGAAGTCCTGACATTAACGACAGGGGTGAGTCAGTCCTTGATTTTATCGTAAACTATAAGCTTAGACTAACCAACAGAGGTGATGTATCTACCTATGTAGGTCCTACCTCTTGTAATGTGCTGGACTTAACTATTGCGACTGAGTGTACCAATGTAGAAGAGTGGAGGGTCCTGGATATACCCTCCTTCTCGGATCATAAGTACATTCAATTTACCATTCCGTTAAACAGGGAACCTGCTGCTCAGCCGTTCAGAAATTTCCGTAATACGAACTGGGCGAAATTCTCTAGCCTTGTTTCCAAGTCTCTTGGTCTGCCGGGTAACATCAGCTCGGTACAGGACCTAGAAACAACTGTCAATGTCCTCTCAGCAGGACTACTTTCCGCGTTTCGCCAATCCTGTAGGCTCTCAGGACCGACGAGAAGATCGAAGCCACCCTGGTGGAACCCAAATTTCTCATCGCTACGTGGGGAAACGATCATCCAAAAGGTCTTCATGGAGAACCTTTTGCTCAGACCTGGACAACATCAAAGACACCTCCAGACTGAGGAAGCTGCTGTCCAAGCAGGCTTCCAGTCCTAGACTGCTCAAGTCGGGCGATGGGGTGTGGACGGAGAGTAGTGCTGAAACTCTTGAAGCACTGCTCTCAACTCATTTCCCGGGATGTATTGGAATAGAGAACATTGACTGGCAGCTCTTTCCTAGTCTCCCAGTTATGAGACCCCCTGCCGGTCTAATTACAGATAATAATATAATTTGGGCTATCGACTCCTTTGCGAAGGTCAGGTCGCCCGGTCTCGATGGACTTTCGTCAGCAATGCTGCAAGCCAGCAAGCCCACGATTGTTCCGTGGCTATTGGGTATTTATTCGGCGTGCCTCACATGGGGTCATATCCCAACTCTTTGGAGGACCTCGAAAGTCAATTTCCTGCCCAAGGCGGGCAAATGCAGTCATGTGGTTCCAAATGACTTCCGGCCTATCAGCCTAACCTCTTTCCTGCTAAAAACATTGGAAAAGCTACTTGATTTGCACATCAGAAGCAACTCAATGCATCTGTTGTCCCCAAATCAGCATGCGTATACAAAGGGCAAGTCCATTGAGACAGCTCTCCATGCTCTAGTAGCCTCCATCGAAAAAGGAGACCATTACACAGAATATGCCTTGGGTGCATTTCTTGACATTTCAGGCGCCTACAATAACGTCACCACTGACGCTATTATGAAGGGCCTTACTTCAGTTAACACGGCACCAGCGATCCACAGGTGGGTCAACCGCCTTCTTTGTGACAGGCGGGTGGTGGCTACGTGGGGCGATGCGGCCATTACAAAGGAAGTGCGAGGTGGCACTCCCCAGGGTGGGGTTCTCTCGCCTCTCCTTTGGAATTTGGTCGTAACTAGCCGACTTCAAAAATTCACTAGACGGGCCCTGGTGTTGAACCGTTGAACCTATACGCGCAATCCATAGCCGCATAATCGTCCCTAAGGATTGCCTCAACAGGCAATCTGGGTCTGCTAGGCTATGCTCACAGCGCCATTGGTAGGGAGACTAGTAGAGACTTGGACTATACTATCCCCCTTACCAGTACTGACCATATAAAAACAATATTCTTGGAACCGGACTGCTGGCGGGAAGGGTTATGCATTCCCGAAGCCCTCAACCTCTTCACCGACGGGTCGAAGATGGATGATGGTGTCGGAGCGGCCGTATACTGCCCAGACCCGGTCTCCAAACATTCCTATAAACTCCCAGACCATTGCAGCATCTTTCGGGCGGAAGTTTTTGCCATTGGCACGGCTGCCGAATTGTCTCGGGGCTTACAGCGTAATCACAACTCAATTAACATCTTCGTTGACAGCAAGGCTGCAATAAGATCAATGCACTCTGATGTCGGTAACATGTTCAATGTTCCGATATCCCTGCAACTCTAGGCAGGGAAATTGAGGTGCGCTCTAGACTTCAATGGGACGCGAGCTGGTGCAATGCCATATCGTGCAAAACTGCAAGGCTGATGTGTGCCTCTACTAACAAAAACTTAACCAAATTCGTCATGCAGCTTTCAAGGAAAGACTGCAGGCTAATGCTAGGCATTTTAACTGGTCACTGTCTGTCAGCTGTCCATGCTGTAAAGCTGGGTATCACGAACAGTGATCAGTGCAGGAAATGCAACGAGCCCGGGGTTAAGGAAACACTTGAGCATCTTCTCTGTAGATGCCCAGCGCTATCCCGACTCCGGCTGAAATACCTCAATTCGGCGTGCCACAACAATCTTCGTGACGTTTCACGGCTACCTCCTAGGATGCTGCTGGCTTTTGCCAAACATGCATCCATACTGTGCGACTGCTGAGACGATGATACGCTCTACCGGTACAGGTACGGACCTCCACTGGTCTATGCTTTGCCCCGTACAGGGGCAGCCGGTCCCACCTAACCTAACCTATTCAAAAGTTCAAATTCACAACTATGGCCAATTTTGATCAAAGGGACAAATATTAATAGTTCCCCTGTTGTCCCTGTTGGAATATTTTTGGAAAAATCTAAGCCCAATAGTCTTGACGAATTTAATAGCGAATTTACTTGTAAGCTGAAAAAACTTCTTCAAAATGGAAATGACACAGACGAAAGATTTATAAAATTAAAATTAAGGGCTATAGCTTGTGATGCCCCAGCTAGAGCTTACATCAGTGGAACTCCAGGACATACATCTTCGCATGGATTTTCAAAATGCATACAAGTCGGCAAAAAAATAAATGGTGTTTTATCATACACAACAAAGAGTGAAGACTTAATAACCGGTGAGGACCTCAAAAGTAAGAAACAGTATTTGGCAAAAATTACATCCTTTGAAACCGTAAATGTAAAAATGGTTTCCCAATTTCCAGTAGACTGGATTAATGACAAATAAGACTTATAATAAATTGACGTACGACAAGAAATCTAATATATATCAAAAATTAATTGACATACGCAAAAAGATCCCTAAAGAATTCGCAAGTAAGCCAAGACCCTTAAGTGAACTATATAACTGGAAAGGAACAGAATTTAGACAATTTTTACTGTGTCCGGAAATTTTCGTACTCAAAAATGAATTATCTAATATTATGTGTTTTTGTTATTGCATTGTGTGTATAAGATGCTTTGCTGCCCATATCAGCGAAAAGTTAATTTGGAAACCTGTGAGCAAATGTTGAACCTATTTGTTTCAAATTTTCCAATTATATTTGGAGAAAATAGTGTTTCATATAATATACATACATAGTTTACTATAGTAAAAGAAACGGTGGAACAGTTTAGCGATCCAGTTAAAGGCTCTGCTTATGCTTTTGAAAATTATTTACAACATTTAAAAATGTTGTCAGAAAGCCAATAAACATTTAAGAGCACATTCGCCGGAGAATTGACGAAGAACAGAATTTACTCATCCAAGACAGATTAGAATCCGAAAAAATAAAAAAATTATTATGTTTAAAGAAAGTACCTTAATCCAGAACAATCCTAACAATTATTGTTGTTAATGCGAGCGCATTGCTAAGTGAGTGGCACACCTCCGTTCCGCCGACCGAAAAGCACTCAAAGCTTTTTCGCTCACTAGCAATGCGCTCCATGCGTAAGAATGCACTCAAGCTCCAGTGCTCTCAGCTTCTCTCTCCCACAACTCACCACCGCTGAGCCGCGCTCAGCATAGATCGACGAAATGCCGTCGGCATTTTTCTGAGAGTTAGTTCTGAACCACGTCTCTTTTACACCGGTTGCAAAACACCCCCCAACTCTGTGCGTCTCAAAAAACGCGAAAGTCTTGAAAATATAAAAAATATATATATAGTGAAAACCGCGAGTGTTCTTATTTCGGGAAGAAGGAAAATTCTGGTATTTCAGCGCCCCCACGACAACATTTGGTCCTTCGAGCCGGATCTTCATTATCATTTCATCGGTATTCCAGCATCCATCCGCAGATAAGTACCACTAGTTTTTTCTTTCCTATTCCTTCTTCCACGGTCGTCCGCCCCTCCAGTTCGGCCATATTGCGCAAAAGTTTTTCCAATAGCTTTTGCCAAATTGCCTTCTTTTTTCTTCGGACGACCTTTTCCATGGTTTTTTGCCTATATACATACATTTATAACAAATTATTATATCTATTGCCTCATTTTCCGCCAATCGCGTACGTATGTATGCATGTGTGTTTTTCTTTTTTTTCTAAGTGCAAGTGCAAGTGCAACAGTGATAAGTGGAAAGTATTCAAAGAGAGAAATATACTAAAGTGCGAATGTTATATATTGTATACTCCATACATATATAAGCATTTAAATTAAATAACTTAAATTCTAGCATTGCGTTTTTTCTTTATTTCTTGTCCGCTGTACGTTTGTATGTCGCGATAATCGCCGACATACATTCTTACACACATATTTTTGCTCTCTCTTTTGTCCGCATGCGCACCGGCTTGCAGTCGCGCTTGCTCTCGCGCTCTCACCGCACACACACATTCTCTTGTACACTGCGCTCTTGTCGGCTTGCAGCCGCACTTGCTCTCGCTCTATCGAGTTTTTACATACAAACATACGTGCACTTCGCTTGCTTAGACGTTGGCAGCGCAGTGCAAGCATACATACATACTGTTGTGCATGCTGTAACAGCGTGCATAAGTACTTCTGCGAGTAAAGTAACAGATACAGATTGGCAGGGCAGCGGTAGTCGCACTCGACATACCCTACCCTTTCCTAGATTTTTTTTTCCAAGTGATATATTTAGTGTGTGTATTTTAAGAGCAACTCCCAGCTCAAGTGTCGGTGTATAGGCTTTACTCCAGCCAGTGTCCCACATACATAGACATACACACACACATATACACACCTACATATAAACACAATTATACTTCCACCACATATCCATATAAGTATATAATATAAATAATTTTTTGTTTATTGTGACAATTTATTTATTGTTTTTTCCATCCAGCGCATTTTTAACCACATTTGTGTTTTTTCCAGCATATTGTGTTTTTTGGTATTTTTCCGCGCCTTTTTTTTGTTCTTGCATTCGACAAACATTTGCTTGATTGTCGCGGGAAATTTCAACCCCGCCCCCTCCATTTGCCTTTGTCGATCTGTTCCGCCTGTGTCCGCAGTCCGTACCCATTTGGGTATAAAATACCTCAGCGCTGCCTGTGGTATTTTTTCTAGTATTTTTTTTTTTGTATATTTTTGACCAAGTTGCTACGTTCTTTCCGTCTCGTTTCCACCATCTGGGCCGTTTTCCTGATAAAAAAAACCAAGTTCCATTTGGTATTTTTTTGTGATATTCTGGTTTTAAGACCAGTTACTTTCTATCTTACGTGCGTAGCATGTAATCGGGCAAACCCGAGACGAATAAAGCTAAATTGTCCGTGCCTTCTACTAGCGCCGCTAGAACTTCGATTACCCCCCTTTTGCCTAGATCCAAGAAGGAGTCGGCTCTTCGTGCATCCAGCACATCGCCGGTTCACACCAAAAGGCAGGTCCCCGCACGGTCAGCTAATGTTTCGCCCACTTCCGGTACCAAGCCTCTGATCCTCGTCACGAAACCTCCGTCTGATCCTAAGACCAAGGTTGCTTCCGTCCCAATTCCTCGGCTGCCAATTGTTACTCGCTCTCAAAGTAAAATGGCACACAATGCAGTAGATTCGGCATTGACTAAGTTCATCGCCGCGACTGACCGTATCAGTCACTTTGCGGCGCGAGTCAACAAGCCTTCTACTGACAGCCCGTCCCTGTACACGTGCCAGGTCCGGAGGGACCAGATGCGTGCCTTGTGGGACAAGGTCGAGAAGGAGTACGAGGCTTGCTCCTGCGTCATGTCGGATGAGATGACGACAGACGAGTTGCCTACTATTCAGGCAAAGTATGATTACTGCTAAGTTCTCTATGAGCAGTGTTCCGCTCAGTTAAGTGAGCAAATAGCTGATGCCTCCCAGGCACTCACTCCACGTACACCCGTACAACCCCAAGCCGTGCAGTTCATGTCCACAGGGTGTCGCTTACCTCCGTGCGACACCGAAGTTTTCGGAGGCGATTACACTCGCTGGCCCACCTTCCGAGACTTATTCACGGCTATTTATATCCAAAACCCAAGACTGTCGGAAGTTGAGAAACTTTTCCATCTCAACTCCAAGACCAGCGGTGAAGCCCATGCCATTGTGTCAAAGTCTCCTTTGACCAATGAAGGGTTTCAGTCGGCGTGGTCCAGCTTGACTGAGCGTTTCGAGAACAAACGGTTGCTCGTGAACAGTCAGCTGAGAATCCTTTTCAATTTGCCCGCCATTGGGCAAGAGTCGGGTGCAGCCATTCAGGAGTTGCAGAGCACCATTCAAGGGTGTCTGACGGCCTTAGAGCACTCAAGGATCAACACGGAGAATTGGGACTGCAACCTGGTTTTCTTGTGTTCGTCGAGGCTCCCCAAATTGACCCTTTCTCTTTGGGAACAGTCCATACAAAATAAGAGCGACATTCTAACGTGGGTTGACATGAAAGCTTTTCTTCTAGAGCGGTATCGCACCCTAGAAGCGATAGCGGAAGTGTCGGCCAGCACGAGCGCTCCGACGGTTTCACGGGCCTCACGCAAGGAGGCCCCCGTCGCAAAGCAGGTCAACTCCTTTGAGAGTCGGGTGACTTCAAAAACCCAGTCCTGGAAGTTGCGTTCCCGGGAGAATCATCCGATTCGCTTGTGCCCTCGTTTCCTCCAGATGGGTATCAACGATAGGGTCAATTATATAAAGCAACAGAAGCTGTGTCTCAATTGTTTCGCACGAGGCCATATCCTGGCCGAGTGCACAAGTGCGCACAGCTGCTTTACTTGCAAGGGTCGTCATCATACACTCTTGCATCGAGTGAACCCGGCACCGACAGTCACAACCCCGATTCCCTCTTCAATACAGTTCACTTCCGCCCCATCAGCTAACGTCCAATCATTCATGGCAGTTAACACACAAGGTGTTCTGCTCAGTACAGCTGTGATCCACGTATGCCATCTCGGCGTCCACTATACAGCTCGGGCTCTGATCGATTCCGGATCAGAAGCCACCTTCCTCCCAGAAAAATTGTTCAAGCGCTTGAGGATGCCGTATACATCCGTGCAAGCCCGCGTCTCTGGGCCGACTCAAGCTGTAGCAGCCCAGCCTCAAAAGTTTTGCCAATTCTTAATTGGTTCCCCGGTCAGACCCGATTTGCAGATCGAGGCGTCGGCGTACGTCCTCCCCCAGTTAGCGGGGAATCTGCCCTCGTGTACTGTCCCACAAACACTCCTCGAAAATCTGCCAAGCATCCAGCTGGCAGACCCCAAATTCTTTGAGAGTTCGCAGATTGATGTGCTACTAGGCGCTGATATCCTCCCGTCCATTCTGCTCGGCGGCTCTCACCCTAACATTTGTGGGACCCTCCTCGGTCAAGAGACCATTTTCGGTTGGATCCTGACTGGCCCTGTGTCGGGATCCATTTCAAAGACCATCTCGTCCTTTTCGGCTCGACTGTCCGTCGAGCGAACTCCGCCATTGGAGGAACTCCTCTCCAAATTTTGGGAGGTGGAGGACCTGCCGGCTAGCCCAGCGAAGGAATCTGACCTTTTCTGTGAGGCTAACTTCAACGCCACGACCGTGCGAACCGCAACGGGTCGCTACATGGTCACGCTCCCATTCCGCGATCCTGGTCACGTTGACCTGGGTCACTCGAGGGCTACCGCTCTCGCTCAGTTCCTGAGAAACGAGAGTCGTTTAAAGAGAAACGACTCTCTGAAGGAACAATATGACTCAGTTATTCAAGAGTATCTGGATTTGGGTCATATGACTCAAGTCACCCCATCCAGTTACGGCAACTACTACTTGCCGCATCACGCTGTTCTCAAGCCCGACAGCACCACCACAGAGCTTCGCGTTGTATTCAACGCCTCCAGCCCAACTTCAAACGGGAAGAGTCTGAACGACATCCTCCACACTGGGCCAATCCTTCAATCTGACCTAACCATTCAAATCCTGATATGGAGGTTTTTCCAATTCGTCTTCAACGCCGACATCACCAAGATGTATCGGCAAATCCTTGTGGATCCCAAACACACCCAGTTTTAAAGGTTGCTCTTCTGTACTCGAGACGAGAAGTTATGCGACTTTGAACTCAACACAGTCACCTTTGGAGTGAACTGTGCTCCGTACCTGGCTATCCGCGTTCTGCATCAACTTCCGAGTGATGTTCGCGACCGGTACCCCCTAGCTAGTGACATCATCGTCAACTATACATATGTACGTTGATGACGTCCTAGCAGGAGCCCACACTAAGCAGGCTGCGGTGTCTGCTATAGATGAGCTTCGAACAGCGCTCGAGAGTGCTGGGTTCCCTTTGCGTAAGTGGACCCCGAACTCGAAAGATATGCTGAAACGAATCCCTAAGGGTCACTTGCTCTGTGCAGATTTCCTTGAGATCGACGAGGCTAGTGTCGCAAAGACGCTAGGTATTCGATGGCGGGCCACGTCCGACGAGTTCTTTTTCGTCACCGCCGAGATGGTGTCCAAACCATCTTTCAGCAAGAGAGAAGTGCTGTCGCAGATCGCCAAGTTGTTCGATCCTGCAGGTTGTCTTGCTCCCGTGGTCATTTGGGCCAAGATTTTTATGCAAGAAATCTGGAAGCAAGAAATCGGCTGGGACGACTCCTTACCGGCGGATCTCACAGAGCAGTGGACCAGTTTTCTGCGAAACTATTCGTCCTTGCAGGACATCCGCATTCCGAGATGGACCAACTACTCTCCCGGCGCAAAAATCCAATTCCACGGTTTTTGCGACGCCTCTCAAAGCGCGTATGGAGCCGCTCTTTACGCACGTGTGGAAACAGCTGGACAAGTGTCTGTGAGCCTCCTAGCAGCGAAGACTAGAGTTGCACCTATCAAGACGGTCTCTCTACCCCGTCTTGAGCTGTGCGGAGCTCTCCTGTTGGCAGAACTATCCGCCGCTCTCCTACCACATTTTCCCACCCCCGACGCTGAGACGTACCTGTGGACAGATTCCACCATAGTTCTGGCATGGTTGGATAAGCAGCCATGCAAGTGGACCACTTTCGTGGCGAACCGAGTGGCCAAGATTCACTCGGTGAATGGCACCTGGCAACATGTTCGTTCCGAGCACAACCCAGCCAGCCGACCTGGCAAGCCGCGGTGTTTCGCCGCAAGAGCTATTGGCCAGTCGCCTTTGGTGGCAGGGGCCTGAATGGCTGACGCACTCAACAGCGCAGTGGCCTTCACCAGTCATTGTGCTCGATACTGAATTGGAGTGTCGAGCGGTGAAGGTCCATGCAGCGCAAGTCCTATGTGAGGACATCCTCGACCGTTTCTCCAGGTTCGATCGAGCGCTCCGAGTGTTTGCGTATGTGCGAAGGTTTGCCCAGCGTTGCCGCCATCCCAAGGTCTCGTTTCCAGAGACGGTCAGCTCTCAAGAGCTTGCAGAAGCTCAAGAGAGGCTGATTGTAGAGGCTCAGAACCGGGTATACGCGAAAGAGTGTGCTTCCCTCCGGTCCCATAATCGTTTAAGCGGGTCAAGCGATATCCTAAGCTTGAATCCGTTCCTTGACAAGCAAGGTGTCCTGCGTTCCTGTGGACGCGTAAGAGTGTCCACCTCCTTATCCTACGACGAACGGCATCCAATAATTCTCCCGTTCGGCTGCGTGTTTTCACGCCTCCTGGTTTCGTTCACGCATCAAGTCTCCCTCCATGGAGGCAACCAATTGGTGATGCGGCTGGTCCGAACCAAGTTCTGGATTCCCAAGCTAAGGAACTTGGTGAAGATAGTAATTGGTGCATGCAAGACCATCGCCGCAAGCTCCAGTCGCAGCTGATGGGTGATCTCCCAACCGCTCGGTCGACCTTTTCGCGACATTTCACTAACTCCGGAGTAGACTTCGCCGGTCCCTTCGACGTCAAGAGCTACGTCGGACGGGGCTGCAAGATCCATCTTGAGGCGACCACGGATCTGACAGCGGAAAAGTTCTTGGAGGCTTTTTCCTGATTCGTGGCACGGCGCGGGTGCCCTCTTCACATGTTCTCTGGCAACGGGAAAACGTTCGTCGGAGTCTCCTTCATTCTCTCCAAAGATTTTGCGGAGAGCACCCGCACCCTGACTCTCACGACTCACAGCCATCAAGGTCTTGCATGGCATTTCAACCCACCGGGTGCCCCTCACATGGGGGTCTCTGGGAAGCAGGCGTCAAGAGTTTCAAGACGCATTTCTACAAAGCGGTTTCCTCCGTTAAACATACGTTCGAGGAATTTTCCACCCTCCTGTCCGAAATCGAAGCGTGCCTCAATTCGCGGCCTTTGTCTCCTATGTCAGAGGATGTGAGCGACTTGGCGGCACTTACTCCCGGTCATTTCCTGGTCGGGGGTCCACTACTTTCCATGGGGGAGCCATAGTCCAGAGAGGATGTGGAGTCCATCCGCAACCGCTGGCAACGGCTCAAGGCTCTCCATCAGCATTTCTGTGTGCGATGGAAAAACGAATATTTGAAGGAGTTGCATAAGCGGAATAAGTGGCAGTCACCCTCACGCGATCTCCAGATCGGTGACATGGTGGTCATCAGAGAGGAGAATATACCACCACAAGAGTGGCGCCTTGGGCGTGTGCTGACCGCTTGCCCAGGCGCTGATGAAAGGGTCCGTGTGGTAGACATCCAAACGTGTCGTGGTGTTTTCCGCCGACCAGTTGCAAAGCTGGTCCTCCTTCCAACGGGACCCACGCTCTGAGTCGCCCACTCTTCTCGCTACTGCCATCCACTATCCTGTGGTTTCCTCTTTCGGCTTATGCAAATCATACCGCGCCATGTTTTTCATTTAATCTATTGTTTCTTTTTTTTCTCTTCCATTTGTTTTTCGTTTTTTTTGTTTTCTTTTTTTTTCCTTTCATCCCATTACAGTTTCCCATGGCGTCCTCCAGAAGATCATCCTGCTCCCTCTCCGACGAAGTGTGCTTGCAAAGGCTCTTCTCGCCAACGCGCTCCATTTCGCCTCCAACAGCCGTCTCTTCGCCGAGACAAGTCGCCCCAATGGAGACGGAGCCCTCTCCTGCACCGGTGGCACCGGTTACTCTGCGTGGGGTTTCCGTGCCTCGCCGGGCCGCCCCCCAGCGGGGTGGGTATTGCCTCCCGGCACAAACTCGATCCGCTGGAGGGTGTGCCGCGGTGTCCATGCACTGCGCAAGTGTCCACGGTTTGCCCAGCTGACGCCAGAGAAGCGGCTCCGGGCAGTACTTGTCAATAAGTACTGTTCCAAATGCTTGGCTCATCAGCACTCCGGGGGCACTTGCCGCAGCGGTAGACGGTGCAGGCAATGTGGTAAGGACCACCACACCATGCTGCACGTGCGGGATCTCAGTCCCGAGCAACGGTTGGCGCGACAACCGAGGGACCGACGCGACCAACCGGCACCCACCAGAGGAGGACCATCGTCATCCCGGATGAACCGGCCCACTTCCCCCCACATCAGGCCCGTGCCTAGCCCCGCCATGACATTGACATCACTACTCCAGTGCAAGGGAGTGAGTACCCCACCTCCCCACCGCGGCGGTCTGGCTAGACACGGGGAAGACGGCCTTCGAAGCGCGAGTGCTCATGGATCCGTGCTGTCCAGTAAGCCGCATCCGCGAGTCGATGGCAGTGGCCATGGGCCTCTCCATCACTCGCGTGGGCGCAGAAGGAGTGTGCACGGCAACGTTGCGCTCCAAGACGTCACCCATGAGCCGCGAGGTCGTCTTCAAAACGGATCCGCAGCTCCAAACCACGACGCCCACCAGGACTGTCACACCAACCGGGCCCAGTTTTTTCAGCAACCTCGTGTTGGCTGACAAGGACTGGTTCCGCTCGGCATCGGTCTCGGCAGTCTTGGGGGCTGATGTGTACCCTGACGTCGTGCTACCGGGTATCCTCCCGGGCCAAGGCGGACTGCCTATGGCACAGAATTCCACGCTGGGCTGGATTCTGTCAGGCACGTGCTACTAGCAGTTTTCGTTTGCAATCCCAATATTGCAAGGGGGGGGAGAATGTTGATGCGAGCGCATTGCTAAGTGAGTGGCACACCTCCGTTCCGCCGACCGAAAAGCACTCAAAGCTTTTTCGCTCACTAGCAATGCGCTCCATGCGTAAGAATGCACTCAAGCTCCAGTGCTCTCAGCTTCTCTCACCCACAACTCACCACCGCTGAACCGCGCTCAGCATAGATCGACGAAATGCCGTCGGCATTTTTCTGAGAGTTAGTTCTGAACCACGTCTCTTTTACACCGGTTGCAAACACCCCCCAACTCTGTGCGTCTCACAAAACCCGAAAGTCTTGAAAATATAAAAAATATATATATAGTGAAAACCGCGAGTGTTCTTATTTCGGGAAGAAGGAAAATTCTGGTATTTCAGCGCCCCCACGACAACAATTGTTACATTGAAGAAGATATTTTGATTATAATAGAATTTATTATGGAAGATAAATTTAGAGGAAAACGATTAAAGAATGTGCGGAACTTTTATACTGAGCCTATAAGATTCTCTGACTTGGGTATTTATCTAGAAGATGCGGAGCCTTTATTTTCTGAAGAAATTTTTGAGTTAAATCAGTTAATTTGTAAAGCAGTCGCAATCCCATATTTAAAGGATATAATTATAAAGGCGTTACTTTACCTTATTGATGATTGAGGATATTGTCGAACTTTTATCTGTTTAACCCTAAATTATGTCATATGCATTATATAAAAGACCCAAGAATCAACAATCGGGTTGTGTATAGGCGATATCGGACAGCCCAGCCAGAAAAATTCAGCGATTGGAGTTTCGTAACAACGGTAAGTTAAAAAAAATATTTAAGACAGCTTTAGCTGTTATGTATTAAAACTGTTGTTTTTAGATAAGAAATCGTGCAAATGTGGATTATTTCGGATCTCACCGAAGTTCCTCACGAGGTGAGTGTCTAAGGTGAGGGCCTGCTGATCAGAGAGAGAACGGCGCTGCGTGCGTTTTATAGCATTATAAACTTGTGCCGGCAGGAAATGTATGTAACAGGTAGAAGAAGGAATCCGACCCTATAAAGTATATATATTCTTGACCAACGTCAACAGCCGAGACGATCTAGCCATATGAAGACGTATACGTAGACGGGATACAATGTACAGGACCAACGAACAAAGACGAAACTCGGCGTTAAAGGCAGCGAGACAGACAGATGTTGAAATGCGTCTATTAGAGATGGAACTGGATCAGGTTAACAAATTACAGGCTAGAAATAATCTTAGTAGGAGGATTATTGAACAGGTGCGCAACACCGGTGCGCGTCGGAGTGCCTGGTTATTGGCGCGACAAGCAGCATTTGACGCCTCAAGACGACTTAGTCAAAGAGTTAGCCAATATAGATCAAATATTGAAAATAGATTAGTAGAAAACCGTCGAAATACTGCCCATAATAGAGAGGAACGTGCGAATAGCCTTCAGGAAGATAATTCACGCAGACCCACCAGAATAGAAGCTCTGATAGAGAATTTTAATAGAGTTATCAAGCTGGGCCCCAACAAAATTTGCTTTTCATGTAAAGTTCTCTAGTCTCCTCATCAAGTAAGTAGGATATCTCGAACCATAATTGAAGACAATTATGAGTTTTCTGCGGAGATTTTTGATGTTGAGCGTCAGTTCCCTTCATCTAACGGTTGCTTACCTTTTTGCAAAACATGTTGCCGCAAAATAAGATCTAGACTAGATTTCCTTCAATTACCGGGTTGCCTTAAAGGCCTCACTTCATTAGGGGAACGACTCATTTCTCCTTGACTTCCTTTTATGATCATAAAGTCTTTAGGTCATGAGCGTCAAAGTGTAATTAATGGAGCTGTAGTTAATGTACCAATACCTATAACTAACATCGTTACTTCCCTCCGACGGGCTTTTCATAAAGTCGAGGTCGTACAGCTCCACCTCAAGCGTAGAATGGAATATAGATTTTATGGCCGAAACCATCAAACCCTTAAGAAAAGCTGACGCAATTAAGTATTTAGCTAATACTTTATACAAAACATAGTGTAGTAATAAATGAACAGTGGTTGTCTACTTATACAACTGAAACTGTTCCATTTATAGTATCTCATGCAAATGCAGAATTTGTGGAGGGACTTGAGGCAAGAATTGAAAATCCAGAACATCAGGATGATGCTGAGATAGAAAAGTTCAATCCTGGGGGTCAAGAAACACTGCTTGATAATAACCAGATAGACACCGCTACCATGCAGAGCATCACCCCGGCTCCAGGCGAAGGCCAACAACCCCTAGACATGATTCTCGATGCTGACTCGGAAGAGTTAGCATTTCCTGTAGTTTATGCTGGCAAAAAAAAGACCTTGTCGCCTTAGCTTTTCCACAATTGTATAATCTTAGCTTCGAAATGTAGACAGGAGAGGTTGTCGAATTGACAAATTATTATTCAATTATAAGAAGTTACAGCTGATCCAAATTCGTAGTAATATTACTATTTGCATAGGAAACAAAGCGCCTCACGTGCCATTACAGCCTCTAAAGCTCTCAATGATAAGCATATAGATAGTATATAGCCATGATGAAGGCTGTAGGGTCATGAAGGTTTTTCGAACGTCTCCTGCTCACTGGGACGCAGAAAAGAAAAAGGTAATGCCAATGATTCGGCAATTCGGTCTGCCAACCTTTTTCATCACTCTGTCAGCTGCTGAGACACGGTGGACGATTAGTTTTATTGAAGGAGAATGTAGATAGGCAGCAAGTTACAGAAGTAGAAGCTTCGAATTTTAGTTTTAGTCAAAAGGCTCGTTTGATTAGGTCAGATCCTGTAACTTGTGCTAGGTTTTTGCATTATAGATATCGTCAGGTTTCAACAATTATGAAGAGTGAGGGGGGCGTTTTCGAAAATCATCCCATTCTTATGTATTATTATTGGCGTGTTCATTACGATAGATGTTACTGATAATGAGTTAGCTCAGTATATTGAATATCAAAAGCACAATCACGGACATTCCTGTATGCGTTGTGTGAGGAGTAACTCTATTTGTCGCTTCGGTATTTTCCCATGCCACACACAGAAATTCTTCAACAATTGCCTGAAGATTCTGAAAACATTTCTCTTCATCACGAAAATTTGAAAAAAGTTCAATCTCTCCTAAATTTCTCTTTTGATTCTGACAATTTAAGCATATTTGAGAATTTCTTATCTCACCAACAATTGAACCTCAGCTCAGGACTATATGGATTGAGATCTGGCTTGAAAAAGCCCCAAATATTTCTGAAGAGAACATTTGCAGCCATTAAAGTTAACGCTCACAATAAACATATTCTCTCAATGCAAAGGGCCAATATGGATATTCAGTTCAGTGCCTACTGCAATTATTTAATTAATTATATAAACAAATCCCAAAGAAGAATCTCCAACCTAATGCGTGAAGCAGTGAATGAGATTCACAGGGGCAACTTCAGCATTAAACAAAAGCTGCAACAAATTGGCCACAAATTTATTTCCGGCGCACTGAGATTTCTGCTCAGGAAGCCACCTACTGTAGTCTAGTAATGCGTTTGTCTGAGACTAGCAACGCAAAGGTTTACTTAAATATCTCACGATCAGAGCACAGAGTTCGAATGCCCAAATCTAGACAATAGCTCCAAAATATCAGTGAGGATTCCACTGATATTTATGTTTTGGGAATGCTGGATCATATTCAGCGGCCAGATAGTCTCCTGTCAGTGAACACGTCAAGATGCAGATGACGGTGGTGATGGAGAAAACGAGGTCCAAGGAAACTCAATTCAGGCTCTTCGCGATGGTAGTGGCTTCATTAGGGAACGAACCAAACCAAGCAATTATTAGGTTTAGAAAGTTCAATCTGAATGCCGACACAGAGAACTATTTTAGGGAACTTTTAATGTTATATTTTCCGTGGAGGGATGAACAAGTAGATTTGCTTAGTGTTCATTGTGAAAGCGTGTATGCAGCCAACATAGAATTGGATTTAGATAGTTTAGATAATCATTTTAGGGCTTTGGCGATCCATGAAATAAATTCTCAACTAAATATTTTGAACTTAAATGCCGTTATTGTTCCAGAAGAAAGAAAGAAAAGAAGAAAGAAGAAGAAAGAAAGAAAATATTTTATGAGTATGTAGGAGGCGGCAACTATATAACAGTAGGCCAGGTTGTGACCCCTCCTCTGCACTATGGGCAAAAAGTCCCAAAGTGCGACATTTTTACATTTTTTTTGTGTTCGGTATTATTAAATTGACTTTATTTTTTTAAATAAAAAACTTCAAGAATACTGAAACATATTTTTAAAAAATTTTAGACTTCGCTGGTATTTTGTTATTCGTCCATGTTTAAAGACTATAATCTGGTGACTCTAAAAAAAGAATTTGGCGCGAAAGTGGATGATTTTTTCTGTGAGGTTTATCTTCAAATTGTAAATTAAACAAAAAAGCTTTGATATGGAATTTAATCGTCAAGGTATGTAAAATTAATTATTAGCACTAAATGTTTAGTACATGTGTTATATTGTCCAATAGTAGTGTGTTGTTGGTATGTTTTTAGGCCGCTGCTAACAAATGTATCTGTGTTTCTGTGGAGTGTAACTTGTGAGTCTAGGCCAGTCGAGGCAATTTTAAAGCTGAATGTTATTAACCAAACTGTTAACAATCAAATAGAGGTTAATATTTTTGCGCGATTTACGGCAGTACTCAATGTTGCAGTTGCAGTTACATTTTTCATTGAACGTTGCTTGATGTTTGGAGCGACAAGAACCGCCTACAAGCTGCTGTGCAGCAGTTTGTTTTGCAAAATATTAGTGAGGCTAAATTAAATGGTGTCCAGCAAAACATAATTAAAGATAAACTTAGGGTATTCTTTGGATTCATTACCACTAATTTGCCAAAATGCAACAGAATGCTCGACCGTTTCAAAGAAAAGCATGCGCAATGGATCGCTCGACATTCCACGCGAAAAATCTGATCGCAAACGCTTGACATACTATTGAGTCAGGACCAAGGTTAAGGCGAAAATTGGCAATTTGGCAATTTGTTCAATAAAAGTGAAGATTGCATGCCACTGTTGTGGCATGCAACTTCTACATTGATCAAAAAGTCGAAAACGGGTGACACTTCTCATATATTGCAAAAAGCATTGAATAGAGATAATATACATAGCTGGTATAACGAACCAATTTAAGCAGAAAGAGATGACAACAAAAGGTTCTGAAAATACTTTAGCCTTTTTAATTGAAAACAATTTAACTAAACGACAATACATTAATATAAAAGCCATAAGTAAGCTCCATGGATCCGATATTTATCCCCCTTATTCGGAGGTTACAAAAATGAAATTGAAATGCAGACCAGAACAAGATAAAATAACTTATTCTGAATCTAATTTATTGAATCATTCTGCTGACCGCATATTTGAAATGCAGAAAGACGTAATTGCTCATTCGCAAGCAACGCATTGTAAATTAATTGTCAGCTACGGGTTTGATGGCTCAACAGGACAAAGTTTATATAAACAGCGATTTCACACGGAGAAGTCTGTTGGATTAGATCAGTCACTGTTTGCAACCACAATAATTCCCTTTAAATTAATAGATTCCAAAAATCAAATTATTTGGTTAAATCCATCTCCTCAATTGGCCAGATTCTGCCGATCCCTTAAAATGGAATTTATTAGGGAAACAACTGAACTTATAAAAAATTAAAAAACAAACTTGGGCGAGCAAATAAAAAACCTTGATGACCACACCTACACTTGCGGAAAGCAAAAAATAATAGTAAAATATGAAGCACATTTGACTTTAATAGATGGCAAAGTTTTAAATATGTTAACTGGTACAAATTCATGCCAATCCTGCCCATTATGTGGTGCTAAGCCCAATACACTTTTGATGTCGAAAAAGTCGAAAAACTTTCATTCATATACCATATATGGAATAAGTCCTTTACATGTGTGGATACGTTTCTTCGAGTTCGTGTTAAAAGTATCATACAGAATGGAGCAAAAACAAGTATGAAAGTTACAGTCGAGTGTGCTCGGCCAAAGCACCTACGACCCTTAGAAAGTAGGCGTTTTTGCCTATACAAAAGTTTTTATACACGCTACCCATAGGGTAGAAGGGTATTATAACGTTGTGCCCACAGGAATTGTATGTAACAGCTAGAAGGAGGCATCTCCGACCCTATAAAGTATATATATTCTTGATCAGCGTCAACAGCCGAGACGATCTAGCCATGCCCGTCTGTGTGTCTGTCCGTCCGTCCGTATGAACACCTAGATCTCAGAGACTATAAGAGATAGAGCTATAATTTTTTTTCGACAGCCTTTGTTGTTTGCTCGCAGATCAAGTTTGTTTAAAATTTTTGCCACACCCACTTCCGCTCCCGCAAATCAAAAAAATCGAATAACAAGCGTAATTTTAAAGCTAGAGTTGCGAAAACGCCCCAAATATTTTTGAAGAGAACATTTGTAGCCATTAAAGTTAACACTCACAATAAACATATTCTCTCAATGCAAAGGGCCAATATGGATATTCAGTTCAGTGCCTACTGCAATTACTTAATTAATTATATAAACAAATCCCAAAGAAGAATCTCCAACTTAATGCGTGAAGCAGTGAATGAGATTCACAGGGGCAACTTCAGCATTAAACAAAAGCTGCAACAAATTGGCCACAAATTTATTTCCGGCGCACTGAGATTTCTGCTCAGGAAGCCACCTACTGTAGTCTAGTAATGCGTTTGTCTGAGACTAGCAACGCAAAGGTTTACTTAAATTTCTCACGATCAGAGCACAGAGTTCGAATGCTCAAATCTAGACAATAGCTCCAAAATTTTAAATAAAAAACTTCAAGAATACTGAAACATATTTTTAAAAAATTTTAGACTTCGCTGGTATTTTGTTATTCGTCCATGTTTAAAGACTATAATCTGGTGACTCTAAAAAAAGAATTTGGCGCGAAAGTGGATGATTTTTTCTGTGAGGTTTATCTTCAAATTGTAAATTAAACAAAAAAGCTTTGATATGGAATTTAATCGTCAAAATATGTAAAATTAATTATTAGCACTAAATGTTTATTACATGTGTTATATTGTTCAATAGTACAGTGTGTTGTTGGTATGTTTTTAGGCCGCTGCTAACAAATGTATCTGTGTTTCTGTGGAGTGTAACTTGTGAGTCTAGGCCAGTCGAGGCAATTTTAAAGCTGAATGTTATTAACCAAACTGTTAACAATCAAATAGTGGTTAATATTTTTGCGTGATTTACGGCAATACTCAATGTTGAAGTTGCAGTTACATTTTTCATTGAACGTTGCTTGATGTTTGGAGCGACAAGAACCGCCTACAAGCTGCTGTGCATCAGTTTGTTTTGCAAAATATTAGTCTGCACCGGTCACTCCGCGCGGGCCCAGGAGCCGACGCGACCACCCGGCACCCTCCAGAGGAGAACTACCACGGACGTCCCATGTCAACGTTTCCCAGGCCGGCATCCACAGGCCCATTGACCCACGCACCAGGCCCGTGCCTAGCCCCGCCATACCACTGACGGCACTTTCCAGTGCAAAGGAGTGAGTATACTCCCCACCGCGGCGGTCAGGGACGGTTTTTGGATCCGTGTTGTCCCGTAAGCCGCATCAGCGAGTCGATGCCAGGGACCTTGGGCCTCACCATCACTCGCATGGGCGCTGAAGGAGTCTGCACGGCGTCGTTGCGCTCCAAGACATCACCTTCTCTATCTCTCCTGATATTGTCCTGCCGGGTGTCCTCCCAAGTTTGATATTTTTTGCAATCCCAATATTGCAAGGGGGGGAGAATGTTGATGCGAGCGCATTGTAGGTAAGTGGCACACTATCCGCCGACCAAAAAGCACTCGATGCTTTTCGCTCACCCGCAATGCGCTCACGCGTAAGAAAGCACTCAAGATCCAGTGCGCTCAACTTCTCTCTCTCCCACAACTCTCCACCGCATAGCCGAGCTTTGCAAGGGCTCGGCGCTTGATCTGCAAAATGCCGTCCGCATTTTGCCCTTCCAGTATCGATCTACGTTTGTTCAATAGCGGTCACCCCCAATAACCCAACTCTGTGCGTTTCTTTTGTCCAATAACCCGAAAGTTTAAATATACATATGTATGAAATATAAAACGCGAGTGGTTTTATTTAACTACGGGAAAGGGAAACTCTGGAAACTATCTATCTATCTCTAGGAAAAGCTCATAGAGAGCAAAAACCCTATTAATCAATCAATTTTTTTTTGTATTCTACGTATTTTTTTTGTTTTATTTTTACATGTGAATCTAATGCCATTGCTATAAAAATAATAAACTAATAATTAATTTATTCAATACTGAATTAAGAAATAATGATTAGACACGAAGTAGTTAACCTATTTCTCTTTTCTTTAGAAGTAGCATCCGCCATTCAGCATCCGCCGAAGTGCCAATAGGGAAGCAATACTGGCAAACTATAATACATATCTCAGCCTTAAACGCTGAAGCATATTAGTAGTTGCAATATTTCAAATTTTTCTGATTCATGAAAATTTGGTTGCGATCAAATAATCGAAGTTATTTATGAAATACTTTTGTATGAGCAAAAAGGCCTACTTACTAGGGTTCTCTACTCTATAGTATATCTTGAATTTATTACTATGTAAATATTCAAAATATACCATTTGGCATATTTTCGGAATATCATTTTGGTATATTTTGGGAATAATACCGCACTATTTTGGTTTCATTCAAAAAGGGAAACAGGTATCTCACAGTCGAGCACACTCGCCTGTAGCTTTCTTACTTGTTTACTTTAAATTCTTTGCATTCTCAACTCAAAAGTGTTCTTTTGTTCTTCAATGTCAAATTTCTGTGGCGTAATTGCAGGTTTGTTTATATAAATGTAATACGTAAACAGCAAATTTTATTAATTTGCACATTACAATTCTCAAGTGGTTCTAGATTGTGTAATGGGCCGCTTGTCGTAGCTGAAATTGACTAAGCCTAAAAGTATGCAACATTTTTTTTCTTCTTTTTCTGCACACCTACATATTTCTATCTATTATTTATTATATTATTTATTTATATGTTTATTGTCCTAGTTAATTTGTATTATTTAATTTGTTTAGTTGTATAAAATTATTTGTAGTCTGAGAAAATGGTACTAAATGTCTTGTCATGTTTTGTACTGAGAGGCGGAGCTTTATTTAGCAATGAGTCTGAAAGCTCCAAAAATAGCGCCATCTATTGGTGGACCACGATACTTGCAAGCGTGAGTTAGTAAATCAGCTGATCGTGTTAAGTCCACACCAAAATAGACAAGCGATTACCTTTTTGAGTAGGATTAATTGTCAAAATTTCTGGAAAAAAAGTTTTTGTTGTTGGTTTTGGCTGGAAGAAAAATGGTTGGCAGGTTATGTGCCGAACCTGAAAAAATGTGTTAAAGTGCATGTGTTTTAAAAAGTATATATCTCAGTGAAGTGGTTGGCGAAGCCTGATGCAGATATCTTACTTGTACTGCAATGTATAATTGTTATACTGTTACATTAATGGTATTTGTTCTCGCAAAAGTGCACCTTTGCCGTCAACCCAACACATGCAATAGATGGTTGTCCACTGCAGGATTTTGTCCTCCCATACCAAGTGCCGTTTTCCAGATTAGGGTAAATATTTGTTGAACGTATGTTTAGTTTTTCGTTGTTCTAAGTTTAGTTTTGTCTATTTATTTTTAGATTCGGCACTTAGTCATATTGAATATAAAACCCAGTATGCAAACTCAAATCTAATAACTTAGTCATAATTTATATAAAACCCGGTATTAAACTGCATCTAATGATCCAGTCATAAGTTATATAAAAACCAGTGCGTAATTTGTAACAACCCAGATTGAAACGCCGTATTAATCTAAATAAGACGCCGTAATTTATCATAACCCAATATCCAAATTGGTATGCGGTCCAATTTTAAATTCGTTTTGCTGAAAATTCACCACACACCAATGAGGGATTAACGGCCATCCACCCAAAGCTCCACGTCACAGCTGTGCTGGCCAGATCAGCTGTCTGTACAAAACAAACAGATGAGCTGTTGCTATCTTATTGTTCGTTGTAATATTGTTAGTTTAGATTGTTTAGTGTGTTAAGTGAATGTTTGTAAGTGCTGTAAGTGTATTATGATGTGGCGAGAAAATTGAAAACAATCACTTTTCTTCGGCCGCCTAGTACAAATACCACTGTTTAATTTTTCAAGACCACAATGGCAAACACTTAAGAGTGCATATAAGGCAACAGAAATAGGCAAGATTTCATTGTATAATTGTATTTACTTGTATTGTATTTACCTACATACGTGTGTATGTATGTATGTTTGTTTGATCGTCTTACATAGCAAGTAGCTTGCATGCATGCGCAAAAGCTCGGAAATTATTATCTCTCCACAGCTACACCACAGACAGGCACCAACACAAGGAAAGATCTTTCTGCGTGGGAGTCGCGACTGTATGTAAGTCTGATTCATTCTAACTAATTGATTTCTTATGAGCTAGAGCTAAAGCTTTCGTTTGCTTGTGGTCCCTCTGACCATAGCGCTGCTACAGCTGTTTGCAGTCCCAGAGGTCAATGACCTTGCGAGACTGGCAATAGCAAGTCATTTATTTGACAGCCATCAGCTGATCCACATTGAATTTCAATATAATGTTTGCCTATATTCTAAATGCTAGCAATGCATTCTAAATGAACCAAAATTAGTTAATTTTTACTATCATTTTAGTTTCACTTTATTTTATTTCCATTTAATACTTCCAAAATAATTATTTATATTATAATTATGCTAGAACATATTTTATATTTATAGGTCAATTATTTTTAGTATTTATTCATTTATTTTTTCCTTTTTTTGCCTTAGTTAATTAATTCCGCCTCATACACACTTACTATGTTTGTCCGTTAATTTATTTATTTATTTATTTTTCTTGTCATTTTTTTTGTCAATTAATAATGTTGTTATTACTCAAATTATTTTTGCTATCTGTTAATAAATTAAGTATGTCCGCTTAATTGTTTACTTTTATTTGGAACCATGCCTAACCAAGCAGGAGTAGGTTAGCCGAACCACTGTCTTTTAGGGATCCTGCCAACATTTAGTTTTTGGCAATGAATGCAGGATCTTGGTAGGGTGGGCGTCTGCACACAATAACAGCTGTGTTGCATGAGAGAGTGGTCCGTCTTCTTTGTTAACCTACCCTCCTCTCCTTCCCTTTCTCTTCTCTTTCATTATTGTTTAATGTAACCTTTCCATTACACTCCTTCTTTTCTGTCTTCCCATATGTACGCGAATTTTAAATGTATTATTATTATAAGTGGTGCGACCTATTAGTTGGCCCTTTCCTTGAACCCCATGCTATCTGAGCAAAGCCCGGAGAAGCCAGCGCGTACGCCACACTAATAAACCTGACACCAGCACCAGACGAATACATCCTTGGTGATTCGTTACAATTGTCAATGAAGGAATGGTTTGAAAAGTGGTAAATATCTATAAATAATTTATGTACATATGTATGCAGTGCTGCCAATTGGGATATTTTCCCGTCGAATCTGGCTTTTTTTTAAGTCTAACTGCGGTAAAAATTTATGAATTGTGAAAAGCTTTTCTGGCTTTTTCTACCCGCTACCCAAAGGGTAGAAGGGTATTATAACTTTGTGCCGGCAGGAAATGTACTATGTATGTTACAGGTAGACGGAGGCTTCTCAGACCCTATAAAGTATATATATTCTTAATCAGCGTCAACAGCCGAGACGACCTAGCCATGTCCGTCTGTCTGCCTGTCCGCCAGTCCGTCCGTCCGCATAAAACACTGGATCTCAGAGACTTTAAGAGATAGAGCCGCTGCGATTTATTCGCGCAGCTTCCGCTGCGGATTATTCGCGCCGCGATTTTTTCGCGTCGCTGCCGCTGCGATTTATTCGCGCCGCGATTTATTCGCGCCGCTACCGCTGCGATTTATTCCCGCAGCGATTTATTCACGCTGCTGCCTCCGCGATATATTCGCGCCGCGAATTATTTGCGCAGCGATTTATTTAAGTTGCCTACTGTGGCCATCCAAATATTGTGTTTGCTCTGGTCATACGCGGAAATAGCCAGGTTAACTTAATTAAATCTAAATTAAGGAATGCATTCTAAGCATAGGGTAAAGTGTTAAATTCAAGCAAAAGATATACTCTATTTATTTTTATTTTAATATAGAGAAACGGATTGCGAGTGATGGGAAAATGCTGCGTCGAATATGAAGTGACTGTAAATATCTGCAGATGATACATACATTTGTTTCAGCTTTTTTTTTGGATTTTTTTTTACAATTTTTTTTAAACTTTTTTCTCCATTATTTAAAACAGCTTTTTTGTTGGTCAAAAGTTGGCAGCACTCTACATATATGATTAATGATTATTGTATTGTGGTGTATTGTATTGTATCGCGGTACAATTTTCGCGATTTTATTGCTAGGTTTTTTTTTTATATATTCTTTATTTATTTACAATCTATCTATCTAAAGATAATAAGTAAATTCAATGACGAAGAGAATGATAGAAAACTTTTAATTTTTTTACATGTAGAGGTTATTTACAAAAAATTGTATTTACTACGACTCTTTGGGTAGCCTAAAGGGGTGATCGAAGGGGGTGGTGCCTTTTCAGCCGTCGGCGATGTTGGCTATTGTCAAGCAGGTTAATGGCCAGTGGGTTACAGTGTTGATCCAATTTCTCCTGATACTTCAAAGCGTAACTTTTAACTTCTTCAGTTACACTCGGAATCTCAAGGTCCTTGTGTATGACCTGGTTTCTTACATAGTAAGGTGCTTTGGCTAGTATTCGCAGAGTAATGTTTTGTTAATGTTAGAAGTTGAGGCTGTGCCCCAAAGCTGAATCCCGGCTTTAGTATCACTTTGTACAGCAAGACTTTGTTTCTAAGGCTCAGTTGGGATCTGTAGCCCAGCAGCCACTTCATTTTTCGAAGTTTCAGACTCAGCTGTTTTCTTTTGTTTTTGATGTCATCTGCCCAGGTTAGTCTTCTGTCAAGTGTTAAGCCGATATATTTAACTGTTTTAACTACAGGCAGTGTAGTACCATTCAGTTGGACTTCTGGCCAGCTTTTAGGGCGGGTGGCGAATATTATATGCCACGGTTCCATTGCTATTTATTTTAAAAAATTCCAAAATTTTTTTGCGCGCAAAACATTTGCGACCGTCAAAGTTGTCAGGTGAAATAAATAAAATTAAAATTAATTGACCGATTAAATAGTAAACTATCTATAAAAATTTATCTTACCTTTGCTTTAACTGGATGATAAGCTCTAGTACAAAGTCAGTACAATGGTGACGGATAATATTCTCTGTCGTGTCATCAATTTTATGTTTAATCGTTTTTAAATGATACTCAAACTCGTACCCCAAGTACAGATTCCGTTTCATGATTGGTTCAATTTCGTCATTAAAAATATTCACGTCGGCGTCAAAAGGAATTATTTTGACTTTCAGCATATCTATCCCAAGTATTAGTTAGGTATCCTAGCAATTTAGTCGGATTGAAATTTTTCGACTGAAAGTTCTTATTTATACGCTGCATATCATCAAGAATTGGTTTTAAGAATACAAAATATAAATAGTAGGTGTCGTTAAACAAATCGCTTAAAATTGAAGCTTTCGGGCATGCTCCGGTTTCACTTTCGGTTTTCGTTTTTGTTTTCACTTTCACAAGATTCTTTCGAATTGCAAAACGAGAAAATTTGTCTTGCCGAAATAGAAACTATATTAAATCGGATCTTATTTGCAAAAGGAAAAAAGTAGTTGACTCATTGGTTTATTCTCGTTCTTTTAAGATCGCCAGAAGATCAATTAGACTTGTTATTTTTTTTTAAACGACTAATTTCTGACCCCACCTCAAATTTGGAAATACAGTTTTGGCGTCGGCAACAACAATTTTCGTTTTGGTGAGCGACCGATAAGTCCGACACCATGAGTTATCGCCTAAGCTGCCATACATTACAAGAAATAAGAAAGCTACGTTAATTCATTAATTTTAATTAAACATTAATGCAAATACCAGTACTTTTTCAATTATACAAATTAATTAGCGGCAAACAGGTTATAGCTATTAGTCGCGGAAAATCCTCATAGACGGCGACAAATCATGTAATGCTCCTATGGGGCATCACTGTTCAGAATATAGAAGCAGCACTATGCTCTATCCCTCTGAACGGCTCATGGGTCCCTGTTAGCCCATGCTAACAATTTTGGCGCGGCCCTATGGGGCAGCACCGGTAGGAGACGTGTCGATCCTCTGCTCGACTGCTTTTCACTTTTCGAATTAGTCCAAGTTAGCCGATGCTAACAATTTTAGTGCGGCCCAATGGGGCAGCACCGGTAGGAACAGTGGCAATCTTCTGCTATGGCACTAATTCGCTTGCTGAGTTGTATTCCAGTTAGCCGATGCTAACAATTTGAGTGCGGCCCAATGGGGCAGCACCGGTAGGAACAGTGGCAATCTTCTTTGCTTTTCAGCTTATGTATATGCCCACTGTAACTCCAGCAGCAGCTTTGCGCGCCGATAATGCGCAGGTGAAAATACTATGTGACGGTGGCCAAACTGTTTAAACGCTTTCTAAACGTTTATAAACCCACGCCGCGCTAACTTGCAAATGCCTAAAAACATTTCTTATTAGAAATATGTATATGCCTATGTAACCTACGTACCTAATAATTATCCAAACAATACTCTGGTGGCTATGTCCACGCAGATGGAGAAAATTTTCCTTCGATAAAATTCAGCGCTGGATTTGCTGAGTTTTTATACATACATAAATTTGCATAAATAAATTTGCAAAAATGGTCCACGCGCCTTGGTACCATAAACGGAAAAGAAAAATTTCTTCTTCTTCCAATGTCTCTTCGATATTCGAATATTGAGCTTACACAGAGTTGATCTCAATTATTCGATCAATCTCTGTAATTTATTTGTGTGAATGGTAAATTACTGTCAAGGGCTGCTAACTCGACTAAGTGATATGTAATATGCGATTAATCGATATTAGTCAGCTGGATATGCTTATATATCGTGAAATGGCCAGAATTTGCAAATGCAAATTTAAAATTTAAATTGCACCCTCACAATGTTTGTGCAGCATGTTGGGATCAAATTCTGGCTCATAATTAAGAACAGAACGATGATCCTAACGATCCTGACAGTGGTGAACCAAAATGTCCAACGTGTAAAAAAGTTGTTAAAGAAACTATCCGTAATGTTTATATAAGTTAAGACAAACAAACGGTCTGAGTTCGCTGACCGAATACGACACTGGCCAAATAGCTGAATAAGCATTTGACCGGATGTCGTTGCATAGCCGGCAACCACGACATATTTGCGTGGCCGCTATGAAACGATCTCGTAACCATAAGTTGCGGGATTGTCTTGTTTGATTTTATGTATATTCGATTTTGAACAGAGGCACTTCGGCCCTGTTAATAAATAATCATTAAAATAAAACTCCGCCTTTTAATTATACGAAAAGTTTCTAAATTTCAGGCGTAAAAGTCATCGACTAATTTATTGATATAAATCAAATTAAATAATTGATATAAATCAAATCAAATAATTGGCGCCCAACTAGTGGTAATTTTAATTACCCACGAGTGTTTTAATATCGCGTTATCAAAACAAAAAATAACAGCAAACGCAAAAATAAAAACCAAAGTGACAACAATAAAAACAAAAAACAACAGCAAACGCTAAAAGTAAAAACCAAAGTGACAACAATAAAAACAAAGAAAAACAAAAAACAACAGCAAACGCTAAAAAAAAAAAAAAAAACAACGACAACTACAAACCAGTGACTGCTGCGCGGGAAGCCTACCCCATTATAATAACAACAAACCAGTGACTGCTGCGCGGGAAATATACCCTTTCCTACCCTATAAAATTCTCGTAACAAGTCATGTAAGTGGAGTTCCTTTTTTAGCAAAGTTTTTAAGTCTGCTAAGCAAATCAAACTAATCAAAAAGTTAAACTGCTTCATTAAATTTTGCAACTTGGAATTAAAAAACATTTTTAAGTAAGAACTGTGTTTATTTCTTTTTGCCACATTGTGTTTACAAAAAAAGTTTTAACTTTGCATCATTTGTAATTCGACCCGTTGAATTTTTTTTGTTGTTTTTGCGCTCAGTCGCCTACTCATGAGTTTGATTGTTTTCATTTTCCGTACCCATTCAACGTTCGGGCCGATGAGCTCGCCGTTTTCAAGCTACAGAACCCCTCAGCAACATTGCACCGATTCAGAGTCAGACTCTGATAGCCATACTAGAGTTCTTAGGACAGAATTGTAAAGAGCAAGCGTATTCTTGTTGCTTCTTCACCAAACATGGACCCAGAACAACTTAGAACAGTGGTTGAGGCAGCGATAATTTGAGCACCCCTGCCTTATATAGTATTTATATGATTGTAAATATCTTATCTTTTGATTTTAATGAAGCTAGATATTTTATATACATTTAATACTCACTTATATATACATTTTGTTGTTTCCACAGAATTACACATTAGTTATTTCCACCTTAGCGACCGCTCCTAAAATGAACTTAGTGGCAAAGTCTACTCACTTAACTGTCAAAATTTAGAAAAAATTGCACATCACAACCGTTGCGCTTAACGGCCACTTCTAAAAAACACTTCGTCTCGAAATTGACCCACTTAAGGGTCACACAAGAACGTAACGCATTTAGTGGCATTGTTTACTCACTTTACTGAAACAGAAGATGGAAAGAATTTCATAGAAATACACAGAAATATGATGTTGCTACACCTATTTTTATGAACACTATTTTGGCCGTTAAACGAATTAAGCTTATTTACCTTTTATTAACTTTGTTTATTCTCTTCTCTGTCTGCTTGTGCTGGACAGAACAATGCGGATGAGAACATCAGTTGCTATGAGATGTCGCGCGATCAGTATCAGATGTTCATCAATCTGGTGCAGTACTATCAGATGGAGAGACGCTGGTCCATCAAACGCCTCCTGCTTCAGACCTTCACAGCTGCCTGTCATCTTGATCACATTATCGTCGACATTCTGCTAACTTCACTGCTGCCACTCGAGATTGTAAGTTGCACATTTTATTCATGTATGTATATTTGCTTTGCAGTGATCTAATTTGTGGACAAAATTGAATTTCTTAAGGTCAAAGACATGAAGGCACACTTTGCCGATCTGGATCTGTTTAAGCAGCTGGTCAAGATGCTAACCATAATATTCTCGTTGGGCCAGCTGATGCCTGTGAATCATCAAGGTGAGCAAATTGCATTTTAAAGCAGCTTTTAATGGGAATTACTAGGTTATTTAGGGAAATTCTTTGTGACATTTCATTTAATTTGGAAAACAATCAACTAATTCGTTTGTCTTGACAAACTTCTTAAACATTGACTAACTAAACTATCATAATTTGCTTTAATCGACTTATAAATATCGTGCTTTAAAGATATTAAAACACTTATTGCAAGTTTGGCAAGCATTAAAGCATAAAGTGTTGTAGCTCTTTGCTTTTGTTTGTTAGTAAATTCTGAACTTCCCTTCTCTGCGATTCTCAAATTGTTAACGTAATACGTAGCTGTGATTTTGACTGTTTAACTTGAAAGTTACAAATTTGTATGTGGCTAATTCACAGACAAAATTTGTCACGTGATATTTACAGTAAAAAAACATAAACTGAAAAAATTTTAAAAATAAGTAAAGGTGATTCTTATACCTCTGGATTAACACTATATTTAGAGCTAAGATTGATTTTAGGAACTTTTTTTATTTTACTTTAAAATACATAAATTCATTATTTTTTTGCGTTCATTTCGATAATATTTGCAATTATCTTTAAACAGAAAAATAAGGCCAAAATTATTTTTGGCTCTAATAAAAGTGCTAATCAAGAGCTATAGGATTTATGTTTACTTAAAATAAAAATAACGATATTTTCGTCAGAGAATTTCTCATATATATAATCATAAAGTGTTGGATATAGATTAGAACATTTTCAATTATTTTATTCACTTGGATATCTAATAATTTGTTCTTAACTTTTGCAGATTATTAGGGCGTGCACTTTGCCAGCTTTTTGCTTGAAATAGTCGAGGGCAACAACCTGGAGGTGCTGGTGGATATGGTGATTGCTCTGATACTGGTATTCAATCAGCAGTTTAGCGAGCATGCGGTGAATGTGATCATCGAAGCCATGCAGAATCGGCCCACAGCCAAAGTGTTCACCGAGAAGCTCTTGTTGCTGCTCAATCGAGAAGGTAAAGCCAAACAATGTGTACTTTATTTTGTGATTAATACTATATACTATAATACTATAATACTTAGATGATCCAACGCGACTGCTGAAGCATCACAATGAGCACATGAACACGGTGCTGCGCATGTTTATTGACATCTTCAGTCATCCGGATACGGCTGGCATGTTTTATACAAACCATATCAATGACTTCATCGATATTGTGGTGCGTCAACTTTCCGATCTGGATGCGGGCAATGTGTTAAGTAATAATATATGTATTATATAATTATCTTACTAATAATCTGGGTGTTAGTTACGTCCGTGCTATTTGGAGCTCTGTCGTCGCATTTTGCGCAACACAAACTATCAGGACCATCAGCATCGCAAGCACGATCTCATGAAGATCTTTATGCGCAGCTTTTGCGAGGAGACCGAATGCAGTGCATCCGAACAGTAGTTAGTGCGCGAAATTGCCAACGAATTTCCCCAATTGTTTAAAGACAGAGCCAGAATCTAGAATTGCAAACACAAAAAACACAACTCCTAAAACCAACTAAAACCAAAATAAATACCAATCTAAAGCGTTGCTAGTGAGGCTACCAAAGCGAGCCAACCAAAAATATTTTCAATTTTAAATTGTATAGTTTACAAAACTGAGAAATCAACAGCAGCTAAATAACTTTTCGGATAGCCTTAAACAAATGAATCAACTGCTCGCTATCTCTATCTAATCAAATCAATAACAAGAAATGAAAATGCAAAACAAACAAACTTTTCGACAAATGCAATTTTATATAATATGTGTTTATTAATTTGTAAGACGTTTTTAATTGATATTAAAGTTTATAAACATATTAAGTTTATTGTTAAACGATAAAACAAAAAATCCCCAACTAAAAAAAAATAAATGTTAAATTGAATTGAAACAGAAAAAACACAAAACAAAAAAATGTACAAAAGAATTTTTAACAACAAGTTTATCAAGAAAACAAACAATAACAAGCAACAACAATAAAGCAAAAATGCTCACGAAAAAAAAAGAATTAACTTAACTAAATGCAGAAAAGAAGTTAATAAGCCGCACATTTCAAAGATCAAATATACGAAAAAAAATGATATTCTCAAATTGCAAACAACAAGAACAAAAGTGAAAGCAAAATGATATATTCTTTTTAACAACAAGTTTATCAAGAAAACAAACAATAACAAGCAACAACAATATAGCAAAAATGCTCACGAAAAAAAAAACGAATTAACCGAGGGGGACTAACTGCAGATGGTCGACGATCAGATGGTCATATCGGGCGAAGAGCAAATCGATAAAGTAATTGAGCCCTTCAAGTGCGACGAATGCATCAAGGAACAACAGAAATATGTAAACAGAAATATGTAAAATTATAAGGAAACTTTTCAATTAAAAAATTATTAATAAATTGAAATATTATTAGAATAATTAACAAAATTTATATGAGTAGCAAATGTCAGAAGAAACAATAAAAATTTCCTCCAGCTCTCTGCCGGCTGACGGATGAGTCCTTATCAACAACATACTAGAACCACTTGAGAATTGCAACAGACGAATAAGTAAAATTTACTATTTACGTTTTTAATTTGTGTAAACAAACCTGCCATACAATTTTGTAATTGGAGAACGAAATATTGCATTCTTTGAAGCTGATCATGCCATTAACATAAACAAGTTAGAAAGCTACAGTCGAGTGTGCTCGACTGTGAGATACCCGCTACCCATTTTGAATAAAAGCAAAATATTGCGGTATTATTTTCAAAATATACCGAAAATACTAAAAATATACCCAATGGAACGGACAGACAACCAAACGGATAGACGGACATGGCTAGATCGTCTCGGCTGTTGACGCTGATCAAAAATATATATACTTCATAGGGTCGGAGATGCCTCCCTCTACCTGTTACATACATTTCCTGTCGGCACAAAATTATAATACCCTTCTATCCTATGGGTAGCGGGTATAAAAACAAACACGCAAAAAATTTGGCATCGCCAATGCGGCGCACAACTAACCGAGTACTCGGTGGCGAAACTCATTCTTGCATTGCTTCGCCGTTCGGATACGGTAAATTTTCTACTCATGGCTTCACCACATTTGCCAAATCCGTTTTACACAATCCAATTCCAATATAATTACCAATGGGAAGTTGGAGGATTTTTAATTTTTCCAGTAGGATATTTGTAAGGCTTTGAGCGTCTCCACTTTCAATTGAAATTAAGGACAAAAATGTCGAAGTTATGTCCAAAAAATGTATATATCTAAAAAATTATAGCAACTCCTAAAAATATTTAAATAAATGAATATGGTTTAATTATATAAATATCGAATTGCATCTTACCGATATTTGCATCAAAAAGCAGGCTGTATTTTTCGCCTCCAATGTAATTTCTTAGGCCCTCATTGAAGTTGACTGCTAGCACGTTTTTAATTATATTGGTGCACTTAGTCCTATGCAGCCTCAAATCTTTGGCGTCAAAATGACTACTGCATAATTTGCTGAGGTGGCCAACTGGATTTGTGGCAGCATGCTGAGCAACAAACATTTGTTGGTATCGGCTTAAAATTAATTTTATTTGCCTTTGCATAAGGCTGCGCATTTTGTATGTGTTTTTTCGTCACCCAATGTGCACGGATCTGGTAAATTTTCGGGTTTATACTGCATTTGCAGTATGCCAGATCCGGCTGATTAAGCCATGAATCACGGAACTTTTGTTTGCAAACTTCTTTAAGAATCTTTCCCGCACAAATTTCACAATAAAAGTAACAACTGATAGCAATGTATATCGATATATACGATTTACGATTTCAACAGGGTTGCATTAATTTAAAAGTGCTGCTATCAATATAAAAGTAATGTACATTTGGATTACTTTTCAGCACTTTACACAAAAATAAAAAGCGGATAAAACAGATAAAAGGTTAGAGGATGTTTTAAATTTTTTCCGGCTAACGCAGTCGAAAACCGGACAGATCTGTCCGGAAAAAAGATAAAACGGCAATACTGGTCGCTATGTACATTTTGTGCCACAATTGTGGGCAGATCAAGTTTGTTTCAAATTGTTGCCACTCCCACTTCCGCCCCCGCAAATCAACAAAATCGAATAACAAGCGTAATTTTAAAGCTACGAATTATGGTATATACAATAACAACTACAGTAGTTGTAATTCCTGAAAATTTGGTGGCGATCAGATAAAAACAAGTAAGAAAGTTACAGTCGAGTGTGTTCGACTGTGAGATACCATTTTTAATAGACAAAATATTGCGGTATTATTTTAAAAACATACCGAAAATACTAAAAAATACAAAAAATATACCAAATGGTATGTTTGGTATATCGATATATTACACCATTCAAAATATACCATAGACGGCACAATGGACCAGATTATCGGCCAAAGCAACTAAGAGCCCTAGTAAGTAGGCGTTTTTGCCCATTTGGACGTTGACGTACTAACGGCAGTACCATCAAGTGGCCCAGCGATACCAAGCACGGGCTTGTTGACGCGCGGACAAAACAAAATAAATTTGTGAACAGCATGCATTAAACGAAAGCCGCGAATAAATATTAAAAGACGCTGGACAGCTAATTAAATTAAATTAAAAATATGTTAGAATATATGTAAAATAAGATAAATAACAATTAAATACTCGATAAATAAGCTAATAATAAGGTTTTAAGCATAGGAATAGATTTACTAGAGCTAACTACGTTATTGAGATTATTATAGTTCACACACAGAATACGGAAGGGATTATGGCAAGCAAAGTTAGTAGATCTACGTGAAATGAGAAGAGGAAGAAAATTCCTAGTGATCCTAACAGGAACTGCAAAACTAATTTGACTTAACAGCTCCAAAGAGTCTATTTCACCATTAATTAGTCTTTGTATAACAAAGCATCTTGCATAGTTCTACGGTAAGAAAGAGAAGGAAGGTTTAGTAATAAAAGTCTACTGCGATACGGTGGTAATCTAATATTAGGATTCCAATTTAAACTACGAAGAGCAAATAATAAGAATTGTTTCTGCACCGATTCAATCCTATCTTGATAAACCGTATACTGGGGATTCCAGACAAGAGATCCGTACTCAAGGATAGGACGAACCAGTGAGACGTATAAAGTCTTAGTAATATAGGGATCATTGAACTCTTTCGACCAGCGTTTTATAAATCCCAGAACACCCATGACCCTATTTACAGTAGACAGAATATGTTTATCAAATTTTAGTTTTGCATCAAGCAGAACCCCTAAGTCATTCACACCTTCAATTCGCTCAAGAGGAGTATCGTATAACACATAGTAATTTAACTGGGAAGAACCCCTACAAAAGGTCATAAACTTACACTTATTGCAGTTGAGATGTAACATATTTACTCTGCACCAAGATTCTAGACGATTAAGGTCACATTGTAACAGTGAGCTCGCAAGACTATCATTAAATGTCAGGCAAAGCTTAACGTCATCGGCGTACATAAGTACACGGGAATGCTCAATAACAGAAGGAAGATCATTTATGAACAAAGTAAACAATAGAGGACCCAAATGACTGCCCTGGGGCACACCAGAAGTGACTTGGACACATTTAGATACAAAACCATTATAATAAACAAATAATTACAATATAAGAGAACTCCAATAAGTTAGTAGAAGTGGATCTAGACTTCACAAACCCATGTTGGTAAGGTGAAATTATAGATTTACACAGATGTTGCAGTTGAGAAGTTATAATTTTTTCAAATGCTTTCGGAATCGCAGACAATTTAGATATACCGCGATAATTTTGAACTTAAGATTTGCTTCCTTTTTTTAGGATAATGTATGATTTTTTCCAGATTTTAGGAAAAGAACATGAGTTAACGGATAATTCAAACAATTTAAAAAGCGGTTTACAGATACTACCAGCACAATACCTTAGCACACAACTAGGTACTCCATCCGGACCTGCCGAAAAAAAAGGTTTTATAGCCAATAGTTCCGTAAAAATAGGGTTTTCAGTAATTAAAGGACCAAAAATACAATTAGATGAATTTAACTGATAAGGATAAAAAAAGGAATTTTGAGAACTTGGGACAGAATATGTCGTTTGGAAAAAGTCCGCAAATAAATCGGCAACATCATGACCATTAGATACTGTCATATTTTCCAAAGACATAAATGCTGGTGATGACGCGGATCTACGCTTCGAGTTAGCGAAGTCGTAAAATCGCTTTGGATCACGCTGAAATCTTATTCTGCACCTACTCAAATAATTATTATAGCACTCATTGTTATGAGTGCGAAAAGCAGCTTGAGCAGCAGAATAGCGGAGAAAATCAAAAGAAGAGCCAGTTCCCTTGAATTTTTTGTAAAATCTCGACTTACGATTTTTTAAATTCGATAATTTCTTAGTAAACCATAAGGGTTTATCAGACAAATGTGGAATACTTGATGGAACACAAGCTTCAAATAGCGAGTTTAAAGTAGAATAAAAAAATTCAACCGCTATATCCAAGTTTGTAGACAAAGAAAGTTGGGACCAGTCAGTTTGAGATATAAGCAGAGCAAGTTTCTCAAAATCGGTTTTCCGAAAACAACGAGAAAGCTCACCACAACGTACACTCGACTCTGACGCAATAAATGGGAACTCCAACATAATTTCTAAAGTGGGATGGTAAGGGTCTTCAGGGGAAGATATAGGAGATATTCTCGATAGAGAACATGAATCTGGGTCTAAAACAAAAATAATATATAGAGACCTGTTTAAGCAATTTGGAATACCATTAATCTGAGACAATGATACCCCGAAGAGACTATCAATAAAAACATGGGATACAGAGGGGGAAAGTCCATTTATATTCTCGGCGGAATGCTATGACACCCCAGCTATATTAAAATCACCAAGGACAATAAAGTGATCCCGATCAGAAAGCATATTAGAAATGTCATTAATAATAGAAAAATGAGCTAAATATAAAGCATCATCTGAAGCAGGAGGGATATATGAGCAAGAAATAAAAATGTTAAAACTACCAAAGGATAATCTAACAGCCACTAGCTCAATATCAGAAGTGTGATCAATCAATTCTGAATTTAATTGAGCAGCTACTGCAATTAAAACCCCACCACCGCGACGTACCTTGCGGTCACGTCTGTATACGGAAAATCTACTAGAAAAGATTTCCGTATCATGGATGTCATTTTTTAACCACGTTTCAGTAAAGGCAATGACATTGAAAGGGAAAGATACACTATTTAAATATAAGTCAGTAAGTTTACAAATACCTCTTACATTCTGATAGCCAAGAAGTAGTTAGTTTTTTGAACTGACAGACATAGAAGAAGGCTTTGAAATAGAATTCTTGCGACTACTAGGAAGAGAAACTGGAGACCGAGTTTTCTTTTTAGCAATAAATTCTTTGACTAATAGGTGTTCCGGCCAAAACTCTTTACTGCACATCATGCTAAATTGTTCAGCGGGAACACTTATTTTAAAAGATGATATCTCCCGTTCATACGAGAAATTAAATTTATCCACTTTAACCCTGGCTTGGGATTTGGACTTAATATAAGCCCGAACATCATCAGATGTCGTATCAGGGGAAAGCCTTGAAACGAAAATCTGCTTAAGAGGTGGCACTGCAACTAATGTATTGCGGACAACTGAGGTAGGAGCTGGAGGCGATTCTTCTATCGTTACAGCACTAACGATCTCAACAGAGAATGGTGATGTTTGAATTTCATCAATCGTCTCCATCTCAGTCGACAATAAAATCGAAACCGGAGCAGGAGATTCCAATGATGTGGAACATCCAGAGCTACCGAAGGTTGAGGGGACGGAGAACTAAACGACATTAATTCCCCATCAGGTGGTACAGATAAGCTTGGAACATCAACTGGGACAGAAAGCTCGATTGGGGTAATCGACAGACGCGTATATGCCTTTTTACGCTTCGGAGACTCGGTCAAACGCTTCATACTCTTAATCCCAGAAACCAAAGCAGAAAAGCTATCGGAGAGTTTTTTAAAGCCCGCCAATATATCTTCAAAGCCAGTTCGCGTCTGCCGTATAAACCCAGCAATATCGCGTTCAGAGTCCCTACAATGTTCACAAGTCCATCTCAATCCAGACTTGGCCGAAATCAAATCCACAATACGGCCGTTAAAGCCAGCACATTTTTCATGTGCAACGTTGTCGCATAACCAGCAACAAACAAATCCCATTTTGGCACCAACTGGCACCCGGCATTTCTTGTTATAGCAGACTAACATATTGCTAAAACAAAGATTATTAAACCAATTACAAAATTAAAAAAAAAAAAAAAACAAAAAAGAAATAAATCAAAATAGGTAAATTATTTGCAAACTAATATGATCTGTACTTACGAAGAGCACAAAACACAGAGAGTATGCACTGGTCGAGCGAGACGCAAGATAGAACGAAAGGCAACTACAACACCAAGAGAGGGAGAGTTACTATTCTAAAGAGCGTTGAGAGCACAAAGCACAAACACTGAGAGTTAAGCGCGGGTCGAGCGAGACGCAAGATAGACGATAGCCAACAACAACACCAAGAGAGGGAGAGTTAACTATTGTAACAGCGTTGAGCGCAAAGAATAGCAAGTGAAAAAAGAAGAGCGCGAAAGTAAACAAAAATACAAAAACAAAGTGCAGCGGCAACGAAAACAGATTTGTTTTGCTAACAAAGCAAAGCAAAGTTTGACCACGCAATTTGTTGTTATATTTTCAGAAAAATGATAATAATATACTAAATACAAGAAAGCACACAGCGATTTAACGATCTGTAGTTAAACACAAGTGAGAGAGTAAAATTAATGTTATATTAATTATAAATAAATATGAAATTTAATGAAAAATCACAAAGTTTAATAGGGAAGAAAAAAAACACGTCCGACTGCGACTGCGAGAGCGAGCGAATTTTGAAAGGCCATTCCTCTCGAAAAGCGGGTTCTGGCACCCGATTACCTCTCGCAGAACTTTTTTCCACAAATTGGAGGAATGTGTAATTCAAATAAAATAAAAAAAAAAAAAATATTGTGTGATGCGGATTTTTTAATTTGTTTATTAATCTTAAATGTATTTTTAGATACAGATTTCTTTATGTAAACGTCAGAGCCACAGGAAGCTGCCACGACTCACAAAATTTAAGCGAAGTCGGCTAAGAAAATTATCAGATGAGTCGATACTTTTAAGAAATAACGACCGAGGATAAAACCAAGAGGGCCTTAAATTACACTCTTACACAAAAAGATTTTGTGGATTGTTGCAAAAAAACGAAAATCAACAAATTGTCAGACCTAACTGAAGATGTCCCATCAGGTGCATTGTTGGTAGCTGCAAGCTGTAGCTTGTATAAAGCTGGAAAACGCAGTGCTTCATGGTTGGTTTCAATGGTAAACGCCGACGAAGGGTTAACGGTAATATAATGAAAACTATGACTACCTCACAGAGTCTACCGTCAAAAGTTTCTGATGAAAAAGCACTGGCCGAATTTGTAGATGTTAGACATACCAAGTACACATGGAATTTGTCAAAGACAGCCGCCAAAGGACAAAACGCTTATATATATCCATGCTACGCTAAACTGCGTTGTGCACACCCAGAAAGTTTTCCAACCCATATTAAAAACAATAATAACACCCAATTAACTGCTACATGTAAATGCAGCTGTGATAGCAGCAGCGGCCATTAAACGTACAGGCAAAAATTTGGTGAATTTGATGGAAACATGATAGATAAATATTTATTTTCAATTTGTATGGTACCATTAACAGTGCAGAATGGTCCGATAGTTTTATGGAAAAACAATAGACCTTCTTCCACTCGATATTGTCGATCCATTATGATACTTTGCGATAAAGAAGACTTAGTTCGCAGAGAATGTGAAAATATTAAAAGCCAAATATCAAATAGAATGGCTTTAGAATTGATCACCAATTTCATATGACCATAGTTGATGGCAAACCGTTCAGTATCATATCGGAATCTTCTTCGCAAACATGAGTAATCTGTAACGGAACTCCAAGAAATATAAACGATCTAAATTTGGTGAAGAGCTTGTCTATTAATGAAAACCTCTTTGAATATGAGTTATCAAGTCTTTACTCCTGGATTAGGTTTTTCGAGTGTGTTTTGCACATTGCATATAGAATTCCGATACAAAAGTGGCAAGCTCGTGGTTTGACAAGAATGTTGTTGAAGAAAATAAAAGAATTATTCAGCAGAAACTGACGGAAGAAATGCATTTGCTGGTAGATATACCAATTACTAATGTTGGCAGTACCAACAACTGAAACACTGCAAGTAGGTTTTTCGAAATCCAAATTTGAGTGCTCGTATAACAGGAGTAAGCTATAATTTAATACATCGATTCAGTGTAGACTTACAAGCAGTGGCATGTTGTCACGAAATAAATTCGGAGGCATTCCGGTAATAATTTATGAAATCATATCCCTGGTTTTATAAGCCATCGTCTGTTCACAGAATTTTAATTCATGGAGCAGACATTATAAGCCATTTTTGCCTTTCAATTGGTATGATGTCCGAGGAAACTCTTGAAGCCGATATACAAAAACTCGTATCTCTAGCTTTAAAATTACGCTTGTTATTCGATTTTTTTGATTTGCGGGGGCGAAAGTGGAAACAAACTAGATCTGCGTGCAAACATAAGAAATGCTGTCTCTGAGATCCATTGTGTTATACGGACAGACGGACATATCTAGATCGTCTCGACTGTTGATGCTGATCAAGAATATACTTTATAGGGTCGGAGATGCCTCCTTCTGCCTGTTACATACATTTCCTGCCAGAGAATTTTGGAGTATAGAATAATAACAATAGTGGTTATGATTCCTGAAAATTATGGTTGCGATCTGATAAAAAATTGTGGAAGTTATTAAAGAAATACTTTTATTGCTTTGGCCCACAATCTGGTACATTGTGCCGTCTTTGGTATATTTTGAATGCGGTACTTTATCAATATACCAAATATACCATTTGATGCATTTTTAGAATTTTTGCAGTACATTTGGTATATTTTGAGAATAATACCGCAAAATATATTTCGTTTGTTCAAAATGGGTAGCGGGTATCTCACAGTCGAGTACACTCGTCGAGTACACTCGACTGTAGCTTTCTTACTTGTTTAGTCAAATGGTCTTATAATAATTCTGCAGGACTGGACGAGGTGGCGAGCTGCTTACCTCGCCGATCACTATATGGGTACTTTCTAGAGTGAGGTCGAACCACCTAGTTGATAAATGTATGCGCATTAAGTCATAAGTGCAAAATAACTGCAAGCATCGCTTTTGTTTTTTTTATTTTGTGGAAAGGGCATACACAAAATTAAAGAGAACACTTCAGTTATGCTTTCCATCGCTATTTATTTACGCGTCTTCGGTACACCGCTTACAAAAACAATTGTCCCGAAAGAACCGTTTGTTTTATTTTGTGCTGCTCTGTTGCTCAAACGCAGCTGTGTTTGTTGGTTGACGAAATTTTTGCAAGCATTTCAGTTTAGAACTGGAAAGCGGAACTAATAGAACTAATAGGTTAGTGACTTCAAAAATATTATACTATATGTGTTATATATTTTATGTGTAAATATTAAATCAACTGTTAATAAAAGTACGACAAGCAGTTAGCAGTGCATAATCTATAGTGATCGTCATTCAAGAAGGCTAAAGCAGCAGCAAAAATAAAAATATAAAGAATAGTTAAGTTCCACAGAGGAAAGCGAAAATGTGCCTAAAGCAAAAATAGAAATTATGACAGAAATCTACATTATGGAAATAATGACAGTGAAGTGCATTTTTTGGAGAAAATAATTTATAAAGATAATATTGACAATGAACTAAAGACGAAAAGAAAGGACATTAACAATAACTTAAATGACGACCTAAAAAAATGGTTTCTAAAGCATAGACCAAAACGTGTAATTAATTTAGTTCAAATACTAAAAAAATAGGTAAGATGTCGGTCCATTTTACAAATACAGTGCTTCAAAAAAGCTAAAATAATGCAAATGAGTGGTGGTTATTTGCACATTGGAATTAAAACTCAGATTGATAAGCTTTTAAATTTAATTAATTTTACTGACGACATATCTATTGACGTAAACATTAATGGAATTCCTCATTTCAAAAGTTGGCTGGCAAAAATTCTCTACTGAATCCTTCCCGAGGGTGCTGGTTGGGTAGGATCTGTATTACCTCATTGTCAACGGGTAGCAGATCTCTACTATACGTCGATGTTTCAGGTACTGCAGATCCTAGCTGAGGACTCTGCTCCTTATCTTTCGGGCATCTATCTGGAGATAAGTAGCAGAATCCATGGTACGAGGTGTCTGGCGGTCAGACTGAAAACGCTATGGGGGTTCCCATGAATAAAATTAGTCAAATTATGAAAGGAGAAGGCCAAAAATAAGGCGGCGACCCGTATTCACGCAAGTCCCAGTGGCGTCGCAAACCTGTCCGTCAAGGATCAGGAGAGGCCTGCCTGGGCCAACTCGTGGATGCGGGAAAACCAAATTAGCCCCCTTCCAAAAGACATTAAAGTGCAGACCGGTTCTACCGGCCCCGCTAAAAAGAAGGTGGAGTCCAATGCAAGCAAGCGCCAACGGTCCGCTGAGAGTCCCAGGCAAGGGGCCCGTGCCACAAGCAGTGGCTGCAAGCGACCGTACCCAAACTGGACGGACTGTGGGAGGGGGCCAAGCTGGACGTGGTGGACAGGAATAATATTCCGTCCATGTCGAAGGCGATAGTCCTTTTCCCTATAGTTGTGCAGGGCGAGCGGCCGCTTCAGCTGCTTAAAAAGCAGAACCCGGCCATACCGACGAGTGATTGGTCCGTGCTGAAGGTTGATTAACCTTTACCCAGTGGTGGGCAGCACGTGATCATTCAGATCAATAAGGAGGCCGAGGATCTGCTATATAAGCGCAATGGGAAGATGGTGTGGGGCTTAGGGAGGGTGTACCTTCACCTCAAAAAACGTCATCCCAACGACCAGGACACACACACGCTGAGGTCAGGGGAGGTTGAGGAAGATCTCGGTCTTGAGAGCGTGACCGACGCCACCTCAGCTTGACTGATGAGACGGAGGAGGTGGGGGAGGAATCAACCTTCATAAGTGTAAAACGGCTTCGACGGAGCTACTCCTTGTCCTGGAGGAAGTGTCCACTTACGCGGCTTTGGTCCAAGAACCGTGGATAGCGTCGGGCAACACGGTTGCTGGGCTGAAGTCGCCTAACTACGATTTATACGTCCCGACAATGGTAAGTAGATCGAGAACTTCCATCCTTGTAAAAAAGGGGCAAAAGCTCATCTACTACCTAATTACAGCAATGACGATCCAACCGTGGTGGTGCTGGAGAGCCGAGAAGGATGTTTGCTGCTGGCATCCTGCTATATGGCCCACGACATGCCGGCTCCACCTGACGAGCTGCGGAGGCTGGTGGACATGGTCTGCTCCTCCAACAAACACCATATAATGGGAACGGGCGCCAACGCCCACCATAGCGTCTGGGGAAGTCCCGACATTAACGACAGGGGTGAGTCAGTCCTTGATTTTATCGTAAACTATAAGCTTAGACTAGCCAACAGAGGTGATGTATCTACCTATGTAGGTCCCACCTCTTGTAATGTGCTGGACTTAACTATTGCGACTGAGTGTACCAATGTAGAAGAGTGGAGGGTCCTGGATAGACCCTCCTTCTCGGATCATAAGTACACTCAATTTACCATTCCGTTAAACAGGGTACCTGCTGCTCAGCCGTTCAGAAATCCCCGCAATAATAACTGGGCGAAATTCTCTAGCCTTGTTTCCAAGTCTCTTGGTCCGCCGGGTAACATTAACTCGGTACAGGACCTAGAAACAACTGTCAATGTCCTCTCAGCAAGACTACTTTCCGCGTTTCGCCAATCCTGTAGGCTCTCAGGACCGACGAGAAGATCGAAGCCACCCTGGTGGAACCCAAATTTCTCATCGCTACGTGGGGATACGATCATCCAAAAGGTCTTCATGGAGAACCTTTTGCTCAGACCTGGACAACATCAAAGACACCTCCAGACTGAGGAAGCTGCTGTCCAAGTAGGCTTCCAGTCCTAGTCTGCTCAAGTCGGGCGATGGAGTGTGGACGGAGAGTAGTGCTGAAACTCTTGAAGCACTGCTCTCAACTCATTTCCCGGGATGTATTGGAATAGAGAACATTGACTGGCAGCTCTTTCCTAGTCTCCCAGTTATGAGACCCCCTGCCGGTCTAATTACAGATAATAATATAATTTGGGCAATCGACTCCTTTGCGAAGGTCAGGTCGCCCGGTCTCGATGGACTTTTGTCAGCAATGCTGCAAGCCAGCAAGCCCACGATTGTTCCGTGGCTATCGGGTATCTATTCGGCGTGCCTCACATGGGGTCATATCCCCACTCTTTGGAGGACCTCGAAAGTCATTTTCCTGCCCAAGGCGGGCAAATGCATTCATGTGGTTCCAAATGACTTCCGGCCTATCAACCTAACCTCTTTCCTGCTAAAAACATTGGAAAAGCTACTTGATTTGCACATCAGAAGCAACTCAATGTATCTGTTGTCCCCAAATCAGCATGCGTATACAAAGGGCAAGTCCATTGAGACAGCTCTCCATGCTCTAGTAGCCTCCATCGAAAAAGCAGACCATTACACAGAATATGCCTTGCGTGCATTTCTTGACATTTCAGGCGCCTACAATAACGTCACCACTGACGCTATTATGAAGGGCCTTACCTCAGTTAACACGGCACCAGCGATCCACAGGTGGGTCAACCGCCTTCTTTGTGACAGGCGGGTGGTGGCTACGTGGGGCGATGCGGCCATTACAAAGGAAGTGCGAGGTGGCACTCCCCAGGGTGGGGTTCTCTCGCCTCTCCTTTGGAATTTGGTCGTAAATAGCCGACATCAAAAATTCACTAGACGGGCCCTGGTGTTGAACCGTTGAACCTATACGCGCAATCCATAGCCGCATAATCGTCTCTAAGGATTGCCGCAACAGGCAATCTGGGTCTGCTAGGCTATGCTCACAGCGCCATTGGTAGGGAGACTAGTAGAGACTTGGACTATACTATCCCCCTTACCAGTACTGACCATATAAAAACAATATTCTTGGAACCGGACTGCTGGCGGGAAGGGTTATGCATTCCCGAAGCCCTCAACCTCTTCACCGACGGGTCGAAGTTGGATGATGGTGTCGGAGCGGCCGTATACTGCCCAGACCCGGTCTCCAAACATTCCTATAAACTCCCAGACCATTGCAGCATCTTTCGGGCGGAAGTTTTTGCCATTGGCAAGGCTGCCGAATTGGCTCGGGGTTTACAGCGTAATCACAACTGAATTAACATCTTCGTTGACAGCAAGGCTGCAATAAGATCAATGCACTCTGATGTCGGTAACATGTACAATGTTCCGATATCCCTGCGAACTCTAGGCAGGGATATTGAGGTGCGCTCTAGACTTCAGTGGGACGCGAGCTGGCGTAATGCCAACTCGTGCAAAACTGCAAGGCTGATGTGTGCCTCTACTAACAAAAACCTAACCAAATTCGTCATGCAGCTTTCAAGGAAAGACTGCGGGCTAATGCTAGGCATTTTAACTGGTCACTGTCTGTCAGCTGTCCATGCTGTAAAGCTGGGTATCACGAACAGTGATCAGTGCAGGAAATGCAACGAGCCCGGGGTTAAGGAAACACTTGAGCATCTTCTCTGTAGATGCCCAGCGCTATCCCGACTCCGGCTGAAATACCTCAATTCGGCGTGCCACAACCATCTTCGTGACGTTTCACGGCTACCTCCTAGGATGCTGCTGGCTTTTGCCAAGCATGCATCCATACTGTGCGACTGCTGAGACGATGATACGCTCTACCAGTACAGCTACGGACCTCCACTGGTCTATGCTTTGCCCCGTACAGGGGCAGCCGGTCCCACCTAACCTAACCTATTCAAAAGTTCAAATTCACAACTATGACCAATTTTGATCAAAGTGACAAATATTAATAGTTCTCCTGTTGTCCCTGTTGGAATATTTTTGGAAAAATCTAAGCCCAATAGTCCTGACGAATTTAATAGCGAATTTACTTGTAAGCTGAAAAAACTTCTTCAAAATGGAAATGACACAGACGAAATAATTATAAAATTAAAATTAAGGGCTATAGCTTGTGATGCCCCAGCTAGAGCTTACATCAGTGGAACTCCAGGACATACATTTTCGCATGGATTTTCAAAATGCATACAAGTCGGCAAAAAAATAAATGGTGTTTTATCATACACAACAAAGAGTGAAGACTTAATAACCGGTGAGGACTTCAAAAGTAAGAAACAGTATTTGGCAAAAATTACACCCTTTGAAACCGTAAATGTAAAAATGGTTTCCCAAATTCCAGTAGACTGGATTAATGACAAATACGACTTATAATAAATTGACGTACGACAAGAAATCTAATATATATCAAAAATTAATTGACATACGCAAAAAGATCCCTAAAGAATTCGCAAGTAAGCCAAGACCCTTAAGTGAACTATATAACTGGAAAGGAATTATTATATTATAGAAAATAGTGTTTCATATAATATACATACATAAATTACTATAGTAAAAGAAACGGTGAAACAGTTTAGCGATCCAGTTAAAGGCTCTGCTTATGCTTTTGGAAATTATTTACAACACTTAAAAATTTTGTCAGAAAGCCAATAAACATTTAAGAGCACATTCGCCGGAGAATTGACGAAGAACAGAATTTACTCATCCAAGACATTATATTACATTATATAAAATACCCAAGAATCAACAATCGGGTTGTGTATAGGCGATATCGGACAGCCCAGCCAGAAAAATTCAGCGATTGGAGTTTCGTAACAACGGTAAGTTAAAAAAAATATTTAAGACAGCTTTAGTTGTTATGTATTAAAACTGTTGTTTTTAGATAAGAAATCGTGCAAATGTGGATTATTTCGGATCTCACCGAACTAGTTAGTTCCTCACGAGGTGAGTGTCTAAGGTGAGGGCCTGCTGATCAGAGAGAGAACGACGCTGCGTGCGTTTTATAGCATTATAAACTTGTGCCGGCAGGAAATGTATGTAACAGGTAGAAGAAGGAATCCGACCCTATAAAGTATATATATTCTTGACCAACGTCAACAGCCGAGACGATCTAGCCATATGAAGACGTATACGTAGACGGGATACAATGTACAGGACCAACGAACAAAGACGAAACTCGGCGTTAAAGGCAGCGAGACAGACAGATGTTGAAATGCGTCTATTAGAGATGGAACTGGATCTGGTTAACAAATTACAGGCTAGAAATAATCTTAGTAGGAGGATTATTGAACAGGTGCGCAACACCGGTGCGCGTCGAAATGCCCGGTTATTGGCGCGACAAGCAGCATTTCACGCCTCAAGACGACTTAGCCAATATATGTAGATCAAATATTGAAAATAGATTACTAGAAAACCGTCGAAATGCTGCTCATAATAAAGAGGAACGTGCGAATAGCCTTCAGGAAGATAATTCACGCAGACCCACCAGAATAGAAGCTCTGATAGAGAATTTTAATAGAATTATCAAGCTGGGCCCCAACAAAAATTGCTTTTCATGTAAAGTTCTCTAGTTTCCTCATCAAGTAAGTAGGATACCTCGAACCATAATTGAAGACAATTATGAGTTTTCTGCGGAGATTTTCGATGTTGAGCGTCAGTTCCCTTCATCTAACGGTTGCTTAACTTTTTGCAAAACATGTTGCCGCAAAATAAGATCTAGACTAGATTTCCCTCAATTACCGGGTTGCCTTAAAGGCCTCACTTCATTAGGGGAACGACTCATTTCTCCTCGACTTCCTTTTATGATCATAAAGTCTTTAGGTCATGAGCGTCAAAGTGTAATTAATGGAGCTGTAGTTAATGTACCAATACCTATAACTAACATCGTTACTTCCCTCCGACGGGCTTTTCATAAAGTCGAGGTCGTACAGCTCCACCTCAAGCGTAGAATGGAATATAGATTTTATGGCCGAAACCATCAAACCCTTAAGAAAATCTGACGCAATTAAGTATTTAGCTAATACAAAACTTTATACAAAACATAGTGTAGTAATAAATGAACAGTGGTTGTCTTCTTATACAACTGAAACTGTTCCATTCATAGTATCTCGTGCAAATGCAGAATTTGTGGAGGGCAAGAGGCAAGAGGCAAGAAATGAAAATCCAGCAGAAAAAGTTGAATCCTTAGGGTCAAGAAACAGTGCTTGATAATAACCAGATAGACACCGCTACCATGCAGAGCATCACCCCGGCTCCAGGCGAAGGCCAACAACCCCTAGACATGATTCTCGATGCTGACTCGGAAGAGTTAGCATTCCCTGTAGTTTATGCTGGCAAAAAAAGACCTTGTCGCCTTAGCTTTTCCACAATTGTATAATCTTAGCTTCGAAATGTAGACAGGAGAGGTTGTCAAATTGACAAATTATTATTCAATTATAAGAAGTTACAGCTGATCCAAATTCGTAGTAATATTACTATTTGCATAGGAAACAAAGCGCCTCAGGCGCCATTACAGCCTCTAAAGCTCTCAATGATAAGCATATAGATAGTATATAGCCATGATGAAGGCTGTAGGGTCATGAAGGGTGTTCGAACGTCTCCTGCTCACTGGGAAGCAGAAAAGAAAAAGGTAATGCCAATGATTCGGCAATTCGGTCTGCCAACCTTTTTCATCACTATGTCAGCTGCTGAGACACGGTGGACGGAGTTATTAGTTTTATTGAAGGAGAATGTAGATAGGCAGCAAGTGCTAGGTTTTTGCATTATAGATATCGTCAGGTTTCAACAATTATGAAGAGTGAGGGGGTCGTTTTCGGAAATCATCCCGTTCTTATGTATTATTATTGGCGTGTTGAATTCCAACAGCGAGGTTCGCCTCAAATTCATGGCATGTTTTGGCTGAAAGATGGCCCCCTGTGGACTTTGAAAATGAATTGTCTATAGCCTCAGTCATTTCATTTATTGACCAATTCATTACGATAGATGTTACTGATAATGAGTTAGCTCAGTATATTGAATATCAAAAGCACAATCACGGACATTCCTGTATGCGTTGTGTGAGGAGTAACTCTATTTGTCGCTTCGGTATTTTCACGAAAATTTGAAAAAAGTTCAATCTCTCCTAAATTTCTCTTTTGATTTTGACACTTTAAGCATATTTGAGAATTTCTTATCTCACCAACAATTGAACCTCAGCTCAGGACTATATGCATTGAGATCTGGCTTGAAAAAGCCCCAAATATTTCTGAAGAGAACATTTGCAGCCATTAAAGTTAACGCTCACAATAAACATATTCTCTCAATGCAAAGGGCCTATATGGATATTCAGTTCAGTGCCAACTGCAATTATTTAATTAATTATATAAACAAATCCCAAAGAAGAATCTCCAACTTAATGCGTGAAGCAGTGAATGAGATTCACAGGGGCAACTTCAGCATTAAACAAAAGCTGCAACAAATTGGCCACAAATTTATTTCCGGCGCACTGAGATTTCTGCTCAGGAAGCCACCTACTGTAGTCTAGTAATGCGTTTGTCTGAGACTAGCAACGCAAAGGTTTACTTAAATATCTCACGATCAGAGCACAGAGTTCGAATGCTCAAATCTAGACAATAGCTCCAAAATATCAGTGAGGATTCCACTGATATTTATGTTTTGGGAATGCTGGATCATATTCAGCGGCCAGATAGTCTCCTGTCAGTCAACACGTCAAGATGCAGATGACGGTGGTGATGGAGAAAACGAGGTCCAAGGAAACTCAATTCAGGCTCTTCGCGATGGTGGTGGCTTCATTAGGGAACGAACCAATCCAAGCAATTATTAGGATTAGGAAGTTTAATCTGAATGCCGACACAGAGAACTATTTTAGGGAACTTTTAATGTTATATTTTCCGTAGAGGGATGAACAAGTAGATTTGCTTAGTGTTCATTGTGAAAGCGTGTATGCAGCCAACATAGAATTGGATCTAGGTAATTTAGATAATCATTTTAGGGCTTTGGCCCTAAAATATTTTATGAGTATGTAGGAGGCGGCAACTATATAACAGTAGGCCAGGTTATGACCCCTCCTCTGCACTATGGGCAAAAAGTCCCAAAGTGCGGCATTTTTACATTTTTTTTGTGTTCGGTATTATTAAATTGACTTTATTTTTTTAAATAAAAAACTTCAAGAATACTGAAACATATTTTTAAAAAATTTTAGACTTCGCTGGTATTTTGTTATTCGTCCATGTTTAAAGACTATAATCTGGTGATTCTAAAAAAAGAATTTGGCGCGAAAGTGGATGATTTTTTCTGTGAGGTTTATCTTCAAATTGTAAATTAAACAAAAAAGCTTTGATATGGAATTTAATCGCCAAGGTATGTAAAATTAATTATTAGCACTAAATGTTTAGTACATGTGTTATATTGTCCAATAGTACAGTGTGTTGTTGGTATGTTTTTAGGCCGCTGCTAACAAATGTATCTGTGTTTCTGTGGAGTGTAACTTGTGAGTCTAGGCCAGTCGAGGCAATTTTAAAGCTGAATGTTATTAACCAAACTGTTAACAATCAAATAGTGGTTAATATTTTTGCGCGATTTACGGCAATACTCAATGTTGCAGTTGCAGTTACATTTTTCATTGAACGTTGCTTGATGTTTGGAGCGACAAGAACCGCCTACAAGCTGCTGTGCAGCAGTTTGTTTTGCAAAATGTTAGTGAGGCTAAATTAAATGGTGTCCAGCAAAACATAATTAAAGATAAACTTAGGGTATTCTTTGGATTCATAACCACTAATTTGCCAAAATGCAACAGAATGCTCGACCGTTTCAAAGAAAAGCATGCGCAATGGATCGCTCGACATTCCACGCGAAAAATCTGGTCGCAAACGCTTGACATACTATTGAGTCAGGACCAAGGTTAAAGCGAAAATTGGCAATTTGGCAATTTGTTCAATAAAAGTGAAGATTCCATGCCACTGTTGTGGCATGCAACTTCTACATTGATCAAAAAGTCGAAAACGGGTGACACTTCTCATATATTACAAAAAGCATTGAATAGAGATAATATACATAGCTGGTATAACGAACCAATTTAAGCAGAAAGAGATGACAACAAAAGGTTCTGAAAATACTTTAGCCTTTTTAATTGAAAACAATTTAACTAAACGACAATACATTAATATAAAAGCCATAAGTAAGCTCCATGGATGCGATATTTATCCCCCTTATTCGGAGGTTACAAAAATGAAATTGAAATGCAGACCAGAACAAGATAAAATAACTTATTCTGAATCTAATTTATTGAATCATTCTGCTGACCGCATATTTGAAATGCAGAAAGACGTAATTGCTCATTCGCAAGCAACGCATTGTAAATTAATTGTCAGCTACGGGTTTGATGGCTCAACAGGACAAAGTTTATATAAACAGCGATTTCACACGGAGAAGCCTGTTGGATTAGATCAGTCACTGTTTGTAACCACAATAATTCCCTTTAAATTAATAGATTCCAAAAATCAAATTATTTGGTTAAATCCATCTCCTCAATTGGCCAGATTCTGCCGATCCCTTAAAATGGAATTTATTAGGGAAACAACTGAACTTATAAAAAATTAAAAAACAAACTTGGGCGAGCAAATAAAAAACCTTGATGACCACACCTACACTTGCGGAGAGCAAAAAATAATAGTAAAATATGAAGCACATTTGACTTTAATAGATGGCAAAGTTTTAAATATGTTAACTGGTACAAATTCATGCCAATCCTGCCCATTATGTGGTGCTAAGCCCAATACACTTTTGATGTCGAAAAAGTCGAAAAACTTTCATTCATATACCATATATGGAATAAGTCCTTTACATGTGTGGATACGTTTCTTCGAGTTCGTGTTAAAAGTATCATACAGAATGGAGCAAAAACAAGTATGAAAGTTACAGTCGAGTGTGCTCGGCCAAAGCACCTACGACCCTTAGAAAGTAGGCGTTTTTGCCTATACAAAAGTTTTTATACACGCTACCCATAGGGTAGAAGGGTATTATAACGTTGTGCCCACAGGAATTGTATGTAACAGCTAGAAGGAGGCATCTCCGACCCTATAAAGTATATATATTCTTGATCAGCGTCAACAGCCGAGACGATCTAGCCATGCCCGTCTGTGTGTCTGTCCGTCCGTCCGTATGAACACCTAGATCTCAGAGACTATAAGAGATAGAGCTATAATTTTTTTCGACAGCCTTTGTTGTTTGCACGCAGATCAAGTTTGTTTAAAATTTTTGCCACACCCACTTCCGCTCCCGCAAATCAAAAAAATCGAATAACAAGCGTAATTTTAAAGCTAGAGTTGCGAAAAAGCCCCAAATATTTTTGAAGAGAACATTTGTAGCCATTAAAGTTAACACTCACAATAAACATATTCTCTCAATGCAAAGGGCCAATATGGATATTCAGTTCAGTGGCTACTGCAATTATTTAATTAATTATATAAACAAATCCCAAAGAAGAATCTCCAACTTAATGCGTGAAGCAGTGAATGAGATTCACAGGGGCAACTTCAGCATTAAACAAAAGCTGCAACAAATTGGCCACAAATTTATTTCCGGCGCACTGAGATTTCTGCTCAGGAAGCCACCTACTGTAGTCTAGTAATGCGTTTGTCTGAGACTAGCAACGCAAAGGTTTACTTAAATATCTCACGATCAGAGCACAGAGTTCGAATGCTCAAATCTAGACAATAGCTCCAAAATATCAGTGAGGATTCCACTGATATTTATGTTTTGGGAATGCTGGATCATATTCAGCGGCCAGATAGTCTCCTGTCAGTCAACACGTCAAGATGCAGATGACGGTGGTGATGGAGAAAACGAGGTCCAAGGAAACTCAATTCAGGCTCTTCGCGATGGTGGTGGCTTCATTAGGGAACGAACCAAACCAAGCAATTATTAGGATTAGAAAGTTTAATCTGAATGCCGACACAGAGAACTATTTTAGGGAACTTTTAATGTTATATTTTCCGTGAAGGGATGAACAAGTAGATTTGCTTAGTGTTCATTGTGAAAGCGTGTATGCAGCCAACATAGAATTGGATTTAGGTAGTTTAGATAATCATTTTAGGGCTTTGGCGATCCCTGAAATAAATTCTCAACTAAATATTTTGAACTTAAATGCCGTTATTGTTCCAGAAGAAAGAAAGAAAAGAAGAAAGAAGAAGAAGAAAGAAAGAAAATATTTTATGAGTATGTAGGAGGCGGCAACTATATAACAGTAGGCCAGGTTGTGACCCCTCCTCTGCACTATGGGCAAAAAGTCCCAAAGTGCGGCATTTTTACATTTTTTTTGTGTTCGGTATTATTAAATTGACTTTATTTTTTTAAATAAAAAACTTCAAGAATACTGAAACATATTTTTAAAAAATTTTAGACTTCGCTGGTATTTTGTTATTCGTCCATGTTTGAAGACTATAATCTGGTGACTCTAAAAAAAGAATGATGACTTTTTCTGTGAGGTTTTTCTTCAAATTGTAAATTAAACAAAAAAGCTTTGATATGGAATTTAATCGTCAAAATATGTAAAATTAATTATTAGCACTAAATGTTTAGTACATGTGTTATATTGTCCAATAGTACAGTGTGTTGTTGGTATGTTTTTAGGCCGCTGCTAACAAATGTATCTGTGTTTCTGTGGAGTGTAACTTGTGAGTCTAGGCCAGTCGAGGCAATTTTAAAGCTGAATGTTATTAACCAAACTGTTAACAATCAAATAGAGGTTAATATTTTTGCGCGATTTACGGCAATACTCAATGTTGCAGTTGCAGTTACATTTTTCATTGAACGTTGCTTGATGTTTGGAGCGACAAGAACCGCCTACAAGCTGCTGTGCATCAGTTTGTTTTGCAAAATATTAGTCTGCACCGGTCACTCCGCGCGGGGTTTCCGTGCCTCCCGGCACAACCTCGCGCCAGCCCAGGAGCCGTCGCGACCACCCGGCACCCTCCAGAGGAGAACTACCACGGACGTCCCATGTCAACGTTTCCCAGGCCGGCATCCACAGGCCCATTGACCCACGCACCAGGTCCGTGCCTAGCCCCGCCATACCACTGACGGCACTTTCCAGTGCAAAGGAGTGAGTATACTCCCCACCGCGGCGGTCAGGGACGGCGGCTTTCGAAGCACGAGTGCTTTTGGATCCGTGTTGTCCCGTAAGCCGCATCAGCGAGTCGATGCCAGGGACCTTGGGCCTCACCATCACTCGCATGGGCGCTGAAGGAGTCTGCACGGCGTCGTTGCGCTCCAAGACATCACCTTCTCTATCTCTCCTGATATTGTCCTGCCGGGTGTCCTCCCAAGTTTGATATTTTTTGCAATCCCAATATTGCAAGGGGGGGAGAATGTTGATGCGAGCGCATTGTAGGTAAGTGGCACACTATCCGCAGACCAAAAAGCACTCGATGCTTTTCGCTCACCCGCAATGCGCTCACGCGTAAGAAAGCACTCAAGATCCAGTGCGCTCAACTTCTCTCTCTCCCACAACTCTCCACCGCAGAGCCGAGCTTTGCAAGGGCTCGGCGCTTGATCTGCAAAATGCCGTCGGCATTTTGCCCTTCCAGTATCGATCTACGTTTGTTCAATAGCGGTCACCCTCAATAACCCAACTCTGTGCGTTTCTTTTGTCTAATAACCCGAAAGTTTAAATATACATATGTATGAAATATAAAACGCGAGTGGTTTTATTTAACTACGGGAAAGGGAAACTCTGGAAACTATCTATCTATCTCTAGGAAAAGCTCATAGAGAGCAAAAACCCTATTAATCAATCAATTTTTTTTTGTATTCTACGTATTTTTTTTGTTTTATTTTTACATGTGAATCTAATGCCATTGCTATAAAAATAATAAACTAATAATTAATTTATTCAATACTGAATTAAGAAATAATGATTAGACACGAAGTAGTTAACCTATTTCTCTTTTCTTTAGAAGTAGCATCCGCCATTCAGCATCCGCCGAAGTGCCAATAGGGAAGCAATACTGGCAAACTATAATACATATCTCAGCCTTAAACGCTGAAGCATATTAGTAGTTGCAATATTTCAAATTTTTCTGATTCATAAAAATTTGGTTGCGATCAAATAGTCGAAGTTATTTATGAAATACTTTTGTATGAGCAAAAAGGCCTACTTACTAGGGTTCTCTACTCTATAGTATATCTTGAATTTATTACTATGTAAATATTCAAAATATACAATTTGGCATATTTTCGGAATATCATTTTGGTATATTTTGGGAATAATACCGCGCTATTTTGATTTTATTCAAAAAGGGTAACAGGTATCTCACAGTCGAGCACACTCGCCTGTAGCTTTCTTACTTGTTTACTTTAAATTCTTTGCATTCTCAACTCAAAAGTGTTCTTTTGTTCTTCAATGTCAAATTTCTGTGGCGTAATTTCAGGTTTGTTTATATAAATGTAATACGTAAACAGCAAATTTTATTAATTTGCACATTACAATTCTCAAGTGGTTCTAGATTGTCAATGAAGGAATGGTTTGAAAAGTGGTAAATATCTATAAACAATTTATGTACATATGTATGCAGTGCTGCCAAATATCCCAATTGGGATATTTTCCCGTCGAAACTGGCTTTTTTTAAGTCTAACTGCGGTAAAAATTTATGAATTGTGAAAAGCTTTTCTGGCTTTTTCTACCCGCTACCCAAAGGGTAGAAGGGTATTATAACTTTGTGCCGGCAGGAAATGTACTATGTATGTTACAGGTAGACGGAGGCTTCTCAGACCCTATAAAGTATATATATTCTTAATCAGCGTCAACAGCCGAGACGACCTAGCCATGTCCGTCTGTCTGCCTGTCCGCCAGTCCGTCCGTCCGCATAAAACACTGGATCTCAGAGACTATAAGAGATAGAGCCGCTGCGATTTATTCGCGCAGCTTCCGCTGCGGATTATTCGCGCCGCGATTTTTTCGCGTCGCTGCCGCTGCGATTTATTCGCGCTGCTGCCTCCGCGATTTATTGGCGCCGCGATTTATTTGCGCCGCTACCGCTGCGATTTATTCCCGCAGCGATTTATTCACGCTGCTGCCTCCGCGATATATTCGCGCCGCGAATTCTTTGCGCAGCGATTTATTTAAGTTGCCTACTGTGGCCATCCAAATATTGTGTTTGCTCTGGTCATACGCGTAAATAGCCAGTTTAACTTAATTACATCTAAATTAAGGAATGCATTCTAAGCATTGGGTAAAGTGTTAATTTCAAGCAAAAGATATACTTTATTTATTTTTATTTTAATATAGAGAAACGGATTGCGAATGATGGGAAAATGCTGCGTCGAATACGAAGTGACTGTAAAATATCTGCAGATGATACATTTGTTTTCAGTTTTTTTTTTTTTTGGATTTTTTTTTTTTTTAAATTTTTTTAAACTTTTTTCTCCATTATTTCAGTTAAAACAGCTTTTTTGTTGGTCAAAAGTTGGCAGCACTGTACATATATGTTTAATGATTATTGTATTGTGGTGTATTGTATTGTATCGCGGTACAATTTTCGCGAATTTATTGCTAGGTTTTTTTTTTATATATTCTTTATTTATTTACAATCTATCTATCTAAAGATAATAAGTAAATTCTATGACGAAGAGAATGATAGAAAACTTTTAATTTTTTTACATGTAGAGGTTATTTACAAAAAATTGTATTAACTACGACTCTTTGGGTATTCTAAAGGGGTGATCGAAGGGGGTGGTGCCTTTTCAGCCGTCGGCGATGTTGGCTATTGTCAAGCAGGTTAATGGCCAGTGGGTTATAGTGTTGTTCCAAATTCTCCTGATACTTCAAAGTGTAACTTTTAACTTCTTCAGTTACACTCGGAATCTCAAGGTCCTTGTGTATGACCTGGTTTCTTACATAGTAAGGTGCTTTGGCTAGTATTCGCAGAGTAATGTTTTGTTAATGTTAGAAGTTGAGGCTGTGCCCCAAAGCTGAATCCCGGCTTTAGTATCACTTTGTACAGCAGAACTTTGTTTCTAAGGCTCAGTTGGGATCTGTAGCCCAGCAGCCACTTCATTTGTCGAAGTTTCAGACTCAGCTGTTTTCTTTTGTTTTTGATGTCATCTGCCCAGGTTAGTCTTCTGTCAAGTGTTAAGCCGATATATTTAACTTTTTTAACTACAGGCAGTGTAGTACCATTCAGTTAGACTTCTGGCCAGCTTTTAGAGCGGGTGGCGAATATTATATGCCACGGTTCCATTGCTATTTATTTCAAAAAATTCCAAAATTTTTTTGAGCGCAAAACATTTGCGACCGTCAAAGTTGTCAGGTGAAGTAAATAAAATTAAAATTAATTGACCGATTAAATAGTAAACTATCTATAAAAAATTATCTTACCTTTGCTTTAACTGAATGATAAGCTCTAGTACAAAGTCAGTACAATGGTGACGGATAATATTCTCTGTCGTGTCATCAATTTTATGTTTAATCGTTTTTAAATGATACTCAAACTCGTACCCCAAGTACAGATTCCGTTTCATGATTGGTTCAATTTCGTCATTAAAAATATTCACGTCGGCGTCAAAAGGAATTATTTTGACTTTCAGCATATCTATCCCAAGTATTAGTTAGGTATCCTAGCAATTTAGTCGGATTGAAATTTTTATACCCGCTACCCATAGGGTAGAAGGGTATTATAACTTTGTGCCGGCAGGAAATGTATGTAACAGGTAGAAGGAGGCATCTCCGACCCTATAAAGTATATATATTCTTGATCAGCGTCAACAGCCGAGACGATATAGACATGTCCGTCTGTCCGTCTGTGTGTCTGTCCGTCCGTCCGTATGAAACACTGGATCTCAGAGACTATAAGAGATGGAGCAATAATTTTTTTTCGACAGCATTTGTTATGTTTGCACGCAGATCAAGTTTGTTTCAAATTTTTGCCACGCCCACTTCCGCCCCCGCAAATCAAAAAAATCGAATAACAAGCGTAATTTTAAAGAGAGTTAGAGTTACGAATTTTGGTATATACAATAATTACTATAGTAGTTATGATTCCTGAAAATTTTGTTGCGATCAGAAAAAAATTGTGGAAGTTATTAAAGAAATACTTTTGTATGGGCAAAAACGCCTACTTACTATGGGTCTGAGTTGCTTTGGCCGACAATCTGGTACATTGTGCTGTCTATGGTATATTTTGAATGGTGTACTATATCGATATACCAAATATACCATTTGGTATATTTTTAGTATTTTTAGTATTTTCGGTATATTTTGAAAATGATACCGCAATATTTTGCCTTTATTAAAAATGGGTAGCGGGTATCTCACAGTCGAGCACACTCGACTGTAACTTTCTTACTTGTTCGACTGAAAGTTCTTATTTATACGCTGCATATCATCAAGAATTGGTTTTAAGAATACAAAATATAAATAGTAGGTGTCGTTAAACAAATCGCTTAAAATTGAAGCTTTCGGGCATGCTCCGGTTTTCACTTTCGGTTTTCGTTTTTGTTTTCACTTTCACAAGATTCTTTCGAATTGCAAAACGAGAAAATTTGTCTTGCCGAAATAGAAACTATATTAAATCGGATCTTATTTGCAAAAGGAAAAAAGTAGTTGACTCATTGGTTTATTCTCGTTCTTTTAAGATCGCCAGAAGATCAATTAGACTTGTTATTTTTTTTAAAACGACTAATTTCTGACCCCACCTCAAATTTGGAAATACAATTTTGGCGTCGGCAACAACAATTTTCGTTTTGGTGAGCGACCGATAAGTCCGACACCATGAGTTATCGCCTAAGCTGCCATACATTACAAGAAATAAGAAAGCTACGTTAATTCATTAATTTTAATTTAACATTAATGCAAATACCAGTACTTTTTCAATTATACAAATTAATTAGCGGCAAACAGGTTATGGCTATTAGCCGCGGAAAATCCTCATAGACGGCGACAAATCATGTAATGCTCCTATGGGGCATCACTGTTCAGAACATAGAAGCAGCACTATGCTCTATCCCTCCTCTGAACGGCTCATGGGTTCCTGTTAGCCCATGCTAACAATTTTGGCGCGGCCTTATGGGGCAGCACCGGTAGGAGACGTGTCGATCCTCTGCTCGACTGCTTTTCACTTTTCGAATTAGTCCAAGTTAGCCGATGCTAACAATTTTAGTGCGGCCCAATGGGGCAGCACCGGTAGGAACAGTGGCAATCTTCTTTGCTTTTCAGCTTATGTATATGCCCACTGTAACTCCAGCAGCAGCTTTGCGCGCCGATAATGCGCAGGTGAAAATACTGTGTGACGGTGGCCAAACTGTTTAAACGCTTTCTAAACGTTTATAAACCCACGCCGCGCTAACTTGCAAATGCCTAAAAACATTTCTTATTAGAAATATGTATATGCCTATGTAACCTACGTACCTAATAATTATCCAAACAATACTCTGGTGGCTATGTCCACGCAGATGGAGAAAATTTTCCTTCGATAAAATTCAGCGCTGGATTTGCTGAGTTTTTATACATACATAAATTTGCATAAATAAATTTGCAAAAATGGTCCACGCGCCTTGGTACCATAAACGGAAAAGAAAAATTTCTTCTTCTTCCAATGTCTCTTCGATATTCGAATATTGAGCTTACACAGAGTTGATCTCAATTATTCGATCAATCTCTGTAATTTATTTGTGTGAATGGTAAATTACTGTAGAGGGCTGCTAACTCGACTAAGTGATATGTAATATGCGATTAATCGATATTAGTCAGCTGGATATGTTTATATATCGTGAAATGGCCAGAATTTGCAAATGCAAATTTAAAATTTAAATTGCACCCTCACAATGTTTGTGCAGCATGTTGGGATCAAATTCTGGCTCATAATTAAGAACAGAACGATGAACCAAAATGTCCAACGTGTAAAAAAGTTGTTAAAGAAACTATCCGTAATGTTTATATAAGTTAAGACAAACAAACGGTCTGAGTTCGCTGACCGAATACGACACTGGCCAAATAGCTGAATAAGCATTTGACCGGATGTCGTTGCATAGCCGGCAACCACGACATATTTGCGTGGCCGATCTCGTAACCATAAGTTGCGGGATTGTCTTGTTTGATTTTATGTATATTCGATTTTGAACAGAGGCACTTCGGCCCTGTTAATAAATAATCATTAAAATAAAACTCCGCCTTTTAATTATACGAAAAGTTTCTAAATTTCAGGCGTAAAAGTCATCGACTAATTTATTGATATAAATCAAATTAAATAATTGATATAAATCAAATCAAATAATTGGCGCCCAACTAGTGGTAATTTTAATTACCCACGAGCGTTTTAATATCGCGTTATCAAAACAAAAAACAACAGCAAACGCTAAAAATAAAAACCAAAGTGACAACAATAAAAACAAAAGAAAAACAAAAAACAACAGCAAACGCTAAAAGTAAAAACCAAAGTGACAACAATAAAAACAAAGAAAAACAAAAAACAACAGCAAACGCTAAAAAAAAAAAAAAACAACGACAACTACAAACCAGTGACTGCTGCGCGGGAAGCCTACCCCATTATAATAACAACAAACCAGTGACTGCTGCGCGGGAAATATACCCTTTCCTACCCTATAAAATTCTCGTAACAAGTCATCTAAGTGGAGTTCCTTTTTTAGCAAAGTTTTTAAGTCTGCTAAGCAAATCAAACTAATCAAAAAGTTAAACTGCTTCATTAAATTTTGCAACTTGGAATTAAAAAACATTTTTAAGTAAGAACTGTGTTTATTTCTTTTTGCCACATTGTGTTTACAAAAAAAGTTTTAACTTTGCATCATTCGTAATTCGACCCGTTGAATTTTTTTTGTTGTTTTTGTGCTCAGTCGCCTACTCATGAGTTTGATTGTTTTCATTTTCCGTACCCATTCAACGTTCGGGCCGATGAGCTCGCCGTTTTCAAGCTACAGAACCCCTCAGCAACATTGCACCGATTCAGAGTCAGACTCTGATAGCCATACTAGAGTTCTTAGGAACAGAATTGTAAAGAGCAAGCGTATTCTTGTTGCTTCTTCACCAAACATGGACCCAGAACAACTTAGAACAGTGGTTGAGGCAGCGATAATTTGAGCACCCCTGCCTTATATAGTATTTATATGTTTGTAAATATCTTATCTTTTGATTTTAATGAAGCTAGATATTTTATATACATTTAATACTCACTTATATATATATATTGTTGTTTCCTCTAATTACTTAGCAAGATCAGAGCGAAATTGACCTATTGACGGCTGGATGGTCAGCACTAATATCCCGAAAGAGTGGTGAAATAGATGCAATTAAAACGAAAGTGACCCAGCTTGAGCTGAAAATCAGGCATCTAAATAGAACTAAAGAGGACATGCAAGTCAAGCTGGTACGAATAAAGCTTAATACATTCCGATGTTAATAAATTCGTTCAATACTAATTTTAATCATGTCTTGAGGGCTGAGCAGATGAAGAAAGAAGAGGAATGTATCTTGAAAGATCAAAGACTTTCCCTAGCTGAGGAAAAGATAGAATATTATGAGAAGAAGCTAAATACGACGAAGAGAAGTCCTAGAGAGGTACATACAATTATTAACAATATAGTAATTGTCAATAGTATCTATAATAATTAATTTTAGAGAATAATATCGTTGGAGTGTCCATTTCAAAAACCCCCCGACGAGAACACGCAGCAAGCAACAGGGGATGATGACGCAATTGCTACAAGATTGAGAAGTCGTAAAAGGCGCATAAATACAGCACTTGTTTAATTAGTGGAGCCACTTTGCACACCCTCTTTGCCCGTTATTTAAAATGGGTTCTGTTTTTTGCCAATGTTTTTGCGTTGTTGTTGTTGTTGCTGTTCTTGTAACCGTTACGCTTGGCGAAACGAACTGTGCCATGGCAAAGGTGGGGTGAGAGGGAGAGAAGGAGAGAGAGGGGGGGTATGTGTGCGGGGGACGCTGTAAATCCAAAGGACTTGGTGCGGAAGCCAAAGATAACATTTTTGCACAATTCTCTGGTGTCATTTCCATCCATGCACATGCCAATTGATGTGTTTTTACTTTCAGCTTGGCAACCACCAAACCCAAAACATGCTACAACATCATCGCAACAACATCCACGCACTTTCGATACTCTTTCCGGAAAGTAATCAAACAATAAATACAGAAAGAATGAAAATAAACTAAGAATGAAAATATGAAATAGAAAATGCGGTAATCGAATAAATTAAATTGAATCAACCAATAATGTAATAAATTATAATAATCAACAAATAATGACAGCTTATAGTTTCATATAAACTACTGTATAGTATATGTAATATGATATTAGTGACAAAGGGAATAAATTTAAAATTACATGAAAAAAATTTCGGACTCAGCCCACTCGCATCTAACAAAGAATAGGCGCCTATGCAGGTAAGATTTTAGCAGCAGGAAGAATGGAGCTGGTAGCATAGACTTGAGCTTGTAAAGCAAGCCAAAATGCCACTCAAATATCGTTTAAATGAACTCAATATCGTTTGCGAGATTCTTTGGCATTACTTTGGGGTTCCATGTTGACTCCTAATACCAAATTGGTGCTCTGGGATTAAGTTGCCAGCACCGGCAATAGCCTGGCCAAAAATATTCGATCGAATTTTTTGAAATGTTTGCACGCATATCAAGTTTGTTTCCAATTTCTGCACATGCGATTTCTGTTACATACACTAATACCAATAGTCTTTATTGATTCCAAAAAATTTGGTTGCTATCAAATAAAAATTGTGGAAGTTTAAAGAAAGAAGTTTAAGATATATTTTTGTATAGGGAAAACGCCTTATTACTATGGGTCTTAATTGCACTCTATGCTACATATTTATTGATTTTAATATTATTGCGGTATATCCGTATGATACATTTTATTCAAAGTGGGTAACGTGTAACTCGCAGTCGAGCATACCCGACTGTAGCTGTCCCAATGGAAACATTTCATTCATGTTCAATGCATTAACAAGATATCAATCTGTTCTGCGCAATCTGCGCGGTAAAAATTTTGTTTACTTCCGAGCGTGCCAAAATTGTTGTGGCTGACAATGCCATGATCATTTGAGCTTGTATCAAATGATGCTTGTCCATTTATCAGAAAGTTACCTACTTCCCGTTAGGCGCTGTCCATTAATTACGTAATCACTTAGCCTGGGTTGGGGGTCAAGGAAGTGATTATGTTTGATTACATGAGGAGGGAGGGGTATTGGACAATGATTACGTAATCATTTTAGAAAAATATATAACGCCGATTACTCCGTCAATAAGTACCGAATTCAACTCTATAATTAAGTCGATATACATATTCTATTATTTGTATATCGAAAGTCAGCTGTGCCTTTTGACTCAAAAATATTCGTTAATAATTTTGTGAATTTTGTTGAGAACAAATAATACCAAACGGGGATAGAATAATGTTGACTCAGGTAAATACTATACATCGGTATCCTTATATCAGGGGTGCTCATTGAGCACTGCTCAACGCCTATACACTGAGTGCACTTTTGTTTTTGTAGATGCCCTGTGCTTATGGGTAGTGCGCCGCTACATACATATGTGCACGTTTTCTGGTGTCTGTGTTCGTAAACGCACTGCCATAAGATGAATTTGAGCACCCCTGCCTTATATAGTATTTATATGATTGTAAATATCTTATCTTTTGATTTTAATGAAGCTAGATATTTTATATACATTTAATACTCACTTATATATATATTTTGTTGTTTCCACAGAATTACACATTAGTTATTTCCACCTTAGCGACCGCTCCTAAAATGAACTTAGTGGCAAAGTCTACTCACTTAACTGTCAAAATTTAGAAAAAATTGCACATCACAACCGTTGCGCTTAACGGCCACTTCTAAAAAACACTTCGTCTCGAAATTGACCCACTTAAGGGTCACACAAGAACGTAACGCATTTAGTGGCATTGTTTACTCACTTTACTGAAACACAAGATGGAAAGAATTTCATAAAAATACACAGAAATATGATGTTGCTACACCTATTTTTATGAACACTATTTTGGCCGTTAAACGAATTAAGCTTATTTACCTTTTATTAACTTTGTTTATTCTCTTCTCTGTCTGCTTGTTCTGGACAGAACAATGCGGATGAGAACATCAGTTGCTATGAGATGTCGCGCGATCAGTATCAGATGTTCATCAATCTGGTGCAGTACTATCAGATTGAGAGACACTGGTCCATCAAACGCCTCCTGCTTCAGACCTTCACAGCTGCCTGTCATCTTGATCACATTATCGTCGACATTCTGCTAACTTCACTGCTGCCACTCGAGATTGTAAGTTGCACATTTTATTCATGTATGTATATTTGCTTTGCAGTGATCTAATTTGTGGACAAAATTGAATTTCTTAAGGTCAAAGACATGAAGGCACACTTTGCCGATCTGGATCTGTTTAAGCAGCTGGTCAAGATGCTAACCATAATATTCTCGTTGGGCCAGCTGATGCCTGTGAATCATCAAGGTGAGCAAATTGCATTTTAAAGCAGCTTTTAATGGGAATTACTAGGTTATTTAGGGGAATTCTTTGTGACATTTCATTTAATTTGGAAAACAATCAACTAATTCGTTTGTCTTGACAAACTTCTTATGCATTGACTAACTAAACTATCATAATTTGCTTTAATCGACTTATAAATATCGTGTTTGGCAAGCATAAAAGCATAAAGTGTTGTAGTTCTTTGCTTTTGTTTGTTAGTAAATTCTGAACTTCCCTTCTCTGCGGTTCTCAAATTGTTTACGTAATACGTAGCTGTGATTTTGACTGTTTAACTTGAAAGTTACAAATTTGTATGTGGCTAATTCACAGCTAAGATTGATTTTAGGAACTTTTTTTATTTTACTTTATTTATTTCGATAATATTTGCAATTATCTTTAAACAGAAAAATAAGGCCAAAATTATTCTTGGCTCTAATAAAAGTGCTAATCAAGAGCTATAGGATTTATTTTTACTTAAAATAAAAATAACGATATTTTCGTCAGAGAATTTCTCATATATATAATCATAAAGTGTTGGATATAGATTAGAACATTTTCAATTATTTTATTCACTTGGATATCTAATAATTTGTTCTTAACTTTTGCAGATTACTTGGGCGTGCACTTTGCCAGCTTTTTGCTTGAAATAGTCGAGGGCAACAACCCGGAGGTGCTGGTGGATATGGTGATCGCTCTGATACTGGCATTCAATCAGCAGTTTAGCGAGCATGCGGTGAATGTGATCATCGAAGCCATGCAGAATCGGCCCACAGCCAAAGTGTTCACCGAGAAGCTCTTGTTGCTGCTCAATCGAGAAGGTAAAGCCAAACAATGTGTACTTTATTTTGTGATTAATACTATATACTATAATACTATAATACTTAGATGATCCAACGCGACTGCTGAAGCATCACAATGAGCACATGAACACGGTGCTGCGCATGTTTATTGACATCTTCAGTCATCCGGATACGGCTGGCATGTTTTATACAAACCATATCAATGACTTCATCGATATTGTGGTGCGTCAACTTTCCGATCTGGATGCGGGCAATGTGTTAAGTAATAATATATGTATGTATGTATTATATAATTACCTTACAAAAAATCTGGGTGTTAGTTACGTCCGTGCTATTTGGAGCTGTGTCGTCGCATTTTGCGCAACACAAACTATCTGGACCATCAGCATCGCAAGCACGATCTCATGAAGATCTTTATGCGCATCTTTTGCGAGGAGACCGAATGCAGTGCATCCGATCAGCAGTTAGTGCGCGAAATCGCCAACGAATTTTCCCAATTGTTTAAAGACAGAGCCAGAATTCCAAACACAAAAAACACAACTCCTAAAACCAACTAAAACCAAAATAAATACCAATCTAAAGCGTTGCTAGTGAGGCTACCAAAGCGAGCCAACCAAAAATATTTTCAATTTTAAATTGTATAGTTTACAAAACTGAGAAATCAACAACAGCTAAATAACTTTTCGGATAGCCTTAAACAAATGAATCGACTGCTCGCTATCTCTATCTAATCAAATCAATAACAAGAAATGAAAATGCAAAACAAACAAACTTTTCGACAAATGCAATTTTATATAATATGTGTTTATTAATTTGTAAGACGTTTTTAATTGACATTAAAGTTTATAAACATATTAAGTTTATTGTTAAACGATAAAACAAAAAATCCCCAACAAAAAAAAAAATAATTGTTGTCAATTAAAAAATTATTTATAAATTGAAATATTATTAGAATAATTAACAAGATTTATATGAGTAGCAAATGTCAGAAGAAACAAAAAAATTTCCTCCAGCTCTCTGCCGGCTGACGGATGAGTCCTTATCAACAACATACTAGAACCACTTGAGAATTGCAACAGACGAATAAGTAAAATTTACTATTTACGTTTTTAATTTGTGTAAACAAACCTGGAATTATGCCATACAATTTTGTAATTGGAGAACGAAATATTGCATTCTTTGAAGAAGCTGATCATGCCAATAACATAAACAAGTTAGAAAGCTACAGTCGAGTGTGCTCGACTGTGAGATACCCGCTACCCATTTTGAATAAAAGCAAAATATTGCGGTATTATTTTCAAAATATACCGAAAATACTAAAAATATACCCAATGGAACGGACAGACAACCAAACGGATAGACGGACATGGCTAGATCGTCTCGGCTTTTGACGCTGATCAAAAATATATATACTTCATAGGGTCGGAGATGCCTCCCTCTACCTGTTACATACATTTCCTGTCGGCACAAAATTATAATACCCTTCTATCCTATGGGTAGCGGGTATAAAAACAAACACGCAAAAAATTTGGCATCGCCAATGCGGCGCACAACTAACCGAGTACTCGGTGGCGAAACTCATTCTTGCATTGCTTCGCCGTTCGGATACGGTAAATTTTCTACTCATGGCTTCACCACATTTGCCAAATCCGTTTTACACAATGTCTCACTCAGTCAGTCAGAACTTTGAGTGAGAGTACCAAATGCTGTTTTGACTGTATTCATGCAGACCTCTGCATGCATACATACGATCATAAGACGCAATATAATTATATATTCCCGCCGCTGCCGCTGCGATTTATTCGCTGTGGTGTAAGAGATGATTAAATCTCTTAAGCTACAACGCCGCTGCGATTAATTCATGTCTTTTGCCATTCACACGTTCACTAATGTAAACAAGGGCAAAAGTGGAGCTGCATATTGAATGCGTAAAAAAACAGAGCTCAGTTAGCTGCTCAGGTCAGATTAAGAAAAAGTGAGACCATGTAAGGCCAAACATCAACCGATATTCGATATATAATATATATTCCAGTGATTGTGGGAAAGTCTGCTTACAAGCAGTATTTACGAGCAATTGCATAATTGTAATGGCATACACACTTAATCAAAACTAATGACTGCACCGACTTCTTCAATTCTACATCCAAAATTTTCTTATTACCCACCATTACATTGGCATTATCAGTGCCAATTCCAATATAATTGCCAATGGGAAGTTGGAGGATTTTTAATTTTTCCACTTTCAATTGAAATTAAGGACAAAAATGTCGAAGTTATGTCCAAAAAATTGATATATCTAAAAAATTATAGCAACTCCTAAAAATATTTAAATAAATGAATATGGTTTAATTATATAAATATCGAATTGCATCTTACCGATATTTGCATCAAAAAGCAGGCTGTATTTTTCGCCTCCAATGTAATTTCTTAGGCCCTCATTGAAGTTGACTGCTAGCACGTTTTTAATTATATTGGTGCACTTAGTCCTATGCAGCCTCAAATCTTTGGCGTCAAAATGACTACTGCATAATTTGCTGAGGTGGCCAACTGGATTTGTGGCAGCATGCTGAGCAACAAACATTTGTTGGTATCGGCTTAAAATTAATTTTATTTGCCTTTGCATAAGGCTGCGCATTTTGTATGTGTTTTTTCGTCACCCAATGTGCACGGATCTGGTAAATTTTCGGGTTTATACTGCATTTGCAGTATGCCAGATACGGCTGATTAAGCCATGAATCACGGAACTTTTGTTTGCAAACTTCTTTAAGAATCTTTCCCGCACAAATTTCACAATAAAAGTAACAACTGATAGCAATGTATATCGATATATACGATTTACGATTTCAACAGGGTTGCATTAATTTAAAAGTGCTGCTATCAATATAAAAGTAATGTACATTTGGATTACTTTTCAGCACTTTACACAAAAATAAAAAGCGGATAAAACAGATAAAAGGTTAGAGGATGTTTTAAATTTTTTCCGGCTAACGCAGTCGAAAACCGGACAGATCTGTCCGGAAAAAAGATAAAACGGCAATACTGGTCGCTATGTACATTTTGTGCCACAATTGTGGGCAGATCAAGTTTGTTTCAAATTGTTGCCACTCCCACTTACGCCCCCGCAAATCAACAAAATCGAATAACAAGCGTAATTTTAAAGCTACGAATTATGGTATATACAATAACAACTACAGTAGTTGTAATTCCTGAAAATTTGGTTGCGATCAGATAAAAACAAGTAAGAAAGTTACAGTCGAGTGTGTTCGACTGTGAGATGCCCGCTACCCATTTTTAATAAAGACAAAATATTGCGGTATTATTTTAAAAATATACCGAAAATAAAAAAAATTCACAAAATATACCAAATGGTATGTTTGGTATATCGATATATTACACCATTCAAAATATGCCATAGACGGCACACTGGACCAGATTATCGGCCAAAGCAACTAAGAGCCCTAGTAAGTAGGCGTTTTTGCCCATTTGGACGTGGACGTACTAACGGCAGTACCATCAAGTGGCCCAGCGATACCAAGCACGGGCTTGTTGACGCGCGGACAAAACAAAATAAATTTGTGAACATCATGCATTAAACGAAAACCGCGAATAAATATTAAAAGACGCTGGACAGCTAATTAAATTAGATTAAAAATATATTATATGATAAATAACAATTAAATACTCGATAAATAAGCTAATAATAAGGTTTTAAGCAAAAGAATAGATTTACTAGAGCAAACTACGTTATTGAGATTATTATAGTTCACACACAGAATACGGAAGGGATTATGGCAAGCAAAGTTAGTAGATCTACGTGAAATAAGAAGAGGAAGAAAATTCCTAGTGATCCTGATAGGAACTGCAAAACTAATTTGACTTAACAGCTCCAAAGAGTCTATTTCACCATTAATTAGTCTCTGTATAACAAAGCATCTTACATAGTTCTACGGTCAGAAAGAGAAGGAAGGTTTAGTAATAAAAGTCTACTACGATACGGTGGTAATCTAATATTAGGATTCCAATTTAAACTACGAAGAGCAAATAATAAGATTCAGTCCTATCTTGATAAAACCTATACTGGGGATTCCAGACAAGAGATCCGTACTCAAGGATAGGACGAACCAGTGAGACGTACAAAGTCTTAGTGATGTAGGAATCATTGAACTCTTTCGACCAGCGTTTTATAAATCCCAGAACACTAATGGCCCTATTTACAGCAGACAGAATATGTTTATCGAATTTTAGTTTTGCATCAAGAAGAACCCCTAAGTCATTCACACCTTCAATTCGCTCAAGAGGAGTATCACATAACATATAGTTATTTGACTGGGAAGAACCCCTACAAAAGGTCATAAACTTACACTTATTGCAGTTGAGATGTAACATATTTACTCTGCACCAAGATTCTAGACGATTAAGATCACATTGTAACAGTGAGCTCGCAAGACTATCATTAAATGTCAGGTAAAGCTTAACGTCATCGGCGTACATAAGTACACGGGAATGGTCAATAACAGAAGGAAGATCATTTATGAACAAAGTGAACAATAGAGGACCCAAATGACTGCCCTGGGGCACACCAGAAGTGACTTGAACACATTTAGATACAAAACCATTATAATAAACATTCTGAATTCTGTTGGAAAGGTATGAGGATATCCACTCAATTAGGCTATGAGGAAACCCTAAAACATTAAGCTTATACAGTAAGAGGTGATGATTAACAGAGTCAAAAGCCTTACTAAAATCGGTGTAAATGACATCCGTTTGCATTTTATTCTCGAATCCTTTAATTACAATAGAAGAGAACTCCAATAAGTTAGTAGAAGTGGATGTAGACTTCACAAACCCATGTTGGTAAGGTGAAATTATAGATTTACACAGATGTTGCAGTTGAGAAGTTATAATTTTTTCAAATGCTTTCGGAATCGCAGACAATTTAGATATACCGCGATAATTTTGAACTTTAGATTTGCTTCATTTTTTTAGGATAGGTATAATGTATGATTTTATCCAGATTTTAAAGAACATGAGTCAACGGATAATTCAAACAATTTAAAATGCGGTTTACAGATACTACCAGCACAATACCTTAGCACACAACTAGGTACTCCATCCGGACCTGCCGAAAAAACAGGTTTTATAGCCAATAGTTCCATAAAAATAGAGTTTTCAGTAATTAAAGGACCAAAAATACAATTAGATGAATTTAACTGATAAGGATAAGAAAAGGAATTTTGAGAACTTGGGACAGAATATGTCGTTTGGAAAAAGTCCGCAAATAAATCGGCAACATCATGACCATTAGATACTGTCATATTCTTCAAAGACATAAATGCTGGTGATGACGCGGATCTACGCTTCGAGTTAACGAAGTCGTAAAATCGCTTTGGATCACGCTGAAATCTTATTCTGCACCTTCTCAAATAATTATTGTAACACTCATTGTTATGAGTGCGAAAAGCAGCTTGAGCAACAGAATAGCGGAGAAAATAAAAAGAGCCAGTTCCCTTGAATTTTTTCTAAAGTCTCGACTTTTGATTTTTTAAAGTCGATAATTTCTAAGTAAACCATAAGGTTTTATAAGACAAATGTAAAATACTTGATGGAACACAAGCATCAAATAGCGAGTTCAAAGTAGAATAAAAAAATTCAACCGCTATATCCAAGTTCGTAGACAAAGAAAGTTGGGACCAGTCAGTTTGAGATATAAGCAGGGCAAGTTTCTCAAAATCGGTTTTCCGAAAATAACGAGAAAGCTCACCACAACGTACACTCGACTCTGACGCAATAAATGGGAGCTCCAACATAATTTCCAAAGTGGGTCTTCAGGGGAAGATATAGGAGATATTCTCGATAGAGAACATGAATCTGGGTCTAAAACAAAAATAAGATCTAGAGACCTGTTTAAGCAATTCGGAATACCGTTAATCTGAGACAATGATACCCCGAAGAGACTATCAATAAAAACATGGGATACACAGGGAGAAAGTCCATTTATATTCTCGGCGGAATGCCATGACACCCCAGCTATATTAAAATCACCAAGGACAATAAAGTGATCCCGATCAGAAAGCATATTAGAAATGTCATTAATAATAGAAAAATGAGCTAAATATAAAGCATCATCTGAAGCAGGAGGGATATATGAGCAAGAAATAAAAATGTTTAAACTACCAAAGGATAATCTAACAGCCACTAGCTCAATATCAGAAGTGTGATCAATCAATTCTGAATTTAATTGAGCATCTACTGCAATTAAAACCCCACCACCGCGACGTACCTTGCGGTCACGTCTGTATACGGAAAATCTACTAGAAAAGATTTCCGTATCAAGGATGTCATTTTTTAACCACGTTTCAGTAAAGGCAATGACATTGAAAGGGAAAGATACACTATTTAAATATAAGTCAGTAAACTTACTACAAATACCTCCTACATTCTGATAGCCAAGAAGTAAAGAGGATGTTAGTTTTTTGAACTGACAGACATAGAAGAAGGCTTTGCAATCAAATTCTTGCCACTACTAGGAAGAGAAACCGGAGACCGATTTTTCTTTTTCGCAACAAATTCTTTAACTAATAGGTGTTCCGGCCAAAACTCTTTACTGCACATCATGCTAAATTGTTCAGCCGGAACACTTATTTTAAAAGATGAAATCTCCCGTTCATACGAGAAATTAAATTTATCTACTTTAACCCTGGCTTGGGATTTGGACTTAATATAAGCCCGAACATCATCAGATGTCGTATCAGGGCCTTGAAACGAAAATCTGCTTAAGAGGTGGCACTGCAACTAATGTGTTGCGGACAACTGAGGTAGGAGCTGGAGGCGATTCTTGTATCGTTACAGCACTAACGATCTCAACAGAGGATGGTGATGGTTGAATTTCTTCAACAGTCTCCATTTCAGTCGGCAACAAAATCGAAGCCGGAGCAGGAGACTCCAATCTTAATGACGTAATGTCATGATCTGGAACATCCAGAGCTACCGAAGGTTGAGGGGACGGAGAACTAAACGACATTAATTCCCCAGCAGGTGGTACCGATAAGCTTGGAACATCAACTGGGACAGAAAGCTCGATTGGGGTAATCGACAGACGCGTATTGGCCTTTTTACGCTTCGGAGGAGACTCGGTCAAAAGCTTCATACTCTTAAACCCAGAATCCAAAGCAGAAAAGCTATCGGAGAGTTTTTTAAAGCCCGCCAATATATCTTTAAAGCCAGTTCGCGTTTGCCGCATAAACCCAGCAATATCGCGTTCAGAGTCCCTACAATGTTCACAAGTCCATCTCAATCCTGACTTGGCCGAAATCAAATCCACAATACAGCCGTTAAAACCAGCACATTTTGTTGTGTATGCGTTAGCATATGCATTGCGTGATGTGTGCATAAGAACTGAACTTTATTAATTATGTATAAGTAATTGGTGATTACAGAGTTGCCAGATGATATAATTTTATTAGTATAATAATATACGATAGTTTTATTAGTGAGGACAGATTGTAAAGTTTTTTATTTCAGTATATATAACACATTTCCTCCCTAAATTAAGAGCGATTGTTAGTTTTTGATTTTCTTAAATCTTTTGGCTGAAATCGGTTAACTCCTTGGCGAACTCGTGTGCTTTGGCGGACTGGTATTCCCGATGGACGTCGTGCTGGTTGAACTTCCTTGGTCTGTTGGGTTACAGTTGCTGGCGTATCAAGGGCATGTTTCTGAACGGATGATGAGCTTAACGGTTCATCTTGGTATTGAGACTCTGGACTTTTAGTAGGGATGTCAGGTACAAACCAGAAATCGGTTGATTTGTCATCGTCGTTTGAGGATCTTGATTTGAGCTTATTATAATGGCGTTTAACATAGCCACTTTTGGTGCGAACTATGTACATCATTTTCTGGTCGACCACGTATTAATTCAGCAGGAGTTTTTCCTTGGGCATTTGGTGTAAACCTGTAGGATGCGAGGTATTTGGTCACTGCTTCTCAAACTGTCAAACCATCAGATAAATTTTTCTTTACAGAAAATTTGAAAGTCTGTACAAAACGCTCTGTCAATCCGTTGGATGCGGGGTGAAATGGTGCTGTAGTAATGTGCTGTATTCCATTTTGTTTGCAAAATAATGCGAAGGCGTCAGCAGTAAATTGGGGTCCATTGTCACTCACTATTGTTTTTGGATATCCCTCAATTGCGAAAATTGAGGATAGTGCTGCAATCGTGTGGACGGTTGTAGTAGACGGCATTTGAACAGCAAATGGAAATTGTGAGAAAGCGTCTACGCAAATTATACACATTGCGTCGAATATTGGTCCCGCGAAATCAATGTGAATACGTTCCCAAGCTGTTGTTGCTTCCGGCCAACTGTGATATTCTCTCGGCGGTGCTGGATTGTTGCATTTGCAAATGGTGCAAGAATTTACAAGATTTTTGATGACTTGGTCAATGGTAGGCCACCAAATATGTTGCCTGGATAGCTGCTTCATCCGAACAATGCCCCAATGTCCAAATCGTTTTGACTCGGTTGAAGTTTTTCTGGCCAGCCTTTAGTGACGAATTGTAGGACTTGTTTGAGAACTTTGTCGTTGCTTAAGTGTTTGTGAATTGTGTCAGCATTAATGGGCGGTGACGATTCAAGAACCGTGTTGCAGGCTTCCTCTTCTTTGTCGAAGTCTGAGTCCATACCTACTGGAAGGCGTGAAAGAGCATGGGCGTTGCCATGTGCTGCTGTGGCACGATATTGAATCTCAAAGGTGTATGCCATAAGAATGATAGCCCAAAGTTGCAACCTATTTGATTTCATCGAAGGAAGATGCTTGCCTGGATTGAAAATAGTTACAAGCGGCTTGTGATCTGTTATCAACGTAAATTTTCTTCCATATAAATATTGATGAAATCGTTTTACTCCAAAGATTATAGAAAGTCCTTCCTTTTCGATTTGGCTGTATTTCACCTGGTGCTTGTCTAAAGTTTTTGAAACGAAAGCTATTGGTCTTTCTGTGCCGTTATGCTGACGATGGGAAAGCACTACTCCAATACTAAAAGATGATGCATCAGTTGGAAGTATTAGCGGTAAATTTTCATCGAAGTAGGCTAGTTGCGTTGCATTGATAATGCGCGACTTTAAATCCGTAAATGCTTGTTGCTGCTGAGGTCCAAACATGTAATCTATATTTTTTCTGCGAAGTTGGTTCATGGGAGCAGACAATTGCGAATAATTTGGAATAAAGTTGCAATAGTGAATTCCTTTACCCATAAATGCTTCCAATTGCTGCAGATTCTCAGGAGGTTTCAGTAGTTTAATCGCTTCTAGGCCTGAGCTGTCTGGAAGAATTCTCCGTCCCAAATATTCAATTTCATCTTCGAAAAAGAAGCATTTCGCCATTTTGCATCTAATTCCATTTTCCTGAAGGATTGCTAGAACTTGATCTATTCTCTTTAAATGTTCTTCGCTGGTCGGCGCTGAGATGATGATATCATCCAGATAATTTCCACAACCTTCTATCCCCTTTAGAAGTTGCTCTAAATATCTTTGAAAGATTGCTGGTGCGCTGCTATTCCGTATGGAAGACGCTAATATTGGAAAAGCCCCAGCGGTGTGTTCACGACCATGATTTTCTTGGATTCCTCATCCAGTTCCATTTGTAGATAAGCATCCTTGAGATCTATTTTGCTAAATTGCTTACCATGACGGATGATATGAAATAGAGATTCCTTTGTAGGCAACGGATACTGTTCCACATCGATTTGTGCGTTTACTGCTTGCTTAAAGTCGCCACAAATCCGAATTACTCCACCTGGTTTTGGTGATAGAACAATTGGGGATGCCTAATTGCTGAACTTGACTGGTTTCCATATTCCGGCTGGTGTGATCCTGTCTGCTTCTGCCTTGAATTGCTCAAATTGTGCGAAAGGAATTTGGCGGCTTTTGTAAAATTTTGGTGTTGCTGACGATTTTAGGGCTATGCTGGCTTTGAAGTCTTTGATAGCTCCCAACTCAAATACGTCGTTATATTTTTTGCAGATGTCACTCACTTCGTTACTGCGCACTTCATTAATGTTCGACACTGGCATTATATCAAACCCGAATGTTTTGAATAAATCCATTCCGAAAAGATTGGTCGAATGTTCCATATTTGCCACAATTATGATTATTTGTTTTTCATTTTTGCCACACTTCGCGACAGTGTGAAGCTCTCCGAGTAACGGAATTGGTGTATGTCCGAACGCATGTAACACTCGCGAGCACTTGTGCAATACTGGTTTGTTTAAAAGTGCATATGTATTTGAATTAGTTACAGAAGCGGTTGCTCCTGAATCCATTTGAAATGAAATCACTTGCTTAAGTATTTCAAGATCAATGACTTTTTTGTTCATTTCACTTTTTACTACGCCTGTAATACTGTTCATTGCTTCTATCACTTCTATTTCGTTTGTTTCGCTTTTGCTTTGTTTTTGGCCTTGGAATCTATTTCGCAACTGTGTTTTGTCTTGCTTTGACATACAGACAACAGCTATATGTCCTTTTCTACCGCACTTATGGCATTCAGCATCGCGAAACTTGCACTTCTCTCTTTGGTGAGAATGCACACAACCCGAGCACGATTTTAATGCGTTTTTGTTTGAGCTGGTAACTCTCGAGTTCTTTGAATACGCGTTTACTGCATTAAGTGGAATATTTTTTTCAACATTTTCTTTCAGCGTTGCTACGGTTTTTGTCGTTGTCTCATAGGTTTCTGCAACTATGAGCACATCTTCCAGAGTTGGTTGCGACTTCTGAAGAGCAGATGCACGAACTGCATCGTATGGAGTATGTACTATGATCTGATCTCGTATCATTTCATCTACATATTTTTACAAACAACCTTCCGATATACATACAAACTGACATTCACGAGCGATCCCGCGTAAATCGGCTACCCACTCTCTATGTGTTTGTGAATGTTGCATTCCTCTTTTAAAGAATTCGTACCGATCTGCCACAATATGTCGTTTCGTTGTGAAATGATCTGTGAGCTTGTCTGTGCGTTGTTTGTATGTATATGTGTTCAAATTGTTACTGCCGAATAGATTTTTTATGAGTTCAAATATTGTTACACCACACCACGAAAGAAAATAAGCCTTTTGTTTTTGATCTGCACTGACCGAATATGCGTTAAAATGTTGCGATAATTGTTCGAGATATGACTCCCAATTTTGTATTTCCTTGTCAAATACATGAAATGGAGGACACAGAGATTCACCCGCCTGGCTTGAATCACTCACACTTGGAGCTGCGTTCTTTTATAATATTTCTTGCATCCAATTGCGTTGCTACTCTAATATCGCTGTTGTAAATTCTTGCTGTTGAGCAAGAATTGCTTGTTTTAAATTTTCATCTGCCGGCATCTTGATGAGTATCAACGATTACGCGACACGATTCACTTTTATTTTATTTTTCTTCGAATTTTTCTCCTCGTCGCCAATAATGTTGTGTATGCGTTAGCATGTGCATTGCGTGATGTATGCATAAGAACTGAACTTTATTAAATATGTATAAGTAATTGGTGATCACAGAGTTGCCAGATGATATAATGTTATTAGTATAATAATGTACGATAGTATTATTAGTATTGTTAGTGAGGAGAGATTGTAAAGTTTTTATTTCAGTATATATAACACATTTTTTATGTGCAACCATTTTGGCACCAGCTGGCACCCGGCATTTTTTGTTTATACCCGCTACCCATAGGGTAGAAGGGTATTATAACTTTGTGCCGGCAGGAAATGTATGTAACAGGCAGAAGGAGGCATCTCCGACCCTATAAAGTATATATATTCTTGATCAGCGTCAACAGCCAAGACGATATAGCCATGTCCGTCTGTCCGTCTGTGTGTCTGTCCGTCTGTCCGTATGAAACACTGGATCTCAGAGACTATAAGAGATAGAGCTATAATTTTTCGACAGCATTTGTTATATTTGCACGCAGATCAAGTTTGTTTCAAATTTTTTCCACGCCCACTTCCGCCCCCGCAAATCAAAAAAATCGAATAACAAGCGTAATTTTAAAGCTAGAGTTACGAATTTTGGTATATGCAATAATTACTGTAATAGTTATGATTCCTGAATTTGATTGCGATCAGATAAAAATTGTGGAAGTTATTGAAGAAATACTTTTGTATGGGCAAAAACGCCTACCTACTAGGGGTCTTAATTGCTTTGGCTGATAATCTGATATATTGAGCCGCCTATGGTTTATTTTGAATGCGGTACTATATCGATATACCACATATACCATTTGGTATATTTTTAGTATTTTTTAGTATTTTCGGTATATTTTGAAAATGATACCGCAATATTTTGCCTTTATTAAAAATGGGTAGCGGGTATCTCACAGTCGAGCACACTCGACTGTAACTTTCTTACTTGTTTGTTATATCACACTAACATTTTGCTAAAAACAATGATAATTAAATCAATCAAGAAGTAAACAAGTAAGAAAGCTACAGTCGAGTGTACTCGACTGTGAGATACCCGCTACTCATTTTGAATAAAAGCAATATATTTTGCGGTATTATTCTCAAAATATACCAAATATACTGCAAAAATACTAAAAAATATACCAAATGGTATATGTGGTATATCGATATAGTACCGCATTCAAAATATACCATAGACGGCACAATATACCAGATTGTCGGCCAAAGCAACTCAGACCCATTGTAAGTAGGGGTTTTTGCCCATACAAAAGTATTTCTTTAATTACTTCCACATTTTTTTTCTGATCGCAACCAAATTTTCAGGGATCATAACTACTATAGCTATTACTGTATATACCAAAATTCGTAACTCTAGCTTTAAAATTACGCTTGTTATTCGATTTTTTTGATTTGCAGGGGCGGAAGTGGGCGTGGCAAAAATTTGAAACAAACTTGATCTGCGTGCAAACATAACAAATGCTGTCGAAAAAAAATTATAGCTCTATCTCTTATAGTCTCTGAGATCTAGGTGTTCATACGGACAGACGGACAGACGAACAGACGGACGGACGGACAGACGGACAGACGGACATGGCTATATCGTCTCGGCTGTTGACGCTGATCAAGAATATATATACTTTATAGGGTCGGAGATGCCTCCTTCTACCTGTTACATACATTTCCTGCCGGCACAAAGTTATAATACCCTTCTACCCTATGGGTAGCGGGTATAAAAATTCGAAATATAAACAAAATAGGTAAGTTAATTGCAAATTAATATGATCTGTACTTACAAAGAGCACAAAAAAACACAGAGAGTAAGCACAGGTCGAGCGAGACGCAAGATAAACGATAGCCAACTGCAACACCAAGAGAGGGAAAGTTAACTAATGTAACAGCGTTGAGCGCAAAGAATAGCAAATGAAAAAAGAAGAGCGCGAAAGTAAACAAAACAAGTAAGAAAGCTACAGTCGAGTGTACTCGACTGTGAGATACCCGCTACCCATTTTTAATAAAGGCAAAATATTGCGGTATCATTTTCCAAAATATACTATAGCTATTACTGTATATACCAAAATTCGTAACTCTAGCTTTAAAATTACGCTTGTTATTCGATTTTTTTGATTTGCAGGGGCGGAAGTGGGCGTGGCAAAAATTTGAAACAAACTTGATCTGCGTGCAAACATAACAAATGCTGTCGAAAAAAAATTATAGCTCTATCTCTTATAGTCTCTGAGATCTAGGTGTTCATACGGACAGACGGACAGACACACAGACGGACAGACGGACATGGCTAGATCGTCTCGGTTGTTGACGCTGATCAAGAATATATATACTTTATAGGGTCGGAGATGCCTCCTTCTACCTGTTACATACATTTCCTGCCGGCACAAAGTTATAATACCCTTCTACCCTATGGGTAGCGGGTATAAAAAATACAAAAACAAAGTGCAGCGGCAACGAAAACAGAATTGTTTTGCTAGCAAAGCAGAGCAAAGTTTGACCACACAATTTGTTGT